>CM035437.1:29674800-30057300 GCA_020310875.1 Ceratopteris richardii | reverse complement strand
CCGAGGCATTGACCTCTGTCAATCGCGACCAACAAAAAAGTTGACTTTTTTGCAAAACAAAGTGCATAACCATGATGTGTATGCCTAGGGCATCCTAAATATGTGTTTGAAATTCTAAAATTCTTCTGTTTTCTGTCAATCGCGATTGACCTGTCAATCGCGATCGACAAACGACGACGGACACTTGCCGACGGACCTATCAATCGCAACCGACAGAGTCAATGATCGACTGACCACGACCGACAGAATTTACGCGTGCCACGTGTCAATCGCGATCGAGCCATCAATCGCGATTGACCCATCAATCGCAACTGACAGTCCCAACGGACCTGTCAATCGCGACCGACCCAGTCAACAATTGTTTGACCACGACCAATAGAACCCTCGCGACGGACCTGTCAATCGCGATCGACCCATCAATCGTGATCGACAAAGTCAACGGTCCTTTGACCACGATCGACTGAATTTCCAGGCCACGTGTTAATCGCGATTGACCCATCAATCACGACTGACAGCCATGACGGACCTGTCAATCGCGACTGACACATCGATCACGACTGACATATCAATCACGATTGACAGACCACTCGATCGTGATTGATGGGCAATTTCGGCCAAGTTTGTAGGGTTTTTAATTGAAGACTTTGGGCTAAGTTTGGACATGAATATTGGGCTATAGGGCACATAGGGAGGCCATAAACAAATAGTTAGAAAAGACCCTGTTTGATTGTTAGCCTGTTTGGACCCTGTTTTAACCCTAGAACCCTGAACAGACATAACTTCCTCATACGAAATCCGTTTGCTGTGATTTTTGTTTTGTTGGAAAGCTCGTGGGGAGTACAACCAAAACTTCCACTGGTTACGGTAAAATTAATATCATGATTTTTAGATATAGTATTTGAAGCGACCATACACAGGGGGAAGAAAAACTAAGGGGTCTTTAGGATTGTTTTCCATAAAGCCAAGGAACAGTTTGATCTCTGAATTGCATGAATGAACATGGTCTCTTGTGTCAATTGAATTTAAGTCTTTAGCTAACTTTGGGACTTTTTCAGGTCTTTTGAAAGCATCGAAGGGTACTCGAAGCAAGAGTAAGTGCAAGCTTGGGAATACGCTTCCTGGGCACACAAGGGCAACCGAGGAGAGAAACAAAGGTTGGAAATTCTCAACACCCTCTGTCAATCCCTAGCTTAGGCTAAGTATGGATAGAGGTTTTGATCAATTAGGGATACGTTAAGCACGACCAAGTCCAAGAACTCTAATAACTCAAATGCAAGTACCAAGAGATTACATTGGCAAAACAACCTAAGGGAAAAGAATTTAAATCGAGCGACCACACTCAAAGTGTGATAAAACTTAAGTGTTCCTTGCGACAAAGATTGATTGGACAAAAAGTGACACCCTAAGGAAAATTAAAAAGAACAAGTGACTAATACAAAAGAACTCAGCAGCGAAAATTGTACTTGGGAAATTTGGGAATTATTCAATTGGGCTTATGAACTTTAGATCGCATCCAAGAATAGGTGTCTTTTCAGGCATCCCAAACTCACTGCAGAGGTGGGCTAACCAAAGGGCTTCTTTGGAAGCCTATGTGGCTGAAATATATTCAGCCTCTGTAGTAGATAGTGCAACTATCCTTTGAAGTCTAGAGCACCATGAAATAGCTCCACCTGCAAGGATGTATACATAGCCACTTGTGGACTTGCGTGTGTCCACATCACCTGCCATGTCTGAATCACAAAATCCTTTTAACTCCAATGGACCCTTTCCATAACATAAGCATTTATTTTTGGTCCCTTTCAAATATCTCAAGATAGATTTGACTGTGTCCCAATGAGCAAAACCAAGATTAGCTAGGAACTTGCTAACAACTCCCACTCCATGAGCAATGTCTGGCCGAGTGGCAACCATAGCATACATAAGTGAACCACAAGCTGATGCATATGGAACACTCTTCATGTAATTGGCTGCATCATCATATTTGGAACACTTACTTGAGGGATATCATGACACTTGAAAGTCACAGATATCGTGACACTTGAAGGTCACAAATATCACGAAACTTGGTCAGCCTCAGATATCGTGACACTTGGTTATGGCATATATCGCGACACTTGCTTCAGACGACACTTGACACTTGCTGAGTATCATGACACTTGACTCACAAAACCTGGATGTCGCGACACCTGATAGAAATGACACTACTTGGGGGGTCACTACACACAACACTTGTTAGATATTGCGACACTTAGATGTCATAGATATCGCGACACTTGTCAGATATCGCGACACTAGATATCTACCAAATATCGTGACACACGGGAATTCAAGTATCACGACACTTGAACTCAACCGGTCACGACACTTGGATTTTTTGGAGTCCAAATTCAAAACTTTTTGCAAATATGAGTACCTTGTGTCCTCCTTGTCACTCCTATGTGCCTGTAGATGCAAAATATATCTTCAAACCTGCGATACCACACTCACAACACTTGGCATAGGTCTTGTCATGTCCGGGATAGTTCACTCAATTTTTGGGTATATTGAGGTGTTTTTCTTCAGTATTTCAGTTCTACACCCTCTCTAAGGTTCTTTCTCACAACCACAAGTGAAAACGACATGAATGTATGGGTGAAACTAAAAAAAACAGAGACGATGAAGGTGGGAGAAGATGGTGATGATGATGAAGATGAAGGAGAAGCAAAACTTAGAAACTGAACTGAAAATGGTGATTTTTTTACCTTCCAATGCTGCTACTCTATGTCTTACTGTCACACGCTCGTCCTCCAAGCTCTCTCCTTGACAATGGCACCAAATTTGGTGTCACTCTAGCACAATGGTAAGTACCAACGTGAGGGGATTCACCTCATAAATCTCAATCCGTGGAGACGTGAGGACCGGTATGAAGACCGTGAGCAAGTGATGGCACAAGTGTGTGAGTGAAAGCACACAAGCATGCACACACATACACACACATGCGCACAAGGTAAGAGCAAAGAGTGGAACAATGGAAAGCTTCGATTACAAAAGAAATCTCTTACAACGCTCAAATCTACAACAAGCTAACCTCCAAAATGAGCTCTCCAGCCCTTTTTATAGTTTTTTGAGTGGTTTTGGCCTTGTCCAGACCTAGTGTTTGGCTTAGTTAAAAATTAGGTTCCAAGGCTTATTTGGGGGCCCAAATGGAGTCTAAAAATTATGAAAATTTGTAGGATGATAGTTCTTATACTTCTCAAGCTCATGACTCCTTGTCTTGAACAAAATGGAGTTGAAAAAATGTAAAATGGTATTTACAATGGTTTTTAGTGATAGAAATCATTATTTTTATAGGGATTTCTTCTGAAAATTTGACAGGTGCTTCTTGGAGCTCCCTATATGCTCCTTCTTCTTGTGTGTCCACTTCCTTGATGCGCTTCCATGCTTTGTCCTTCACCTTGAGCTTCAACAATTTTACTTGTAAATACTCCTTGCGAGTATGTGATATTTTTGCAACTTGAATATTTCTTCATATGTTGTCCTTTTGTTGGCAATAGCCATAGGCATCGACACAGAGGAAGTATGTAGAACTAGAATGCAAAGTATTGCAGGGGGGCCAGACATTCATTTTTTTCAAAGAAATATACTTGATATTACTTTTTCAAAACTCCAAATAGTGATTTTCATCACTTTTGTAATGTGTGTATCATAAAACACCCAATTTTGTATTTGTAGCTCCATTTTTGCAAGCTTGAGGAGCTTAGGTAGAATGATCATACCAATTTTGGTTATTTTTAGATCTCGTTTAGAACTCCAAATGACCCCGAGAACTTATTTTTAACTATGCCACACACTAAGTATGAAACCAGTCAAAAACTAGTCTAGAATCTATAAAAAGAGCTACAGAGCTCATTTCTGAGGTTGGATTGTGTTGGTTAGATCTACATTGACCTTGTAATAATGATATTGAGCAATTGAAGCTACTTTCTACTTTCCATTGTGTCTCACTTGTCTCTTCCTTGTGCGTGTATGTGTGTGTGCATTTTCATGCTTCCCACCTTCACTTTCACTACTTCATGTGTTCACGATCTTCATATCACTTCTACCTCTTACACAGATTGACATTAAGGAGGTGGAGCTTCTTAACGTGGTACTTACCATTGTGCTAGAGCAACACCAAATTTGGTGCCATTGCCGGGGATCCAGTTCTAGGATGAATGATTGATGGTAAGAGTATAGCGATATTCAGCATTGAAAGGTAAATAATTTCCGTCTTTTTTTTTGTTTTTGCATAGTTTTTAGTGTTTCTCATCTCCCCTATACTTTCCCTTCATCCCCACATCATCTTCTTCCACTTCAGAAAATCAAAAAAATTACCGTATCCACCTATTCTTCCCATTTTCCTCATTTGCGCATGCGAGAGAGAGTGAGAGAGTTCTTGAGTGAGTTCATGCTTGTGTATTCGTGAGTTTTCGTGTAGGTAAAGCACTGGAGTACAGTAGGGAAGCTCTAAAAAGGTAAAAATTTCACATTTCTATTAGTTCTATCGTAGGTGTCGGACCATCATGATGGTCTGACAAAGTTGAGTTTTTTGGAATACGTCTATAGCACGGCATAGAGCACACTTGTGCACAAAGGAATCCACAGATGCATCCTCAAAATTCTCATTTTGGTGGACCATCATGATTGGCTCACGCCATCGTGATGGGGTGTCACCATCACGATTGGCCCAAGCCATCACAAGAACTCGACCGGACCATCACAACGGCTCAATCAGACCATCACGATGGTCTCAGACCATCATGATGGTCATGGACCGTTGCGATGATCACACCGACCCCATGCCATCGTAATTGGCTCATGCCATTGCAATGCTTTGCTAGCCACGTGCATTTGAAACGTTGCGATGGTTCTTTTGACTATTGACCATCACGACTATTGACCACACCATCATGATGGCTTGACCAACCCAGACCATTGCAACAATTCGATAAGACAGACCATAGTGAGGACTCGATCGACTTGGACCATCGTGATGACTCATTCCTAGCGGGCCATCGCGATGACTCACCCTCAAATCATCATGATTGTGTCACGCCATCGTGACGGTTCATGGAGACCATTGCGACGATCCCAGACCATCGTGATTATTACAGACCATCGTGATGGTTCCCCAAAAATGCCAATTTAGGGTTTTGATTTTTTGTGTGGTCAATTTGAGTGAATTTTTGAGTGATTAGTGCATATTTGAGACCCCTTAGCTCATATTTGGAAAAAACTTGTCAACTTGTTTTAACCCCCAAGAGCCTAAACGTCCATAACTTTTTCATGCAAAATTTGTTTTTTGAGATCTAATCCCCTTGGAAAGCTTGTTTCAAATCCTACATGGCCTCAACTATTTTTCTTAAGAATAACATGTTGATATTGAGATAGGATAAATTGAATTTGACCCTACTATGGGATTAGGAAAGCAACGGGGTACTTGAGAATCTTGCGAAAGGAAAAGGGACCCTTAAAGGTGTATACATCAAAGTGCTCGTCCATTAGGGTTGAAGAGTGGTCTAAATATTGGATGTTTTCAAGGCTATCGAGAGCCATCCAAGGGCATTCAAAACAAGGGAAGGAGCGAAGTTTGCAAGGCTTGGGAAGCAGGACTCCTTGAGCAACAAAGCACTCAATAAAGCTGACTCAAGGTAGGCAGAATACTCAACCCCCTCAGTCAATTGTTAGCTTAGGCTAATTGTGGGTAGTAATTGTTGATTGAATTAGGAATGCGATAGGAACGCATCAAGTCCAAGAGACTTAATTTTTTTCCAAGTCCAAGTGTAAGCTAAAAGAGAGCGAAAACAAAAAAGAATCTAAAGGAAAGAACTTAATTTCAATGGTACGAGAACTCAAACATACAAGGAAAAGTTGATTCCTAACATGTACATTGAAACAAGACAAGAGTTTAAAAGAAATAAAAATTAAATAAGTAACTGAGAACAATGACGGATTGGTGATCAAAACGTGTATTGAGTGGTCAAGGAGGAAAAATTCATGAACCTTAGATTAGGAAAGCATATAGGTAAGTTAGGTCCACGAAGCCTTAGATCTTTGGAAGCAAGTGTGGGGACTACTGCATGTTCTTAGGCACAACAATCGAGTAGTTATCCCTACAACTTGAGCTCAAAGAATAGTGAGTCTGAAATGGCATACAACATGGAGAGACCAGAAGGAGGTTAAGTATAGATTATTTAGAAAAACCTGAAGGACCTACAAGACCAAATTAGAATACATCAGAACCAACCACTTAGGTGCTCGCATCTACAAGGATGGTTTGAGAGGATCAATGGTTCAATTACACAACCTTGAACAACCCATTGGATCGGAACATCCAGTGGTAAAGTCCAAGATACATGCATACCTAGATAAAGAAGGAACAATGTATATCAAAATGAATCAACCTAATATCACTAATGAGTTTGGTATAGATATTCCTGAGATAGATGTAGAAACCTAAGGGCAAGAACCATTAGGAGATGAACCTAGAACACCTGGAGGGAAATCAATATTGACAAGAATACTAAACCTAGAATGGATCCCTCAAGATAATAGAAGCACTGAACTATTCCTTAATAAGGATACTAATGAACGCGTTTTTGAGATATGGAATGGAATAGCCCAATGAAGTAGGAACAATCACCATTTACCAGTTCAAGGACCCAGATACACCTAGAAAGGCAGTGTACCTGGACAACACTTTAGAACGAGTGTTTGTGGTGTCAGATCATGCAAGGCATGCCTATACGTGGAGAGGCGAGTTGGTATTCCCCCATCAGGAACGCATGCAAACACTAGCCATCAAAGGTGTTGAGACATCCTAAGCCCATGGTTCCCAAAGAGAGAAGAAAAAAGAGAAGCTAGAAGTGATTTTCACTCATCCTATAGGGAGAGATAGACCAACCATGGACATTGATAGAGTGAAGCAACCAAGAGAACCCAGACTACTAGGTGGTAGAAATGACTTTCTTCTACCTAGACCCCGTGAACATCCAAGAATATTGAGACCTACCCAATTAGTGAAGTCGATGAAAAATTACTTTGATGGGACAGGAGACCCCTATGACCATGTTGTCGAGTTTAAGCAAGTGTTGCGAGGGGAGTAGGTAGAAGACATGTTCATGCAGTACAATGCATTTGGAATCAAATTAAAGAACATGGATTTAACCTGGTTCCAACCATTACAGCAAAGGCAATTTAGGGACATTCATCATTTGGTAGAGTCCATCACTGAATTCTCTAAAAGTGGAATTAGGCACAACACTTCCTCATTGATCCACAGCTTCAAACAAACCCCCCCAGGAAATAGTCAGACTGGTAGGATGTAGATTTAGGCAATACATTGAAAGATGACCAATGTCAGAACTACCCTCACAAGCGAAGCAAGTGTCTTTGTTTTTGCACGGCCTCTTGAGCTCTAAACTGCAATTTTTTCTATATTTGAAGGAACCCAAAACGCTAGAACTGTGTGTAAGAATTCGTATAGACATTGAGGATAATTTAGGAGATGAATTGGAACTTTCAAAGGTCAGATAAATCCTCTCAATCATCCTCAAAACATTCTAGCTCAATAGAAGACCTTGCAGAAAAGCTGGCCAAGAAACTATGAGTTTCTAGCAAGCAGATGCCCAAGTTAACATCCGTGAAACGTTGTTACACTTGTGGTGGTGATCACATGGCAAATGTGTGCCCCCCAATGTAGCACAACCTCAAGGCCAGTAGTGCACAATTGAAAGGCAATACACTAATCACACAACACAAGACTACCTGTGCAGCAAACAAATAGTCTGACAAAACTACCCCCAAGCATACTCTTGACTGGGTAGGTATCAAGGTCAGTACAATGCATAGCCATATTATTATAGGCCCCCACAAAACTACCCTTATCAAACTCAATAGAGACCACAGCCCATTTTAGCTCAGCAACCACCTCCTCGAGCTAATGTAAATACAGTCAAATATGCTGCTGCAGAAGAGAACCTCAATAGAGCTTTAGTGCCTCCTTCCCCCCTTATCACTCAAAGTGATCCTAATTCAAACAGTTTTGACTTCACCCATGTAGATAGTCCACCAGCATACTACATTGATGTTGGAACATCAAACTTACACTATGTTTGAGGTGGATTTGATCTACATCAAAGGCTATCACGTCGAAAGAATATCCGTTGGAGAGTTCTTTTTCTTATGCTCATTTATTGTATTTTTTGAGAGATTTTTGATGGCTCATTTATCGTTGTAAAAGCGTTGAGCTTTACACATGTAAAGGTTGAAAGATAAAGCCCAAATTCCACGAATTTGTGGTGGTTGAAGTTGCATTCAATCAAGCAATCAATCACCTAAAAGTAGATCAAACTAGATCTTCACTTTTCCTAGATTGTAGGAAAGTGAATTGATTCCCTCCAACAACCATTCCCACCTTCATTTGAATTCAAATTTCACTTGTAGAAGTCATGGAACACTCCTAGAGTCTATATAAAGACTTGAAATCACTTGTACATTACATGGAAGCAATATACATACACTTGTGACCATCATTGTCTTGCTCCTTCAATTCTCTGCATCATCTTCTTCGCCAATAGTAATCTTGCAGAGGCTGCTTCTCTCTCTCTAGAGCTTCAAATTGAGTGCAAGATGGCATATTGGAAAGGTATTAGTATCTAGTTTATGCATATAAATTTTCATATCATTTGGTTCAGTAGATTGGGAGAAATCTGAGTTTTTCTGTCTCGGGGTCAATCTCTATGTATTCCTGAAAAATAGGAAGTACCACCGGTGAATGTCGCATTCATTCCTATAGCATATTTTGCTTATTCCTTATACTTTTGTGCATTCTATACACGCAACCCTATGTGTATCACTCCCATAAAAGGATTTTTTCTAATTGGAATCACGTTGGTCGCTATGGGCATTTGAAGTTCATTGTCTCTTCCATACATTGTAAGTTTTTTGAGCTAGTCGACCGCGAACCTATCTGTTTTGTATCGACTCATTCTCCTTGATGCTCCAAAGTACATAGTGTGTTTCTTTGCTTTTATAGCATGCCTATAAGGTCTATTTGAGTCTCCATAAGCTAAAGGGCTGGTCTTGTGCTGGTTGGCTAGACCAAACTTGGTTGCTTCGAAATGCATTTTTCTACCTTCTACAAGCTTCTCCAAGTTCTTTCAGTGGTATCAGAGCTAGATCAAGATGGGTGACGGCTTTCCCTCAATGATCGAGAAGCTTGATCGACACAACTACGCAGCTTGGCAAATCAGAATGGAGGCCTATTTGCAAGGTAGAAATCTTTATGGATTTGTAGCAGGTGATGAAGCTATGCCTATTCCAAGATCCAAAGGAGGACCTACACAAGAGGAGACAGATAAGCTCACACTTTGGTGCACAAGGGATGCTCAAGCAAGGTCATACATACTAAACTCTATCTCTTCTATTACCACATATTAGAGGATGCAAGAGACTTGGGATGCCCTCGAGACTTTCTTTTCTGCTAGTACCAAAGCAAGAAAGAATCATCTTTGGAACGAGTTCAACCAAATGAAGAAGCCACCTAAACAAACCATCATAGAGTTTGTTACCAAGGTCAAGGAGGTTGCGGATCAGTTAGCATCCATTGGAGAGCTAATTGAAGAAGAGGTCATCATGAGGCAAATTCTCAACGGCATTTGAAGTGATAAGCAATGGCAATCCTTCACGACAGCTTATGATCTCATCATGGATGTGCAAACTCCAGACTTCAACATCTTTCTTGGACAACTCTTCAATCAAGAAGCCAACAATAGCATAAAGGAAGGTAACTCTTATCATGGTAATTCAACTAGTGCTCTATATGCAGATAAGAAGCAGAAAGGCAAGAAGAAGGAAGAAGATGAAGAAGAGACCTCCCAAGCCAACTTCACAAGCAAGAGCAAGTGGAAAGGGAAGAAGAAAGGACCAAAGCAAGACAGCCAAAGGTCAGAATATTCAACCTTGTGCCATATGCGATAAGACCAACCACACCACTCAGAATTGTTGGTTCAATGGGAAGACCCAGAAAGGAAGTGGAAGAGGTGGATATGGCAGCAATAGAGGTAGAGCTAGACACAACTTCAACAATAACAGTAGAAGCTATAATAGAAGGGACTACAACAATTATTCAGAAGATCAACCACATGAAGACTCATTGCTTCTTATGAATCTAAGCCACAAAGAAGGTAAAGAAGATGATAATTTGTTCTACATAGATTGAGGATGTTCGAATCATGTTGTAGGCAACATTGCTCTTCTATCTGATTTGGAAAGTCCAAAGCATAGACATGAAGTGCAAATAGGGGATGACACAAAGCACAATGTGGAGAAGATTGGTAATGTCAAAGCTTCCAATGGCAGGACAAACATTCTAAGTAAGGTTTTCTATGTACCCACTATCACTAAAAACCTAATAAGTGTAGGCCAAATAGTTGAAAAAGGCTTGCAAGTTAGGTTCACACAACATGGAGCTTTTGTGGAAGATCCATGTCAAGGCTTCAAAAAGATAGCCGGAGGTGAGAAGCATGGTAGGCTCTTTACTTTTGAAGTAGGGGAAACCAGGAACATAGCTCTATTCAACTTTGGGTCTCAAAGCATAAGTGAGCTTGAAGTGTGGCATAAGAGACTTGCTCATGTGAATGAAAGAACCTTGAAGGATATATGCAGGGATCAAAGTGTTCTAGGACTGCCGAACATATCAAAGCAACACATGATCAATAGGTGTGATGCATGTCAGATTGGGAAGGCACAAAGACAACCATTCAACCACAAAGGCTACATCCACAACAACTTATTGGACTTAGTACATACAGATGTATGGAGACCAAGTCAAGAACCTTCATTGGCAGGATCAAGGTATTATGTCTCATTTATTGACGACCATAGTAGATGGAATGTTCTATACTTTATCAAGAGTAAGAATGAAGTGTTTGATTCCTTCAAGAAGTATCTTGCACATGTGGAGAATCATACAGGTAGATCACTAAAGAAGCTTAGATCTGATGGAGGGGGAGAATACTTCTCCAAAGAGTTTGATGAGTTCTTGCAGGACAAAGGTATCAAAAGGGAAGTGACTACTAGGTACTCTCCTCAACTAAATGGAATTGTAGAGAGGAGAAACAAGAAACCGGTTGGATCAACCCGAACAATGCTTGAAGAGAAGAAGTTGCCACATTATCTATGGGTAGAAGCTATTTCAATTGTTGTGTACCTTGTCAATAGACTACCATCCAAATCACTTCAAGGTATGACTCCTTATGAAGCATGGCATGAAAGAAAACCTAGTCTTGGACATTGCAAGGTTTTTGGTTGTTTAGCTTATGTTCATGTACCATCACAAATAAGAGGTAAGCTAGATGAAAGGGCAACAAAGGTAGTGTTTATTGGATATGATTCAACTCAGATGGGTTACAGGTTCTTCAATCCTTCAACCAAGCAATTCACTACAAGTAGAGATGTTGTGTTTGAAGAACATAGGTCTTGATATGATGAAGTTAAACAAAAGGTAACACTACCATATGATCTTGATTCTGACTCTCATCAATTAGGAAGTAAGCATGATACACAGGTCCATGATCCAAGAAGTGATACAGACAATGACCAAGATGAAAGAGAAAAGGATTACAAGCTATGGAAGTCAACAGGCAAAGAAAAGATGCAAGAGGTTGGAGAATGCTCCAAACAAGCACCTAGAAGATCAGCAAGAGAGAAGAAACAACCAGAAAGGTATCGATATGATTCCACATTTGTTATGAAGCATTCAACATACTTGGCAAAAGACTCTATTTCAGAGGAACCCTCAACTTATGAAGAGCAAAGGGAAACCCTAATTGGGAAAAGGCCATAAAAGAAGAGATAGATGCATTGAAGGAAATGGACACTTGGGATTTGGTTCCAATGTCACCGAATCAAAAGGTAATTGGTTGCAGATGGGTATATAAAGTTAAAAGAAACTCAGATGGATCAGTTTGCAGGTACAAGGCAAGATTATTTTCCAAAGGATGCTCACAAACTCATGGTATAGACTATGAGGAAACATTCTCACCAGTTGCAAAGATGACTACAATCAGGACATTAATAAGTGTAGTTGCTGCAAGGAATTGGAGACTCCTCCAACTTGATGTGAATGCATTCTTAAATGGTTGGATAAGTGAAGAGGTATACATGTCACAACCACCAAGTTTTGAAAACTCTAATTATCCATCTTATGTTTGCAGACTTAAGAAAGCATTGTATGGATTGAAACAAGCTCCTAGAGCTTGGAATTACAGGTTGGTTTCATATCTTCAATATCAAGGGTTCAAAGCTAGCAGCTCAGATCCTTCTCTATTCATCAAAAGGGATCACAATGAGATCATCTATCTATGTGTATATGTAGATGATATTATTGTGACAGGTGATGATCTAAATGGCATTCAAAGGATCAAGAGACACATGCAAGAGGAGTTCAAAATCAGTGACCTAGGTGAGCTCACATATTTCCTAGGTATGCAGGTGATATATACAGATGAAGGAATGTATTTGACTCAAAGAAGATACATTCAGGATCTTCTTCTTAAGTTCAAAATGGAGAACACCAAACCTATAGGTACACCTTTGGAGATGAATCATAAACTTAGTGTTTATGAAGGTGAGAAAATTGAAGACCTAAAAGAATATCAAAGCTTGGTAGGTAGCTTGATATATGCTACTCATACAAGGGAAGACATCTCATATAGTGTTGGAGTGCTTAGTCAGTTCATGCACTCACCGAGAAGGCCACACATGGATGCGGCTAAGAGAGTACTTAAGTATCTCAAAGGTACAATCAACGAAGGTATATTCTATCCTTATTCTTCACATTTGGATATCAAAATCTACTCAGATGCAAATTGGGCAGGAGCTAAGGATGATAGAAAAAGTACATCTGGTACTTAGCATTTGCAAGTTCGAAGCTAGTGTCATGGAGTTCCAAGAAGCAATCAACAGTTGCTTTATCCTCAACTGAAGCAGAGTACAGAGGCTTGACCATAGCAACTCAAGAGGCAATATGGCTAAAAGCATTGTATACAGATTTGGGATTTATGAGTACCAAACCTCACATATTTGGAGATAATGTAAGTTCCATGCATCTAGCGGCAAATCCTATTTTCCATGCGAGAACCAAGCACATAGAAGTCCATTACCACTTCATCAGGGAGAAGCTCATGGCAAAGGAGATTGACATTTCTTTTGTTCCAATTGAAAAGCAAGTAGCAGATATGATGACGAAGGCACTTGATGGAATAAAGCTTTGTAGATTCAAAGCTATGGAAGGTATTCAACCTATCAGAGAACAAAGACTCAAGCATACTTTAGCTTGAGGGTGAGCTGTTGGAACATCAAGCTTACACTATGCTTGAGGTGGATTTGATCTACATCAAAGGCTATCGCATCGAAAGAATATCCGTTGGAGAGTTCTTTTTCTTATGCTCATTTATTGTATTTTTTGAGAGATTTTTGATGGTTCATTTACTGTTGTAAAATCCTTGAGCTTTACACATGTAAGTTTGAAAGATAAAGCCCAAATTCCACGAATTTGTGGTGTTTGAAGTTGCATTCAATCAAGCAATCAATCACCTAAAAGTAGATCAAACTAAATCTTCACTTTTCCTAGATTGTAGGAAAGTGAATTGATTCCCTCCAACAACCATTCCCAGCTTCATTTTGAATTCAAATTTCACTTGTAGAAGTTGTGGAACACTCCTAGAGTCTATATAAAGACTTGAAATCACTTTTACATTACATGGAAGCAATATACATACACTTGTGACCATCATTGTCTTGCTCCTTCAATTCTCTGCATCATCTTCTTCGCCAACAGTAATCTTGGAGAGGCTTCTGCTCTCTCTCCAGAGCTCCAAATTGCGTGCAAGATGGCGTATTGGAAAGATATTAGTGTCTAGTTTATGCATATAAATTTTCATATCATTTGGTTTAGTAGATTGGGAGAAATCTAAGTTTTTCTTTCTCGGGGTCAATCTCTACGTATTCCTGAAAAATAGGAAGTACCACCTCCTATAGCATATTTTGCTTATTCCTTATATTGTGCATTCTATACACTCAACCCTATGTGTATCACTCCCATAAAAGGATTTTTTCTAATTTTAATCACGCTGGTTGCTATGGGCATTTGAAGTTCATTGTCTCTTCCATAGATAGCAAGTTTTTTGAGCTAGTCGACCTGCGAACCTATCTGTTTTGTATCGACTCATTCTGCTTGATGCTCCAAATTACATAGTGTGTTTCTTTGTTCTTATAGCATTTCTATAAGGTCTATTTGAGTCTCCATAAGCTCAAGGGATGGTCTTGTGCCGGTTGGCTAGACCAAACTTTGTCGCTTCAAAACGCATTTTTCTACCTTCTACAAGCTTCTCCAAGTTCTTTCAATTGAGTCACCATAACACATGGAAGCATATCAATATAATAGTCCACGGTTGGAACCTATTTGGGAGCGTGAGTACACTAACATATTGTATGGCAACCCTAACCCATGGCCATAGTTGAGAGAGCCAAGACCACATGGCCCTAAAGGACCATGCTTTAGGTGCCAAGGAGATCACTTCATAAAGGATTGCCCACATCCTCCAATGGCATGACAATCACAATATTATAACATTCTTGTGTCTCAAGAATTGAGACACAAGTTAGACCCGAAGGGAGATAGGTGTATATTTCTTGGATACTCTTCAGAGCAAAAGGTTTTTAGATGCTATAACCCTTGCACCAAAGAGCTTAAGGTATCTAGGGATGTAATATTTGATGAGTTACTACCTTGGTATGGTAGCAAAGATGTGTTACAAGTTGATGATACATATGAAGCCGAGAAGAAGTTCAAAGAGCAACAACAAAGCATGGAGATAAGTGGTCCAACCACTTCAAGCACACCATCAGAGGAGAGTACTACATCATCTTGGCATGGAAGGACAAGGAATAAATCTCATTCAAGTGAAGCAAGTAGAAAAGGAAAGGAAAAGACAAATGACAAAGACCATCGATGGGTAGACATGGAATCTACAAGTGATGAAGATATGGAAAAATTAGAAACTCCAGGATTTAAAGCATCTAAACCAAGGAGGAGGAGATTCCTACCACCTAATGGTGAGGTAAGGTCATCCAATAGGATTAAATACCCTGCTCAAAGGTTAACTTATGATTTATTCATTGCAAGACACTATGCCTACATGAGTCAAGTTATAGCTTGTGAAGAACCTAACTTTTTTGGAGAAGCAAATAAGCATAGGGAATGGATTGAAGCCATGGAGGAGGAAGTCAAATCACTTGAAGAAAATGATACTTGGTCATTGGTGCCAAGAACAAAGGACATGAAAGTCATTGGCAACAAATGGGTGTACAAGGTAAAGAGGCATGCAGATGGGAGCATCTCTAGGTATAAAGCAAGGCTAGTTGCCAAAGGTTTTGCTCAAACCTATGGCATAGACTTTGAGGAAACATTCAATCCAATAGCTAAGATGTCCACCATCAGAATTTCGATTGCAATTTCAGCCTCAAAAGGTTGGAAGATGTACCAGTTGGATGTGAAAAATGCTTTCCTAAATGGAGAGCTTGAAGAGGTAGTGTTCATGGACTAGCCCCAAGGCTTTGAAGATGAGAGGTTTCCACATCATGTATGCAGGCTAAAGAAGGCTCTTTATGGACTCAAACAAGCCCCAAGAGCTTGGAACCAAAGACCTGTGGACTACTTAGTAAAATGTGGATACAATTAGAGTCATGCAAACAAAGATGACAAGAGGAGCACTAGTGGATACGTTATCATGCTAGGGAAGAAGACCATCTCATGGATGTCAAAGAAACAACCAACCGTGGCTCTTTCATCGACCGAAGCTGAGTATAGAGGCTTAGCACAAGTCTCATGTGAGCTTATGTGGCTCAAGAAGTTGTTTATTGATCTTGATTTGCAGGTTAAGAAAGTACCTATTTTTTGTGACAACATAAGTAGCATATGCTTGGCTCAAAATCCTTTGTTCCATGCAAGGTCAAAGCACATAGAAGTGCATTACCACTTTATTCGAGAGAAGATCATGTCAAAGGATGTCAAGGTGGAGCATGTCAATATATAGGACCAATATGCAGATATGTTTACCAAAGCATTGGATGGAGTAAAGCTACAACACTTCAAGGCATGCATTGGAATGAAGGACGTAGGCATTGAGACTTGAGGGGGAGTGTTGAAAATCAAGTCTCAATCATGCAAAAAGGCTCAACCACGAGTTTTGCAAGTGGACCAATCGAAAAGGAGGATCCAAAGTCGTGGAATAAAGTTAGAAGCTCCACCAAACTCAATCAAATTCAAATCTCATCTTGCCTTTGTGGCTTGAGTTGTATGAATTCCACAAGTTTCCCACTTAGTTTAGTGAAGTCATAAACTCCAGCAAGCAGCCCCCTTGCCGACACTCCTCCGTTTGCAGTCTCAGATTCGCACAAAATTTGGTGAGCATACTCAGGGTGTTTCCGAGATCAAAACATCTTCGCTCTGTGGTGCCGAAATCGCGATCTGAGCTCGTTTCGGCCTCCGAACGCACTATCGCAGTGCTTGTGCAGGCTATTTTGTCCTTTTGTGTCAAAGGTATATACCAGTTTCTGTTCGCCAGTTTAAGCGTCTCGAAGTCTGCTACAGGTCTAGCAGAACTCGTCTTGGCAGTTCTATTCAACTTTTTGAGATATAGTCAATTTTCTACATCAAGGTATTTTAGTCACCAGCCATGGCTGAAAGCAGTGATGTATTCCGTATGTTGGCTGTTGAGGATAAGTTGGATGGTACCAACTACCCATTATGGGCTTATATGATGCGACATGTACTGGTTGCAAAAGGATTGTGGAACATTGTGCAGGGACGTCCTGTTACACCTGTAACGATAGGTATTGCAAATACAGGTGTTGGAGCTGATGAAGATGGTGTCGAAGATGATATTCCGCAGATTCCTATTCGTGCTGCTGTTTCTGTTGCACCTACTACAGAGCAGATTCGTTGGGATGGCAGAGATGCCCAGGCACATGCATTGATAGCTTTGTTTGTCAAACGTGCCATTATTCCTCACATTCGCTCTTGCAGAACAGCAAAGGATGCTTGGGATACACTTACCACTTTGTACCAGGCTAGGAATGAGGCTCGTGTTGCTTACCTCCGAAAACAGTTGGAGAGTGAGCACATGAATGAATGTGATTCGATGGACAGTTTTCTTACAAAGATCAAAGACCTGAAGGAACAATTGATTTTTGTTGATGAGGTTATACCAGATAGCTCACTTGTGCAGACCGTTCTGAATGGCCTTCCTGATTCATATCAGAGTTTTGCCTCTACTCTTCGATTGATGATGAAAGGCAATCCGAATGCCTTGTCATTTGAGGAATTAGTCTCTGTTCTGTTGCAGGAAGATCAGTCCAGGCAGAACAGGTCCATTATGCGTGTTGCAGATCAAGCTTTCCTGGCTAGTCAGAAGGGCAAAGGAAAATGGAGCTCTTCTACTAGTAAGCAGAAATCTGCAAATGCTGCACAATCGAAGAACCAGGATAAAGATGAGAAGAAATCAGAAAAGCAAAAATTGTTCTGCAAGTACTGTAAAAGAAATGATCATATTATAAAGAACTGTCCAAAATTGGCTGCTAAAGAGGCAAAGAAGAAAGAGGCTGGAATGGTTGTTGCAGAGGCCTCTACACCAAAAACAGAGTCTGCAAATCTTGTGCAGGAAGAAGAATGGGCGTTTACTACTGTCTGCAGTTTTGACCCATCTTCTCATGATCAGTGCATGTCTGCAGTAGACTCAGATGTTTGGTACTTTGACAGTGGGGCGACCAAACATATTACCTCGCAGCGCAGTTTCTTCTCTTCACTCGAGCCTGCCCCTACAGGGAATACTGTCACATGCGCCAATAACTCCTCTTATCCTGTTATGGGAGTTGGTAAGATCATTCTGACTACTGCTGATGGTAGTTCTTTCACTTTGTCAGATGCTTTATTTGTGCCAGGGATAAAAAAGAACCTGTTATCAGTTTCTGCATTAGCCAAGATTGGCTTGGTTGTGAAATTCGTTGATGACAGGTGTACGGTCCATGATCTCTCAAATGGCGATGTGATTATTGCTTCTGGCATTTTATCTCGTGGGCTGTATAAGCTCATAGACTATGAAAGATCTGTGAATGATTCGGCATGTGCAGTTCATGATTCTCAGGCTATGTCAGATGCAAAGCTTTGGCATGCACACTTTGGTCATCTGAATTTTGCTAGTTTGTTACGCCTGTAGAAATCTGAAATGGTGTCCTCTTTGCCCAAACTTGAGGCACCTAGAAAACATGTTTGTGAAGGCTGTATTTTGGGCAAAATGCAGCGTTCTTCCTTTCCAAAAGATGGTTCAGTTCGGGCTATGCAGAAATTGCAGCTTGTACATAGTGATGTCTGTGGTCCTATGCAGACACCCTCTTTTGGAAATTACCTTTACTTCGTGACTTTCATTGATGATTTTTCCAGGCATGCATGGGTATATCCACTCAAAGCAAAGTCCGAAGTGTTCATGTGCTTCAAACAGTTTTTGGTTTTGGCTGAAAATCTGTCAGCATGTAAAATGGGCACCCTCCGTTCTGATCGAGGGGGGGAATATATGTCTTCAGATTTTAATGCATTTCTGGCTGAACGTGGGATAAAACACCAGTGTACAGTGCCGTATACACCTCAACAGAATGGAGTTGCTGAACGAAAGAACAGGTCACTCATGGAGATGGCGAGGTGCATGGTCAAAAGTCAGGCTTTACCACATAGTTTCTGGCTTGAGGCTGTCATGTGTGCAGCATATGTACTGAACAGGTGTCCCACCAAAGCGTTGCAGTCTATCACTCCATATGAGGCTTGGCATGACCGCAAGCCATCTGTTGCTCATCTGCGTGTTTTTGGTTGTTTGGCATATGCATTAGTGCCTGAACAACATCGCAGAAAATTGGATGATAAGGCAGTAAAATGTATTTTTGTTGGGTACAGTTCTGAAAGTAAAGGCTATCGTCTGTATCATCCACAGACTAGACGCATTCTGGTTAGCCGTGATGTTGTCTTTGTGGAAGATGTTATTCAGCCATTGCTTTCATGTACTAAGGAGACATCTCTTAGCTCCAAAGACATGTATGATACTTTGATGCCTCTTTTTACAGGTGGACAGGCTAGCGCTGGTCCTAATGAGGCAACTTCTCAGCCTTTGCAGGTTTCATATGATGATGCAGATCATTCCATTTCTGATGCAGATTTACATGATGCACTTGTTGATGAGAGAGCTGATATTGAACAGGCAAAAACTATGCCAAAATGGTTGGTGCAGACTTTGCGTGACAGCAAATTAGATGCACCTTTGTCATATCGTACTCGTTCAGGCTCTCATAGTACCTCCTTTGCATCAGATTGCTATGCTATGGCTGCATCTAGTCTCTGTGATGAGAATGAGCCTGTTTCTTTTGATGAAGCACAAAATTCAGAAAATTGGATGGCTGCTATGCAATGTGAATATGATGCTATAATGAAGAATGGTACATGGTCTTTATGTGACTTGCCTCCTGGCAAGAAGGCCATTGGCACTAAGTGGGTATACAAGCTGAAGCGTAAACCTGATGGTACAGTTGACAGGTATAAGGCTAGGCTTGTTGCAAAGGGTTATGCGCAGGAAAGAGGCATTGATTTTGATGAGACATTTGCACCTACATGCCGTATGACTACTGTTCGGAGCATTTGTGCACTTGCAGCCCATCATGGTTGGAATGTACATCAGTTGGACATTAAAACAACATTTCTGAATGGTGACTTGCATGAAGAAGTGTATGTTTTTCAGCCCCGTGGCTTTGTGCAGAAAGGGCATGAAAACCAGGTGTGCAGGTTAAAGAAGGCGTTATATGGTTTAAAGCAAGCACCACGTGCTTGGTATGAGAAAATACATGCCTATCTGATTGCACATGGTTTTGAGAACAGTCCAACTGAAAGCACCTTATATGTTAAGCGTGCTAATGATGTGCTTTTGATCATTGTTGTCTATGTAGACGACATGCTGCTCATTGGTCCTCTTGAGAAGCATATTGCTGATTTCAAGGCTGATTTGCATGCCTCATTTGAGATGTCTGATTTGGGGCATTTGCATCACTATTTGGGCATTCAGTTTATGCAAGTTGATGGTGGAATGGCTTTGTGTCAAACGAAATATATTGACACATTATTGCAGCGTTTTGGCCTTGAAGACTGTAAGCCTATTGCCACTCCTATGGAGACAGGTTTACGATTGAGTCTTCATGATGCTGGAGATGCATTTGATGCTGTTCTCTATCAGCAGGCTGTTGGATGCTTGATTTACTTATGCATTACTCGGCCAGATATTCAGTTTGCTGTCTCACAGATGAGCAGGTTTATGCATTGCCCAGGAGTCACGCATTGGAAAGCGGTTAAGCGCATCTTTCGCTACTTGAGTGGTACTCGGCTACTTGGGTTGTTTTATCCCAAGGGGGGATCACTACCGCCAGATTTGCATGCTTTTTCTGACTCAGATTGGGCTGGTTGCTATGACACTCGTGTGTCCACCAGTGGTTTTTGCTTCATGCTTGGTAGCTCATGTATATCTTGGTTGAGCAAGAAGCAGCCTACTGTGGCCACTTCCAGTTGTGAGGCTGAGTATAGGGCAGCTTTCACAGCGACTGTTGAGTGTGTGTGGCTCAGACGCCTTATGGCTGATTTGGGTGTTGGCCAGTCTTCTGCCACCACCATCTTCACTGACAGTCAGAGCGCATTGGCAGTTGCGAGGAACCCTGTGTTCCATGCTCGCACTAAGCACATTGAGGTGCATTATCACTATGTCAGGGAGAGGTTCTCTGCTGGGGAGATCAGCTTGGCATATGTGCCCACGCAGGAGAACATTGCAGACCTTTTCACGAAGGCTCTGCCTAGGGAGAAGTTTGAAGCTTTCCGCAAAGCTTTGGGCTTATTTCCTTTTGTGGAGTGATTTCCACATAGCTCGGCACTTCCTTATACATGAGTGCCAGCTCCTTGTTCACCGCATCACTCCCAGGGGGGATTTGTTGATATATTTAGGTAGTGATGTGTGTGAACACTCTAGGACCGTCGGGGCACTTTTTTCCCTCTTTAGGAGGTTTTTTTCCCCCGGCTTGTATATACGCCTATTGCCCTAATGGGCTACTTATCTTTGTACATTCTCTAGTAATATATTCAGTCTTGTGTGTTGTGCTCCAAGCTTCTTCTTCTTCCTTGTGCTGTTTGCGTGCTTCCGCAGACGTCTAACTCCAACATTTTTTTCTCTCTCATTTTCCTCATTTTCATTGATTTCAAGCTTCATTTGGTCTCTCATATTGTGCCCTGATGTTTGCCAAAGTTTCAAGTTATTTGGATGAGTGAGTTGTGAGAAATTGCCAACTTTGTGAAGGTATATCTCTACACATAGGCAAAGAGTGTTGCAAACAGGTAGCCTGTTTTGCAGAGGGTGGTTCTCCCAGATGGAATATCCATTTGGGATTATGAAAAGCTTGTTGGGTAGCGCTTATATTCTACTACAAGTCTGCAAATTTTCATTTTAAGTATTTGTACTGGTGCAGAGAAAAGTCCAGAACAGTGAGCATATATCACTGCTTGTGGACCTAGTGGAGGGCAGCCATCTTCCATTTTTGCATTGGGGTGTTAGAATCATCCCCCATCAATATAAACACCTCTTGTAAAATCCATGAGTTTAACTCAAGATAATTGTAAAAGAGAGTAATAGAGAGAATCTCATGACTTTACGAGTAGCAATTCACACCAACTAAGTGGTTGGAATCAACTCCATTAGAATCCTAAAAGGTAGGATCACTTTTTAGGTGGCAGATTCAAAATTCAAATTGAACAAACATCTATAAAAGAGCTGAATTTGAGTCGCGTGTAACAGAAAAAGAAGAAGGAAACATTGACCTTCATGCTTGTGGTTACACTAAGCCCACACAGGTATGAGTAAGCCTACATCATCTACCTTGTATTATACATTCATAATATTATACATTTGATTCAGTTTGTACAAGTCATTTGGTATCTACTGTTGTCTACTGCTAAGTGCTCATTTCAAAACATTTAGTTTGAGGATTTCTCTACGAATGTTTATCCAATAAATGTGATTCAACTTGGTATATGTATCTATAGACCTTCTAGTTCTCAGCTATCAATTTTCATGTCATTTGATTCAGTACTTTGTGAGATAAGTTCTCTGCAAGTCACCTATGTGTGCTCACTGTCATCTTCCTAAAAAGTCAGGATTACAACCCTAACTTCTTAATGTGGTTTCTCATCATATACTCATCCTAAATTATTGAAATAAATTCCTATAGCAAGCTTAGGACTCTAATTAGCTATGTCTAAAAGCTCTGAGGTCAATTGCAATTAGTGAGTTAGCTCTAAGTGAATTATTGAGCAGGACTAAGTCCCAAAATAGCAAGTTTGTGGAAGTCTTCAATCTTGGAAGTAGTCTGTTTTGACATAACTATTTAAGGATGATGCTCCAAGGTAGATTATGGATCCAAATGCATATTTGGGAGTTTAAAGGTGTCTTCTAAGGTACTCTGAAGCTACATTGGCAAGTGTAGAGTAGGATTTGTGCAGCACCACCTCATTTCTGGAGTGTATCCAACCATCTCCTCATAGTGGTATCAGAGCTATCATCAACTCAACATGGGAGATGGATTCCCATCATCAATTGTCAAATTGGATCATAGTAATTACTTTGCTTGGTATATTAGAATGGAATCATATCTACAAGGTAGAAATCTCTATGGTTACATATCTCAAGATGAGTTAATGCCAATACTCAGAAGCAAAGGGAAATCTACTCAAGAAGAACAGGAAAGGTTATCAACATGGTGCTCAACGAATGCTTTGGCCATGTCATATCTTCTCAACTCAGTTTTTGATTTCTTGCTTCCACACATTAGGAACCATGGATTTCACAACACTCAACAATATGCCCAACCATAATGTGACTGATTATGTCACTAAAATGAAGGACCTAGCTTATCAACTTGGAAGCATTACAAAATTCATTGAAGAGGAGCAAATTGTGAGACAAATGGTCAATGTAATCAAGGCACATGATAAATGGGAAGCCTTCACCACATCAATCGATCTATACATGGACATGCAGGTACCTAACTTCAATACTCTAATGGGGCAAATATTCACTCATGAAGCCAAGCTTGTGACAAAACAATGACAACTCAAAAGGTAATCAATCCTCTACCCTATACACTGATAAGAACAAGAGTAAGGATAGTAAAGGCAAAGGCAAGAAATCTGATGATGAAGCTAGTACCTCCCAAGCTAGTTTTGCAAGAAGAGGTAGAGGTATAAGAGGAAGAGGCAGAGGAGGTAGAAAAGTCACAGGGAGATTCCAAAGCACCTCTCCATGTCCCATATGTGGATTGACTAACCATACAACTAAGAATTGTTTCAGGAACCCTAGAAATCAGAGAGGAAGAGGTTTCAATAGAGGAGGCTATGGAAGAGGAAGATCAAACAACTACAACAACTACAATAACTAAAGAGGCTATAGAGAAAGAATAGATAACAACAATTACACTGAAGAGCAAACACAAGAGGACTCACTTTTATTCATGAACATGACCATAAGGCAAGGTAAAACAGATGAGCATGTGTTCTATATAGATTCAGGTTGCTCAAATCATGTAGCAGGAAATGTGACATTATTATCTGACTTGGAGGATCCAAGGAACAAGCATGAGGTACAGACAGGAGATGACACAAGGAACTCAGTTGAAAAGATTGGAAATGTGAAGACCCCATATGGAAATATGAATCTACTCAGCAAGGTATTGTATCTACCTACCATAACCAAGAACTTGATAAGTGTTGGACAAATTGTAGAAAAAGGATTGCACATAAGGTTCACAAGAAATGGAGCATTTGTTGAAGATCCTCAACAAGGGTTCAAGAGGATTGCAAAAGGGGAAAAGACAGGTAGACTCTTTACATTTGAGTTACAAGATACTAGAAATATAGCACTTTTCAATTATGGAGGACAAACTTTATCAAAATTAAAAATGTGGCACAAAATATTAGCTCACATAAGAGAATGGACTTTGGAGAAAATATGCAAGGATCAGAGTGTGCTTCGATTGTGAAACATATCCAAGAAACACATGATATATAAGTGTAGTGCATGTCAATTTGGGAACTGTTGGAAGCAGTCAGAGGCACAGACGACATGGAAGCATGTAAAGACGGAGCAGGGAGCCAGTCGGATTATTTTTTCAAAACAATTATGTTTTTATCACCTCTTCAAACATCCAACAGTGATTTTCATCACTCTTGTAACATATGTAATATAGACAAAACCCCATTTTGTAATTCATAGCTCCATTTTGTGCAAGCCGAGGAGTCCTCGAGCTTGAGGAGCTTAGGTAGAATGCTCGTACCAATTTTCGTTATTTTTAGACATCGTTTACCCTTCCAAATAGCCTCTAGGACCTATTTTTTAACTAGGCCGGTCAGTAGATGTGAAACCGGTCAAAACTAGTCTAGAAACTATAAAAAGAGCTAGAGAGCTCATTTTTGAGGTTGGTTCATGTTGGCTAGTGTGAGCTTAGAGCTAGTTGGAGCTTGTAATAGTGTTCTTGAGTAATAGAACTAATTTCCCACCTTCCATTGTGTCTTGTTTGTCTCTTCATTGTGTGTGTGTATGTGTGTGTGCATCTTTGTGCTTCTCACCTTCACTCTCACTTCATCTCACATTCACGATCTTCATATCACTCCTACCTCTTCCGCGGATTGACATTAATGAGGTGAAGCTTCTTAACGTGGTTCTCACCATTGTGCTAGAGCAACACCAAATTTGGCGCCGTTGCCGGGGATCGAGTCTAGGACGAATGTGTGATGGTAAGAGTATAGCAAGAAGTGGCGTTGGAAGGTAAAAATTTCAGTTTTTGTTGTTGTTTTTACTTAGCTTTTAGTGTTTTTCACCTTCCCCACACTCCATCTTCATCATCGCATCATCATCTTCATCTCCAAAAAAATCAGAAAATTCACCATATCCACCCATTCATCTCATTTCCCCTCATTTGTGCATGCGAGAGAGCGAGAGAGAATTTTTGTGCTTGTGCGTGCTTGTGTTTTCTTGAGTTTTCTTGCAGGTACAGAGCTCCAGTGCATCAGGAAAGCTTGGGAAAGGTAAAATTTTACTCTCTGTCAAAGATCTGCCGAGTGTGGCGGACCATCGCGATGGTCTGCAACCTTCGGAATTCTTGGTAGGCGACCACACCACGAGGTAGGCGACCCTTGCGCATCTACGAATCCACTGTTGCATCCCAAAAATTCATACTTTGGTGGACCATCGCGATTGGCTCAGACCATCGCGATTGTGTCGCACCATCGCGATAGGCTCACGCCATCGCGACGGCTCGGCCGGACCATCGCGACGGCTCGGCCGGACCATCGCGACGGTCTCGGACCATCGCGACGGTTCACTTGAGCCATCGCGACGGTCCACTTGGACCATCGCGATTGTTCAGCTGACCCCGGACCATCGCGATTGGCCCATGCCATCGCCACGACAGTGCCACGTGTCAAAATAGACCATCGCGACGGTTCATTACTCGGACCATCGCGACAACCCAAAATCGGACCATCGCGATTGGCTCACGCCATCGCACTTGTGACCATCGCGACGGTTCACTTCGGACCATCGCGACGGTTCACCTTTGACCGTTGACCGCGCCATCGCGATTGTCCGCCTGATCACGCCATCGCAACGGTTCATTTTTCGGGCCATCGCGACGGTTCGACCTCACGCCATCGCGATCGTTCACTTCGGGCCATCGCGACGGTTCACCTTTTCGCGCCATCGCGATTGTCCAAATTTCACGCCATCGTGACAGTTCGCTCGGACCATCGCGACGGTCCCAGACCATCGCGATTGTGCACCCCCATCGCAAATTTAGGGTTCCATTTTTTGACCAATTTTGGGGTTATTTTTGAGAAATTTTTGGACCATTAGACTCATAGGAGACCCCTTAGCTTATATTTGAAGGAAAACCTGATTGCCAGTTTTTACCCCCCAGGGCCTGAACGCTCATAACTTTTTCATCCGAAGTCCGTCTTTTGAGCTTAATAGCTCGTTAGAAAGCTCGTGACGAGTACTACGTGACCTCAACTGTTTTTTTCATAAAGAATACATCTATTTTTAGATAAACTATTTTGAGGTTCACCTAGTTTGGGACTAGGAAGCCAGGGGGCAAGTGTTGAAATTTTGGGCAAAAGGGAAGGGACTAAAAAGGTGTGTATGCGCAAGTGCTTGCTCATCCAACTGTGAATTGGTCTAAAATTGGATTTTTCCAGGTCTAGCGAGGGCAATCAAAGGCAAGCCAGCAAGGCAGTGAAGACAGCAGAGCTTGGGAAGCGCGGCTTCTTGGGCAACAGGGCATCAGAACAACCAGAAAAGCCGACTCGAGGTTGGAAGATTACTCAACCCCCTCAGTCAATTCTTAGCTTAGGCTAAACGGTAGTTGTGAATTAAAGACGATAGGAACGCCTCAAGTTCAAGATACTTAATTATTTCAAGTTTAAGACTACAAGTAAAGGTGTGTGTGACGCGAAAACCTAAGGAAAGAACCTAAGTCTGACGGAACGAGAACTCGAAATCATCACGGAAAGTCGAATTCCTGACGCATATATTAAGACAAGAATCTAAAGAAAATAAAAAAAAAAAAAAAAAAGTTAAGAAAGTAATAACAAAGAACCATTGACGATCTAAGTGTGTAATTGAGTGAGCGAGGAAGAAAATTAATGAACCTTAGATCAGGGAGACACATAGGTAAGTCAGACCGACGAAGCCTTAGATCATCAGAGGCTAGTGTAAGAACTACCGCTCGATCGTGGGCTCAGCAATTGAATAGTAATTACCCCTACGAGAGCTCAGAGACTAGCGAATCAGAAATGGCATTTAGCGCAGACAGACCAGGAGGAGGGTCTCATGTAGCATACCTAGAAAAACCAGAAGGACCCTATAGAACGCAACTAGAGTTTCTCCGAACCAACCGATTAGGTGCTTGCATCTATGAGGATGGTTTGCAAAGGCAACTGGTGCAACTGCACAACCCTGATCAACCCATTGGATTGGAAAGACCAGTGGTGAAATTTGAGAGAGACGCTTACATAGACAAAGAAGGAACCATGTACGTCCTAAGTACGCAACCAAACGATACTAATGAGTTTGGCACAATTCAATTAGAGACGGAAGCGAAATTTCAAGGAAAAGAACCGTTAGAAGAACCTAGGACACCTAGAGGGAAATCCGTATTAACAAGAGTACTCATCCCAGAGTGGATCCCTCAAGATAACAGGAGCACCGAGTTGTTCGTAAATAAAGAGACAGATGAAGCCTTTTGGAGGTACAGAAAGGAACACCCTGGTGAGGTAGGCATCATTACAATTTATGAATTCAAGGACCCAGATACACCTGGAAAGGTTGTATACCTGGATGAGACTTCAGAAAGAGTCTTTGTGGTGCCTGAACGCGCTAAAAACACGTACACATGGAGAGGTGAATTGGTATTCCCTCCATCTAGAACGAACATGAATACAAATCAACAAGGGGCAGGAACATCAGCAGCCCATGGAAATCAAAGAGAAGGAAATAAAGAGAGACCGGAAGTAAGCTTCACCAATAGAGCGGATAGACAAAGAGATCATGGAATACTAGGTGGTAGAGATGATTTTCCTCTACCTAGGCCACGTGAACACGCAAGAGTTTTGAGACCCACTCAATTAGTAAAATCAATGAAGAATTACTTTGATGGGACAGGAGATCCCTATGATCACGTTGCAGAATTCAAGCAGGTACTAAGAGCAGAACAAGTCGAGGACATGTTCACGCAATACAATGCATTTGGACTAACGTTAAAGAATACCGCTTTAACTTGGTTCCAGCCATTGCAACAAAGGCAATTTAGAGACATCCATCACTTTTTGGAGTCATTCATCACTGAATTCTCTAAAAGTGGGATTAGACATGACACGTCTTCGTTGATTCATAGCTTTAAACAAACCCCTCAGGAAACAGTTAGACTGGCAGGACGTAGATTCAGACAATATGTCGAACGATGTCCAATGCAAGAGCTACCCTCACAAGCCAAACAAGTATCACTGTTCCTAGATGGCTTGTTGAGCGCTAAAATACGCTCCTATGTGTACCTAAAGGAACCCAGAACGCTAGAGGAGTGTGTAAGAATATGTATAGACATTGAGGATAACCTAGGAGATGAATTAGAACTCTCAAAGGTCTATAAGGACTCAGATTGTTCTTCTCTAGCATCCACAAAATTGTCTAATTCGATAGAGGACCTAGCAGAAAAAGTGGCCCAAAAACTAGGAGTTTCTAGTAAACAGGTGCCCAAGCTTCCAACTAATGTACGTTGTTACACTTGTGGTGGAAATCATTTGGCAAACATGTGCCCCAATGCACCTCAACCTCAAGCCAACCCTAGTGGCCAATATTGCACAATTGAGAGGAGATATACGAATCATACGGCTCAGGACTGCCCATACAACAAACAAACCGTGAGACAGAACTACCCGCAAACATACCAGCAGCCAGGTAGGTATCAAGGCCAATACAATGCTCAGCCTTATTACTATAGGCCTCCTCAGAACTACCCATACCAGGCTCAAGAGAGACCTCAAACCGTCTTAGCTCAGCAGCCACCCCCACCAGCAAATGTCATCTCAGTCAAATACGCTGCTGCAGAAGAGAACCTAAGTAGGGCCTTAGTGCCTTCTTCACCCTTGATCACAGAAAGTGACCCGAACTCAAACAGTTTTGACTCTACTCATGTAACTAGTCCACCCGCTTATTACACGGAGTCACCAGAACATGTGGAGACATATCATTATGATAGTCCTCCAATGGAACCTAGTTGGGAGCCAGACTATACTAATGTGATGTACACAAACCCAAACCCACGGCCCCAATTGAGACAACAGAGACCACAGGGCCCTAGAGGACCATGCTTTAGGTGCCAAGGAGATCACTTCATAAAGGATTGTCCACATCCCCCAATAGCAAGGCAATCACAGTACTATAACATACAAGGCTTTTGTGCCGATTGTGGCAAAGAGCACATAATCAAAGATTGTCCTAAGAACCCAGTTAACGCTTCGAATGTGACACCGATCAACGTGATAGGTATTGTAAACAATGCAGATGGATCCAACCCTACATACGTGCCTATCCAAGCTATAACCAGAGCCCAGGCGCTCTTACAAAACCAACAGCTTAATCAAGAGAAAGTAGCCGGAACTAGTGAAGTTGCAGAATCTAGCAGTAAAAAGACAAAGTCTTGGAAAGATTCTAGAGAAAGAATCAAGAGAAAGTGGAGTAAAAAGATAAGTGAGTTGGAAGGAAGTTTAAGGGAATCTAGAGCCAAAATACAAGAATTGACTTCACAAGAATTAAACCAAGAAATCCCAGCTCAGAAATCAGGATCGGTTTTAGCGGAACCCATACCAGAAAATCTAGACATGATGTTTCGTGCATATCAGGCTAGAATAAAAGAGGGACCTCAAGTAACGGAGATGAGTAAAAACTACCCTCGAGCTGATCTAGAAATTGAGAGAACTAAACTTTGCATGAAGATGGTAGAGTTAGCACAAGCTTTGTTCGAAGCCTCTAGATATCTTAATTGGAATAATATGGCAAAACCGGAATTACACTTTCAAGGACTAATGGAGAGGCTAGAACACTTGATAGAAAGCAAAGAGAAAAAGGATCAGTCTAGGAACCCTATTGTCACAGAGACACAGGAAAGGAATGCACCATCCCTGTCTCAAGTTCCCAATACAGAAAGTCAAGACAATTTGTCTTCCATACATAGGTACTCTCATGAATTTTTGAGGGAAATCCAAGAAGAGAAATGGAGAAAGGAACAAGGAACCCATCCTCCTATTCAAGAAATAGACGACTTGCAGGAACAATTTCCCCAAGACATTCCCTCTATTTACGATGAGGTAGAGGTGGAACAACTGAGTGAACCCACAGGATTTGAATCTAATTCGTTACAAGAATTACCTCAGTTCACAGGACCTTGGGAAGCAAAGTCTATTAGTGTGAGAGCACCCACGATAATAGTGAGGAACGAAGAATCAGTGATCCCTAGGAACACGGAAGTGATCAAGAACACTAAAGTACAGTGTAACCTCACTCTGGAGGAATTGTTAAAGGTAAAACCAGAATTGTGGAAGCACGTAGCAAATCAATTCCCTGAGCTAGCTACCACACCCTCTCAGATAGGATCACGTAAGAAGGTACCAGAGATACCCGTGGAAAAGATTGGAGACGTAAGCGAAGGAGAGGAAGGTAACACATATCTTCCAATAACCCATCAGGGCTACACCACGAAAGCCATCTTAGATTCAGGAGCCGGAGTAGCCATCGCTACCACCGCTTTGTGGAAACGTTGGGGTAAGCCAGCACTCAGACCCACCAGGATGAAACTACAAATGGCTGATGGACACATAGAAAAACCATTAGGCTTACTAGAAGGCATATCCCTCACCACTTGTGGTGTGGAATTTGAGCATACTTTTGCCATTTGTGACTTTGCGAAAAATCGTGCTTATGAGATGATATTGGGACGACCATTCATGCGTCAGTTGCAAATTGTACAAGATTGGGGAACTAATTCTTTGTACTTGCAACATTTAGGAGTGACTACTAAAGTCAACCTTAAAGACTATTCACATAGAGATGTACCCCCAATACAATGGAATACCATCCATAAGACACCAGTAGAGACGGAATCCGTGCACTCATTAGAATCAGATCCTTCTTGGTTGCATGAGGATACCCATTTATGGATGTGTAAAGTAGCCAAACAAGAGGAAGAACGATTAGAAGCAAGGACCTTAGGTGCAGAACAACATCCACGAACCCTTCAAGATCCAGCCTACGCACCTGTAGTATTCCCAGATGAAGAGTTTGAACCCCATGGTTGGGCAGAAATACTAGCAACCATGGATGTAGCCATCAATGAAGAACAATGGACACCCCACTGTGACGAGGATGGCTATGACATTTCAGTTTTCACGATAGAGCCAATCATGTGCGATGCAGTTTTAGAAGAGTGTGAACCAGACACTGATGCATTTGAGGATGCAAGCGATTTTGATTTAGAATCAATTATCATGGACCCACCCTTTGCATCAGAGGAGGAATATTTCTACGAAGTAGAGACTCACACTCAGAGATACGAGGAAATTACGAATGAAGTGAGATTAGCCACGGAAGTGACTACTAAGAGTGAAGGTAAGAAAAGGAAGAAGAAAGACACCATGTCAGAAAAAGAAGAATCTTTGTTTGAAGTACCCGAGAATTTCAAGAAATACGAAATCGAAGATAGAAGAATCATGGTATGAATGCCCAATAGAAAGGCGAATGACGGACAAGTATATGATAACCGAGAGAAAACCAAGAAAATAATAGTTGCCATAGAAGGAGAAGAAGAAAAATGTACATACATAGGGCATGATTTGACGAAGGAAGAAGAAGAAGAATTAGTTGCCTTATTGCGCGAATATAGAGATGTTTTTGCTTGGAGTTATAAAGATTTGAAAGGAGTAGACCCAGATATATGTTCTCATAGAATCCCTATGACTCCAGATGCAAAACGGACAAAACAGAAACCTTACACGTACAATGATAACTACGCTGCGAAGATTAAAGAGGAGATAGATCGCTTGATAGAAGCAGGATTCATTTACGAAATTGAGCATACCGAATGGGTATCCCCCATTGTGGTAGTGCCCAAGAAGAATGGAAAATTGCGTGTGTGTATTAACCTTAAAAAAGTTAATGCCGCCACGATTAGAGATAGTTATCCTCTTCCTATCACGGAACATCTATTGGAAAGAGTTGCGGGCAAGGAAGTTTACAGCTTTCTTGATGGATTTTCAGGCTATAACCAAGTAGCCATTGCTCCAGAAGACCAACACAAGACGGCTTTTGCCACAGAATGGGGCATATTTGCATTTCGTGTGATGCCATTTGGCTTAACAAACGCACCCGCCACTTTCCAGCGACTCATGTGTCATGTTTTTAAGGAATTCTTACGCAAGAGCTTGGAAGTTTATGTCGATGACTTATGTGCACATTCAAATGTAAGGCAGACACATATCCCAGAGTTAAGACAAGTATTTGACAAATGTCGAGAATATCAGGTTTGTTTGAACCCAGAAAAATGCGTTTTCATGGTCAGATAAGGCAAAATTCTAGGACACATCGTGTCAAAAAATGGAATCTCCACGGATGAGGAAAAGGTGAAGGTAATTGCGGATCTACCCAGACCAACTAATGTGAAAGAAGTACAGGCATTTATGGGCCATTGCGGTTATTATAGGAGATTCATACACATGTATGCAATCATAGCCAAGCCTCTGTACTCTCTTTTAACCAACTTTGAATGGACAGATGAATGTGAAAATTCCTTCAATGAACTTAAACGACGCTTGTGCTCAGCACCTATATTGACAACCCCAGATTGGAGTAAGCCATTCCATGTACATGTGGATGCATCCAATTACGCCATAGGATGTGTGTTAGCACAACCCACGAATGAAGGTAACATAGATCTCCCCATAGCTTACGCGAGTAGACAATTGAACGCAGCAGAAAGAAATTACACCACGACGGAACGAGAAGGATTAGGAATGATCTACGCGGTGAAGAAGTTTAGGCACTACTTGTTGGCCAACAAATTCAAGTTCTTTACAGATCATCAAGCCCTATTATATTTAGTCAACAAACCATGTAACACAGGACGATTGATACGTTGGTTTCTATTACTCATGGAGTATGATTTTGAAGTAGTAGTCAGGAAAGGAAAGACACATCTTAGAGCTGACCACCTTTCGAGATTAACCTCAGGAGAAGCTCCTCAAGGAGTAGCGGATGATCTACCAGATGCATACTTGTTTAACCTTGAGATAGCACCAGAATGGGCTAAGCCTATAGTCCCTATTTTGACATACGGACCCAAGAATCCTAGGATTAAGATCAAAGAAGGAGAGATTACCAAGTCTCAGAGGTACCAAATCATGGCAGGAAGCATATATAAACAGGATAATCAAAAGATTCTTGCTTGTTGTGTAGATGAATCAGAACATGCGAATTGGTTGCAATTAGCACACATAGGTGCACTAAAGCAACATCATTCAAAACATCGAACATTACAGACTCTGCATAGATTAGGAGTATATTGGCCTTCTATGGAAGCAGATGTCTACAAGTTGTGTAAAGAATGTCAGGTATGTTGTGAAAGACCACCAGTAGAGCATGCTACATTATATCATGTGTCTCTCACACCAGACTGGAGTGAACCTTTAGTGACATACTTGAGGACGAACACATTCCCTCAAGGCATGACCTTAGCTCGACAACGCAGTCTAGAGCAGGAAGCTCAAGACTATTCACTTATTGGCGATAATTTATACAAAAGAGGACGAGATGGATATTTAAGACAATGTGTTCATGAAAGCGATTATCTGAGCATACTAGAGACTGCACACCAAGGTGTTGCAGGAGGTCACTTTGGACCCGATAGGATAGTCAAAGCCATCCTCTTTCCAGGATTATGGTGGCCCACTCTTCACATGGATGCTCATACCTATGTAAAGAGATGTGATGTGTGCCAAAGAACTCAGTTTCCTACTCGCAGAGATGAAATGCCATTGAAACCCATGATGGGCGGACATGCATTTTCTAAGTGGGGTATAGACTTTGTAGGACCCATTAACCCCCCTGCAAAAGGTACACATGCGGAATACATTATTGTTTCCACAGATTATCTAACCAAATGGGTAGAGGCAAAAGCCACAAAAAAGAATGATGCTCACACGACTGCAAAATTCTTATTTGAAAATGTCTTTACAAGATATGGATTGCCTATAGAGTTAGTGAGCGATCGAGGCACTCACTTTCTAAACCAAGTCATTGAATATTTGTTACAGGATTTTATGGTGATTCACAAGAAATCTGCACCATATCATCCTCAGGCCAATGGTCAGGCTGAAAGCACTAACAAGATACTTTGTAACGTACTGACGAAACTCGTGAACAACAAACGTTCAGATTGGGACAAACAGCTACACCACGCTGTTTGGGCATATCGAGTGGCCTACAAGACCGTACTCAATGCAACTCCCTTTCAGATGGTTTTTGGTCAGAATGCAGTGCTTCCTTTGGACTTCTTGATACCGACCCTTAAGGTTGCACAAGAACATCGGTGGACCGGCCATGAATTATCAGCGAGAATAATGGACTTGGAACGATTAGGAGAAACCAAGCTGAAAGCAGCAGCAGGAATATACGCAGCGAAGAAGCGACAGAAAGCATATTTTGATGCACATGTGAAAGATAAAGGCCTAAAAGAAGGAGATTTAGTTCTAGTGTATACGCTGAAACAGCACGCACGGAAGTTAGAAAAGCGAGGTTATGGACCTATGATCATTAACAGACTTTCGACAAGTGGAGCAGTACAGTTAGCCACCTTAGAAGGAGATATAATGCCTAATTATATTAGTGGCTGTAGAGTCAAGCTATATCAGGAACCCCTTACTGAGGATATGCTTAGACGACTCACATTGGCAAAGAAGCGTAAGGAGGAAGAAAATAGAATACGAGCTGAAGCTCAGGCAGAAGCCATAGAACGCATTAAGCGCATGAAGCTAAGAAGACAAGGACTAGGGAGAGAACATTATAACCATCTGGAAACATCACCCAGATATCCCATGGCCATGTGTCAAGTAAAGTCAACCACTCATCCTAGCATAGTGGACAGGAGACCATTCATTACAGTTAGGCTAGAGTACGGCAACCCTTGCCAAGAACTCAGGGCTTTAATTGACTCAGGTGCTGCGACTAGTGCGATTAGATGGTCCCACTATAAGGATTCAGGAATAGAAATGCGGCCAATTGAGGCATACCTCATAGGGCTAGGAGGCATGGAAACCCCTTGCATGGGTGAGGTGGACCTTCCTATCCTCATCAATGATGTGACCATGACAGCGAAACTACTAGTGTGCCATGATGACGACCTGATAGAACCCCTAATCCTTGGCCAAGATTGGCTATACGATCACTCAGTGGACCTAAATCTTAGACAAGGCTCCTTACAGATTGGAACCTTAGAGCAGAAGCGAGTGATACCGCTTGACTTCCCTAACGGCATTCCGCCTGACGGTTGTGACCCTAGACCCTATGAAACACATGCGACGGAAGACCGGAAGATCTTTGATCAGCTCAATCACGCTACGTCTACACCAACCCACTCGGGCTTGGCTATAGACAGTTGTCAATCAGAAGGACAACAGGAGATCTTCCCTGGGACTTCCTGCAAACTAGAAGGGACAGTTACCCAACCACAAGGGCAGATGGACACAATCAGCGGTCAGGTGGGTTGCATCAGCGGCCAAATGAGCACGACACCCTGCGGTGCTCATCCTTCCAAACTTGTTGCGGACTGGCCTAGATTAAAGTTAAAGAACGCATCACTTCCTAATGGGCAGGTCACGCAAGTGTTGGATCTCCCTTCTTTTCCAAAGCAGAGTGTCCTTCCGACCTCTCAACCTCAACAACAACAGAGTCAACCACGACGAAGGAACCCAGACCGACGGCAGTATCAGAAGACACAACGAGGAAAGCAGTTTAGGCCACCCAAAGGAAGCGGCACCAGACAAATATGGGTGCCCAAAGGACAAAAAGCACCGAAGAACTCCAACCAAGCAGAGATCGACAAGAAAAAGGCAGAACAGAAACAGAATCAGTATCCACCATCCCCTCGACCTTCTTCTACAGGTCCGAGCATTCGACAAATTTGGATCGCCAAGAAATACCTTACCCATAGACCCACACCCACGCAGATTTGGGTACCCAAACCATGTATCATAGCTCAACCCTTAAGCCATGTAATATATACCCCTCACAAATCTTTCCATCCCTCAATACCACCACGCCCGATACTACCTTTTACCCCTCAGCCGAAACCCACCACCCACTCAAAGACTCTTAGGAAATGGATACCGAAGAATGTCCAAACGTCTTCCCCTAACCCCATGTCTGACAAAACTACCCCCCCCGACTAACATACAACCTTGTAATAAATCACTAACCTTTAAACCTTGTATAAATTCACCCACCATCATCACACATCACTCATAATCTCATCTCATCAAGAAATGTATGCGTGATCTGAAACGTGTAGGTGTCTAGAGACCTGCACTAGTGCTGCAAGAGGCATTGCATCCATCACATCACAGCACTTGGCTACACGGGTTACGCATCAGTTATGGAAAGGGATTGCGGTCTCACTTTAATGGGATCATAATTAATTTCCATGCTAATGTGTTAATCTTTTGTAGTAGATCTTTCTCACTAGCGCACCAGTCATCATGCAAACTGACGCAGGACCATCAGGAGCAGGCCCCAGTGTAGCTGCGGTGCCCCTCAACGTGTTACGAGCAGAATCCCACCCGACTGCTCCACCGCCAGAATTCCAAGGATTTCCAGGGCCCATGCCGATCGACAACCCGCCTATGGGCTACACAGAAAAGATACACCGTAACTCTCACTGGTTTCAGGGACTTGCAGGACCCTTAGCGGACGCGGATTTTATATTTGAATCCAATTTGACGTTTGATGACCGCACGTGGGGAAAATACCAATTCTTCTCCAGAGAGTTCGAAGACCTACAGAACACCCAGGACCTAACTCACGTTTGGGCCAGAGCAGGCTTCACGGAGTATTTCAGTGATCCCCTGCCCAAACCCGACTTTTACAGGTGTTATTATTTAATCACTACGTTGCGGGCCTCAGAGAATAAGGATATCCCAGGAACTTTTATTTTGCCTTCTTTAGTGGATGATCCACCTTACAAAAGGTTTTACCTCTCAAAGGATTTAATCAGAGCTGCCATCAAAATTCATGGCACCCACACGCCCACAGATCGAGAAAGATTAATTCCAGACCCTATGAAACGTGGGGATGTCACTAAGTGGGAGGAGATCTCAGCAATTACACCTGAGCTGTCAAAGCCGCTACGGATATGCATGCAACACTTTGCATTCCCCGCTCAGGACAGATTCACCATGCCCCATAAAAGAATATGGTTTGGATTGTACTTGGCATGTACGGGACCTCAGACGGTTGATCTGGCGAGCTGGATCATTGATCAAATGTATTTGGCACAACACAGATGGGAACGAAAGAAAGTGCTTAATGGATGTTGTGCGCTCACAAGAATTGTTTATATGTGCTTGGCCTATGATTTGCCAATTGAACGTGCATTAACAGGAGAAGAGCTGAAAGCATTCAAAGGAACGACGAAGAAAGCCAGGAAGCCCAGCAGAGCACGGGCAGGTAAACGCATGAGAGGCACTATTCCTTGCCTTCAAGTGCCAGAGTCACCATCACCACAACCCTCTGCAGCACAATCACCGACAGAAGCCGCTCCCACAGTGCAACCTATTCGCATGAGGTTGTCTAGACCAGTGGTCACGGAGGGCACTACTAGTGCCGCTACACCTCAGGCAGCTGCCACCACAGAACCCACCACCACGACAGCAGAAGCTCCCACCACTATTGGTGCGGAAGCCTTTTCTTTCCCATTACCACACATGGAGGCAGAACCAATAAACACAACATTCGATTTTGAGATGCCGGATGCATTCTCAAATGAGTTCCAGTTTTCCGAGGCACAAATGTTCTCCCAAGAATATGAACGCCCCAGCTACCCTACCACACCGCGGGATCTGCCACAGGGACAAGTTGTGTCTAGCTCTGATGATGAACGAACAGCCACAGATGACGATGAAGGTGACGATGAAGCCAGCCAGGGCACGCATGATTCCCAAGAACAAGGACAGACAGACGGCCAAGGTCAACAAACCGATGCACACGGTGACACCAGCACGCATGAAGAGGAGACTTTCGAAGCAGCAGCTTACACGCTGGCAATCAAGAAATTATATCGTACAATGGAGAAAGTCTGGGCACGGAAGAAATTGACTGAAGAAGAGAGCCAGACCCTAATCGAACAAGAACTAGTCTCCGGAGGATTTGAAGAAGTCTACATCAGAGGGTTTAGAGAACTGGTCCAATCCATCGGCCCGGTCGAAGCATTGAGATATTTACAAAGGAAGCCACTTCCTCAATATGACCCTCGCAGAATTCGCCTGTTATCCAAGCCCGGTGAATATATTCGAGTTCCGGTAAGTGCTCAATCATCCCACCAGGCGCAAGATGCACGCTTACGTCTGGAAAGACCCATCACCGACGAAGCTATCCTAGTAGACTCCCCACCACATACTACCGTTGTACATACTACCACTATCCTTGAAATAACATCCACACCATCTACTCCTCTCTCACCTCCTGTTTCACCAATCCATCCGGTATCCCCCGCTCAACCACCTGCTCCTCTCACATCCACACCAGTTCACGACAACATAGCCACACCCTTTGCCCTGCCCATTCATGCCACCATGCCCGCACCCACCCCACCTCGTCTACATGTCAATCCCTTCATCCCTTCATCCTTCCCATCCTTTCCCCCACTTTTAAGACAACCTTTCACCTTTCTAACCCCACTAACCTTCTCACCAGTTTCACCTCCTCAACCCACCGTAACCCCTATTTCCCCTTTTCACCAAGCTGCTCCACCATTCCCCCTGTAAATTATTCTACATTTGTAAATCCCGTCTTCACACCTACACAACCACCCACATACACACCGCTTTTCACATTCACCGCACTTGACACGTCCAATGACATGGACATATCACCACCCACCGCACCAGCACCCACTCCACTCACAGCACCATCATATTTAGGTACGTCACAATTTTCCACGATCACCACTGCATCCACCTTCCCAACCCCATTTCCCATTCCCGCTGCATCTACTCCCACTGCATCCTCACTTAGCACTCCATTACTACTATCGCCAACCATAGACACTGCACTTCAACAAATGTTCACATGCATGTCACAAGTACGAGATGAGTTCGCATCTCTGGGCAACAATTATCAACAGCTGCAGAGGACGACCAACGAATTACAGTCGCAGCTTAATTCATTATCAATCGAGAATGCCTCTTTAAATACACGATACCAAGAACTAAGAGAGGCATATCATAAGCTAGAGCTAGAAAGTGAAGAGAAAACAAAAGAAGCCACTGCTGATCTGGACAACCTGCTTCGAGCCCAAACAATTAGGAACGCGACGCTGACCAGAAACATGGGTCTACTCAGGAGACACCTAGCCGCAGCCAAGGAGGAGAACCAGAGACTCCAAGAGCAGAATAGAGAAAATTTGGAAGCGGCATTGGACCATCCGGAACAACCATTAAGTCCTAGCCGATTCAAGGCAATCCCATCTGAATCGATGCGGATGTTGCTAGATGACCATGTTCGACTGCTAGGACTATGATCGAATGAACGAAGAGCATCAGAAGCTAAAAGAAGATCACAAGTTACTACAGCTCAGAGAACCGGCACCACAACAAGTACCAGTGGCAGCAGAAGTACCAGAACCTATGGACCCCTCTCCTGAACTCATAGAGGAACTCAACGCACTACGGGCCCAGGTAGCCACTCTCCAATCACGAATAGATGTATACGAAGCACCACCACGGCCTGATTCCCCACCGGAGATCCCAGCTGACGACGAGAACATAACCATTCCGGTGGAGGAAACGTTTGAAGAAGCATACGAGCCCATACCCATCCCAGGCGGACAAGTCACGGCCGAAGGCCAGATGACCTATGAACTTCCTACCCCCGCGTGGATGAAAACGATCGAAGAACTTGGAACGACACATTCGGCCAGAGTAGAGGCACAGTTACATGCCATGGCCATGATTGAAGAGAAAATCTTACAATCCCCCTTCTTTGCTCATTTGGCCCCCCGACGCTATATATCTGGGCATGAGCTGCAATATAAGCCATACTTCATGTTAATGGCTGAATATCAGCTAGCTATAGAGAAAGAAACCGGCATGAAACCCACACATGCTACATAATTCGAGCCGGCGGACTTGCCACCAAATGCGCAAAGAGGAGAAATCCATCAACCTGATTGGCGCAAAGACCTCCTCCAGAAGTACCCAGAAATGATGAGCACATGGGTGAAAGCGCCTTTACATTTAAAGTATAATCCTTGTTGGGGAACAGTACCACGACGCCGCCCCTGGACTGCATTCGCTATCAAAGTACAAAACAATAGGCAGTGTCAGGATTGGCTGAATTACCCCTACTTCAAGCCACCTACCGAGTTGCCCACTGTTGGCTATATGATGGCTACAATCCGTCACTGGCTCCCTCGCCTGAAGCATATGGATGATATCGCAGCGCATATGACTGTCAAAATTTTTGACATGATGCAAATGATATTTAAAGTCTTCCGACGCGTCAAGGCACCGCATGTAAACACCCCGGGATTTGAGCATGGTAACTTTGATCTAGTATATGACATGAGCACAACGCCATCGCTCCGGGTGTGTTATGCCTGGCACTGTAGAATAAAATACCTCCCGGCATGCTACAAACAAACCTTTGAAGAGATGTTCACCACCGGGTTTTGGGAATACCATTCCGAGGTATTCATCAGCAGGCCCACACATTTATTGCAACTTTTTGCCTGTGAGCGAATGGTTTATTCCACGCATTATCAACTCCCGCCACCCGACGAACCGCAACCGATCGACTGGGAGAAGCTCGAGGCTGATCTGGCCCGAGGCATTCGAGTATCTGAGCACACCCTTGCTCACGACCTCCTACAAAACTACATCCGGCAGACCGCACAACAAGGTTCTGTCGAGGACGACAGAAGCGAGAGGGAGGGGGGTGTTGGAAGCAGTCAGAGGCACAGACGACATGGAAGCATGTAAAGACGGAGCAGGGAGCCAGTCGGATTATTTTTTCAAAACAATTATGTTTTTATCACCTCTTCAAACATCCAACAGTGATTTTCATCACTCTTGTAACATATGTAATATAGACAAAACCCCATTTTGTAATTCATAGCTCCATTTTGTGCAAGCCGAGGAGTCCTTGAGCTTGAGGAGCTTAGGTAGAATGCTCGTACCAATTTTCGTTATTTTTAGACATCGTTTACCCTTCCAAATAGCCTCTAGGACCTATTTTTTAACTAGGCCGGTCACTAGATGTGAAACCGGTCAAAACTAGTCTAGAAACTATAAAAAGAGCTAGAGAGCTCATTTTTGAGGTTGGTTCATGTTAGCTAGTGTGAGCTTAGAGCTAGTTGGAGCTTGTAATAGTGTTCTTGAGTAATAGAACTAATTTCCCACCTTCCATTGTGTCTTGTTTGTCTCTTCATTGTGTGTGTGTATGTGTGTGTGCATCTTTGTGCTTCTCACCTTCACTCTCACTTCATCTCACATTTACGATCTTCATATCACTCCTACCTCTTCCGCGGATCGACATTAAGGAGGTGAAGCTTCTTAACGTGGTTCTCACCATTGTGCTAGAGCAACAGGAACTCTCATAGACAACCCTTTATGAAGAAAGGTTACATCCATGGTGATCTACTGGAGCTAGTCCACACAGATGTTTGGGGACCTACCAAAGATCCTTCAATTTTAGGATCCAGGTACTATGTATCATTCATTGATGATTGTAGCAGATAGACTATACTTTATTTTATGAAGCACAAGGATGAAGTGTTCAATTGTTTCAAAAAGTATCTTGCTCTTGTTGAAAACCAAATAAGGAAAACCTTGAAAAGACTAAGTTCAGATGGAGGGGGAGAATACTTCTCCCATTAGTTTGATGCATATCTCTAAGATAGAGGCATCAAAAGAGAGATCACTACCAGGTATACTCCAAAACAAAATGGAGTAGCAAAAATGAGGAATTGGACCATTGTGGAAGCAGCAAGATCCATGATTAATGAGAAAAAAATTACCCAACTATCTATGGGAAGAGGTTGTGTATACAACCACTTATCTCATCAACAGGATCCCATCTAACACATTGGATGGGATGACACCATATGAAGCTTGGAATGGAAGGAGACATAGCCTAGATCATTGCAGAATATTTGGGTGCATAGCTTATGCACATGTTCCATCACAAATCAGAGGTAAAATGGATCCTAAGGCAAAGAAATGTGTGTTTATAGGATATGATCTAAATCAAAAAGGGTATAGGTTGTATAATCCAAGTACTAAAGGCTTTATTGTTAGTAGAGCTATTAAATTTGATGAAAACATCTCATGGTTTGAAGACGATTGCAGAAAAGTCAAGCTACCTTATGATGTAGAGGAGGACTTTCCAACATTTCAAAAGGTAAATGATCAACAACATGAAGATTCAAGTGACTTTGATGATGATCAGAAGACACCAAGAAGGAATTTCAAGGTATGGAACAACAAAGGTAAAGAGAAGATGCAAGAGTTGAGGGATATTGTAGAATCCTCTCAACAAACAAGGGAAAAGAAGCAGCTAGAAAGGTATGGATTTGACATTTCTCTGGTCACTAAACACTCAATATATATTGCTCAGGATATTAACTCAGAGGAGCCATCAACCTTTGAAGAAGCAAACAAGAAATCAGAGTGGAAAGAAGTAATGGAGGAAGAGATACAAGCACTCCAAGAGAATCAAACTTGGGACGTAGTTCCCAAGAAACAATCCATGAAGATCATTGGATCTAGGTGGATTTATAAGGTGAAAAGGAATTTTGATGGTTCAATAAATAGGTATAAAGCAAGGCTTGTGGCTAAAGGGTTTGCTCAGACCCAAGGGATTGATTATGGGGAGACCTTCTCTCCTGTGGCAAAGATGCGCTGCTTCAAGGAATTGGAACATTTATCAGTTGGATGTAAAAACTCCATTCTTAAATGGTTAGATTTTAGATGAGGTGTACATGGCGCAACCTCTTGAATTTGTTGACAAATCACATCTTGAATATGTGTGCAAACTCAAGAAAGCTCTCTATGGTCTCAAAAAAGCTCCTAGACCTTGGAACCATAGACTTGTTACATTCTTGTAGGACAAAGGATTCAAATTGAGCAAGGTTGATTCTTCACTCTTCATTAAGAAGAATAACTCTGAAGTTATATATTTATGTGTATGTAGATGATATCATACTTACAGGTAATGATGTAGATGGAATCAAAAAGATCAAAACCCAAATGAAGGAAGAATTCAAGATAAGTGACCTTGTATTGCTCACTTACTTTCTTGGATTGGAAGTTGTCTATATAGATGAAGGGATGTTCCTTACACAAAGGAAATACATTAAAGATATGATTGCAAAGTTCAAAATGTAGGACACTAAGGTTGCAGGTACTCCCATGGAGGTCAATCACAAGTTAAGTGCTCATGAAGGAGAACCAATTGAAGACATTACAAGCTACCAAAGTCTAGTTGGAAGCTTGAACTATGCCACCCTAACTAGGGTTGATATCTGCTATGGAATAAGTGCTCTTAGCCAATTCATGCACACTCCTAGGAAACCTCACATGGATGCAGCCAAAAGGATACTAAAGTATCTAAAGGGAACACTTAATGAGGGGTAATATTACCCTTTCACATTTGATTTAAGTGTAAAGCTTTTCATTGATGCAGATTGGGTAGGATCGAAAGATGATAGGAGAAGTACATCTAGATATTTGTCTTTTGCAGGTAGAAAGCTCATTTCTTAGTCTTCCAAGAAACAACCTATGTAGCACTCTCCTCAATTGAAGCTAAATACAAAGGATTGGAAAATGCAACTTAGGAAGCAATGTGGATCAAGACTTTATATACAGATTTAGGGTTAGATTTTGGCACTTCATATATATTTGGAGACAATATGACTTCATTGCATTTAGCTGCTAATCCTATCTTTCATGCTAGGACTAAGCATATAGAATTCCATTATCACTTTGTAAGAGAAAATATTGCAAGCAAAGAGATACAATTGTCTTATGTGTCTACACAAATGCAATGTGCAGACATGATGACCAAATCACTTGATGGAAGCAAACTCAACAGGTTCAAATCAATGATTTGGTTTGCACGAGATACCTATGGAATGAAGACTCAAGCATCTTAGGCTTGCGAGGGAGCTGTTGGTACATTTGGAAACCCTTGATGCTTGAACAAATATCAAAGGATTACTTCACAACTTAGGGTATGACTATCCATAAGTCACATATGAACCCCTCTTGTAAAATCCATGAGTTAAACTCAAGATAATTGTAAAAGAGAGTAATATAGAGAATATCGTGACTTTACAAGTAGCCTTCACACTAACTAAGTGGTTGGAATCAAATCAATTAGAATCCTAACAAGTAGGATCACTTTTTAGGTGGCAGATTCAAAATTCAAATTGAAGACACATCTATAAAAGAGCTGATTTTTAGTCGTGGGTAACAGAAAAAGAAGAAGGACACATTGAGCTTCATGCTTGTGGGTACACTAAGCGCACACATGTATGAGAAAGCCTACATCATCTCCCTTGTATTATACATTCATAATGTTATACATTTGATTTAGTTTGTGCAAGTCATTTGGTATCTATTGTTGTCTGCTGCTAAGTGCTCATTTCAATAAACTTGTTTTGAAGACTTCTCTGCAAATACTTATTCAATCAATGTGATTCAACTTGGGATATGTAGCTTAGACCTTCTAATCTCAGCTATCAATTTTGATGTCATTTGATTTAGTATTGTGTGAGATACGTTCTTTGCAAGTCACCTATGTTTGCTCACTCTCATTTTCCTAAAAAGTCGAGATTACACCACTAACGTCTTAATGTGGTTTCTCATCAGATACTCATCCTAAATTAGTGAAATCACTTCCTATAGCAAGCTTATGAATCTAATTAGCTATTTCTAAAAGCTCTCAAGTCAATTGCAATTACTGAGTGAGCACTGAGTGAATTACTAAGTAGGACTAAGTCCCAAAATAACAAGTTTGTGGAAGTCTTCAATCTTGGAAGTGGTGTGTCTTGACATAACTATTTACTAGCACGTGTAGGTGCATTGAAGCAACATCATCTGAAACACTGTACATTGCAGACTTTGCATAAACTAGGAGGATATTTGCCTTCTATGGAAGCAGATGTCTATAGGCTATGTAAAGAATGCCCTGTTTGTTGTGAAAGACTGCCTGTGGAACATGATACTTTATATCATGTGTCTCTCACACCAGAATGGAGTGAACCGATGGTGATGTACTTGAGGATGAAAACATTCCCTCAAGGAATGACTATAGCAAGACAAAAAATCCTAGAGCAAGAATCTCAAGGCTACTCACTTATTAGTGATAACTTGTACAAATGAGGAAAAGATGGATACCTAAGATAGTGTGTTCATGAGAGTGGTTACTTGAGTGTATTAGAGACTGCACACCAAGGTGTTGTAGGAGGTCAGTTTGGCCCCAACAAGATAATCAGAGCCATATTATTTGTAGGATTATGCTGGCCCACTCTTCACATGGATACACGTGCCTATGTTAAGAGATGTGGTGTGTGCCAAAGAACTTATTTTCCTACTCGCAAAGATGAAATGCCATTGAAACCCATGATGGGAGGACATGCATTCTCTAAGTGGGGCATAGACTTTGTAGGACCCATTCACCCCCCTGCTAAAGGCACTCACGTTGAATACATCATAGTAGCAACAGATTATCTTACCAAATGGGTAGAAGTTAAGACTACCAAAAAGAATGATGCACACACGACTGCAAAATTGTTATTTGAAAATGTCTTTACGAGGTATTGATTGCCTATAGAGTTGGTGAGCTATTGAGGAGTTCACTTTCTAAACCAGGTCATTGAATATTCATTACAAGATTTTATGGTGATTCACAAGAAATCTGCATCCTATCATCCTCACGCCAATGGTCAAGCAAAAAGTAATAACCAGATCCTTTGTAATGTATTGACAAAACTCATGAACAACAAATGTTTAGATTGGGATAAATAGTTACATCATGTTGTTTGGGCATATTGAGTGGCCTACAAGATCGTACCCAATGCAACTCCTTGTCAGATGGTTTTTGGTCAAAACACTATGCTCCCTTTGGACTTTTTGATACCCACCCTTAAGGTTGCACAAGAACATCAGTGGACTAGCTATGAATTATCATCAAGGATAATGGACTTGGAACGATTAGGAGAAATGAGGTTGAAAGCAGCAGTAGGGATATATGCAACAAAAAAGTGATAGAAAGCCTATTTTGATGCACATGTGAAAGATAAAGGCTTAAAAGGAGGTGACTTAGTCCTATTGTACACGCTGAAACAACATGCACGGAAGCTAGAGAAACATGGTTATGGACCTATGATTATTAATAGACTGTCGATAAGTGGAGTGGTACAATTAGCCACACTAGAAGGAGAGATAATGTCTAATTACATTAGTGGCTACAGAATCAATATGTACCAAGAACCTTTTACAGAGGATATGCTTAGACAACTCACATTGGCAAAGAAGCATAAGGAGGAAGAAAAGAGAATATGTGAGCAAGCTCAAGTAGAAGTTCCAAAATGCATTAAATGCATGAAATTAAGAAGACAAGGACTAGGGAGAGAACATGATAACCATCTCGAGGACACACCAAGATACCCCATGGTCATGTGTCAAGCGAAGTCAATTGCTCATCCTAGCAAAGTGGATAGGAGACCATTCATTACAGTCATGCTAGACCAAGGCAACACCTGCCATGAGCTTAGGGCTTTAATTGATTCAGGTGTTGCGACTAGTGCGATTAGGTGGTCTCACTATGAGGACTCAATATTAGAAATGCGGCCAATTGAGGCATACCTCATAGGGCTAAGAGGCATGGAAACCCCTAGCATGGGTGGGGTGGACCTTCCTATTTTTCATACAAAAAGCGACCATGATTGTGAAACTCCTAGTGTGCCATGACGACCTGATAGAACCATTAATCCTTGGCCAAGATTGGTTATACGATCACTCAATGGACCTAAATATGAGACAAGGCTCCCTGTAGCTCAAGACCTTAGATCAGCAGCGAGTGATACCACTTGACTTCCCTAACAATACACCCCCTGAGGAATGTAACCCCAGACTAGATGAAATGAATGTGAAGGAGGACCGAAAGATTTTTGGATAGATCCATAAGATAAGTCAGATCGATCCACGATCAATCCACGGGGGCTTGGCGATGGATAGTTGCCACTCAGGAGCACGTCAAGAGATCTTTTCATGGTCTTCCTTTGAACAAGAAGGGGATTACATCAATGGTCAGGTGGGTTACATCAGTGGCCAAATGGGCACCATAGCCTCTGATGTTCCATCCTTCACATTTCTTGCAGATTAGCCTAGATTTGTTGTATAGAATGCATCACTTCCTGATGGGCACGTCATGCAAGTGTTGGACCTCCCTTCTTTTCCAAAGCAAAGTGTCAACCAGACCTCTCAACCTCAACCATGGAGAAGTCAACCACGGCTAAAGAACCCCAATCGATGACCATACGAGATGACCCCAAGGTGGAGGCAACCTCAATATGTCCAAGCCATCGGCACAAAGCAAGTATGGGTGCCAAAAGGTCAGAAAGTATCAACATCTTCCAATGGTGCAATCTATGACAAGAAGAAGTCAAGGCAGAATTAGAATCAACACCCAACATCTCCACAACTTTCTTCTCCATCGATGAGGACCATACAAATTTGGATTGCCAAGAAGTATTTAACAAGCCGACCCACACCCACATAGATTTGGGTACCCAAGAATTGTATTTTAGCTCAAAACCCAAGCCATGTAATATACATCCCTTCGACATCACCCCATCCATCGACACCACTACTACCCAATTCATCTTTTGTACCTTAGTAGAAGAACACCACCCATACACCAACTCTTATAAAGTGGATGTCGAAACGTGTCTAGAAGCCTCCACACATTCCTTTGTATGACATAACACCTATCTCGACTAACCCTTACCCTTGTAATAATTCACCCCCAATTAAACCCTATATAAGTTCATCCACACTAACCCACCATCACTTGTAATAACATCTCATCAAAAGCAATGTATGCATTATCCAAAGCATGTAGGCTATCTATTGACCTGCATTAGTTTATCAGAAATCATTCCATAAATCACCTCATGACACTCGACTACACGGGTTACATATTGGCTATGGAAAGGGATTGTGGCCTCACTTTATTGGGATCATAATTAATTTCCATATTAATGTGTTATCCATTTGTAGTAGATCATCTCTGCATTCATTTTGACCATCATGCAAGCTGAAGGAACTTTCAAGGCTGGCCCCAGTGCACCAGTAGTCAATTATGGTAATTTGTTAGTTGAATCTTACCCCACTATGCAACCATTAGAATTTCAAGGTTTTATGGGACCTATGTCAATTGATGATCCTCCTCTAGGACGTACCGAACAACTACACAGTAACTCACATTGGTTCCAAGGACTAGCAGGACACTGGCAGACACGAACTACATCTATGATGCAATGTTTGTGTTTTAGCGGCGACACTTGGGGGAGATATCCGTCCTTCTCCCGAGAATTTGAAGATCTTCGGAATTCATAAGAATTAAGACCCATTTGGGCTAGGGCTAGTTTCATAGAGTATTTTAGTGCACCCTTGCCAAAACCTGATTTCTATCGATGCTTCTATTTAGTGACAACTCTTGAACCCCCTGAGAGGAAGAAATTGCCAAGAACTTTCATCTTGCCCTCACTTGTTAATGATCCCCCTTATAAGAAATTCTATCTCTCGAAGGATCTCATCCGTGCTGCACTTAAGATCCATGGCACTCACACTCCAATGAAATGAGAAAGGCTCATCCTAGAGCCTATGAAAAGGGGTGACATTTTGAAATGGACTGATATCTTGGCCATCACACCAGAATTATCAAAGCCCTTACATATTTGCATGTAGCATTTTGCTTTCCTGCTCACAATTGGTTCACTATCCCGCAAAAGCGCATTTGGTTAGGATTGTATTTAGCACACATAGGACCTTAGACAATAGATTTTGCTAGTTGGATTCAAGATCAATTATACTTAGCACAGCAAAGATGGGCCCGCAAGCATGTCATCCATGGCTATTGTGCCCTCACAAGAATAGTATACATGTGTTTGGCCCATCACTTGCCAATAGAGTGCGCTATGACCAGTGAGGAATTGAAAAGATTTAAAGGACCCTCCAAAAAGGCACGAAAATCAAGCAAAAGCAGAGCAAGAAAGCGCATGAGGGGTTCAATTCGATGTCTACAGGTCCTTGAATCTATTTTGAGCCTGCAAGCTAGGGCCCATAAAAAAATCAAGTGAGTTTGCAAAATTGTAACTTGTGTTCTGTTTGGAAACACTCAAATATTCGAGAACCAAAATTTCAAAAGATTGTGTACTATTCATACATGAAAAATGTATTTTTCTAAGATGGAACTATAACATCATAGTGTGATAGTATTTAAGCAGAGGTACTACTTCTAGTGTTTTTGTAGTGTTGCAAATTGCTACAGAAATGGCAAGTGCAGATGGAATGAGTCAGCTTATGAGTGATAAGTTGGACAAGAACAACTTCCATGCTTGGAGATTCAGAATGAAAAATTTCATGATGGGAAAAGGCTACTAGAAGTACATTGAAGGGGAGAACAAAAATTCTCTACAATTACCAAAGAGGAATTGACTACGGACCAATTAAGAGCATATGAAGAATGGAATCAAGGAGCATGAAAGGTAATGTATTGGCTATCTATGTTGATATATTTTGGTAGTGATGTGTGTGAACACACTAGGGCCGCTGAGGCACTTTTTTCCCTCTTCTGGAGGTTTCTTTCCCCTGGCTTGTATATATGCCTATAACCCTAACAGGTTACATATCTTTTTCCATTCTCTTGGTAATACATTCAATATTGTATGTTTTTCTCCAAGATTCTTCTTCTTCCTTGTGTTGTTTGCATGCTTCTTTAGACCTCAAACTCCAACAATTGGTATCAGAGCAAGTTGTCATTTTTCAGCATCAAGGTATTTTAGTATGTGGCCATGGCTAAAAGTATTTTGTATGTTGGCTATTGAGGATAAGTTGGATGGTACCAATCACCCAATACGGGCATATATGATGCATCATGTATTGGTCACAAAAGAACTGAGGAATATTGTGCATGGTGTTGAAAAATGTCCTACTACATCTACAAATACAATTACTGAAGATGATGCAGATGGCATTAAAGATGATGTTTTTCAGGTTCCTATTCCTGCTACACCTACTGTAGAGCAATTTCCTTAGGATGACAGAGATGCTCAGGCATGATTTTTGTTGATGAATTCTTGCCAAATTGTTCACTTGTGTCAACTATTCTGAATGGTCTTCCAAATTCATATCAGAGTTTTTCTTCTACTCTACAATTTATGATGAAAGGAAATCCAAGTGCCTGATTATTTGAGGAGTTATTCTCTGTTGTGTTGCAAGAAGAATAGATTAGGAAGATTAGGTCCAGTATGCGTGTTGCAGATCAAGCTTTCTTGGCTACTCAGAAAGACAAAGGTAAATGGAGCTCATCTACTAGTAAGCAAAAATCTGCTAATTTTGCACAATCCAAGAAGCATGACAAAGATGAGAAGAAAACAGAAAAGAAAAGAATGTTTTGCAAATACTCTAAAGGAAATGATCATGTCATAAACAATTGTCCTAAATTGATTGTCAAAGTGGCAAAGAAAAAAGAGCATGGAATGGTTGTTGAGGCCTCTACACCCAAATTAGAGTCTCCAAATCTTGTGCAGAATGAAGAATGGCCATTTGCTAGTGTTTGTCGTTGTGAACCATCTTCTCATGAACAGTGTATGTCTACACTAGACTCAAATGTTTGGTACCTTGATAGTGGGGCAACCAAATATATTACCTCGCAGTGCAATTTCTTTGCTTCACTTGAGCCTCCCCTATAGGGAATATAATCACATGTGCCAACAACTCCTCTTATCCTATCATGGGAGTTGGTAAGATCATTCTGAATACTATCGATGGTAGTTCTTTTACATTAGTGAATGCTTTATTTGTGCCAAGAATCAAGAAAAATTTGTTCTCGGTTTTCGCATTAGCCAAGATCGGCTTGGTGTGAAATTTGTTCATGACATATGTACAATTCATGATTTATCAAATGGCAACATCGTTATTTCTTCTTGCATTTTATTTGATGGTTTGTATAAGCTCATAGATTATGCAAAACGTATTAATGATTCAGTATGTGCAGTTCAAGGTTCTCATGCTATGTCAGATGCAAAGCTTTAGCATGCATGCTATGGTCATCTAAATTTTGTTAGTTTGCTATGCCTGTAGAAATCTAAAATGGTGTCCCCTCTGCCCAAACTTGAGGCACCTGGTAAATTTTTTTGTGAAGGCTATATTTTGGGTCAAATGCAACATTCCTCCTTCCCAAAATATGGTTCAGTACGGGCTACTCAAAAATTACAGCTTGTTCATAGTGATGTTTGTGGTCCCATGCAAACACCTTCTTTTGGAACTACCTTTACTTCGTGAATTTCATTGATGATTTTTCCAAGCATGCATGGGTATATCCATTGAAAGCAAAGTCCAAAGTGTTTACGTGCTTCAAATAGTTTCTAGTTTTGGCTAAAAATCTGTCAGCATGTAAAATGGGCACCCTCTGTTTTGAATGAGGGGGAGAATATATGTCGTGATTTTAATGCATTTTTGGCTAAACATGGGATAAAACATCAGTGTACAAATCTATATACACCTCAACATAATGGAGTTGCAAAAAGGAACAACAGGTCACTCATGGAGATGGGAAGGTGTATTGTCAAGAGTTAGGCTTTACCACATAGTTTTTGGTTGGAGGCTATTATGTGTGCAGCATATTTACTTAACAGGTGTCCCACTAAAGCATTGCAATCTATCACTCCATATGAGGCTTGGCATGGTTGCAAGCCATATATTGCTCCTCTGTGTGTCTTTGGTTATCTGGCGTATGCATTAGTGCCTAAACAGCAATGCAAGAAATTGGATGATAAAGCAGTGAAACATATTTTCTCTTGGGTACAATTCTGAAAGCAAAGGCTATTATCTGTATCATCCATAGATTAAATGCATTATGGTTAGTAGTGATGTTGTATTTGTGGAAGATGCAATTTAGCCATTACTTTCATGTACTAAGGAGAGATCAGATAGCTCCAAACATGTGTATGAAACTTTACGATCTCTTTTTACAGGTGTACAATCTAGTGTTGGTCCAATCTAGTGATGCAAATCATTCCATTTCTCATGCAGATTTACATGATACACTTGTTGATGAGAGGTCTAATATAGAGGAGACGAAAACTATGCCTAAATGGCTAGTGCAGACTTTGCAAGATAGCAAATTAGATCCACCTCTATCATATCATACTTGTTCATGCTCTCATAGTGTTTTTTTGTTTGCATCACATTGCTATGCTATGGCAATCTCTAGTCTTTGTGATGAGAATAAGCCTATTTTTCCTTTGATGAAGCACAAAATGTAGAAAATTGGATGGCTCCTATGGAATCAGAATATGATGTTGCTATGAAGAATGGTAATTGATCTCTATGTGACTTGCCTCTTGGCAAGAAGGCCATTGGCACTAAGTGGGTATACAAGATGAAGTATAAGCTTGATGGAACAGTTGATAGGTATAAGGCTAGGCTTGTTGCAAAAGGTTATGCTCAAGAAAGAGGCATTGATTTTGATGAGATATTCGGTCCTATATGCTAAATGACTATTGTTTATAGCATATGTGCACTTGCAGCTTGTCATGGTTGGAATGTACATCAGCTAGACATTAAAACTACATTTCTTAATAATGACTTGCATGAGGAAGTGTATGTTTTTAAGCCTCATGGTCTTGTGTAGAAAAGGCATGAAAACAAAGTGTGGAGGTTGAAAAAGGCATTATATGGTTTGAATCAAGCACCATGTGCTTGGTATGAAAAGATACATGCCTACTTGATTGCACATGGTTTTGAGAATAGTCCAACTCAGAGCACATTATATGTTAAGCATGCAAATGATCTCCTTCTGATCATTGTTTTCTATGTTGATGACATGCTGCTCACTAGTCCTAATGAGAAGCATATTGCTGATTTTAAGGCTGATTTGCATGCTTCATTTGAGATGTAAGATTTCAAATTAAGTATTTAGTTTATGCAAGTTTATGGTGGAATAGGTTTGTTTCAAACAAAATATATTGACACATTATTGCAATGATTTGGCCTTGAAGATTGCAAACCTATTGCCACTCCTATGGAAACAGGTTTATGGTTGAGTCTTCATGATGTTGGAGATGCATTTGATGATGTTCTCTATCAGCAGGTTGTTCAATGCTTGATGTACTTACGCATTACATGGCCATTTATTTAGTTTTCTATCTCACGTATGAGAAGATTTATGCATTTACCAAGTGCCAAGCATTGGTAGGTAGTTAAGAACATCTTTTGCTACTTGAGTGGTACCTGACTACTTGGAATGTTTTATCCCAAGGGGGGGATCACTACTGCCACATTTACATGCTTTTTTTTTACTCTGACTCGATTGGTTGCTATGACACTCATGTGTCCACCAGTGTTTTTTGCTTCATGCTTGGTAGCTCATGCATATCTTGGTTGAGCAAGAAGTAGTCTACTATGGCCACTTCTAGTTTTGAGGCTGAGTATAGGGAAGCTTTCACAGTGATTGTTGAGTATGTGTGGCTCAGATGCTTGATGGATGATTTGGGTGTTGGTCAATCTTTTGTCACCACCATCTTTATTGATAGTTGGAGTGCATTGGTAGTTGCGAGGAACCTTGTGTTCCATGCTCGCACTAAGCACATTGACATGCACTATCATTATGTTAGAAAGAGGTTCTCCGCCAAAGATATCAATTTGGCATATGTGCTCACATAGAAGAACATTGAAAAACCTTTTCACAAAGGCTCTACCTAGGGAGAAGTTTGAAGCTTTCCACAAAGCTTTGAGCTTACTTCCTTTTGTGGATTGATACCACATAGCTTGGCACTTCCTTATACATGAGTTCCAGCTTCTTGTCACTACATCACTCCCAAGGGGGATTTGTTGATGTATTTTGGTAATGATGTGTGTGAACACACTATGACCACCGAGGTACATTTTTCCTCTTTAGGAGGTTTTTTTCCCTTGGCTTTTATATATGCCTATATTGCTAATGGGTTACATATCTTTGTTTGTTCTCTTGGTAATACATTCAGTATTGTGTGTTGTGCTCCAAGATTTTTCTTCTTATGTTATTCGTGTGTTTTTGTAGACCTCAAACTCCAAAAATCTATTAGCATACAAGATAGCATGATCGTGCACATACATGATGCCAAGAGTTTGAAAGAGGCTTGGAATATTTTAGTCACACTGTATGATACCAGTACAAAGGAATGGAATTTGCAACTCAAGAACAAGATGCATATGCTTGAGAAAAAGGGCATGTTGGTAATGTTGAAAATCAAGTCTCAATCATGCAAAAGGGCTCAACCACGAGTTTTTCCAGTGGATAAAACAAAACGGAGGACCCAAAGTCATGGAATAAAGTTAGAAGCTCCACCAAAGTCAATCAAATTCAAATCTCATCAAATCAGCCACCAAAAAGTGCACCTACATTGATTGGTGGGTGGTTAGCTAGATTGTAGGAAAAGTAAAACTCTATATACGCAGCATCCCACCTTTTTTTCTTGATTTGTATGCATTCCATGAGTTTCCCACTTAGTTTAGTGAAGTCATAAACTCCAGCAAGCAGCCCCCTTGCTTGCTTACCTCATTTTCGCATGATTTAGCTCCTCTCTATCTAGAGGTGTAGTTAGGCTTTTCCGAATCTAATTGTACCAAATTGCATAGTATTGTTTGCTCTCTCATTGTATTCATTTTCATTGATTTCAACCTTCATTTGGTCTCTCATATAGTGCTCTAAACTTTTCCAAAGTTTCAAGTTATTTGACTAAGTTTTGAGAAATTGCCAACTTTGTGAAGGTATATCTCTGCACATAGGCAGAGAGTGTTGCAAACAGGTAGCTTGTTTTGTAGAGGGTGGTTCTCCCAGCTGGAATATCCATTTTGAATTATTTAAATCTTGTTAGGTAGCTCGTACACTCTTCTATAAAGTTGCAAATTTTCATTTTAAATCTCTATATTGGTGGAGAGAAAAATTCAGAACAGTGATCATATCTCACTACTTTGGACCTAGTGGAGGGCAACCATCTTCCATTTTTGCATTGGGGTGTTAGAATCATCTCCCATAAATGGTATTAAAGCCATTTTGAGGCTTGGAGACATCAGTGTCATCATATTGAAGACTTGAAGGGATCAAGAAAACTCGTGGAAGCACAAGGAGTACTTATCAAAGCAAGAAGACATCGAAACAGGGCTATGTCGATCGAGATCTCAACTAGTCGAAGGTTAGCAAGGGAGAAGCTATAAGAAGTGTACAAAACTCCCAAGGTAGAGGGAGAGGAAGGTCAAGCTCAAGATCAAGCAACCAAGAAGGCTCCAACCAAAGCTATGGATCAAGAGGAAGAGGAAGGAGTAGAGGAAGAGGAGGAAGATCACATGGAAGAGAAGCATCCAATGGAGAATGCTTCAATTGTGGAAAACTGGGCCATTATGCAAGAGATTGTTGGTCAAAAGGAGGAGACAGTCAAGGATACAAAAGGAACCAAGGTAATTATGCTAGTTCTTCAGCAAATTCAATAAATGAGAACTTGCTTATGATGTATGGGTCAAGTGAAAGAGTCAATTCAGATTTTACATGGTACATTGATAGTGGTTGTAGCAACCATATGAGTTGCAATAAAGGTGTTTTCTTTAATTTACACTCACCCATTACTCAAGGACATGTAGAGACAGGGGATGGCAGTGAGCATAAGATTATAGATCTGGAAGATGTTGCATTGAATGGATCTCAAAGCTCCAAGGTGTTGAAGGATGTGTTGCATGTGCCAACCATCACAAAGAACTTGGTTTTGGTAGGTCAAATGGTTGAAAGAGGTTGTGAGGTGAGGTTCAATGAACAAGGATGTTTTGTTGAAGGCCCCATGCAGGAATACAAGCTCATATAGAAAGGAAAGAAGCAAGGAAGACTCTTCATCATGGATGTAAATCCATCAACCCCTCACATTGTCTACTTTTCCATTGGAAATAAACAGATTGGAAAAATCGACTTATGGCATAAAAGAATTGGGCACATAAACTTACAAAAGATGAAGGACATGCAAAGGAAGGGCTTGATGAGTGGTCTACCTATTCTTACATCTCTAAATATGCAACATTTGTGCCATGCTTGTCAATTAGGGAAACAAAGTAGATTTCCATTTAAGAAGGGAGCACATGTAAGCAATGAAGTGTTGAATCTCATACACACATATGTATGGGGACCTACAAGGGAGCCATTCATTGGAGGTAATAGATATTTTTCACTAGGCGTATATTTATAGATGATCATTCAAGGTTTTTTGGATGTATTGCATGAAGTCAAAGTCAGAACTGTTTTACCACTTCAAGATGTTCAAAAACCTAGTGGAGAAGGAAACATGGAAGTATATAAAGACTCTCAGATTGGATGGAGGGGAAGAGTATTTTTTGGGGTGTCAGAGAGAAAGAATAGATACATATCGGAAGTGGCTAGAGCTTTGTTAAATGAAAAGAATGTTCCTCACTCTTATTGGGCTGATGCGACAAATATAGCCATATACATTATGAATAGGTGTCCAACCTTAGGAGTACATGGAGTTACACCTTATGAGGTTGGTGTGGTAAGAAACTCAACCTTTCACATCTCAAAGTAATTGTTGTGTGTGTTATGTTCACCTCAGGAATTGACACAAGATAGTGTTAGTCGGCCGCCGGATTGGAAATTGTAAAGACTGAATCTTTTTCAGTTTCCACACATACGAAAGGTTGTTACAAAGATGTTTGTATCTTTATATAAATGAATGAAAAAGAGGCGCTCGGTGACGGTCAGTGGAATCACCAGACTGTCTGTCTGGGTGATTGTCTGTGATGTGCCATTGTGATTGTTCTGTTAACTCTGAGTACTATTGTGCCTTTCTGTGGTGATGTTCTGTAAGTTGTTATTATTCTCGTGCTCTAGTAATGATAGTTTCAGTATTGTGCGTTTAGGTAATGTTGAGTATTCTGATATCGTCTCGGTCTTGCGTGGTTATCAATACCTGTTCGGTTGGTGAATCTCTGTCTAGTCAATGAAGTCTATGTAGTAACTCTAGTGTGTTTGGGAATTCTGAGTCGTATTGTGGTTGCCTTCTGTGTTGAAGATCCGCTATTGTACGGTAAAGATTAAGTTATTGTTATCGTCTCTATTGTTACAGTAGTTTGTGTTCGGACAGTTTTGAGTTAACCAAGTAATTTTGCATTAAGATACTGACTAGCTCTTGCGCTGAACGCTGAGGAGAGTATTGACTAGTATGTGTTCGGTACACGTTGGAAGAGTTTGATTGTGTACTGTAAGAGTGTAAGTGTAGCATATTCTTAATAGAGTTTTTGAGCATCAGTATATTGCGGTGCGTGAAGTGGTTAGTTTGGGAAAATCAAGAACAGGGCCTCTGTCTAACAGACCCCTTCCACTCCCAAGAACCCAAGTAGATGTTTAAACGCGCTTCTGACGGTTAGTCTCGCGTTTAACATTGGCGCCGTCTGTGGGAAAGTGGCATCGAGAGTGTTGCCAGCTAACTGTGGGAAAGTGGCACCAGATTGTTGCCATTTGTCTGTGCGAATGTAGCATCAAGAATGTTCGTTGATTGATTGTGAAAGTGGTCATAGATTGTGAATCGACCGTAAAGAAGAATAGTATGCAAAGTATTGCAAACATAGTATATGCCGGTTACTCGTTCCGGTGAATCATACCCGAAGCATAGAAGAAACCAACAGTCTTGGGGATACCTAATTTGCTAAGGATGCCTCCAGGAAGTAGAAGCGCAGATAACTCTAACCCAGCTGTCAAGGAATTGAAGAATGCCAGTAGGGATTCCGGTAGTATTCCGATAAAACGTACTACGTTTCTGGTAAATTCCGGTGCGATTTCGGCACATTCTGTCGAAGAAATAGTAACTCCAGAATCTACCAAGACGAAGCCTGAAGTTAATTTAACACCATTGGGTCAAGATTCAAATTTGTCTGCGAATAGAAACGTCTTGGCCAATGAAATCAATGAAGGTGAAAAAGCACCTTGTTTTGTTGAAAATTCGACACCTTCCGGTGTTATTTCGGTACCAGTTGCTGAGAGTTCACAGTCTTCTGGTGACGGTTTACCATCTCTTGGTGGAGCTTTAGTCCAATCACCGCTATTTGGAGTAAGTACCCCTACATCTGATACCAAGGAGGAAGGTAGCTTGTTCGAAACCGAAATCAGAAACATACTGAATGATATTATCAAGCCGAAAAGTGTACAGACTGACGACATAGATTCAGACGGTTCAGATATTCAGCCTCGGGATACAGAAGATAGTCATACTACCACCGCCAGCACAATGAGTGGGCAACAACAACAACAACAACAACAGCAACAGCAACATCTATTTCCACCCCGACCGACTCCAACAGGAGTAACGTACACTAAATTCAGTGGATTCCCAAGCAATGACCCAGATGCTCATGTATGCACATTTGAGATAAGTTACGCAGTGCTCAATCACCCACTGGATCCGGCATATAAAGCTATTGTATTCCAGTCTACATTGGTTAATGAAGCCGCCAGGTGGCTTACAGAATATGATATTAACCATTTTGGCACCTATGGAGCAGTAAGGGACGCATTTTTGCAGAGATTCAGGCTAAAGAAGAATCCACCGAAATTTTTTATTACCTGCAAAACAATAAGCAAAAGATAAATCAAACAGTGCAGGAATATGCCACCCTATTCAGAACGCATTTGAGGCAATTACCGCCAGCACATGCCAACCTGCCGGATGACGTTATCACTCAATGGTTTATCAATGGTTTGACTCCACAACTTAAACAGATTATGATCATACGCTGTGTGGGAGCTATGACGCTAGATGTGGTGATCGCAATGGCTTTGCAGCTGGAAAACAAGGTTGGAGGATTTACAGAAGACCTGGAATGGTTAAAAGCAAGTAAAAATGTTGCAGAAGATCCGACCAGACAGATGTACTGCACCACGTGCAAGAATTCAGGGCATACCAGTGCCACTTGTGCCCTCAACCAGTTGTTTTGCGCTATCTGTAATACAACAGGACATTCCACCGAAAACTGCACATACAACACCAAAGTACAGGGAACAGCAACAGTGAATGCAATTATACAAGAACCAGGGTAGCCTGCCAATCACTATGTACCTCCTCAAATGAGAAACAACCAGCAGTAGGGATATCAAAATTATAGAGGACAGAGAAATAATAACTACAATGCAAACCGTTGGTAGGCAGGACTAGCACAGGAAAACACTAATTTGCCACCACCTCGCTGCCATTTTTGCGGTGAATTTGGCCACATTAGAAGATTTTGTAAAGATGCAGCAGAATATGATCAGAGAAAGAAAGAACGGCAGAATCCAATGACTAATATGGTTCATATCACACCAATAGAAACACAAGCTGCAGTAGTTCAGACCAGATCCGGTAGGCCGTTACAACCAGCAGGTGAAATATTTGAACCAGGCATCCTAGAGCAGCAAAGAACATATAACAAGGCTCGTCAGTGGACCACTTCAGAACCTCCAGTGTTCCCAGATCCTATTCCGGTGACACAAGTTCCACTGCCAAAGGAAACTACACAGGAGCAAGAGTCAATTCCCGTAACCGACGCATCATCTTCAGAATCAGTGAAAGGTACAAGTCAAGTAACTCAAGCATGGGAAATCTTATCTAAAGCGTCCATTACTCTTCCTCGTGGACAGTTACTTGCACTAGTACCAGGAGTCCGTCAGCAATTCCAGCAATAGTTTAGTACTGAGTCTGCTTGCATTCCAGCAACGGCAACAGTACAACTAGAAACTGACACTACAGTGGATCATTCGGTCCCATTGATTACGGTATGGTACAAAAATCATAAAATTAATCAAGTACTAATTGATGGAGGGTCTGGTGTAAACATTGCTACTGCAACACTGTGTAAAAAGTTAGGATGGACGAAAATTGAGCCTGTCCAATTTTTTGTAAGGATGGCTGATCAGTCCAGAGTCCACCCAGTGGGACTAGTATGAGGTGTTCCCATAACTTTGCAAGGTACAACATTTAAGATGACTTTTGTCATCTTAGAACTACCAGAGTCTAGCTTGGATTATAATCTGCTTTTCGGTCGTCCTTGGTTGAAACAAGCCAAGGTGATACAAGATTGGTCCGCACAGGAACTCACTTTCAAGGACAATAATCGTAAATATGTTGTAAAATTAGATGCTATACAGCCTTGTGAATTACATGCTAGACCTTATTTTGCAGAACCAGTTCATATGTTGGATGGTTTTTCAGATGATGAAGAATAAGAGTTTTTGAAGAATAATATTGATTTGATCTCCCTAGGAACTGTTGATCTACAATCTGTTGTAGATAATTGGAATCCGGCAGTTTGTACGGTAATGCTTGTGACTGAAGAAGACAAGAAAGAAGATACTTCTGCTATAGATGACACTGATCTACAACAACTTTTAAACCCACCCGATGTTACAGAGAAGTCCCGATAATTCTATGTTCTAGAAGATCAGTTAATTACATATAATTTAGGTGATGAAGTTAATCAGCGACCTGTAAAAATAAAGGAAGAATTGCCTGAAATGTTTCAAGCAGAGTTAATACAGTTGCTTCGAGAATTCTATGATGTTTTTGCATGGGATTACAAAGATATGAAAGGTTTGGATCCCCGCATTTATCAACATAGGGTCATGCTGAAGCCGGAAGCAAAACCAATCAAACAACCCAGCTACCGGATGAATCCGAATTATGCAGCACAGGTAAAGGCAGAGCTCGATAGGTTATTAAAAGTTGGATTCATTGTACCAGTAGAGCATGCTGAGTGGATATCACCCATTGTTATCGTCCCTAAAAAGAATAAGCAGCTACGCATATGTGTGGATTACCGAAAACTGAATGCAGCTATTCGTTTCCCCTTCCATTTCTTGACACCATGCTTGACAGAGTAGCAGGACATGAAATGTACTCATTCTTAGATGGATACAGTGGTTACAATCAGGTCAGCTGAGGAAGATATACCAAAAACAGCATTCATTACCAATTGGGGTGTTTTTGCTTGTACTGTTATGAAAGGTTTGGATTAAGAAATGCCCCCAGTACTTTCCAAAGGTGTATGCAGGAAATATTCTCCCCCTATCTTACCTCTTTCATGCAAGTATATCTTGATGATTTCTCTGTGTTCGGTAGGATGGTAGCACACGTGTTCCATTTACGATGCTGCTTTGAGAAATGCAGAGAATACAGACTCTGTTTGAACCCAAACAAATCTGTGTTTGCGGTTTCATGTGGTAAGTTGCTTGGCCATATTGTATCTGCACAGGGCATACAAGTCGACCCAGATAAGGTAGCAGCTGTGTTGGAAGCACCTGTACCTACTACAGCAAAGGAAGTAATGTGTTTCATGGGTCAAGTGAGATGGCATGGTCGTCATTTACGGTGGCTCGCTCATTTAGCCATTCCACTCAATCGTTTAATCACGAGTACTCCTAAATAGTTTGAATGGACTCAAGAATGTCAAATAGCATTTGAGCGTCTAAAGTGTTTATTAACGCAGGTCCCAATTTTACAACCACCTGATTGGGAACGCCCATTTCATGTTTTTGTAGATGCATCAGATATCGCCATCGGCAGTGTGTTAATGCAACAAACTGATAAGTGGTTCCGGCTTGTTTACTATGCGAGTAGAAGACTTGCTCTTGCAGAAAAGAATTACTCTGTAACTGAAAGAGAATGTCTGGGTTTAGTGTATTCTGTAAAGAAATTCAGACACTATTTACTTGGCCGCAAATTTACTTTTCATGTAGATCATGCGGCACTTGTCTATCTGGTACGACAACAGCATTTAGGTGGTCGATTAGCGCGTTGGGTTCTACTTTTACAAGAGTTTGATTTCAAAGTAATCCATCGGCCTGGCAGCTCACATGCCTTAGCAGATTTCCTTTCTCGCTTAGATTCCGGTGAAGCTCCGGTCGGTGTAGATGACACCACACCAGCGATTTATGTTACTGAACCAACTAATGATGAATATGCAGAACCACCTATGCCATCTACATATTATGATCAGATATTAACTTTTCTCACTGATGGATGTATTCCTGCTCAGACCTCTCCTGCAATGTGTAGGAAGATTGCAGTGTACAGTCGCAGATTCCAGTTAATTGCTGGAGAATTATACTATATGGATCACACTGGAATTTTACTTCGTTGTATTCCTCCGCATGAAGTTAACTCAGTCATTATTTTGGCTCACTCAATTCCTTCCGGTGGACACTTTGGAGCAGATTTAACGCACCGAAAAATTCTGCAAAGTGGACTTTGGTGGCCTACTATGTACAGGGATGTATCTCAGTTTGTGAAACAATGTGATACTTGTTAGAGGTCTGGACAGCCTCTACAACGCCATTTTTTCCCTCTCCAACCTGTCTTGCCGTTGGAGCCTTTTCAGAAGTGGGGCCTAGATTTTGTTGGACCTATTACACCTCCAGCCATACTCAGTAATAATCGTTATATTCTAACATGTACAGATTATGCTCCAGATGGGCAGAAGCATGGGCTTTAAGGTCCGCCACAGCTGTTTCGGTGGCAAAGTGTCTAATGAAAGATGTTTTCCCGCGTTTTGGCTTACCTCTGGAGCTTGTTACAGATCAAGGCACGCATTTTGCTAACAACTTAATGAAAGTACTCACCCATTCTTTTCAGATAATGCATAAATTCAGTTCTCCTTATTATCCTCGTGCCAATGGTTTGGCTGAGAGTACAAACAAAACCTTGTTGAATATGCTTCGAAAACTGATTCTGGAATCTCCGGAAAGGTGGGATCAACTTTTACGTGCAGTATTATGGGCGTACCGGACTACCTACAAGGTAGCAACAGGACTAACCCCTTTCAAACTAGCTTATGGACTGGAAGCCATAGCACCAATGGAGATTGTTGTGCCAAGTTTACGTGTAGCCCTCACTCAGAAACTACTACCTGAAGAATCTCTGTCATTTCGATTGGATACACTCAGAGAACTAGATGAGCATCGATGGCAAACTTTTCTGACTCTGCAGGAAGTGCAGTTAAGACAAGCTCGAACACATGACCGATATCTGAAAACTCCAGTTTTTTCGGTGGGGCAACTTGTACTCTTTTACAATGCAAAATCGAATCGCTCTGCTGGAAAATTCAAGTTACGATGGTTTGGTCCCTACCGGATTTCTGAACAGGTGGGCCCAGCCACTTTTTGGTTGACTACTTTGGTGGGCCCAGCGGCTATATCAACAAGCAGCCGATCCACACTGAACGTTCTGCGGATTGGCCCATATTTTGCGTTTCCTTTTCTTTTCTTTCCTTTTCTTTTGTTTTTGCGCGCTTAATAAAATAAGTTTGTAAATATCCTCGTTTTGATACCTAATTATACTCAACAGCGCCCTGCATTATCATTCTGCTCATGCATGCACACCGCAGTTATGAAGGTTATCATCTCAATATCGCGTGATGATTCACGAATTTAATTGCTCCTCGGTACCAAGTATCTACTTAACCTTTTTCCTTTCGCTGTTAGTCGCTATTGTGTTTCCGTGAATTGTGTGCTTGTGATGTCTGTATACCCGGTGCCCTGTGTTCTTGTGCTTGCGTTTAGTGTGTGCGCCATGGAAGCTTTGGCAAACTTCGCCGCTTTTCGTGACGGACTCCCTGCCGAGGTAGGAGAGTTCCTGCGCATATGAGGGTTGGGCAATTTTGCTGAACTGCCTTGGCATTGAGTGGATTGCCACCCGTTCTATGCTCAGATAATCGCCGCAATCGCTGCCACACCTGCTACCGAGTAGAGTTGGCCTATCACATCTTTACCCTCTAGAACCGTAATCACCCTGCAATCTTTCACTAATGCATTTCGGCTCTCTCCGCAAGGTCGGGAAAATGGCCCGAATTTACCAATAGCTACCATGACCTAGCTATTCCCTAGATACTCCTCGAACGAATATGCGATCCTCTGTCGCCCCGAACCTAAGACATCGGCACTCCAATTCTTAGTTGCTATTTTGAATCTCCAAAAGCGTACATATGGAATCTCTCGTCCCTTTTACTCCGTTATAGATTTAGCTGCTCGAGAACCAGTCAACTTTGCTTCGTATTTCTTTCGCCGAATTCACAAAGAATGCATTGCAATCATCAAGCAGGTCAACAAGGGAGATATGCCAAGATCCAGACTACCGCACATTATCAGTTTCTTATTTCCGGCCATCCAAGCAGCACAACCACCACCCCGCGGGCCCGTTCTACGCCATGAGGAATCTGCACAAATATTAGAAGACGATGACGAAGATGACGAAGAGATTTTCCACCTTCTCCGTCGGAAAAGGATTAGAATCAGTTCATCCGATAGTGAAGTACAGGGTTCAGCCGCAGGAAATAAAGCAGATGACAAAGAAGACGAAGGACAAGAAGAAGAAACCTTTCACGATACAACAACATCAATGAATAATGACTCGGTACAGTCATCTCCCAAGCAGCAACAAGAACAGGATAGCACTGCTGATTCGGCAGCCAGTTCTTCTAAAATCGAATCTCAACAACAAGACGAACAGGACAAGTCAGAAGAGGAGCAAACTATCATTAAGGAAGTTTTCGAAGAATTGCTTAAAGAAGTCGAGTCTACAGCTGCCGGCCATGTTGACACTACACAGCAACCCACCAAAAAGGTAACTGAACTTAACCCTGTTCTTCCCACTCCCCCACCCGAACCTCTACTCAACCCTCTTCTTCCTATTCCACCCATTGTCCCGGACGGACCCACTGCTTCCTCGTCCTCTTAACCAAACTACTCTCCACCGAATTCCCAGCAACTACTCACCGCTTCTTCATCGCAACCTCGATCGCATCCTCCAATTCCTTCAATCCCATTACTTTCTGAGTTAGCATCCATGGGTCAAATGCTGATCCAGCTATCACAACAACTACCGGTGCAAATGAAGCAAGTAATAGATAACATCTGAGATGACCTTCAACACAAAGTTGAGGTGCTGGAAGCAGACATCGCTCCTCTCCAGGAAGAATTACAGGTACTCAAGGCTGAAAATCACGCGTTAAATGAACGAATAAAAGAGTTGCAGGCCAGACTTGTACAACAGGAAATAATTACCACTCAACGAGATGTGGCCCTGGCAGCAGTTCAAGAGAAAGATGAATTACTAAGTGTTGCAGATGTAGAGTTAGTCAACTTGAAGAAAATGATACTTGGTCATTGGTGCCAAGAACAAAGGACATGAAAGTTGCTGGCAACAAATGGGTGTACAAGGTAAAGAGGCATGCAGATGGGAGCATCTCTAGGTATAAAGCAAGGTTGGTTGCCAAAGGTTTTGCTCAAATGTATGGCATAGACTTTGAGGAAACATTCAGTCCAATAGTTAAGATGTCCACCATCAGAAGATTGATTGCAATTTCAGCCTCAAAAGGTTGGAAGATATACTAGTTGGATGTGAAGAATGCTTTCCTAACTGGAGAGCTTGAAGAGTAGTCTTCATGGAGCAGCCCCAAGGCTTTGAATATGAGAGGTTTCCTCATCATGTATGCAGGGTTAAGAAGGCTCTTTATGGATTCAAGCAAACCCCAATGGCTTGGAACCAAAGAGTTTTGGACTACTTGGTAAAATGTGGATACAATTAAAGTCATGCAGACCCATCACTCTTTGTCAAGAAGGAAGGTAGCAAAATTGTTTTTATTTGCATATATGTTGATGATTTGATCATTATAGGGGATAATGAAGCCAACATCAAAGACATAAAGAGGAATCTTGGATGTGAGTTTAAACTCTGATTTAGGGATTTTAAGGTACTTCCTTGGGATTGAAGTACTATATAAAGAGGAAGCTATATACATGATGCAAAGGAATTACATTCTAGATCTCCTAAAGAAGTTGTGAAGGTATATCTCTGCACATAGGCAGAGAGTGTTGCAAAGAGGTAGCCTATTTTGTAGATGGTGGTTCTCCTAGCTAGATTATCCATTTTTAATTATTTAACACTTCTTGGGTAGCTCTTATAGTCTACTATAATTCTACAAAAGTTCATTTTAAGTCTCTATACTGGTGCAAAGAAAAGTTTAGAATAGCGAGAATATATCACTGCTTGTGGACCTAGTGGAGGGCAGCCATCTTCCATTTTTGCATTGGGGTGTTAGAATCATCCCGCATCAGGTAAATGACTACACCCTGAAAATCAAAAGCATACATGAGTCACTTGCATCTATTGGCATGAATGTAGATGATGATGATAAGGTGGAAGTGTGCCTTTGTGGTTTAGGATTTGCATATAAGCAATTCAGAACTTTTATTCAGACTAGGGAAAATATTTTGAATTTCACTCATGTGGTGTCCATGTTGATTATTGAAGAGAAAAAAATACTGGTGAGGACTCAAAATCCCAAGGAAAACCTAGTTCTAGGCAAGTATTCTACTCTAGAAGAAGAAGAGGAAGAGGTAGAGGTTTCAAAAGTGGAAGAAGAGAAGATAACCAAGACCAAGGTCAACATCAAAAATATGCAGGAGGTAGAGGACAATTTCAAGGTAAGTGGAACCAAAGAGGCCATAAAAATCTCCAAAGAAATGATTTAGGTAATGAGAATAAAGGATGCTAGAATTGTGGTAAACCTGGACACTTTGAACATGATTGCAAGTTGAAGAATCAAAATAATAGAAGGTAGAAAAACAACTATGCATCCGCAAGTGCATATGATTCTGAGAAGTTGTTCATGGTACAACATCACATGATGAAATACAATGTCTATTGATGTTTCAAAATCAATTGGTAATGTCTGGTATGTTGATTCAAGTGCTTCAAATCACATGACAAGTCATGTAGATTGGTTTAGTAGTTTGCACGAATTGCCAGTGCTTGGATATGTTGAAACACGTGATGATACATCACATCTGTCAGGCATATAAGTTAACATAGCATTGTCTATGGAGGATGGGAAGGTAAAGCATCTTGCTGACGTGCTACATGTTCCAAATATAACAAAGAATCTGGTTTCTATTGGACAAATGGTTGGTGAGGGATTACAAGTCACATTCAATGTTGATGGGTTATATGTAGAAAAGTACAAACAAGATTGAAGATCGATTGGCAAAGGAAACAAATTGGGTAGAATGTCCACCTTAAATGTTAAAACTCTTGAAATGAATGTAGCCATGTTTGCAAAAGGTGCAAGAGTCATTTTTGATATAGACATTTGGCACAAATGAATCGGACATGCAACTTTGCAAAGGCTGAAATTGATGCAGTCAAAGAAGACTATCAATGGACTACCAAATTTCAAGGTTGCATAGATGCAAAAGGTATGTGCAGCATGTCAATTCGGTAAACAGTCAAAAGCATCATTTTTGCATGACAAGCATGTTAGTGAGAAGGAATAGTACATACAGATGTTTGGGTCCTACAAAAACCACATCTATGGGTGATTGCAGGTTTTATGTGACTTTCATTTATGACCATACATGGAAAGTATGGGTATATTTCATGAAAGAGGAATGAGTTGTTCACTCACTTACAAAATGTTAAGGCTATGGTGGAAAACTAGATAGGGCATTATATTCAGACATTAATATTTGATGGAGGACATGAACTCATGTCAAATGAGTTCAGCGGCTTTCTAAAAATTCATGGAATCCGAGGACAATTTTCATATAGGTACACACCACAAAAAAATAGACATATTGTAGAAATAGCAAGAGCCTTGATGGCTAAGAAGAATATGTCTCATTGTTATTGGGTAAAAGTTGTACACACTACTCTATACATCATGAACAGAACTCCAATTGCCATTGCACATCAAGTTACACATGAAGAGAAGTTTAGAGGTAAAATGCAAAACTTAGATGAGTTGATGAAGCTTGATCCAAAAGTAGAAAAATGTATCTACATCAAGTACTCCCTTGAGCAAAAGGGATATAAACTCTATAACCCACTCACACGAAAGGCAAAGGTAAGCACAGATGTGGTGTTTGATGAAATGTCAATATGTAGATGCCAAAGAAAGACAAAATCTTGACTCAAATGAAAAACAAAATGCTGAAAAATCAAGTGCAAAATCTCAAGTTTTGAGTGGACCTAATGTGTCACCAAGCAATACTTCCAACTCAAATCCATGGAGTGGAAGATCATGGAAATTTTAGTCTAGAAAATTCATCAACTACATCAAAGAAAGTTAAAGAAAGCTTTCTTCTAGTAGTAAAACATCTACAGGTTTTGAAGACATTAATGGAGATTCAAGCAATTCAAAAAAGATCCTTGATGAAGAACTTGGATTGCCCTCTATCAAAAATCCATGAGTAAGAAAGGCCCATGTAGATGATGTAAGGAGAAGTGACTAGGACCAAGAAGATCTAGCAGGATGTGGAATTTAGTGCAACGATCAACATATTGAAAGTTACATGGCTCATCATGATGCCTACGTGACCAAGGTAATAAAAGATGTTGAACCTTCTTGTTTTGAAGATTCAATTGGAAATGTAGATTGGGAGAAAGCTATGGATGAGGAGATGGCTGCACTTTATGGAAATGAAACATGGAATCTAGTTCCATTGCTACAAGGAAAGAAACCCATAGGTTGCAAGTGGGTTTACAAGGTAAAGCACAATGGATGGTAGCATAAGCATGTATAAATCATGATTGGTAGCAAAAGGATATGCACAAACACATGTCATTGATTATGATGAAATGTTTAGCCCTTTAGCTAAAATATCTACTATCAGAGCACTTGTTGCATTAGCTATAGAAAAAGGATGGACTTTGCATCAAATGGATGTGAAAGATGCTTTCTTACAGGGTGAACTATAGGAAGAACTATACATGAACCATCCACAAGGATACAAAAATTCAAAGAACCTAGAATATGTTTACAGGTTGCAAAAGGTTTTTTATGGGCTTAAACAAGCACCTCGTGCTTGGCAGCAAGGATTGTTGATTACTTAACCACCATTGGATTTTCTATGTGTGATGCAGATCATTCATTATATGCAAGGAAGGGTGATGATGATTGGCTATTTATGTTGATGACTTGATTGTAGTAGGTGATAATGAAGAACTCATTAAAGAAGTAAAGCAACTCCTTATGTAGGAACTTGACATGAAAGATATTGGCATGTTGTTCTACTTTTTGGGCATTGAGTTTCTACATACATAAATAGGTGTATGGATGTTGCGAAGGCAAAATGCCTTGAGTATGTTGCAAAAGTATTGTATGGTTGATTGTAAGCCAATCTCTATGCCATTAGATCCTAATTTGAAGTCAGACACTACATCAAGTGAAGCATTCGAAAATGTTACTATGTATAAGAAAATTGTGGGGAATTTGATATATCTCACAATTACAAGGCATGATCTAAGCTACACGATTGGACTTGAAAGTCAATTTATGTGGGTTCCTAGGATACCACATTTAGATGCTCTGAGGTGCACTCTACGTTATGTGAGTGCTACTTTGGATTATGCATTGTTTTATGAAGCTAGTGTAGATTTGCATGTTCATGGATACACCAATGCAGATTGGGTTGGTAGTATTTCAGATAGAAGATATACTAGTGGCTTTTTATTCTCACTTGGGAGTGAAGCTATTACATGGGGTAGCAAGAAGCTACCCATTGTTGCTTTGTCAGTACAGAGGCTGAGTATAGAGGTGCTACAATGGCTGCATGTGAAGCATCATGGTTAGAGATTCAACTTGCAGATTTAGGTGTGGAAGTGCACAAGTCGATCATCATCTATTGTGATAATCTTAGCAGCATTTAGTTAGAACAAAATCTTGTTTTCATGCTAGAACAAATCATATCAAGGTACATTATCACTTCATCGGAGAAGGGGTATTATCAGGCCATATTGATCTTGTTTATGTGAGGATAGATGAGCAAGTTGCTGATATATTCACTTAAGCACTTGGAGCAGAGAAGGTGAAGAATTTTTGGAAGATGTGTGAATTAGATAACATGATGTTGAGCTTGAGAAAGAGTGTTGAGATATCAAGCTCAATATGTGATCGTGGATGACACATATCACTTTTTCCTTTCTCTAACATGTATAGTGGTCACGTCAATGTATGTAAGGGATACTTTAGTGATCTTTACTAAATTCATCTAAGGAGAGTGATGGCACACTTTTTTCTTGCAAGCTCACTCATTCAAGGACATTGGGATTTTACTTATGTAAAGTCCTTTATATATTGCACTAGATGTATTGTTGTATTAGGTCATTCTTGTATATTCCTTTTATGTAATAGAAGAAGAAGAAGATTCTTCCTTGCCTCAATCTGTCTGTGTGTGCTCCTCTTTGAGTGTGAGAGTATGTGAGTGAGCTCTCTTCCTTAGCTCCTTCATAGTGACAACAAAGCCCTAGGTATGAAAACCCCAATTATCCTAGTAATGTTTGCAAGCTTAAGAAAGCACTATATTTTCTTAAACAAGACCCTAGAGCTTGGAACTATAGGTTGGTAACATACTTGTATGATCAAGGGTTCAAACCAAGTAATGCAGATCCATCATTATTCATCAAAAGGATTTGTGATGAAGTTATCTATTTATGTGTTTATTTAGAAGACATGTAGTGTATATAAACACTCTACACACTTGTACTCAAAGATTTGTGAGAATACAATCAAGTTGAATCCACTTCTTGCTCACTATGCCTTTCTCTATGTCATCTTCTCCAATGTTAGCACAGTTGCGGAGCTTAGTTCTCTCTTCTCAAAATTTCAATGCTCATGTTTAAGGATACATTGGAAATATATTCCTTTTTATTTTTATTAATCAAAATCTTGTATCATTTGGAGTCATCTAATATGAGTTAGAGTTCATTCTTTGTCTAAGGGTCTGTTACTACTATTCCTTGAAAAATTGGGGTGATCATCTGTAGATGTTAAGCTCATATTTAGAGCATGCCTTTCTTATAAGTTATACTTTGGTACAGAATAGCATCCTTAATCTATAAGTTATAATCCTCTGACCAATTGTAATCAAGTTGAGACCACTAAGTATTTCAAGTTGTAGTTTCCATCCATTCCTCACAGTTCCTTCATGAGTGAATAGTCTATTTTGCATCAACTTGTTCAAAGTGATGTTACAAAGGAAACACGTTGTTTATTGAACTAAATTGAATCATGTAAGGTGAATCAAAGTTTCCAATTGTTAAAGGGCAGGTTCTATACTAGAAAGTTGAACCTAACTTCATTACTCAAGGTAACACATTTCTTCCATTCTCTTTGTCCGAAACACTTTCAATAAGGAGACACATATTTCCTTCTTCTCCTTCACTCATATCCCCTATCTTATCTATGGGTATTTTTGGTAATTTTCTCTTTGATCCTACTTGGGAGTGGCAATTAGCAACTTCTGGCAATTGATTCGCTATATTCTTCCACAACTCTCATTTGACTTTGAGTAGTAGTTCTAAAGTGAGTTGACACTGTAATTTAGTGTTCTTAACTACTTCAGTTTTACTAGGTATAAAAACTTCTTCATTTCTCATCATTAATGTGGAGGATCTCAGCTGAATAGACCAGCTTGAGAGATCATCATATTTCTTACCTTTTCCTGTGTTTCCCTTGCCTTTCTTCTTATCTATATAGAGGGAAAAGGATTGATTACCTTTCTTAGCTCTCACTATTCTTCATAAGCTTTGCTTCATCTATGAAAAGTTGCCCCATGAGTGTGTTGAAATCAGGTACTTTCATGTCCATGTAGAGGTCCATGGCTATGGTGAAGGCTTCCCATTTGTCATCAATTTTAATCCCATTGATGACTTGACTCACAATTTTCTCTTCATCAATGATTTCTTCAATGCTCCCAAGTTGATCCGCAATGTCCATCATCTTGGTGATAAAGTCAATCACACTCTGTTGGGCATCTTTTTTATTTTTGTAAACTCCATCCATAATTGATTCTTCCTAGCTTTGATGCTTGAGGAGAAGAATGCTTCCAAAGCATTCCATGTTTCTTGAGAGGTGTTATAGTTCCTAATATGAGGGAGTAAACAGTTAGAGATAGAATTGAGAATGCATGACCTTGCCAAAGCTTACTTTGAACACCATGCATTCAGTCTTTCTTGCTCCTCTTGTGTTGGTTGGTCCTTCCTTCTGAGTATTGACATAATCTCATCTCTTGAGATGTATACATACAAGTTCCTTCCTTGTAGATAAGCCTCCATTGTTAGAGACCATGCTGAGTAGTTTATTTTGATGTGGCTTATGAATGGATGACGAGAAGCCATCACTCATAATTCTTAACCTTTAGCTTTGCTCGGATACCATTGTGAAGAGGTGATGGATGTATTCTACAGAGATAAGATGGTCTTGGCAAAACCTTCTCAAAGGTATCCCCTTTGTAGCTTCAAAGACACCTAATGCATTCTGAAGCTTCCGAAATATGCACTTCAATCACCTAAGTACTTTGGAGCATCACTCTGAAACTTCTATATCAAAACAGGTGAGTTGTGATTTCAAAATCTCTGAGAAGTTTTCTATTTGTGAGCTCAGTAATTTGTTTAGAGCTCACAACCTGGTAGCAATTGTCTAATGATATTTTTCACACCTTCAGTTGAAGTCCTAAACTAACTAAAGAAAGTTATTTCATTAATTTAGACTCTCCATACACTGAGAAATGAATCTAAGGAGTTTGGGGGGTAAGCCAAACTTTTCAGGAACAAGGTGATGCACAAACCTTGCCACATACAATCACTCATATCTTGAGCTTTGAGCATCTAGTGATGATGAAACTTTATAGGCATGCTTGTCATAGTCCTAACTAAGTGATTCGATAAACGGATTGGATGGCTTATACGCTGAGAAATGAATGTGAGAAGTTGAAAGAGTTACTCAAAGTACTTTAAGAGTAGACAAAGACTCACAATTCAATAGAAATGAAGCATGACATGTATTTCTTATACACATATGATAACAAAGGAGATGAGTACCTCTCTCACTTCGAGATAGTAAAGTTGTCACTCAATATGAGTACAAATGATCAGCTATATTCACTCTCTCTTCCATGAATCAAATGATGGTGTATATATACACCCTTTTTTAGCTTCATGTTGGTTGGAATTCCACCCAAAAATAATCCTCATTCTTAGGGGATGATTTTGAATTTAAATTCAAATGAATTCATGGAGTTTTGCTTGCATTAGATCATGATATTTTCTCAATTCTTCACTTTGATCTTTGACTAAGGTAAACTTTAACTTTAACCTTTGACATCTTCAAGACATATGATGAACTAGATATACATCTATGATAAACAATTAGAGAGAAGTCCTATGATTGATCAAGCACCTAGGCTTGCTCCATGCATCAACAATCAGTGCACAAGGCTAAGGTCTTTGTAGAGGGAGCAAGAATAGAAGGCAAGGAAGCATGTGAAGCAAGGCATGTGTGAGGAAAATTGGTATTAATCCACATTTTTCAAATATCAAGTATCAATTGTTTCCTCAAGCACACAAAATAGTGATTTTAACACTACCTTTGTAATATAAACAGAAATTTTATATACAAGTGCTTTATTTTATGCAAGCCGATACTTCCTTGATCTTGAGAAGCTTAGATAGAACTCATGTACAAAATTTCATAATTTTTGGAGCTTGATAGATGCCTCAAATCAGCCTTAGAGCCTAAATTTTAATTATGTCAACCACTATCTGGTATCGACCAAAACTAGAAGGAAAACTAAAAAAAGAGCTAGAGAGCTCGATTTTTATGTTGTTCATTGTAGGATTTGAGCTTGCATTGTAGTTGAGATCATTCACAATAGAGAATCTACTTTCTTCTATTGTTATTCTTCTTGTCTCTTTTTTTTGTGTGTGTGTGTGTGTATATGCATCTTGTGTGCTTCTCACCTTCACCTACACGTGCATCATTTGCTCACAATCATCATATCATTAGCAAATCATCTACAAAATCCACAAAAAAAAACCAATGAAAGGATGCAAAATACCATTCATTAACATCATAGAAGTAGTAGGTGCCTTAGTAAGACCAAATGGCATAAACAAATACTCACAGTGAAAAAATTGGGTCTTGAAAGATGTCTTAAGTGCATCCTTCTTTTTAACTCTAGTTTGGTCTAGCCACTTTTTAAATCTATTTATATATATAAAATTGCTCCACCTAGACTATCAAGAATATCATCTATTCTAGGCATGGAGTATCTATCCTTGATGGTAATCTTATTGAGTGCTCAATAGTCCATGCACACTCGATAAGCTCCATATTTCTTCTTTACTAGGAGAATTGGTGATGCAAAGGGTGAATAGTTGGGTCTAATCAACCCTTTCTGCCAAGTACTCATCCATGACTTTGCAGACTTCATTCTCCTCCTCCAAACTCATACGAAATGGTGGTCAAGCAGTTGGACTCGCTCCCAACAACAACTCAATCCTATGCTCAATAGTTCTGAAAGGGAGGTAAACCCAAAGGTAATTCATTTAGAAACAACTCCTAGAACTTCTCTCTTACCTTCATTGAAAGTACTTGAGCATTCCAACTAGAGATTCCTCAACTACAAAAAATAAATATACTTACGATAAATTTTGAGAAGCTTGGTTGTCACAAATTGCATCTCTTGGAGATTTGGCTCTCCACGGATCAGTGATCACCTTTTCTCGTGATCAAATTGATACATATGAGAAGAAAATTCTATGAGTGTTCATTTCCTAGCATGCCACTTCTTACTTAGGACCACATCAAAAAGCATGCCAATCATGCAATCTCAAATTCCAATCTATCCTTCTAGGACTAGGTCTCAATAGGTAGACCGAATACTCATTTGTCCTATGTCATTGACTAACTCCATTGTGTATGCACACTGTGATTACACAATGTCTAGATATAACCCTCTCATGAGAAGAGAATTCATGAATCCTCTCATAACAATAAGCTCAATGGAACAAAAGGTAGCTTCTTAGTGTCCATCATGACCACTATGGGAGATGATATCTGAGATGGTGAATCTTCAAAGTCCTCAATTGCATCATTCCCTGCCTGTGTAGGGTTTATGACTATGGTGGCTAGTATCCTTTTCTTTTTAAGACAATCTTTAAATCAATGATGTCATAAGCATCCATAGCACAAACCTTCTTTCATTTCCTTCTCTTTTTGTTGAGGGGTAAGAAAAGACTTATTGTAAACCTTCTCATCAAGAGCACACACTTATGTTTTAGCTCTAGAGACTATCTTGATCATGTGTACCTAGGTAACCTCTTTATAAGGTTGTGCACTAGTGAAAATAGGAACACTTGAGGAAGAGGGTTGACTCATCTTAGTCCATGAGGACCTCTGGCCCTGGGAGCCTATGCCCCTATGACCATCCTCATACACAAGAGCCATCCCTATGGCATGTGCCAAAGAGTGTCACCTCTCCTTTCTTATTAAGGGTCAAATTGTTTCTCCTAGTCCCAACAAGTTTTTCTCCAAGAAAAACTTGTTGACTTGGAGAAAATATAGAATGGAATTTGGTACTTTAAGAAGTAACTCCCTATATTTTTCTACATAACTTGAACTATTTAGTTTAGATTGCTAACAAAATCCAGGTATCAAGTGCCCTAAACCTCTCATCCAGTGGCACAAAGCTATTGTAGAACAAGAGTTTGAATTGTTCCCAAATCATGGGCTCTTTCTTATCTTGTTCTATCTTATGCCACCACCTATGGGCGACATCCATAAAATTGTATGTGGCCTACTGAATCTTATGCCTATCATGCATGATATGGCATAAGCAGAAGCACTATTCCCACTTGTTGAGTTACTGCTCAACAACACCAGTAGTACATGCACTATAGATCCATGATAGCATGGCAGCTTAAGGTCCTTAAGCTGCGAGCTAAGCTCTTTAGTTGGGACACCCTTATAAGAAACCTCTAGAATGTGGTGTTTACCTAGAGCTCCTAACTCTATCCCTATGGTCCCAACATCAATCATAGCTTCTTCTTTCTTAGAGCCATGAACCTGCTCTAATATTATCTGAAGCATGTTTTCTAGATGTGATATTCTATTACTCATGGTCTCTATAGTATCAGAATGTTCACCCATGTGTGTATCTTCCCGATGTAGAGATGAAGGTCATGATTCCATATCTATGAAAGTGTAGGTTCTTTATTTTTTACATTTTTAAATGGTTCTATGCATTTTTTATAAGTTTATGTGTGTGTATGTACACAATATTATAAATTGTGATAGTAAGAAAATAATTTCACTAGCCTTTGCAACAAAGAAAAAGAAACAAGAAACCATGCATAAGTATGCTTTCTACTTATGCATCAAACAATCATGCATAGAAAGTTTGGAAATTCAACAGCATTTTGTAGCAAAATGATTATTTTAAAGAAAAAAATTGAAGTGCTCTATGTGCACTTTTTTGTAGGCACACAATCAATGAAAGATTTTAGGGAACTACACACCTTGTACAAGATCCACATGCTTGCAGTATGGATACCAAATTCTACATAAGAGCACTACATGCTCTTGCTTTCTCCTTGGAGTATCTTCAATAAAATCATGTTTCCATCCTATGTCTCATTTCAAGAAAAAGTGTAGAGGTCCATAAGCATATATACAAGTATACATGCATTTTTGGAACCTAAATGCTTATTCTAGATGATAATTAGTGCATCAAGGAAAGTAAAAATGTAATTGTTGACAAGAAAATTTATTTATGAAATGCAAAAGTTCACTTGCAAAGGTGGTGGAGAGGCTGGAAATGATCATCGACCACCCTTTGAATCTTCCTAAGTTGGATTCGATTGTCCTTGTTGATATATTTTAATAGTGATGTTTGTGAACACACTTAGGACCATCGGGGCACTTTTTTCCCTCTTTAGGAGCTTTTTTCCCTCTACTTGTATATACACCTATAAACCTAACCAGTCACTTATCCTTGTACATTCACTTGATAATACATTCAGTATTGTGTGTTGTGCTCCAAGCTTCTTCTTCTTCTTCCTTGTGTTGTTCACATGCTTTTGTAGACCTCAAACTCCAACAATGGGTATCAGAGCAAGTCGTCACTTCATCTAGGGCATCGTCGACACTCCTCTGGTCAGAGTCTCAGAATCACATGAAAACTGGTGAGCATACTCAAGGTGATTAGGGGTTCAAAATTGCTTGTTCTATGGCATCAAAATTTTGATCTAAGCTTGTTTCGGCCTTTGAATGCACTATCATAGTGCTTGTGTAGGCAATTTTGTCCTTTTAAGCCAAACATGTATACAAGTTTCGGTTCGCCAATACAAGCAACACAAAGTCTACTACAAGTTTAGCAAATCTCGAGAGGGTAGTTCTGTCCAAATTTTTGAGATACAATCATTTTTCTACATCAGGTTATTTAATTAGTGGCCATGACTAAAAGCAATGATGTATCTTGTATGCTGGTTGTTGAGGACAAGTTGGGTGGTACTAATTACCTGTTATGGTTATATATGATGCATCATGTATTGATAGCAAAAGGGCTATGGAATATTGTGTAGGTTATTGAAAAATGCCTTGTTACACCTGCAAATATAGTTATTGATGGTGATGTAGATGGGGGTGAAGATAATGATCTTCAAATTCTTGTTCATGCTACAGTTCTTGTTGCACCGATTGCAAAGAAACTTTGATGATATGGTAGAGATGCTCTGGCACATGCATTAATAGCTTTATCTATCAAACCTGCCATTATCCCTCACATTTTCTCTTGCAAAATAGCAAAGGATGCTTGGGACATAATTACCACTTTATATCATGCAAGAAATGAGGTTCATGTTGCTTATCTTCAAAAATAGTTGAGACTAAGCATGTGAATGGAGATTCTATGGAAAATTTTTTGAAAAAGATCAAATATTTGGAGCAGTTGATTTGTGTTCATGAAGTTTCTAGATAGTTCACTTGTGCACATTGTTCTTAATGGTCTTCTGGATGCATATCATATTTTTCTTCTAATCTTTGATTCATGATGAAGGCAATCCAAATTCCTTAACATTTGAGGAATTACTCTTTGTTTTGTTGTAGAAAGATCAATCCAAGTAGAACAAGACCATAATGCATGTTGCTAGACAGAAGGGCAAAGGTAAATGGAGCTCATCTACTAGTAAGAAGAAGTCTACTAATGCCGCATAGTCAAAGACGAAAGACAAAGATGAGAAGAAACAGAAAAACAAAAATAGTTTCGTGAATATTGTAAAGGAAATGATCATGTCATAAAGAGTTTTCCAAAAGTAGTTGCAAAAGAGGCAAAGAAGAAAAGAGGTTGGAATGGTTGTTGCAGAGGCCTCTACACTAGAAATAGAGTTTGATAATCTTGTGCGGAATGAAGAATGGATGTTTACTATTGTTTTCAGCTATGAACCATCTTCTCATGAGTTGTGCATGTCTACAGTAGACTCAAATGTTTGGTACTTTGACAGTGGGCAACCAAACACATTACCTCGGAGTGTAGTTTCTTCAGTTCACTTGAGTCTTCCCCTACAAGGAATATTGTCGCATGCACAAAAAACTCTTCATATCCTGTAATGGGAATTTGTAAGATCATTTAGACTACTGTTGATGGTAGTTCTTTCACTTTATCAAATTCTTTGTATGTTCCAGGGATCAAGAAAATTTTTCTATCAATTTCAGCATTAGCAAAGATTGGCTTGATTGTCAAATTGATGGGTGATAGGTGTACAATTCATGATCTCTCAAATGGTGATTTCATTATTGCTTCTAGCATTTCATGTCATGGGTTGTATAAGATCATAGACCACACAAAATTTTTCAATGATTCATCATGCACAGTTCAAGATTCTTAGGCTATCTCTGATGCAAAGTTTTCGCATGCACGCTTTGTTCATCTAAATTTTGTTAGTTTGATATGCATGCACAAATCTAATGTACTCTCTTCCCAAACTTGAGGCACCTTGTAAACATGTCTGTGAAGGCTGTATTTTGGGCAAAATGTAGCATTCATCCTTCCCAAAAGATGGTTCAATTCATGCTACTCATAAGTGGCAGCTTGTTCATATTGATATATGTATTCCTATGTAGACACTTTCTTTTGGGAATTACCTTTACTTTGTGAATTTTATTGATTATTTTTTCAAGCATGCATGGGTGTATTCATTGAAAGCAAAGTCTAAAGTGTTTATGTGCTTCAAATAGTTTTTGGTCTTGGCTAAAAACCTATTAGCATGTAAATTGGGCACCCTCCATTCTAATCGAGGGGGGAATACATGCCTTCTAATTTTAATGCATTTCTGGTTGAATGTAGGATAAAACATCAGTGTATAGTGTCATATACACCTCAACAAAATGGAGTTTCCAAAAGCAAGAATAGGTCTCTCATGGAGATGGCTAGGTGTATGGTCAAAATTCAGGCTTTACCACATAATTTATGGCTTGAGGTTGTTGTATGTGCAGCAAATGTACTTAACAAGTTTCCTCCAAAGCACAGCAATTGATCACTCCATATGAGGCTTGGCATGGTCGCAAGACATTTGTTGCTCATCTCCATGTCTTTGGTTGTTGGCATATGCATAAAGGCCTGGACAACAATGGTGGAAATCGGATGATAAAGCACTGAGATGTATTTTTTTGGTACAGTTCTAAAAGCAAAGGCTATTGTATGTATCAACCATAGATAGAATGCATTTTGTTTAGCTGTGATGTTGTTGTTGTGGAGGATGGAATTCATCCATTACTTTCATGTACTAAGGTGTGTGATAGAGGTACCATGCATAGGCTAATTGTGCCTTTAGAGATTAAAGGATAAGGTATATACATCAAGAACAACTAAGACGTGTTTTCATCTAGTAACTCATGAGCACATGAATTGTTCTTCATGGGAATCTATGTACTTGATAAGGAATTGTATCTGTAGCCGGCACATTCATGCTATGGTTATGATCATCAATAAAAGTATTAAGTGCTTGTATATGATTGGTTGCGATGAGTTTAATGAATGTGCAAGACGCACAATGATTAGAATGATATCCATAGATATTCACTTTCACTAAAAGGTGGATACTATGTAAAGAGTTGATTTTTCCATGAGACGATTTGTGATGGTTACTTCATTTGCATTGATCTAGAAGATCATTATATGCAGGGATATATCTCCATTTCATAATCCATCCAAGATAATGAATGAGTTTTTTTAATCATAAGGATTAACATGTGTCATCATTTTTAAGTTTAAAAAAATAATTGAGGAAATAGTTAGTGAGGTAGTAGCCTCATAGAGATTTGGATGCTAATCTTTGAGGGAATGCCCAAATGTATTGAAATTTGGATGGCACATAGATCCTAGGCTTATCTTTAAGCTAACAAATTTTCAAGTAATTTGGAGACTTCTAAAAAGGTCAAATAATCTCTGCACTAAAAGTGTTGCTAATAGAAGTAGATGCCTGAAACAAGTGACATAGACCTGTTACAAAGGGCATTTATCTTCATTGGTAGATCCAAATTGCATGATTTTTGTTGTAAATGGAAGTTTCATAGATTAAAGCTTTGAATACCAATTTTCATTATTTTTGAAAATCCTTTGATAGGACTCTGCACATCAAAGTGCAGCCTCTGGAATTTATGAAATGATCAGAGACCATATCACCTAGAGGTGATTGGTTCTCTTAGCTCATTAATTCACATTGAATGGTTTTTGTTTCTAACACTAGCTAAACAGCTTGAGATGGTGTGTACAACATTTCAAGATGAAACGTTTCTCCATTTAGGAGATATAAAGAAAAGAGTAAAAGTTAGCCTCTGCAAATTTTAAAAATATTGCAGGTATAGAGGCTTAGTATTTTGGTCATTGTGAAATCTCCAAATGTCCAAATAGTATGAAACTTATACTAATACAATAAGATAGTAGTAGCTATATTCTATTAAAATTTGGAAGAAATTGGATATGAAATGGTAGGTCAAATGACCTATTCTTCTGAGGCCAATCTCTGATGAGGATTTTCCAAAGAGTGGTACATGTGTCTGATGAGCACATAATATTTTCATATTGAAAACTCCAATTTCAAAAAATTTTGTTGGAGAAGCTACTCTAGTGTAGACCCTATAATATACCCAAAATTAAAGGATTTTGGAATTTATATTCATAGGTAGAAGATATTATAATAGTGCAACAGCATTGTTTTCTAAGCTCACCTAAGCATAGTTGTAGCAGAGATAGAAAGATACTTTTGGATGAGTATTTGATTGCATATTTTTTATCTAGATTTTGGCACAAAGAAAATAGAATTTGGAGTTTTTAGATCAGTCTAAGGGCTTCAAGAAGATGGCCCTATACATTTTCAGAGTTGGTTGTCAAGTGTTCGACCCTTCCATTGAAATGGCTATAAAACTCTGAGAAAATATCCAAATCAAGTGATTTTTGAGCCTAATGAGCGTTTGAGAAAAGCTACATAAGGTTGGAAAATATTATACATTTTTCATGTATGAGCAACAGATGGCTTGCTGTCACGCCAAGCCTCATATGGAGTGATAGACTACAGCACTTTAGTGGGACACCTGTTCAGTACATATGCTGCACACATGATAGCCTCAAGCCAGAAACTGTGGTAAAGCTTGACTTTTGACCATACACCTTGCCATCTCCGGAGTGACATGTTCTTTCGTTCAGCAACTCCATTCTGTTGAGGTGTATACGGCACTGTACACAGGTGTTTTATCCCACATTAAGCCAAAAATGCATTAAAATCAGAAGACATATATTCCCCCCCTCGATCGGAATGGAGGGTGCCCATTTTACATGCTGACAGATTTTCAGCCAAAACCAAAAGTTGTTTGAAGCACATGAACACTTCGGACTTTGCCTTCAATGGATATACCCATGCATGCCTGGAAAAATCATCGATGAAAGTCACGAAGTAAAGATAATTCCCAAAAGAAGTTGTTTGCATAGGACCACAGACATCACTATGTACAAGCTGCAATTTCTGAGTAGCCCGAACTGAACCATCTTTTGGAAAGGACGAACGCTGCATTTTTCTCAAAATACAGCCTTCACAAACATGTTTTCTCAGGTGCCTCAAGTTTGGGCAAAGAGGATACCATTTCAGATTTCTGCAGCATAGCAAACTAGCAAAATTCAGATGAACAAAGCGTGCATGCCAAAGCTTTGCATCTGACATAGCCTGAGAATCATTTACTACACATGCCAAATCATTTACAGATCTTTCATAGTCTATGAGCTTATACAGCCCACGACATAAAATGCCAGAAGCAATAATCACATCGCCATTTGACAGATCATGAACTGTACACCTGTCATCAACAAATTTCACAACCAAGCCAATCTTGGCTAATGCAGAAACTGATAACAAGTTCTTCTTGATCCCTGGCACAAATAAAGCATCTGACAAAGTGAAAGAACTACCATCAGCAGTAGTCAAAATGATCTTACCAACTCCCATAACAGGATAAGAGGAGTTGTTGGTGCATGTAACAGTATTCCCTGTAGGGGCAGGCTCGAGTGAAGAGAAGAAACTACGCTATGAGTAATATGTTTGGTCTCTCCACTATCAAAATACCAAACATCTAAGTCTACTGCAGACATGCACCGCTCATGAGAAGATGGATCAAAACTGCAGACAGTAGTAAACGCCCCTTCTTCTTCCTGCACAAGATTAGCAGACTCTGTTTTTGGTGTAGAGGCCTCTGCAACAACCATTCCAGTCTCTTTCTTCTTTGCCTCTTTAGCAGCCAGTTTTGGACAGTTCTTTATGATATGATCATTCCCTTTACAGTACTTACAAAACAATTTCTGCTTTTCTGATTTCTTCTCATCTTTATCTTCCTTCTTCGAATATGCAGAATTAGTAGATTTTTGCTTACTAGTTGAAGAGCTCCATTTTCCTTTGCCCTTCTAACTAGCTAGGAAAGCTTGATCTGCAACTCGCATAATGGACCTGTTTTGTCTGGACTGATCTTCTTGCAACATAACAGAGATTAACTCCTCAAATGATAAGGCATTTGGATTGCCTTTCATCATCAACCGAAGAGTAGAAGCAAAACTCTGATATGAATCAGGAAGACCATTCAGAATGGTCTGCACAAGTAAGCTATCTGGTATAACCTCATCAGCAGAAATCAACAGTTCCTTCAAGTCTTTGATCTTTGTTAGGAAGTTGTCCATAGAATCACCTTCATTCATGTGCTCACTCTCCAACTGTTTTTGGAGGTAAGCAACACGAGCCTCATTCCTAGCTTGGTACAATGTGGTAAGTGTATTGTTGGTGCAGTGCTAATTGCGGAATTCGCTTACACCACAGAAACTAAGCTAGAGTGATGTTAGAACACCTCTATAATCATCAGTAGCTTAGCAAACTTTCTGAAACTGAGAACTTATAACTGTATTTAGTGAACACTGAAAATTCACTTTACAAAAAGATTCTCGTTTCTTTCAAGCTTCAATTCTGAACTAATTTACTTCAGTCTTTACACTACTGTGTTAGCTTACAATTAAACAATCTTTGCGTCACTTAACTTTGTCAAAACTGTGTTTTGAACTCACTAAAATTCCACCGGAACTTCACTAGACTGTTACCGGAATACTACCGGAATCAACTATAACTTTGTTTGTAGTTACTTCAAATGTGTATACATGAAGTAAGGAAGTAATATCTGAACTTCCTTCACTAAATGAACTCTATCTGAAGTTTAAAGAAAAACTTCATCAGTTCTGGATGCCTCTTTCCGGTCAGACTTTGTACTGTGTGTACATATCCATTTCACCGAAATCTTTGATCAGTTTATAGTTGAGATTTATAGCTACAAGATAAGCTATATCTCATACAAAACTTTACACTGTACTTCGAGATCTAGCTCATAGAAGTACCGGAAAACGTTTACCGAGAAAACTGTAACTGTTAACTAACTTTTCACAGTGACATGAAAATTCTCAGATTTCTTCACATACGAAGAATGCGCTCAAACTTCCACATGAACATGTGTTTTCTATTAGAGAAGATGTGTACAAAATATAGCTTGGCCTCACTTTGCTCATAGCTATGGAAAACCCTCCTACTCTGAGTAGTTATTCCTTACCATCTCTCTCAGATGAATACCTGACATTTCAGGTTTTGTTATTCATCTCTAGATATGCGATCTTTGGCGTCTTCTATATCTCACTTCTATTCTCTATCTCATATGCGCACTTCTTTTCTGCACTACATGTCCTACATTTCGGTTCTATGCTCTCTCTTATATACATTTTGATCCGGTTTCAACAGACTCTAATTCTGGAAGTTTCTACTATATATTACAGTCGTGAATTTATCCCTTCACTAAGGCTTTGGTTTTTTGAATACTTTGTTTTTGTTTTCCTTCGTCTTTATGTCGTTATGCATAATTAGTGAGTGAATCTCCAACAGCTCCCCCTCAATCACTAATTTGCATTCTCTGATCTTTCATATATTCTTCTTTTCTTTTATACCTGCCATTTCTTTGAATTTGCTTGTCTTTACTCCATCCAAGCTCTTTGTCATAATATCTGCAATCTAATCTTTTGTAGGAGTGAATACCAATTCAATCTCCTTCTCCATTACCTTTTCCCTCAGGAAATGATATTGAATCTCTATGTGTTTTTTTCTTGCATGAAATACTGGATTTGCTGCAAGATATAACGAGCTCATATTGTCTCCATGTATGATAGGTATACCTTGATCAATACCCATGCTTTTGAACAAGGTCTGCATCCATATCACTTCTTTAGCTGCTTCCACAAGTCCTTTATATTCTGCTTCTGTTGACGATAAAGCCACTATGTGTTGCTTCTTTGAACACCAGCTTACAAGCTTATCTTCTAGGTATATCATATACCCATGTGTTGACCTTCTGTCATCTTGACTTCCTGCCCAGTCTGAGTCACTGTATGCACTCAGCTTTATATCTGATGTATAAGGATAATATAATCCTTCCTTTATAGTTCTTTTGATATATCTAAGAACTCTTTGTCCAGCAACCCAATGTTGATCCTTCGGACAATGCATGAACTGTGAGAGAACTCCCACTGCATACCTGAGATCCAGTCTTGTCAGTGTCGCATAAATTAAGCTTCCCACTAACGACTGATACTTCCTCATATTTTTAAACTCTGCACCACCATATTTGCTGAGTTTATGATTTACTTCAAGCGGTGTTGAAGCTTCTCTGCAATTCTCCATGTTAAACTTCTTCAGTAAGTTTAGGAGATACCTTTCTTGCGAAATATAATACCATGATCTATATGTGTAACTTCCATTCCAAGAAAGTATCATAACTTTCCTAGATCACTGATCTTGAACTCTTTTTCAAGCAGTCTCTTTACCTCTTTGATTCCTTCATCTGAGGTTCCTGTGATTATTATGTCATCTACATAAATACAAATGTAGATCATACCTTCATTCATTTTCTTGATGAGTAGACTTGCATCTGCCTTTGAACTTTGGTATCCAAGGTCATTGAGATACTTCACAAGTCTATAATTCCAAGCTTTTAGAGCTTGCTTCAGTCCATAGAGAGCTCTTCTTAATTGGCAAACATGGTTTGGGTAACTGGAACTTACAAACCCTTCAGGTTGTTCCATGTAAACCTCATTTGATATATATCCATTCATAAATGCATTCTTTATATCTAGCTGACTTAGCTTCCATCCTTTTGATGCTGCTATAGCAATCAATGTCCTTATGGTTGACATCTTCGCCACCGGACTAAACGTCTCATCATAATCTATGCCATATGTCTGAGCATAGCCTTTGACAACCAGTCTAGCTTTGTATCTGGCTATCCTTCCATCTCCAAGCTTCTTGACTTTGTAAACCCATTTGTTTCCAATCACTTTCTTACCATTTGGTTTTGGAACAAGTTCCCAAGTCTTGTTCTCTTCAAGAGCATTAAACTCTTCTTTCATTGCTTCTTCCCATTGTTTCTTACCTTTTGCTTCATTGTAACTCTGAGGTTCTTCATCTTCCTTTACTAAGTAAGCATAATTTTTCTGAGTCAAATACGAAGTATCATAAGAATGCCTTGTTGGTTGTTTTCTTACTCTGTTTGACCTTCTTGGTTCAAACTCTTCATGTGTATCTGAATACACATCTTCATCAAATCTTGATCCATCTTCGTTTCTCATACCTGATCCGATCCTGGATGTACTTGCTTGCATATGATCTTCATCTCCATTTACCTGCATATGTGATTTACCTTTTTCATTTCTTCTTATCTCTTCTTCAAGTGTTTCAACACTATGCTCTTTATCTGTATACCAGCTTTTTCCTTCATCAAATGTCACATCTCTGGAAACAGTAAACTGTTTGGTTAGAGGACTCCATAACATGTAACCCATCTGCTTTTCATCATATCCGATGAACACATATTTTTCAGCTTTTGGTTCAAGCTTATGTCTCAACTATGATGGTACATAAGCATACGCAACTGATCCAAACATTTTGCAATGATCAAGTGTTGGTTTCTTACCCCACCAAGCTTCATAAGGGGTCATCCCATTTAAAGTTGTACATGGTAATCTGTTTACCAAGTATGTTGTTGTATTTACAGCCTCAGCCCAAAGATAGTTTGGACAGTTCTTCTCCTTTAGCATTGCTCTTGCAAACTCAACTAGAGTTCGGTTTTGTCTTTCTGCTACTCCATTTTGTTGCAGTGTATACCTGCAAGTTATTTCTCTTTTGATACCTGCATTCCACAGATAATCATTGAACTCTCGAGAAAAATATTCTCCTCCTCCATCAGACCTTATTCTTTTGAGTTTCTGTCCTGTAAGTCTTTCAGCATATGCATGAAAATGCCTGAAAGCTCCAAACACTTCTAATTTCTCTTTCAAAACATAAAGAGTTATCCATCTTGTTGCATCAGCAATAAACAGAACATAATACCTCGATCCGCTGATAGATCCTTCTTTCGTTGGTCCCCATACATCTGTATGTATGAGCTCTAGCACACCATCGTGTTTGTAACCATTTTTCTAAAATGGTAACCTGTGTGCTTTTCCCATCTGATAGGCTTCACATTTGTGAATCATATGTTGGTTCTTCATATTTGGTAATCCTCTCATGGTCTATTTCTCTACCATAGCTTTGATTCCCTTTTCATTAAAATGTCCTAGCCTCTTATGCCAGAGGTCTAGTTCTGTAAATACCTCATCACCATGTGTGATTAAGGCTTGAACAACATTCCCTTGTACTTTCAGAGTAAAAAGTCTACCTTCCTTTTTACCATGGACAATTTGTTTGTATCCTTTCTTTGGATATTCGACAAATACTCCTTCATTTGTAAACCTGACTTGAAAACCTTTTTCTACTATCTGACCCACACTGATCAAATTCTTCGGAATTGTTGGAACATACAAAACATTTGTTAGTAGGTCAGCTCCATTCTTACACTTTACCTTTCCAATTGACCTTACATTATGTTTTGTGTTATCACCTGTTTGTACTATATGATTTGAAATACCTCCTTCTAATTCTGATAATAATTCTATATTTCCTGACAAATGATTTGAACAACCAGAGTCAATATAGAATACCTTGAGGTCTTCATTTTCTGATGTACTTATTGAGTTCATCATCAACGTTGTATGATCATCATTCTGCGTATCATTCGCATAGTTGTAGTAGGTAGTGTTGTGAGACTGATTTCGTCCCCAACTTCTTGCTCCACGTCTACCATATCCGCCTCTTTGGCTTTGTCTTCCTCTTTGATATCTTCCGCTTCTGCCTCTACTGTTATTGTTCTGATTCTAACTTGATCCTTGTGAATTATGCCAGCAATCATGAGCCAAGTGATTGCTTAATCCACAGATCCAGCAAGCTTTCTTGTTATTAGTCTGATTACCTCTTCCTTTACCTCTTTTCCTGACGTTACCTCTTCCTCTTGCATAATTTGCTTGAGCAGTCACTTCTTCTTCATCTTTTTCTTTACCTTTATCACCTTTCTTCTTATTCTTTGCGTACATAGCCAAACTATGTCCTTTTTCTCCATTTGTCTTCAAATCTTGCTCAAACGTTAGCATTAGTCCAAGCAATTGATTTAAATCTGGTACAAAATGATTTAAAGACAGTTCAGTTGAGAGTACAAAAGGTTTCCACCTTTCATCTCCTCTCAAACCTGTAAGCACTTGCGCTATTAACCTGTGGTCTTCGATATCTTCACCAATTGATCCAAGACTATCTGCCAAGTCTCTCATCTTAGTGACATAGTCACTAATGCTTTGACTTTGCTTTTTCTTGAATGTTGTGAACTCCGACCATAAGCTAGTCTTTCTAGCTTTCATAGTATTTTGGAAGTGATCTTCCAACGCTCTCCATATATCTTCTGCTTTCTCCAGACCTCTAATGTGCGGTAGTAGATGATCTGTAACTGTATTATAGATGTAGGCTCTTGCCGTTGCATCTTTCTTCTACCACAGCTTCAAGGCTTCTAATTCTTCTTTCTTCGGTTGACTGTTGTCTTCAAAAGTCGGCTTCTTTTCTTCTCCTGTCACATATTTCATTAAGTCTTTACTCATAGGTAAGGCTTCCATGCACATTACCCATGCCATATAATTATCTCTGTCCAATTTATCAATTGAGATATGATCTGCCATGATCTTCTTGTTTCTGTTACTTCCGGTGAGTGTAACATTAAAGGATTTTACCTTTTGTAAACCTTTACCTTGAGAATGACTTCGGAACACTTCTTGATGCCGTTTGCTATCGATCTCTTCAGCTTTCACCTTTCTTTATGAGAATTCTTCAAATTCTCTTTCCGTTTCTTCTTCTGAGAAACCTTTTCTGCTCTTCAGAACTTTTTGTGTTCTGGTACCATTTGCTGATCTTACTACTATGATACTGCATCTGGATCTTTTTGCTCTGATATCAATTCTTGGATCTCACTACTCTGATACCACTGTTGTGGTTAACCTGCTTTGATACCACTATTGGTGCAGCGCTAATTGCGGAATTCGCTTACACCATAGAAACTAAGCTAGAGTGATGTTAGAACACCTCTATAATCATCAGTAGCTTAGCAAACTTTCTGAAACTGAGAACTTATAACTGTATTTAGTGAACACCGAAAATTCACTTTACAGAAAGCTTCTCGTTTCTTTCAAGCTTCAATTCTGAACTGATTTACTTCAGTCTTTACACTACTATGTTATCTTGCAATTAAACAAACTTTGCGTCACTTAACTTTGTCAAAACTATGTTTTGAACTCCCTAAAATTCCATCGGAACTTCACCAGACTGTTACCGGAATTGTATCGGAATACTATCGGAATCAACTATAACTTTGTTTGTAGTTACTTCAAATGTGTATACATGAAGTAAGGAAGTAATATCTGAACTTCCTCACTGAATGAACTCTGTCTGAAGTTTAAAGAAAAACTTCATCAGTTCTGGATGACTCTTTCCGATCAGACTTTGTACTATGTGTACATATCCATTTCACCAAAATATTTGATCAGTTTATAGTTGAGACTTATAGCTACAAGATAAGCTATATCTCATACAAAACTTTACACTGTACTTCGAGATCTAGCTCATAGAAGTACCGGAAAACATTTACTGAGAAAACTGTAACTGTTAACTAACTTTTCACAGTAACATGAAAATTCTCAGATTTCTTCACATATGAAGAATGCGCTCAAACTTCCACATGAACATGTGTTTTCTATTAGAGAAGATGTATAGCTTGGCCTCACTTTGCTCATAGCTATGGAAAACTCTCCTACTCTGAGTAGTTATTCCTTACCATCTCTCTTAGATGAATACCCGACATTTTAGGTTTTGTTATTCATCTCTACATACGCGATCTTTGGCGTCTTCTATATCTCACTTCTATTCTCTATCTCATATGTGCACTTCTTTTCTGCACTACACGTCCTACATTTCGGTTCTATGCTCTCTCTTATATACATTTTGATCCGGTTTCAACAGACTCTAATTCTTGAAGTTTCTACTGTATATTACAGTCGTGAATTTATCCCTTCACTAAGGCTTTGGTTTTCTAAATACTTTGTTTCTGTTTTCCTTCATCTTTATGTCGTTATGCATAATTAGTGAGTGAATCTCCAATATGTCCCAAGCATCCTTAGCTATTCTGCAAGAGCGAATGTGAGGAATAATGGCACGTTTGATAGACAAAGCTATCAATGTTTGTGCCTGGGCATCTCTGCCATCCCAGTGAATCTGCTCTATAGTAGATGCAGCAGAAACTGCAGCACGAACAGGAATATGTAGAATATCATCATCTTTGACACCTTCTGCATCAGCTTCAATACTTGCAGTTGTAACAGTTGCAAGTGTGATAGGATGTTTTTCGACACCCTACACAATGTTCCACAGTCCTTTTGCAACCAAAACATGTCGCATCATATAAGCCCATAACGGGTAGTTGGTATCATCCAACTTATCCTCAACAGCCAACATACCGAATACATCACTGCTTTCAGCCATGGCCCGTGACTAAAATACCTTGATGCAGAAAATTGATTGTATCTCAAAAAGTTGAACAGAACTGCCTAGACGAATTCTGCTAGACCTGTAGCAGACTTCGAGACGCTTATTGGTGAATAGAAAGTGGTATATACCTTTGGCACAAAAAGACAAAATAGCCTACACAAGCGCTACGATAGTGCATTCGGAGGCCAAAACGAGCTCAGATCGCGATTTTGGCACCGCACAGCAAAGTTGTTTTGATCTCGAAAACACGCTGAGTATGCTCACCAAAGTTCGTGCAATTTTGAGACTGCAACCGGAGGAGTGTCGACGGCACCCTAGATGAAGCGACGACTTGCTCTGATACCAATTGTTGGAGTTAGATGTTTGCGGAAGCACGCGAACAGCACAAGGAAGAAGAAGAAGCTTGGAGCACAACACACAATACTAAATGTATTACTAGAGAATGTACAAAGATAAGTAGCCCATTAGGGCAATAGGCATATATACAAGCCGAGGGAAAAAAACCTCCTGGAAAAAAGTGCCCCGGCGGTCCTAGTGTGTTCACACACATCACTACCTAAATATATCAACAGTTCATAGCTCCTTCTATATCATTGAGGACAATGATCTTTAGAAGGGGGAGAGAGTGTTATATTCTAGAGATGTACATGCTTGGAGGAACAAGAAGTTCCTTGATCGGGGGATAGCCAAGGCCAAAAACTAGAGAGTTCATGCGAGGTACCTACTCATGATGGCCATATGAGTAGCGGGACCTTAGAGAGAACTCTAGATGGTGACTAGGTGAGGGATACAAATAGGCTGGGAGGTGAGTCCCAAACATGTCATTCTCCACTTCTCACAATAGATACTATGAATAGTGGTCATTCGGCATGTGGGTGCAAAGGTCTCATCAAAATCAATGCCTCTCTCTTGAGCATAAACTTTTGCAACAAGCCTAGCTTTATACATGCTGATTGTTCCATCTCGTTTATGCTTCAACTTGTACACCCATTGAGTGTCAATGGCATTTTTTCTTGGAGGAAAATCACATAAAGACAAAATACCATTCTTCATAATAGCATCATATTCTGATTGTATAGCAACCATCCAATTTTTTGAATTTAGTGCTTCATCAAAAAAAACAAGCTCACTCTCATCATAAAGACTAGAGGCAGCCATTGCATAGCCATCTGATACAAGAGAAGCACTATGAGATCCTAAATGAGTATGATATGAAAAAGGTGCATCTAATTTGCTATGAAGAAAAGTCTAGACTAGCCATTTAGTCATAGTTTTTGCCTCCTCTATATCAACCCTCTCATCAACAAGTGCATCATGTAGATTTGTTAGAATTTTGGCAATCTCAAGTGTGGGAACTCATGCTAAGTTGAAGTGCCACATCACTCACACTGTTTGGTAGGATATACAACCACTTTTCTATGAGTTTTCTCAACTCTTTACTCACCTAATTGATGGAGAAAAGTCAGGATCATTTGGAGACATTTTTGAATTCAAATCTACAACTACCTTTTTGACCATTATATAAGCAAACACATGGAGCAAAGTCAAGGCCATTGTCCTTTGCCATTTGAGCACTTATAGGCTCTCATTAGGAGTGTTTACTCCAGGTCTAAGCTAGCCCCTAGCTAAGAGTTTTCTCATAGGAAATGATCTTTGATCACCCATATCTCTTTGTGTAGTAGTCCGATTCACTTGCAAAATAGGTCCTTTTGTCCCTATGATTGTAAGATTTCTTTTGGATAGAATCTTAATATCAAATGTTCATTATGCTTAAGTATATTGAGCTTGAAAGCTCTCTATTCTGATCTTTGCATATTCCCAAGTATATGTGTGTTGGAAGGTACACATAGGTGCAAGCTAACTGTTTGGATAATTTCTAGTCTGTCTTGTGAAGGGAGACTGATTCCTCTAACATTATCCAAATTGAGTGATCTTTGGCTTGTTGGAAAGTGCATACTATCTATTTGTACTATGCAAAATTACATAGGTTTATTCTTCACGTCCAAAGAGAAATTCATTTTTTGGTGGACTGTGGTAGTGAACTGTTTGGTCCTAGGAAGGGCCTACCATTCTTCTGTTGCAACTAGGATTATATATACTCCATCAAGATCTGCATCAGAAATGGAATGATTTGCATTATCATGTGGAACCTATAAAGGCTATGAAATTGCCTCATTTGGAATAGCACTTGACTATCCACCCCTAAAAAGAGGCAACAAACTATCATACACATCTTTGGAGCTAACTGATGTAACCTCATGCTCACCCTAACTCATCATGGTGATACATAAAAATGATATATAGATAGAAACTGCATCATGCATTTCACCTTTCTAGAAGTCATATCATTTATGTATGCATGCATTCACTCATGCATCTTCTTCTCTAATTCAATCAATTTATATGCTTTTAGAATTGCACACATAAAACTTCCTCTCTCTCACAACAACACATCACTCTAGTTCTCACATGGCATATAACGCCATGTGGCTACAAAATTTTTGGCAACATTTCCCCAGGAAAATGAAGCCTAAAAGAATAATAACCATGATACAATGATAGGCATCAGCCTAGTGGTTGGCAAACCACTTTGTTTACTCCAGAAACCTACAAATAAGAAACTTTTCCAAAATTTGTTGTTGGGCACTACACGCTCTCATAACAAGGTCTTTTCTCGCTCCAATAGCTGCAAAAAAACTCTTGAAACACACAACAACAACCTATGCATGCTTTTATGAATCAACATAGGTTAGTGTAACTTCATGTGCATAGATAAATTCATGTAAAACTAACTTTCATGCACATTTCCATGTTAGTTTCATAACATCGGAAGAGAATACAATGCAAAATTATAAATTTTGAAGCAAAAAATTATTCAAATGAATATATTTAAGATCAAAACTATGATGCAAAGGTATGCAAATTAATTCATTCCTATCCAAAATGGTTCAAAATATGATTAGAAATTCCTAATTATCATAATTGGACACTCAAATCACTCAAAAAGAGTTTCTTGCCATTCAATAGCCATCTAAAAACTTGTACAAAGATAGCTTCCAATGGTCAGAATATGTCATAGTCAAAAGAAAGCGCTTGAAGTGTAGAATCTATACCAAGTTGAATTTCGTGATTTGGAGCTTCCATTAGGAAGTTATGGCCAAAACAATGAAGCTAGGTGAGTGGGCAGCATACCTCCTTGAAGAAGCATGCAGAGAATTAAATACTCTCTACAGGTGGCTTTTGATAAATACTCTCTACAAGTGGCTTTTGATTATCCAATAATATCTTCCAGCCACACATTGGGAAGCCCTTGAATTCTACTTCCTATATCAAGTGGAGTCATCCAATTTTGGCTTTATAGGAGAGAGTTACGTCCATTTAAGTGGAGGTAGGTATATTAATCGTGCTCTTTCTCTTACTCCCTATCTTTCTTTTTTCTCTTTCTTTACTCTTATCTCTTTCTAAGCTTTTCTTTCTCCCTCTACTCTTCACTTTATCTCACTTAGAATCTCTGTCTTCTTCTCTCTTTGTCCTTCTTCTCTTTCTCCTTCTCTTTCTTTCTCTCTTTCTTTAATCCTTTCTTTTTTTTCTTCTCTCTCTATTTCTTTCTCTCTTTCTCTCTCTCTCTTGACATGTCTCTCTTTATATCTCTCTATTTTCTCCTTCTTCTCTTTCTCTTTCTCTTTCTCTTTCTTTCTCTCTCTTTCTCTCTCTCCTTCTTCTCTTTCTTTCTTTCTCTCTCTTTCCTTCTTCCCTTTCTCCTTTTCTTTCTTTTATTCTCTCTCTAATATTTTTCTCCTCTCTCTACTCTTCTCTTCATCTCAGTCTAGATCTCCCTTTTCTTATTATTTTCTAATGTCTCTATCTCTTCTTCATCTTTTTTTTTTCTTTCTCTATCTCTCTATCTTTCATGGTTTCTATATTTATGCACAGCAGTCAGAATTTGTCATCCATAATGGCGTGATAATTTCCTCAATGAGCTCATATGGGCTAGTGGTTGAAGAAGTTAGAGGTCGTGAGTTCAATACCTGCCTTCGAATGCCCCCAGGGATGTGCATGTAGTAGGATAAACTTGGAACGCTCTTTTGCTCTATTATAATGACGACGCCGGCCATGAGAGAATCTCTTCTGCTACTCGTCCTTTCCACGTGAACCTCTTTTGATGCTCATCTTTTCTACGCATGATGAAGATGATGATGTCCCCCGAAATTAGCATGGAAGGTTTCCATAAAGTCATCATGAGAAGATCTTGCTCCATGGATTTATTGCCTACGGCTCTGTTACCAAATGTGAGAAGTGGAGAATGACATGTCTGGGACTCACCTCCCAGCCTATTTATAGCCCTTGCCTAGTCACCATCTAGAGTTCTCTCTAAGGTCCCTCTACTCATCTGGCCATCATGAGTAGGTACCTCGCATGAACTCTCTAGCTTTTGGCCTTGGCTATCCCCCGAGCAAGGAACTTCTCGTTCCTCCAAGCATGTACATCTCTGGAATATAACATATGTGCACCTTCATCTCATCATAGTTGGAATGTACATCAATTGGACATCAAAACTGCATTTCTTAGTGGTGATTTACATGAAGAAATGTATGTATTTCGGCCCTGTGGTTTTTTTTTCGAAAGGGTATGAAAACAAAGTGTGTAGGTTGAAAAAGGCATTATATGATTTGAAGAAAGCACCATGTGCTTGGTATGAAAAGATACATGCCTACTTGGTTTCTGATAGCATGCTACTCATTGGTCCTAATGAGAAGCATATTGATGAATTTAAGGTTAGTTTGCATAACTCTCTTGAGGTGTCAAATTTGGGGCATTTGCATCATTGTTTGGGCATTCATATGTACTTAACAGCTGTTCCACTAAAGCACTGCAGTCTATCACTCCATATGAGGCTTGGCATGGTCGCAAGCCATCTACCGCTAATCTGTGTGTTTTTGGTTGTTTGGCATATGCATTAGTGCATGAACAACATCACAAAAAATTGGATGATAAAGTAGTAACAATGTATTTTTGTTGGGTATAGTTCTGAAAGTAAAGGCTATCGTCTATATCATCCATAGACTAAATGCATTTTGGTTAGCCATGATGTTGTTTTTTTGGAAGATGCTATTGAGTCGTTACTTTCATGTACTAAGGAGACATCTGATAGCTCCAAAGACATGTATGATACTTTGCTGCCTCTTTTTACAGGTGGATAGTCTAGTGCGGGTCCTAATGAGGCAACTTCTCAACCTTTGAAGGTTTCATGTGATGATGCAAATCATTCCATTTTTTATGCAAATTTACATGATGCACTTGTTGATGAGAGAGCTGATATTGAGCAAGAAAAAACTATGCCAAAATGGCTTGTGTAGACTTTGCGTGATAGCAAATTATATGCACCTCTCTCATATCATACTCGGTCAGGCTCACATAGTGCCTCTTTTGCATCAGATTGCTATGCTATGGCTGCATCTAGTCTCTATGACGAGAATGAGCCTGTTTCATTTGATGAAGCACAAATTTCAAAAAATTGGATGGCTGCTATACAATCTGAATATGATGCTATAATGAAGAATGGTTTGATGAAGCACAAAATTCAAAAAATTGGATGGCTAGTGTGCAATCTGAATATGATGCTATAATGAAGAATGGTACCTGGCCTTTATGTGACTCGCCTCCAGGCAAGAAGACCATTGGTAATAAATGGGTATACAAGCTGAACTGCAAGCCTAATGGAACAGTTGACAGGTATAAGGCTAGGCTTGTTGCAAAGGGTTATGCAGAAAAAAAAGGCATTGATTTTAATGAAACCTTTGCACCTACATGCCGAATGACTACTATTCATAGCATTTGTGCACTTGCAGCTCATCATGGTTGGAATGTATCAGTTGGACATTAATAGTGCATTTCTAAATGGTGACTTGCATGAAGAAGTGTATGTTTTTCAACCCTGTGGCTTTGTGTAGAAAGGGCCACAGAAGTTCCTTCAGCTTGCATGATGATTGAAATGAGTGCTTTGGTGATTTGCTACAAAAGGATAACACATTAGTATGGAAACAAATTTTGATCCCAATAAAGTGAGACCGCAATCCCTTTTCATAGTCGAGTGTTGTGAGGTGGTTTATGGAGTGATTTCTCATAAACTAATGCAGGTCACTAGACACCTACATGCTTTAGATATTGCATACATTGCTTGATGAGATTTGATTACAAGTGATGGTGTGTTAGTATGGGTAAAACTGTACGAGGTTTAGTCGTGAGTGTTACAAGGGTAAGGGTTATGTTGATATATTTAGGTAGTGATGTGTGTGAACACACTAGGACCATCAGGGCATTTTTTTTCCCTCTTTAGGAGGCTTTTTCCCCCGGCTTGTATATATGCCTATTGCCCTAATGGGCTACTTCTCTTTGTACATTCTCTAGTAATACATTCAGTATTGTGTGTTTGTGCTCCAAGCTTCTTCTTCTTCCTTGTGCTGTTTGCGTGCTTTCGTAGACATCTATCTCCAACAATTGGTATCAGAGCAGGTCGTCGCTTCATCTAGGGCGTCGTCGACACTCCTCCGTTTGTAGTCTCAGATTCGTGTGAAATTTGGTGAGCATACTCAGGGTGTTTCAGAGATCAAAACAGATTTTCTTTGTTGTGCCGAAATCATGAATTGAGCTCGTTTCGGCCTCCGAACGCACTATCGCAGTGCTTGTGTAGGCTATTTCATCTTTTTGTGCCAAATGTATATACCAGTTTCTGTTTGCCAGTATAAGCCTCTCGAAGTCTGCTACAGGTCTAGCGGAATTCGTCTGGGCAGTTCTGTTCAACTTTTTGAGATACAGTCAATTTTCTGCATCAAGGTATTTTAGTCACTAGCCATGGCCAAAAGCAGTGATGTATTTTGTATGTTGGCTGTTGAGGACAAGTCAGATGGTACCAACTACCCGTTATGGGCTTATATGATGCGACATGTATTGGTTGCAAAAGGATTATGGAACATTGTGCAGGGTGTTGAAAGACGTCCTGTTACACCTTTGACTACAAGTACTGCAAATACAGGAGTTGGAGCTGATGAAGATGGTGTCGAAGATGATATTCTGCAGATTCCTGTTTGTGCTGCTGTTTGTGCTGTTGTTTCTGCTGCACCTACTGCAGAGCAGATTCGTTGGGATGGCAGAGATGCCCAGGCACATGCATTGATAGCTTTATCTTTCAAACGTGTCATTATTCCTCATATTCGCTCTTGCGCAATAGCTGAGGATGCGTGGGATACACTTACCACATTGTACGAAGCTAGGAATGAGGCTCATGTTGCTTACCTCCGAAAACAGTTGGAGAGTGAACACATGAATGAAGATGATTCTATGGACAGTTTCCTAACAAAGATCAAAGACTTGAAGGAACAGTTGATTTCTGCTGATGAGGTTATACTAGATAGCTCACTTGTGCAGACCGTTTTGAATGGTCTTCCTGATTCATATCATAGTTTTTCTTCTACTCTTTGGTTGATGATGAAAGGCAATCCAAAATACCTTGTCATTTGAGGAGTTAGTCTCTGTTCTATTGCAAGAAGATCAGTTCAGGCAAAACAGGTCCATTATGCGAGTTGCAGATCAAGCTTTCCTAGCTAGCCAGAAGGGCAAAGGAAAATGGAGCTCTTCAACTAGTAAGCAGAAATCTGCTAATTCTACATATTCGAAGAAGGAAGATAAAGATGAGAAGAAATCAAAAAAGCAGAAATTGTTTTGTAAGTATTGTAAAGAGAATGATCATATCATAAATAACTATCCAAAACTGGCTGCTAAAGAGGCAAAGAAGAAAGAGGTTAGAATGGTTGTTGTAGAGGCCTCTACACCAAAAACAGAGTCTGCAAATCTTGTGCAGGAAGAAGAATGGGCGTTTACTACTGTCTACAGTCTTGACCCATCTTCTCATGATCAATGCATGTCTGCTTCAGACTAAGATGTTTGGTACTTTGACAGTGGGGCGACCAAACATATTACCTCACAACGCAGTTTCTTCTCTTCACTCGAGCCTGCCCCTACAAGGAATACTGTTACATGTGCCAACAACTCCTCTTATCCTGTTATGGGAGTTGGTAAGATCATTTTGACTACTGTTGATGGTAGTTCTTTCACTTTGTCACATGCTTTATTTGTGCTAGGGATCAAAAAGAACATGTTATCAGTTTCTGCATCAGCCAAGATTGGCTTGGTTGTGAAATTTGTTGATGACAGGTGTACAGTTCATGATCTGTCAAATGGCGATGTGATTATTGCTTCTGGCATTTTATGTTGTGGGCTATATAAGCTCATAGACTATGAAAGATTAGTAAATGATTTGGCATGTGCAGTAAATGATTCTCAGGCTATGTCAGATGCAAAGCTTTGGCATGCACGCTTTGGTCATCTGAATTTTGCTAGTTTGCTACGCCTGCAAAAATCTGAAATGGCGTCCTCCTTGCCCAAACTTGAGGCACCTAGAAAACATGTTTGTGAAGGCTGTATTTTGGGCAAAATGCAGCGTTCGTCCTTTCCAAAAGATGTTTCAATTTGGGCTACTCAGAAATTGCAACTTGTACATAGTGATGTCTGTGGTCCTATGCAGACACCTTCTTTTGGGAATTACCTCTACTTCATGACTTTCATCGATGATTTTTCCAGGCATGCATGGGTATATCCATTGAAGGCAAAGTCTGAAGTGTTCATGTGCTTCAAACAGTTTTTGGTTTTGGCTAAAAATCTGTCAGCATGTAAAATGGGCACCCTCCGTTCTGATCGAGGGGGGGAATATATGTCTTCTGATCTTAATGCATTTCTGGCTGAACGTGGGATAAAACACCAGTGTACAGTGTTGTATACACCTCAACAGAATGGAGTTGCTGAACGAAAGAACAAGTCACTCATGGAGATGGCGAGGTGTATGGTCAAGAGTCAGGCTTTACCACATAGTTTCTAGCTTGAGGCTGTCATGTGTGCAGCATATGTACTTAACAGGTGTCCCACTAAAGTGCTACAGTCTATCACTCCATATGAGGCTTGGCATGATTGCAAGCCATCTGTTGCTCGTCTGTGTGTTTTTGGTTGTTTGGCATATGCATTAGTGCCTGAACAACATCGCAGAAAATTGGATGATAAGGCAATAAAATGTATTTTTGTTGGGTACAGTTCTAAAAGTAAAGGCTATCGTCTGTATCATCCATAGACTAAACGCATTCTGGTTAGCCGTGATGTTGTCTTTGTGGAAGATGTTATTCAGCCATTTCTTTCATGTACTAAGGAGACATATGTTAGCTCCAAAGACATGTATGATACTTTGATGCCTCTTTTTATAGGTGGACAGTCTAGTGCTGGTCCTAATGAGGCAACTTCTCAGCCTTTGTAGGTTTCATATGATTGATGCAGATCATTCCATTTTTTATGCAGATTTACATGATGCACTTATTGATGAGAGAGCTGATATTGAGCAGGCAAAAACTATGCCAAAATGGCTGGTGCAGACTTTGCATGACAGCAAATTAGATGCACCTTTGTCATATCGTACTCGTTCAGGCTCTCATAGTGCCTCCTTTGCATCAGATTGCTATGCTATGGTTGCATCTAGTCTCTGTGATGAGAATGAGCCTGTTTCTTTTGATGAAGCACTGAATTCAGAAAATTGGATGGCTGCTATGCAATCTGAATATGATGCTATAATGAAGAATGATACATGGTCTTTATGTGACTTGCCTCCTGGCAAGAAGACCATTGGCACTAAGTGGGTATACAAGTTGAAGCGTAAAATACAGTTGACAGGTATAAGGCTAGGCTTGTTGCAAAGGATTATGCGCAGGAAAGAGGCATTGATTTTGATGAGACCTTTGCACCTACATGCCGTATGACTACTGTTCGGAGCATTTGTGCACTTGCAGCCCATCATGGTTGGAATGTACATCAGTTGGACATTAAAACAGCATTTCTGAATGGTGACTTGCATGAAGAAGTGTATGTTTTTCAGTCCCGTGGCTTTGTGAAGAAAGAGCATGAAAACTAGGTGTGCAGGTTAAAGAAGGCATTATATGGTTTAAAGCAAGCACCACGTGCTTGGTATGAGAAGATACATGCCTATCTGGTTGCACATGGTTTTGAGAACAGTCCAACTGAAAGCACCTTATATGTTAAGCGTGCTAATGACTTGCATGCCTCATTTGAGATGTCTGATTTGGGGCATTTGCATCACTATTTGGGCATTCAGTTTATGCAAGTTGATGGTGGAATGGCTTTGTGTCAAACGAAATATATTGACACATTATTGCAGTGTTTTGACCTTGAAGACTGTAAGCCTATTGCCGCTCCTATGGAGACAGGTTTACGATTGAGTCTTCATGATGTTGGAGATGCATTTGATGTTGTTCTCTATCAGTAGGCTGTTGGATGCTTGATTTACTTGTGCATTACTCGGCCAGATATTGAGTTTGTTGTCTCACAGATGAGCAGGTTTATGCATTGCCCAGGAGTCAAGCATTGGCAGGCGGTTAAGCGCATCTTTCACTACTTGAGTGGTACTCAGCTACTTGGGTTGTTTTATCCCAAGGGGGGATCACTACCGCCAGATTTGCATGCTTTTTCTGACTCTGATTGGGCTGGATTCGTCCTCAAATATGTCACTATCCGTTCACTCCATTCTGGTGTGAGAGACACATGATACAAAGTGGCATTCCACTGGGGATTTTTCACAACAGACGTGGCATTCTTTACATAGCCTATAGACATTTGCTTCCATAGAAGGCCAATACACTCCTAGTCTATGCAGAGTCTGCAATGTACAGTGTTTCAAATGATTTTGCTTCAATGCACCTACATGTGCTAATTGCAACCAATTATTGTGTTCTGATTCGTCTATACAACAAGAAATGTATCTTTGTGACTTGGTAATCTCTCCTTCTCTAATCCTAATCCTAGGATTCTTGGGTCCAAAATGTGAGAATAGGACAATAGATTTGGCCCATTCACGTACTATCTCAAGATTAAATAAGTATGCATCTAGTATCTCATCCACTATTCCTTGAGGAGCTTCTCCCATAGTTAATCGTGAAAGGTGATATGCTCTAAGGTGGGTCTTTCCCTTTCTGAATACTACTTCAAAGTTGTATTCCATTAGTAAAAGAAACCAACGTATCAATCGTCCTATGTTACAAGGTTTATTGACTAAGTACAACAATGCTTGGCGATCCTTGAAGAACTTGAACTTATTTGCTAATAAGTAGTGTCTGAATTTCTTTACCACGTAAATCATTCCTAATCCCTCACACTTCGATGTGGTGTTATTTCTTTTTGTTGTAATTAGTTGTCTACTTGCATAAGCTATGGGAAGATCCAAGTTACCTTCATTCCTAGGTTGTGCCAACTTACATCCTATGGCAAACTTGGATGCATCCACATGTACATGGAATGGCTTACTCCACTTTGGGGTTGTTAATAGAGTTGTTGAACACAAGCATCATTTAAGTTCATTGAATGAATTCTCACACTCATCCATCCATTCAAACTTGGTCAAAAGAGAGTACAACGGCTTTGCTATGATCACTTACATGTGTAAAAATCATCGATAGTAGCCATAATGGCCCATGAAAGCCTGTACTTCCTTTACATTCTTTGGCCTAAGTAGGTCTACAATTACTTTCACCTTTTCTTCATCTGTAGATATTCCATTCTTTAACACAATATGTCCTAGAATTTTGCCTTGCTTGACCATGAAAACACACTTTTCTAGGTTCAAGCAACCCTGATATTCTCGACACTTGTCAAAATACCTACCTTAATTTAGGGATATGAGTCTGCCTCATGTTAGAATGACCACATATGTTGTCCACATAAACTTCCAAATTCTTTCGTAAGAATTCCTTAAAAACATGACACATTAGTCGTTGGAATGTGGCGGGTGATTTGTTAGCCCAAATGGCATCACATGAAATGCAAATATGCCCCATTCTATGGCAAAAGCAGTTTTATGTTGATCTTCCGAAGCAATGGCTACTTGATTATAGCCTAAGAACCCATCAAGGAAGCTGTAAACTTCCTTTCCAACTCATTCTAATAAGTGTTTCATGATAGGAAGAGGATAACTATCTCTAATCATGGTGGCATTGACTTTTTTGAGGCTAATACACACACACAATTTCCCATTTTTCTTGGCCATGACCACAATGGAGGATACCCATTCGGTATGCTCGATTTCATAAATGAATCTTGCCTCTATCAAGCGATCTATCTCCTCTTTAATCTTGGCAGCATAATTATCATTGTAAGTGTATGGTTTTTGCTTAGAAGGTTTGGCCTCTAGAGTCATAGGGATTCTATGGTAGCATATATCCTGGTCTACTCCTTTCAAGTCCTTGTAACTCCAAGCAAACACATCTCTATATTCTCGCAATAGGGTGGTTAACTCTTCTTCTTGTTCTTCTGTCAAATCATGCCCTATGCATGTACATTTTTCTTCTCCATCTTCTATTGTGACTATGATTTTCTTGGTTTTTTCTCGATTATCGTACACTTCTCCAATGCTTGCTTCTCATTTAGGCATTCGTACTATGATTCTTCTATCTTCTATTTCATACTTTTTGAAGTTGTCTGGTACTTCCATGAGTGGTTCTTCTTCTTCTTCTTCTGACTTAGGTGATTTCGTTCTCTTCTTTTGCTCATTTTCTGTATCATTGTTCACTTTGACTTTCCTTGTCCATTTCAGGGGTTTTGGCTTCTAGAAAGTAAAGATATTCCTCTTCTGTTGAATAGAAGGGTTCCAATAGGTCCTCATCACTCCTCTCGTCTTATTCTTGGGTCACTTCCATGCATTCTTCTAGGATAAAGTCTTCCTCTAAGGGCTCTATCATAAAGATGGAAACATCATATCCATCCTCATCACAGTGAGGAGTCCATTGTTCTTCATTCACTGCTTTATCCATCGTAACTAAGATCTCTGCCCAACTGTGAGGCTGAAATTCCTCGTCTGGAAACACTATAGGTGCATAAGCAGGATATTGAAGGGTTTCTGGTGTTGGAGAACCAATCACAAATTGGACATAAAGTTGAAGGTCAAAGTCTAAGAAGAAGAGCACATACCTATGTGAAGGGACAATTTCACGTGTACTATATTTGTAAAGTTAGAATTACCTTTAGTTCTAGAGTGTTCAATAGTCACGAGATTGAGAAAATCTATATAAGTTAGTTTGTATCAACTGATGCGGAGAGAGAGAGAGAGAGAGAGAGAATGTGAGAAAGAGTTCATTTTGTATGATTGAGAAATAGTGGGCTTCTCTGAGTGAGACCAACTCGATGCCTGGCATCGAGTTTGAGCTGATAAGTTCTAATTTCATTCTCTGAGTTCTAACTATTCTTTAATCTCCTTGAAAACATGAGGTTTCTAAAGCAACTCGATGCCTAGCATCGAATTTCAGTGTAAAGTCGATGCCTAGCATTGAATTCCCACATAAAAGTGGTTTTCTTCATATATGTGTTCACAGGGGTATTTCAAGTGTTGAAAACGTGGCCAAAAACATACCAGTTTGATGCTTGGCATCCAATTCTTGCTGCAAGTCGATGGTAAGTTGAAAACTTTTATTTTTAGACAGGCGCTTTTACTCAAACAGGCAAGATTTCTAGTTTTGGTAGCTCATATAGGTTCATCTTGCGAAGGCCATAACTTGGTGTGTAGTGCAGAGTTTTATCAACTAATAGGTTGTTGGAAAGATCTTCTCTTATAATTTTATTTATCAAAAGATCTTGTCAAAATAATATTTTTGCTAAGAGAAATAAGAAAAACATTGAAGGTATGTCATTTTAGTGACTAGAAAGTTTCTATAGAAGAAAAGTTCTCAGTTTAAGCAATCTTTTCTCAAATTTTGGAGAAGCATTGAGTTAATGGTGACCATAGAGGTTTCCTAGTGTAATAAAGTAAGTCTATGGTCCAGGGATCTGATGGCTTCAGACAGATCTGAAATCGGATACCGTTTGGTCACTTGTCTATAGGACCAAAGATCTCAAGAATAGACTCAAGCATAAGTTCATGTGCTCTCATATTCAAGTAATCCACTTAGCCTAGTGGTTAAGTCTCATGGTTTTGAAGGAGGAGGTCTTGGGTTCAATCCCCATCGGGAGCATGGGGAGAGAGTTTTGCCCGAAGAGCTCTAGAGCCTTCTAACTCAAGTTAACGTGAGTTAACTTGAGTCCAGTGGACTTAACTCAAGAGGTGAGTACAACAACCACTAGTGGACTCTAGTGGAAGGTACTAAAGGAGTGGTGGAGATCGCACATGCACTTGTGGACTCTAGTTACATTAGTGGTCCTCATTGATTCAAGCAGCTATATATACAGGCATAAGGTTGGGAGGAGAGTCATCTCTCAAGCACGTGGTGGTCGTAATTCTTGTTCTCTTGCATTGGTATCAGAGCTTCCATGGTGACCTTGGAGTGAGCTTCATCATGTTTCTCTCCATTAGCTTCCTGCATGGATCATCATTATAACTTTAGATTCATCTTGCCTATCATGAATTCAGCCGTGAGTGGTGTATGTTGCTCGCGGGTGCATCATTTATCCTTCCGAAATCCTTTTGGCGGGCTATAACTCAAGTAGGAGATCACCAAAACCTTTGTTGTGTAGCACACAAGAATCGAACTCCCGACCTTTCCTTAAGGAGTTTTTAGCCTATCCATAAAGCTACAGGCGCTCGGGACTATTATGGCAGACTAGTTTATACTGATCTCGGTTTCCGGCTGAACAATGATTCATCCGGAGCAAAAGAAAAGATATCATCGCTGCCGTCAGCCCGCAACAGCCTCGAACTCGGAACCTCTGCTAGAGGTAGCACTGCCTTCATCTACAAAGCCCACAGGCGTTCGTGTACTACTGTTTCAGAGTCCATCACATTTTGCGAAATCAGAGTGAACAAGACTTCATGAAGGGGTCAAAAGATTGAAGTTTTATCGCAAGGGCAACAGGATTTGATCCCATTACCCCGCAAAGAGGACATCCATCTGTTATCCACAACTCCATATCGATCGGCATATTTTACAGCAGAGATTTTGATGTCAACATGGAGTATAACAAGTGCTCAGAGGCACGGGACTCAAATTGGTGACCTCCAGGAGGGAAGAAACCACAAATGGAGAGCACAACTATTGCAACCTGAAGCACAATTCTTGAAGGCTGCTTTATTCACTGTTTGACCCCCGAGATTTATGAGTCTTGGGACTCTCCTTTAGCCAAAGAAACAAGCACCAAAGAACGTTAAAGTTTGTGAGCAAAGTCTGAAGGAAGTGGAACTGTGGAGTGAAGATCCGGAGGCCTTTGGTGATCAAAGTCAAACCAACTTTGAATTCGGACCAAAGTCTTTAGAGAATAGCTCTTCCAAAGAATCAAGGGAAGGACGTAGCTCTATGTGGAGCTAAGTATTTTCAAAATTGTGTTTTCATTTTGATATTTGTTTGCTCGAATGCTTTCATTTAGGATTCATTAATTAGGACTAAAAGCATAGTCCAATTATGATTATCTCAACATGAAAGCTAGTTAGAGGAATAAACGGTATTAAAATGACACAAAAGTATACAAGTACTTTTCAGTTTTTGGCATACAATTGAAATTTCTATTTCCATTCATGCACATGAAAAGATTATTTGTGCATAAAAGAATGTTTTATGCACATCAAGTTCGCACTTGCTTGGGAAAGGTAGTTAATTCTCCAGTTCATCCACTTGAATAGTTACCTTTTGCCAGAATAGCAAGCAGGTTGTTTTTGCATGATGCTTGTTTGCATACCTACTAAGCTTGAGATTTGCTTAAGTTCATTACACTTGCATGTACTCACATGAATTTGCACCCAAGAATGGGCATTTGCATACATGCATTTGCATGCAAAGTAGATGCATGTGCATACGCATGATCTTTTGGTAAGTAGCTGAACATGTATACTTTCGTTCCTTTCTTTTTCTAACTTGACTTAGCTAGATGGGAAAAATAGAAAATTACTTAGTTGCAAAGATCTTGACCATCATGCAACTAAGTATCTAGTCTATTTTTTCCCAAAAAGTGATACATAGGTACCACTTAGTAGGAGTCTTTTTGAGAAAAAGAAAGCATGTTGAAAGTAAGTATTTATTTTTTGTCATTAAGATGCCAAGAAAATAGAGCTACTTTCCAATGCGCATGCTCAGTCTAAGTTTGGGAAGAAAACTAGACATTCTTAGTAACTAACGTGGATTTAGTTGTTTTTGAATGTTCATGTTCATGCACCCAAGTAAGGAAGTTTCTGTTGAAACTTGTAAGTTCAACAAAATTTGGAAGGTTTAATACTTTAATATTCATCAAATACTGATGAAAATAAGAAGAAGTATTGAACTTCTAGAATCCTTGGAACTCTAGTATTCATAGATATTAGTTTCCAGAAATGCATCTCGAGGCATGATGCAAGGTCTTTAATTGATGCGAAAACTTTTGAAGGAAACTTGCTTGATTCTATTTAAGCTAACTCAAGGCTTAAAAAAGAAACCAAGATAAATATTAATTGATCTTTAGGAATCAAGTAATTTCCTAAAGTCATGACAATTAATGAAATGATTCAAATTATTTTCATATCTTAGGAAATCACGATATTTCCTAAAAGCAATTTAGGAAACAAGTTCTTTCCTAAAAGATTAGCTTCAAGTGGTAAAGCCTTGAAGAGACCCAAGCAAAGTAATCTTTGGAAATTAAGCTATTTCCTAAAGCTAAGCAAACTTTAGGAACTAAGATAAGTTCCTAATGACTTGAAGTAAGTGTGAACTTTTCATTTAGGAATAGAAAGTTCCAAGAAATGGATCTCCAATCCATGAACTTTTCCTAAATTAAGCTATAAAGTTCAAAGTTATGTGTTCATAATTGCATTACTATTGGATCAATCATCAATAGATGCTTGGACTTTAAACATAATCTTGATTAGTGAAATATGTTTAAAGGACTCTAGTAACATCTCAAGATTGACCAATAATAATGAATCTTGTATCAAACTCAAGAATAGGAGTCAATATCACATAAATGAAAGTTCAAGTGTAAACTTTCACAGTGGTATGGGAAACCATATCCAAAAGGTGATACTTAGTCTCTAGTTTGATACTCAAGAAATGAATACAGTTGAATTAGTAAACCTTCTGGATATTCTCTCAAATATCCTTTCAACATTGCAAAAGATTCCAAGATGAATCATTTGCTCAAGATATTTGATTCCTAAAAGGAATCTCAAGTCTTTGAAGAATAACATTCTTCCAAGTAGTAAGAATGAAGTTCTTCATACTCTTTAGTTAGTAAGTAGTTCCCTAGCAATTCCAAACCTCAAGTATTGGTACTTAAGTCCAAATAGTGATACAACCTAGAGGTATATCAAAGATTCTTAGCTTTGGAATCTGAAAGGCATCAGTGTATGCTTGGACTTAAGTTAGGAAAAGATCTCTGAAAATCCTGCAGGTAAACCAAAAAACTTAGAAAAGCTCAAGAGATCTTAATGATAAAGATAAAGTCTTTATTATTCTCGCATGATCAAAAAGACTTGATCAATTTTGGCCACGGTTATCCAAGATAACTGCGATTGGAACTATTGTGAATTTTGCCAAGTATTGGCAATCAAATTAGTAAGTTGTTCCAAGTTTGAACAGATTAAATATTCCAAGTATGTAGTCTGCAATCATGTCGATGGTCATTAAGTCTGTGGAAGGTAAAACATAATTTTTACCTATCCTTAAAGGGATTTTGGTACAAATCCAGAGAGCATGAGCGGATGCTTCAAACTTAGGCAGTAGAGAGATTCCTATATAAAGTCCCCGGGGTAGGTACCTAAAGCATTTGTAAGAAAAGAATCTAAAGACAAGAAGTCCAAAGCTCTTGTCACTACAAAATTGGTCAAGAATAAACCAATTGGACTTGAATTTAAGAAAATTCAAGTACTTGGAATTATTGTTTTTTAGATGAAAAACCCTAGTAAAGAAAGAATTGTTTAGACTTTAGGATAAATGTCATGCACACATTAATGTGAATATAAAATAAGGTGGTATGGGACACCAGATTTTATATTCAGATTGGTGTAGGAAAGATGGTATGGGACATCGGACCGTGGATGATAATTATCTTCTAGTCTGAGAATGGATTTTTGAAGTTAGATTTGACCTTCAAGGGAATTAAAAGTAAGTTTTAATTCAAGAAGGATAAAAGCAGTATCCTAAGATACTTCAAAATAACTTCAAGATCAAGGAAATTGAAGATATGAAGTAAGTAACTTCCAAGATCTTCTTAGAACACTTCAAGCTTAAGTGTTATCGATCAAAAATATTTGATAAATTTTTGAAAAAAAATGGACTTTGATTTTCAATTGATCTTTTAAACCAAGGATTTGATTGACTAAGTCAAGTATCGAGTTTCTAGTATAACTTGGTAAATTCACCCTTTTGATTCAAAGTAATGCACAAGAATTGCATTCATGATAAGATGTCAGAAAGTCTGAATGTGACTTGAACTTAGTCTCAAGTAAAGCATTGTTTTAGAAAAAACTCATCAACAGAACCTCAGTGGGTCGACACGCTGATGGTAATTGCCACACTAGTATCCTGTGGTTGGATGATGTTTTTGATATTCTTTCGATCTTTTTGAGAATCCAGCTTATTTCTCTTAAAGATAAAGAAAATGCTTCAATACCTTGTTGAAACAGATCTTTGAGCAGTTAAAGTCCTGAGTCATCTAGACTTTGACTCATAGCAGTTTATGTATCTTTTTCAAATTTTGAATTAGTTATACAGAGTTTTAGTTATTTCCTTCCGCTTTCCAAATCTTTTGGAATTGACCCAGATAAAGTATCTGATTCCTCTCACAAAAGTCTTGGGTCAGCTGATTGGAACCAGATAACTAAATTAAACATCCTAGATAGATGTTTTGTATATATTCATCCTTCAAAAGATAACAAGTCTAAGATTGACTTATTCATGTGAATTTGCTTCCAGTTATTAGCATACCTACATTGAATTTAGGAATTGCTCATCAGATTGACAATTTCCAATAACTTTCAATTAAAGTCTTTGAGAAAATGTCCTAAGTTGGACAATTTTTCATTTTGAATTTGTATTGGTCAAGTTGGTATGGTTGACTCCACTGAAATGGTAAACTCTCTCCTACAATTTACATAGGATTTTTTAAACTCATTAGGACAAAGTAGTCCTCTAGTCGGGTAGAAAAATCAAGTAACTGTTGGATCAAAGTAAACCATTGTACAAACATCTAAGTTAGATATTTGAGACAACCAAAGTTTAAGTGATCCAAATCAAATTCAAGTGAAGCAAGAGTTCTCAAAGTCTTGTAAGGGATAAAAATCCCACTTTCATTACTAAGTTCATGCACCAGTTATGCCTAGAAATGGACTAGTAATTAGAATCCACCTAGTTCATGTGTTTGTGCCTAGATTGCACATCCGGAAACTGTGAATTGGTCAGGGATGTATTTGGATCCACCCTTATTATTCATTCACTACTTTGTACTTTGTCTAGTTCATCAAAGTGCAAAGCCAGACAATGTTTTGGATCATTTGGGAAGGGATGCCACCACAGAGATGAGACATGTTTTTCCAGTTTTAAAACATGAACATGTTCTTCCAGTTTTAGAACATGAGGCTCGGGGGTTGCCTACGGTTATTATATATAGCTTTATTTTCGAGGATGAAAATCTTTTCCAAGGGGGGAAGAATGTAATAAAGTAAGTCTATGATCCAGGGATCCGATGGCTTCAGACAGATCTGAAATCTGATACCGTTTGGTCACTTGTCTATAGGACCAAAGATCTCAAGAATAGACTCAAGCATAAGTTCATGTGCTCTCATATTCAAGTAATCCACTTAGCCTAGTGGTTAAGTCTCATGGTTGTGAAGGAGGAGGTCTTGGGTTCAATCCCCATGGGGAGCATGGGGAGAGAATTTTACCCAAAGAGCTCTAGAGCCTTCTAACTCAAGTTAACGTGAGTTAACTTGAGTCCAGTGGACTTAACTCAAGAGGTGAGTACAATAACCACTAGTGAACTCTAGTGGAAGGTACTAAAGGAGTGGTGCAGATCGCACATGCACTTGTGGACTCTAGTTACATTAGTGGTCCTGATTGATTCAAGCAGCTATATATACAGGCATAAGGTTGGAAGGAGAGTCATCTCTCAAGCACGTTGTTGGCAGTATACGAGAAGAGGCAAGTACGAGCATACAAGCAGATCTAGCACTAAGGCAACCCTTTATTTTTTTCAAAACCCTTACACCATTTAAAAGTGATTCTCATCACTAAAAACCCCTGTAAATACCATTTTCACCTTTTCGTAGCTCCATTTTGTACAAGCCGAGGAGTCCTTGAGCTTGAGGAGCCTTAGAAGTAGTTGCCTACCGATTTTCGTATTTTTTAGACCTCGTTTGAGCCCTCAAATAAGCCCTGGAACCTAATTTTTAACTAGGCCGGACACTAGGTCTGGACAGGCCCAAAGCTAGTCAAAAACTATAAATAGAGCTAGAGAGCTCATTTTTGGGCTAGCTTCTTGTAGTTTTGAGCTTGTATGAGAACTTTGTTGCAATAGAAGTGATTCCATTGTCTTACTCTCTTTGTTCTTGCCGTGTGTGCGCGTGTGTGTGTATGTGTGTGCATGTTAGTGTGCTTCTCACTCACACATTTGTGCCTTCACTTGCTCGAGGTCTTCATACCATCCTCATGTCTTCCCGGATTGACATTAAAGGAGGTGCTACTCATCACTGAGCTACACCAAATTTTGGTGCCGTTGCCGGGGATTCGAGCTTTGAGGACGAGCGTGTGATGGTAAGACGTAGAGAGGACGCGTTGGAATGGTAAGTAGTCGGTAAATTTCTGATTTTTCTCCATCTCCATCTCCATCTTCACCTCCTTCTCCATCTCCACCTCCACCTCCTTCTCCACTACATATTCCCTCTTCCTTGTCATTCCCCTCATTTGTTGTCTGCGAGTTTGAGAGAGAGCGAGCGTGTGTGTTCTTGTTTTGTGTGTTTTTGCATGTTTCTTGCAGGTTGCAGCTCCATCATCATCTCCAGCAAGCTCAGCAGGTACGGAATCTGTCTGCACAGTCCCCGAGGCGTCGAGCTCGAGCTATCGCGACACTCTGAAAACTTCACCCAATCACGATTCTGAGTGCACCACGACACTGCGCAGGCCTAGAGCTCCCAGGATCACTAGACAGAACAGAAAAATTCACCATATCCCGAGCTATCACGACACCTCGAGGTATCGCGACACTCACGACCTATCGCGACACCTCACGACCTATCGCGACACCTCACGACCTATCGCGACACCTCACGACCTATCGCGACACTTGGGAGTATCGCGACACCTCACGACCTATCGGGACACCTCACGATCTATCGCGACACTTGGGAGTATCGCGACACCTCACGACCTATCGCGACACCTCACGACCTATCGCGACACTTGGGAGTATCGCGACACCTCACGACCTATCGCGACACCTCACGACCTATCGTGACACCTCACGACCTATCGCGACACTTGGGAGTATCGCGACACCTCACGACCTATCGCGACACCTCACGAGCTATCGCGACACTCACGAGCTATCGCGACACTTGGGAGCTATCGCGACACTTCGACCCGACCTATCGCGATACATGGGCTTAACGCATGAAAACTTAGAGTAATTTAATTGACTGAATTAAGGTATCTTTGGGCTTAATCTTGGACACATTGGGAGGATATAAGAGCCTTAGGAGTGGGCAAAAGACCTAGAAACCAGGGAGGAATTTCCTGAACCCTGAGAGCCTGTTTGGACCCCTAAGTGCCTGAATGGTCATAACTTCACCATACGAACTCCGATTAATGAGATTTTCGTCTCGTTGGAAAGCTTGTTGAAAATCCTACCTGGACCTTGACTGGTTTTTTGTAGAATCATACGTGGAGTTTTAGAACATGTATTTTCAAGTTGGCCTTTAGGTGAGACTAGGTGGTCCTAAGATTGAGGGGGTACAGTGAGTTACTCCAGGGGGGACTGAAAATATTGATGTGTGTCTTTCAAATACTTGTGGTAATAGAGCTATACTGACTGGTGAGCTTTTGCAGGAACATTGTGTGCACTCAAGGCAATCCAAAGCAAGCTAGCAAGGGTGAGTACCAAGCTTGGGAGAAGGCTTCCTGGGCTTGTGTAGCAGTCTAGTCAACCAGCTAATTGAGGTTGGAAGATCTCTCAACCCTCCTTTGTCAATTCCTAGCCTAGGCTAAGTACGACTTAGGTGTGGTAATTAATTAGGGCAACGTTAGGCACGAATCAAGTCCAAGAGTATTAATCAACCAAGTGCAAGAATTAAGTAGGTCTTAAGTGCGAAAACTCTAAGGGACAAAAGGTAAACTGGAGTCGATCACTTATCAAGTGCGGAAATTCACTTAAGTACTCTTGACGACGTGATTTCAGACAAGACCATAAACATAATATTATACTCAAAAGAACAAAGTGATTGGTGCAAATTAACCTGCAACGAGAGTGTGCTTAGGTCCAAGGGGGTAGATAAATCAGGCATATGAACCTTAGATCAGGCAGACACTTAGGCCGAGACAGACAAAGCCTCAGATCTTCTGAAGCTAGTGTCAATCACACTGCCAGGTCTTGGGTCCAACAGTTGAGTGATTACCCATACACTCCCAGATCAGAAACAAGTGATTCTGAGATGTCCTATCACATGGAGAGACCAGTAGGTAGTTCAGGGTTGGCTTATCTAGAAAAGCCAGAAGGACCATACAAGACTCAACTGGAATACATCAGGACTAATCGTCTAGGTGCTCGCATCTATGAAGATGGCCTGAGAAGATCGGTGGTCCAGATTAAGAACCCCGATCAACCCCATGGATTAGACCACCCGGTAGTCAAGTTTGAGAATGGAGCATACCTAGATAAAGAGGGGACTATATATGTAGTCACCACTCTTCCTGATAGAACTGATGAGTTTGGAAATGTGATTGCTGAGACCGACATGGGTGATATAGAGCAAGGGAACTTATAGAAAGAGCCAAGAACCCCCCGTGGTAAATCTGTCTTGACCAGAATCATGACTCCAGAGTGGATTCCACAGGATAATAAAAGCATAGATCTGCTTTTAAACCGAGAAACCGATGAGGCTTTTTGGAGATATAAATCTGCTCAACCTCAGGAAGTGAGTGCCCTCACAATCTATGAGTTTAAAGACCCTGATAGCCCAGGCCAAGTAACCTACCTAGACAATGCATCAGAGAGAATCTTCATGGTCACTGAGCATGGCAGACATGCCTACACATGGAAGGGTGAATTTGTTTTTCCCCAACCAAGGTCTAATGTGTCCTTTGGTCACCAAGGAGCTGGGACCTCCCAAGCTCATGGAGCTCAAAGAGATAGAAGTAGAGACAAACCTGAGGTAAGTTTTGCCAACTCCCTGGGAAGAGAAAGAACGGGAACGGAAAGGAATAGAGTGGAACCTGAGAGACATAGAACCCCATGGAATCAAAGGAATGCTGACGATTTTCCTTTGCCCAGGCCGAGAGAACACACTAGGACCCTGCGACCAACTCAACTGGTGAAGTCCATGAAGAATTATTTCGATGGCACGGGAGACCCTTATGACCATGTGGTAGAATTTCGGCAAGTATTGAAAGCTGAACAGGTAGAGGACCTATTCACACAATATAATGCTTTTGGTCTAACCCTTAGGAACACTGCCCTTACGTGGTTTCAACCACTAAACGAGAGGCATTTCAGAAACATAGACCAGCTCTTAGAGGCATTTATCATTGAGTTTTGTAAGAGTGGAATCAGGCACAACACTTCCTCACTAATTCATAGCTTCAAACAAACACCTCAAGAGATGGTCAGACTAGCTGGAAGAAGATTTAGGCAGTACCTGGAGAGATGCCCGATGCCGGAGTTACCCACACCAGCCAAACAAGTGGCCTTGTTCTTAGATGGATTGTTGAGCACCAAGCTCAGGTCATATGTGTATCTGAAGGACCCCAGAACGATAGAAGAGTGCGTGCGCATGTGCATAGACATTGAGGACAATCTAGGTGAGGAATTAGAACTATCAAAAATCTATAAGGATTCTGATAGCTCTAGTAGCCTCACATCTGGTCAATCCACATCCATTGAGGAACTTGCAGAGAAGGTAGCTCAAAAACTAGGTGTCTTTAGCAAACAAATTCCGAGATTTGCCCCAGTTAAGCGGTGTTATACTTGTGGCGGTGACCATATGGCAAATGTATGTCCCATTATGGCCCAACCCCAGGCGAATCCTAGTAGCCAGTACTGCACCATAGAGCGCAGGTACACCAACCACACTGCACAAGACTGCCCATATAACAAACAAACTGTTAGGCAAAATTACCCTCAGCCATATCCACAACAGGGTAGATACCAGAATCAGTACCCACCACAACAATACAACAGACCACAACAAACTTATCAGCCACCTTATCAAGGGCAGCAGAGACCTCAACCAGTCCTAGTGCAGCAACCCCCTGCTCCAACCAATGTGATCCCAGTGAAATATGCATCTGCTGAAGAAAATCCGAATAGAGCCATAGTCCCAGTCACCCCTTTGCTATCAGACAGTGATCCAAGTGACCATAGTTTTGACTCCACACATATTGATAGCCTACATGCAGTCACCCGAGCATAACGAGTCATACTATTATGAGGACCCAAGTGAAAGTAGTGGGGAACCTGAGTATGCTAATGTCATGTACACAAACCCCAACTCTAGACCTCAACCTAGGCAGGTACGACCCCCATTTCCTAGAGGACCATGCTTCAGATGTCAGGGAGATCACCTTATACGTGATTGTCCACTGCCTGCCCCTACACAACCTCAACCAGTAACCATTCAGGGTTTCTGTCAAGACTGCGGGAAAGAGCATCTCCTACGAGATTGCCCAAAGAACCCTAATAACATGCCTAAAATCACTCCTATCAATGTTGTTGGGTTAGTTGTAGACTCCACAGGGAGTGTGACTTCCACTGCACCTGTGCAAGTGATCACAAGAGCCCAGGCACTACAACAAAACCAAGGAGTTGGTCAGGAAAAGAGCCCCGAGGTGAGTGAAACAGAGAGCATAACCAAAAAGAGGACTAGAGCCTAGAAGGATAGTCGTGAAAGAATGAAAAGGCAATGGGCAAAAAAGATGAGCGAACTTGAAGAAAGCTTGAGAGAAACCAAAGCAAAAATCATAGAGATCACATCTCAACCGCACTCTCACACATTCCCACCGCTACCATCCCCATCACCCTCCATCCCTCCACCCTCTAATACACCCCACGTAACCCACCCACCACCCCGAGTAGGATCAGTATTAGCCGATCCCACTCCTGAAGACATAGACATGATGCTTAAAGCATATCAGGCCAGAATCCAAGAAGGGCCAAATGTAACGGATCATGACAAGTGCTACCCTAGAGCTGACCTAGAGATAGAAAGAACCAAGCTTTGCGCGAAAATGGTCGCATTGGCTCAGACTATGTTTGAAGCCAGTCGCCTTTTCAATTACTCGGGCTCAGCCAAGACACAATCACACTTGGATGGACTTCTAGAGAAGTTAGAGGGCATAATTGCAAGATCTGCCAAGGAAGAAAAAAATCAAGAAAGAGATAAAGCAAGCAAAAACATGACCCATCCCCCACCGAAAGCTTATGTGCCCAATTCCACTGAACCAGACAACCCCCCCTCCCTAGAAAGAATAGAGAATCTAATGGCACAATCACAAAAGGGACTCGCCCCTCAACACCATGACAAGGCTAGTGAAAGAGCAGGTCTTCCTACCCAGAAAGCCTATGTGCCTGAGGCCTACGTGCCTAACTCTACGGAGCCAGATACCTCTTCTTCTATGAATCAATACACACCAGAATTCTTGCGAGAGATTCAAGAAGAGAAATGGGCTAAAGAGAGTGAAGTTCCTCCTCCCATTGAGCTGGTGGATGACACACACGATCAATTCCCACAAGACCTTACTTCCATTTATGGAGAGCAGGAGAGTGCCCAATCTCAAGAAAGATTAGACTTCGAGTCTAATTCTTTACAAGAACTACCCCATTTCACAGGCCCATGGGAAGCAAAGTCCGCCTGTATGAGAGCACCTACAGTCATGGTAAAAAATGAGGACTCACTCTTACCTAGGAACACATAGGTAGTGAAAAACACTAAAGTGCAGTGCAATCTCAAGTTAGAAGAGCTACTCAAGGTTAGACCTGAATTATGGAAACATGTCGCCAAACAAGTACCAGCGATAGTGAAACCTCATTCCCAGGTAGGATCACATAGGACAGTGCCAGAGATACCCTTGGATAAGATAGGAGATATGTGTGAAGGTGAAGAAGGGAACACCTATCTTCCCATTACCTACCAGGAGTACACCACCAAGGCAATTTTGGACTCAGGTGCAGGAGTTGCAATTGCTACAACTTCCCTATGGAAGCGATGGGGCAAGCCAGCACTCCGACCAACGAGAATGAAATTGCAGATGGCTGATGGTCATATTGAAAGGCCCTTAGGATTGCTAGAAGGAATAACTCTCACTACATGTGGGGTTGAGTTTGAGCATACTTTTGCTATATGCGACTTTAGCAAAAACCAAGCCTACGAGATGATTTTGGGAAGGCCATTTATGCGGCAATTGCAAGTAGTCCAGGATTGGGGAACCAATTCCTTGTATTTGCAACATCTAGGTGTTACAACCAAAGTCAATCTTAAGGATTACTCTCATAGAGACGTACCACCTATTCAATGGAATCCCATCCATAGATCCAAAGATGAGACTGAGTCTGTGCATTCCATAGGATCAGGATCCTCGTGGATGCATGAAGACACCCACTTATGGATGTGTAAGGTAGCAGTAGAAGAAGAGAAGAGAGAGAAAGCCAGAGAGGTAGGTGCAAAAGAAAACCATAGATCAATTCAAGACCCAGCCTATGCACCTGTAGTCTTTCCTGATGAGGAATTTGAACCCCATGGCTGGGCAGAAATCCTAGCAACAATGGATGTAGCCATCAATGAAGAGCAGTGGACACCTCATTGTGATGAGGATGGCTATGACATTTCAGTCTTTTCAATAGAGCCAATCATGGGAGATGCAGTTTTAGAAGAATGCGAACCTATCCTTGATGCATTTGAGGATGCGAGTGACTCCGATCTAGAGTCAATCATCATGGACCCACCTTTTGCATCAGATGAAGAATACTTCTATGAAGTAGAATTTCAACCCCAGAGGCACGGAGAGCTTACAAATGAGGTGAGGTTAGCCACACAAGTAGCTACTAAAAGCGGAGGAAAGAAAAGAAAGAAGAAGGAAGTCACTCTGGAGGCAGAAGAATCCTTGTTTGAGGTCCCTGAAAACTTTAAAAAATATGAGATAGACGATAGGAGGGTCATGATAAGAATGCCTAAATGTGAGGCACAAGCAGGAGAAGCCTATGATAGCAAGGAAACTACCAAGAAAATAGTTGTCGCCATCGAGGAAGGAGAAGAAAGATGCACATACATAGGTCATGACCTGACAGAAGAGGAAGAACAAGAGCTGATAGCCTTGCTAAGAGAATACCGAGATGTATTTGCTTGGAGTTATAAGGACTTGAAAGGGGTAGACCCTGATATATGTTCACATACAATCCCCATGACCTCAGACGCCAGACCCTCGAAACAGAAGCCCTACACATACAACGATAACTATGCTGCTAAGATCAAAGAGGAGATAGATCGACTGGTTGAAGCCGGATTCATCTATGAAATTGAGCACACTGAGTGGGTATCCCCCATTGTAGTGGTGCCCAAGAAAAATGGAAAGTTGCGTGTGTGCATTAACTTGAAGAAGGTTAATGCAGCCACAATTCGAGATAACTATCCGCTTCCTATCACAGAGCATCTCTTAGAAAGAGTAGCAGGCAAAGAAGTGTACAGCTTCCTCGATGGATTTTCGGGCTACAATCAAGTAGCCATAGCTCCAGAAGATCAGCATAAGACGGCATTTGCCACTGAATGGGGCATTTTTGCCTTTAGAGTAATGCCATTTGGGCTTACCAATGCACCAGCTACCTTCCAAAGGCTGATGTGCCATGTGTTTAAAGAGTTCCTGAGGAAGAACTTAGAAGTCTATGTTGATGATCTTTGTGCGCATTCCAACATTAGACAGACACATATACCAGAACTCAGACAAATCTTTCACAAATGTAGAGAATATCAAGTCTGCCTAAACCCAGAAAAGTGTGTTTTCATGGTTAGGCAAGGCAAGATTCTAGGACACATAGTGTCAAAAAATGGCATATCCACTGATGAAGAGAAAGTGAGAGCCATAGCGGAGCTACCTAGGCCAAAGAACGTCAAGGAAGTATAGGCTTTCATGGGGCATTGTGGTTACTACCGCCGGTTCATCCACATGTATGCTGTCATTGCAAAGCCCATGTACGGACTTCTGACTAACTTTGAGTGGACTAATGAATGTGAGAATTCCTTCCAGGAGCTTAAACGAAGATTATGTTCAGCACCAATCTTGACCACACCAGATTGGAACAAGCCATTCCATGTTCATGTGGATGCATCCAATTACGCTATTGGATGTGTACTCGCACAACCTACTGGTGAAGGTAATATGGATCTCCCAATTGCCTATGCCAGTAGACAATTGAATGCAGCTGAACGAAATTACACCACTACTGAGAGAGAAGGCTTAGGCATGGTATATGCAGTTAAGAAATTTAGACATTATTTGCTTGCAAATAAGTTCAAATTTTTTACTGATCACCAAGCTCTACCGTACCTAGTAAACAAGCCATGTAATATAGGCAGATTAGTAAGATGGTTTCTCTTACTAATGGAGTATGACTTTGAGGTAGTAGTGAGAAAGGGCAGAACTCACCTAAGAGCAGATCATCTCTCAAGGCTCACATCAGGAGAAGCCCCACAAGGAGTGTCAGATGACTTACCTGATGCTTACTTGTTTAACTTGGAAGTGGTACCGCAGTGGGCTAAGCCATTAGTGCCAGTGTTAACCTACGGGCCTAACCACTCAGTAATGGCCACACAGGATAGAGAGGTAGTAAAAGCCCAAAAGTATCACATCATGGCAGGAAGTATGTACAAGCACACGGATCAAGGGATCTTGGCTTGTTGTGTGGAGGAGGACGAGCACGCAAAGTGGTTGCAATTAGCACATGTAGGTGCATTAGAGCAACACTACTCAAAACAACGAACCCTGCAAACATTGAGGAGATTTGGAGTGTACTGGCCAACGGTGGAAGCAGAAGTCCATAGAATGTGCAAGGAATGCCCAATTTGTCGCACTAAGCCACCAGTGGAACATGCCACCCTTTATCGCGTGTCTCTAGTGCCAGATTGGAGAGATCCACTAGTGGTGTTTCTGAGGACGAAAACATTCCCTCAAGATATGACCTGACGACGCAAAGAAGTCTAGAACAAGAGGCCCTAGATTACTCACTCATTGGTGATAATCTATACAAGCGCGGAAAAGATGGTTACCTGAGACTATGTGTTCATGAGAATGAATATCTAAAGATCTTGGAAACTGCTCACCAGGGTGTAGCAGGAGGACACTTTGGTCCAGATAGGGTGATCAAAGCAATCCTATTTGCAAGATTTTGGTGGCCCACCCTTCACATGGACGCACATACCTATGTGAAGAGGTGTGAGATTTGTCAGCGAACCCAGTATCCTATACGCAGAGATGAGATGCCACTGAAGCCCATGATGGGCGGACGTGCATTCTCTAAGTGGGGAATAGACTTTGTAGGTCCTATCAATCCCCCAGCTAAGGGTTCCCATGCTGAGTATATCATCGTTGCCACGGACTATCTAACCAAGTGGGTAGAGGTAAAAGCCACAACGAAGAACGACGCTCAGACAACTGCTAAATTCTTGTTTGAGAATGTATTCACAAGATACGGGCTACCCATAGAGCTAGTTAGTGATAGAGGCACTCACTTCTTGAATGAAGTTATTGAAAATCTGCTCCAAGAATTCTTGGTAGTGCATAAGAAGTCTGCCCCCTATCACCCTCAAGCCAATGGGCAAGCCGAAAGCACCAATAAGATCCTATGCAATGTATTGACAAAATTAGTGAACAATAAACGCTCTGATTGGGACAAACAGCTACACCATGCTGTTTGGGCATACCGAGTCGCCTACAAAACGGTACTCCAAGCCACCCCCTTTCAGATGGTATTTGGCCAAAACGACGTGCTACCTTTGGACTTCTTAATACCTACATTGAAAGTAGCACAAGAGCACGAATGGACGGGTCATGAACTCTCCTCTAGACTTTTTGACCTTGAACGATTAGGAGAAACAAGACTGAGAGCAGCTGCAGGGATATATGCAGCTAAGAAGAGACAGAAGGCATACTTTGATGCCCATGTGAAGGATAAGGGCTTGAAAGCAGGAGATCTAGTTTTAGTCTACACATTGAAACAACACGCAAGGAAGCTAGAAAAGAGAGGCTACGGACCTATGATCATCAATAGGATCTCCACGAGTGGAGCAGTACAACTAGCCACTTTAGAGGGTGATGTTCTCCCAAACTATATTAGCGGATGCAGAGTCAAGCTGTATCAGGAACCCCTCACGGAGGAAATGCTAAGTCGACTCAATACTGCTAAGCAACGTAAAGAGGAGGAAAAACGAATTCGAGAAGAAGCACAGGTAGAGGCCTTAGAGCGCATCAGACGAATGAAGTTGAGGAGACAAGGGAGGGATCAGCCTATGATTGACACTCAAGAGTCTCCAGGCTATCACATGGCCATGTGTGAGGCTTCAGGTGAACGTACCCATAAGATAGTGGATCGACGACCTTTTGTGACCCTAGAAATAGGACAAAGAGACAGCACAACAAGCGTGAGAGCTTTAATTGATTCAGGAGTAGCCACAAGTGCAGTTCGGCTTTCTTATTGCCAGCAGCTACAATTGGAGGTAAAACCCCTAGAAGCATATCTGATAGCATTAGGAGGTGTTGAAACCCCTTGCATGGGAGAGGTGGATCTTCCCCTCTACATACAAGAGGTCCTCATGCCAGCAAAAGTGCTAGTGTGTGAAGACGAGGATCTGACCGAACCTCTTGTCTTAGGCCAAGACTGGATCTATGATCACGCAGTCAACCTCAACCTAAGAAGTGGACTTCTTCAGGCTTGGGTAGGCCAAAGCCGTCTGACGATTGAATTAGAAAATCAAGCACTCAAACCAATAGAACAGGCACCAACTCCTGGTCCCTCCAGGAATCCACATAAAGATAATGTTGCTCTTCTTGTCCAAACTTCTATGGTGCAGAGGTTTGTCAATCTTACCAAAGGTACAGGAGTCAATGAGGAGTTCGCAGCGGGGTCAAAGGAGATTCTAAACATGAAGACCAAACACTACACAACACGAAGGAGGCCATTGATCAAGAAGCAGGAGCGCCAACCCGTGCAACACGGAGCACCTCGTGGCGCGAAGCAGATCTGGATACGCAAGGATGGAAAACCCACAACTCTAATAGCAGACTCTCGAGGAGACAACAAACCATCCACACCATCACGGACACAAGTGAAGGAGTACCCTAGGAAACCTCCTAGGCACACCACATCTATTTGGGTCCCTAAGCGGTCAAGGAAGGCTAGCCCCAATGCTAGACACATATGGGTCCCCAAGGCCTGTTTACGAGCCCAAATAGTTCCAACTCTAGTTACTGGCATAATTCCACACTCTCAAGTCCTCTCGACTAACAACGCAGGAACTCTACCTAAATACCACTCTGACCCACACTCAGTCACATCGAGGAATGTCTGGAAATGGGTTCCCAAAAGGTCCCAAATCCATCACAACCTAGTTCATAAACCGTGGCCTGCCTTTAGCTCTAAGAGCTACGAATCCCCTATCAAAGTTTGGAGACCTAAACCATGTATCAAACCCCTTGACCCAATTTTTGTAAATCCATCCACTCTGACATAGGTGCATTCCGAGTCCACTGCATAACCAAAGTAGGCATCTAATATGATACTGACCTCTAATCACCACTCACACCTATCACAAGCACTTCATCTCTGACCACTAACCTTCGGGATTGTCATGTTAGTATTGTGAAGGGAACACCATTACATCCTGTTTCCTATGCAACACTAATGTGCCTTTCTTCTTCTAGCAGATAAGCACCCGATTCCCATGGCAGCAGTAGCAGGCACAAGCTCTCAGGCAGGCTCTGGTGCTCAAATCAATTGGGATGCCATGCCGGTGGAGGCCCCACCAACAGCTCGGCCTGAAGAGTTCGTGAATGTGCGGAGAATTCCTATTCCAGATCCACCAAATGGCCTAACCGAAAGAGTAAAAGGGCACTCTCATTGGTTCAATGAAATGCCAGGAGACTTGGGAGACGCAGATCATATATGGGAGTCCAAGATGGAGTGTGGAGGAGTGTTGGACCTTCCAGTTCTTTTCAAGAGAATTCGAAACCTTACAGAATGCAGCTCCACTTCAAGATATCTGGCAAAAAGCAGGATTACAAACTTATTTTAGTGCAGCTCTGCCTAAACCCGATTTCCTCAGGTGCTACTACCTAATTGCCACACTGAAGCCGACAGGTGATAAAGATCATTCAGGCACATTCTGGGTGCCCTCCTTGTCAAATCTGGAGGAAATGAGGAAGTTCGAATTGAATGTTACTTTAATCAGGGAAGCACTTCAGATGTATGGCACGCATGTACCTTCTGACCGCGACCCCTTGATACCTGAGTCGATGAAAAGCAACAAAATCAAGAAGCTAAAAGAAATGTGCGCCCTCACCCCCAACATCGCCATACCATTGCGGATGTGCCTCCAACACTTCGCATTCCCAGCTCAGGACCGTTTCACCCAACCTCACAAGAAAATATGGTATGGGTTATATCTAGCAGAGACTGGAAGCTTGCCCATTAAGATGCCTGTATGGATCTTGGACCAAGTGTATGAGGCAGGCAAGCGAGGAGTGAGGAAGCCTACTTTACATGGCTGTTGTGCGCTTACAAGAATTATCTATCGATGTCTTGCATATGATGTGCCGGTTGCCAGAGCCCTAAAATATGCACAACTAGAGTTGTTCAAAGGGCGGAAGTCAGGGAGCCAGCCTGCAAAACGAATGCGTGGATCGCTCTCCCAAGTAATGATCCCTCACGAAGCCACGACCGAAGCTTCCCCCAGACCAGAAGCTCAGGTCGCACCTTTCACGATCCATCTTCAAGGAGTTCAAGCTGGGGATGTGGTACAACCCACTCCATCCGCCCCTCCACTACCTACCGATGCAGAGTTTGCATCTATGGCCACCTTCACAGAGGATCCAAACTTTGATTTTGAAAGATTCCTGCAGACGGTCCACCTATCAGACAGTGAAGGTTCCCTTGACAATGTTGATCCGGGAGCATCAGTCCAAAGAGAACAGCCACGGGGCGAGACAAGCAGAGTACATGGGGAAGAGGTGGCACATCCTCATGACCCAAACACACAAGTTCAGGAAGGTGCACAAAGAAATGAACCAGAAGACAGTGAAGAGGAAGCCCCTGCCTATACCGCACAACTCAAAAGACTATACCGGACAATCAAGCAGGTGCAGAGGAGACACAAAATGTCAGAAGAAGTGAATCGAGCCCTAGTAAACCACATGTTGCAATCGGAGAACATCGACCCACATTTTGTAGAATCGTTGAACCTTTTGGCGGACACCTGTGGCATCGGGGAAGCCATGAGAACATTGGTCTATCAGGCGAACCCTACTTATGATCAAAGAAGGATAGATACAAGGCCACGGCGGGGAAAGATGATTCAAATGGAGGTATCTACCGTATTGCCTACTTCAATGACAGAAGATGTTCAGATGGTTAGCCCTAGTCCCAGTGACGAACCAGATGTAAATACACATTCACCACCTCCGCCATCACCTCCCAGCCAGCCTTCAGAACCCATTTCCACGAGTCTTTCCGAACAACCGATATCCACCCATGGTGAAACCAATGTACACACCTCCTTTTCTACCACCTTCCCTTTACCCATAGCCATCACTTCTGCCCAAATTTTTGAACCCCACACAGGTCATCCTGCCACCGATCAAACCATAATAGGTCACCCCTCTTATCTCCCCGCCCTGGGACAACCACTTGCCACTAGCCAAACCTTATCCCAACCTTTTCCATTCACCCACACAGTTCCTTCCTCCCAACCCCTACCCACTGTACCCCTGTTAACCCCCTCAGAATCAACCCAAATCACCCAACCATCATTCTGGACAAACCTTGTAAATATACTCCAACAAGTTGAGAATTATAATAAAAAGTCCCTTCCCCAACCCCACTCCCCCACATTCACTGCCACCACTAACACACCACCTACCGTTCCCATATTCACAATTCACACTTCACACACTATCACATCCGATCCCATGGATATTTCACCATCCACAGGAGCACCCACCGCCACGTCTGTTCCACCATCATCACATCTCACTTCACTCATAGGCACATCATCCACTTTTCCCTTCCCCATTTCCCGACCCTTTGCATGTTCCACCTCTACCCATGCATCCACATCATTTAGTAATGCACTAGACACCATGGTTGAAGTGGCCACTCAGCTTAAGCAAGAGTATAAGCTATTAGAATAAAATAACACAGAGCTGTGCAATCTCTCGGCTCAACTCCAGGCACGAGTCGATGCCTTGGAACTAGGTAATACAGCACTACAACACCAGGTGACTGACCTCCAACAATCGAAGACACAACTTGAAGCTAAGTATGCAGAGACAGGTAAAGCTATGGACGAACAACTCAGAGAACAAATGGGCCGCAATGCGAGACTTCAACGCAATATGGCCCTACTACGTCGTCATCTAGCAGCGGCTCAAGAAGAGAACCGAAGGCTACAACAAAAAAACCAGGAGAACCTAGAAGCGGCCATGGAAAACACCCCGGGAGCACCTATAGACCCTGCAAAATTCCAAGCTGTCCCCTCAGAGCATATTCAACAGATTTTAGAAGGTTATGCAACCCTCTTGGAAGCCCATGATCAGTTGGCAGATCAGATAAAGGAATTACAAGGATCCAAAGTACCGACAACACACCCACCCACACCTAAAGAGACGGTCGATGCCACTACTTCGCCAGAACCTGAACCTTCAACGAACAGTGAGGTACTTGAGCTACGGCAACAGATTGCAGAGTTGAAAATCAAGTTGTTACAATATGAACGACCTCCTTCCCCACCTGAGCAACCCATAGAAGAAGAAGCAGTTATTATTCCAGTGGAGGAAGCATTTGAAGAGAACTATGAGCCTCAACCACTTCCAGGAGGACGAATCACGGAGGAAGGGCAAGATACCTATGAGGAACCCCCAACAGCCTGGATGAAACAAGTAGAAGAAATGGGGAAAACTCATCAAGAACGTGTCTCCACTCAGATGCTAGCAATGAAGGCCATTGAGGAAACCATACTTCAATCTGAGTATTTCAGGCACCTTGCTCCTAGACGACTCATCACGAGCTCAGAATTACAATATAAACCATATTTTGTATTGTTGGCCGACTACAACGCAGAGATCAAAAGAGTCACCAACAAGTGCCCTACTTTCGCCACCCAATTCGAACCAGAAGATATACCAGAGGCAGCCAGAAAAGGGGCGATATTCCAACCTACTTGGAGGCAAAGATTACTTGAAACATACCTGGAAATGCTTAGAACATGGGATCACGCTCCCATGCATTTGAAGTATAACCCTTGTTATGGGCCAGTACAAAGAAGAAGATCATGGAAAGCCTTCGCCATCAAGGTTCAAAACAATGTAAACTGTAGAGAATGGCTCAATTATCCCGCCATTGCACCCCCAACCGGCACCCCCACAGTATCATACATGATAGCAACCATCAGACATTGGATGCCACGCCTCCACCCCATGCCAGATGTAGCTGCCCAGATGATGCTCAAGATATTCGATATGATGCAGGTTGTGCTCAAAACTTTCCGCAATGTATGCCATATTCAGCCTCCGATTCCCGGGTTTGTTAATGGTAATTATGACCTGCTATATGATATGAGCACCACCCCGAGCATACGCGTTGCTTATGCATGGCACGCACGCATCAGATATCTCCCTGCCTGCTATAAGCAAACTTTCGATGATATGTTCACCACAGGGTTCTGGGAAGCACACTCAGAGGTGTTCGCGCCAAGGCCCACCCATTTGTTACACCTCTTTGCATGCGAACAAACGATGCACTCAGAACTCTACACAACGCCACAACCGGACATACCGGGTGCAGTCAATTGGGATACCCTTCAGAGAGACCTGATCCGAGGGCTGCGAATCAAAGAACATGATGTGGCAGCTGACATTCTCTAGGACTATATTGACCAGACCGCAGATCAAAGGTCTGTCAGAGGCGACAGACGCTAGGGGGGGGAGAGTGTTGGCAGTATACGAGAAGAGGCAAGTACGAGCATATAAGCAGATCTAGCACTAAGGCAACCCTTTATTTTTTTCAAAACCCTTACACCATTTAAAAGTGATTCTCATCACTAAAAACCCCTGTAAATACCATTTTCACCTTTTTGTAGCTCCATTTTGTACAAGCCGAGGAGTCCTTGAGCTTGAGGAGCCTTAGAAGTAGTTGCCTACCGATTTTCGTATTTTTTAGACCTCGTTTGAGCCCTCAAATAAGCCCTGGAACCTAATTTTTAACTAGGCCGGACACTAGGTCTGGACAGGGCCAAAGCTAGTCAAAAACTATAAATAGAGCTAGAGAGCTCATTTTTGGGCTAGCTTCTTGTAGTTTTGAGCTTGTATGAGAACTTTGTTGCAATAGAAGTGATTCCATTGTCTTACTCTCTTTGTTCTTGCCGTGTGTGCGCGTGTGTGTGTATGTGTGTGCATGTTAGTGTGCTTCTCACTCACACATTTGTGCCTTCACTTGCTCGAGGTCTTCATACCATCCTCATGTCTTCCCGGATTGACATTAAAGGAGGTGCTACTCATCACTGAGCTACACACGTGGTGGTCGTAATTCTTGTTCTCTTGCACCTAGTGTCACATTAATTCATTTCTTGTGATGTTTCATTCATCAACAAGTGGTATCAGAGTAGAAAGGTTCTAAAGAGTAGAAGGTTTCAAAGGTATGAGAAGTTTTGGAAAGTTTTCATTAAAGTTTGAAAGCTGAAGCATTCAAAGACACTAGGCATCAAAAGATTACTTCAAAAGTATATTTATACAAAAAGAACTCCAAAAGGTATTATTCTTCATCTTTTAAACTCACAAGTTGAAGCAGAAGCAAAAAATTATGGCAGATCATATCTCCATTGACAAACTGGACAGAGATAATCATCCTGCATGGGTAATGAGAATGGAAGCCTTACTTATGAGTAAGGATATCATGGTGTACATAATAGGTGAAGAAGAGAAGCCAGTATTTGAAGATGAAAGCCGACCAAAGAAAGAGGATATGGATGCTTTAAAGCATTGGTAGAAGAAGGATGGAAGCGCAAAGGCCTACATCTATAATACAAATTCATATCATTTGCTACCACACATCAAAGGATTGGAATCAGTTGAAGATATATGGAATGCATTGGAATATCATTTCCAAAGTACTACCAAAGCAAGGGAAGCAAGTCTATGGTAGGAAGCCAAGTCAAAGTATTAGTGATTATGTTACCAAGATGAAGGATCTAGCAGATAGTCTTGGATCTATAGATGAAGATATTGAAGATCACAGATTGATTGCTCAATTGCTTGCAGATTTGAGAGGAGATGAAAGGTGGAAACCTTTTGTCTTGTCAACAAAACTTTCTTTGAATCATTATGTTCCAGATTTAAATTAATTGCTTGGTTTGATGCTCACATTTGAGCAACACTTGAAGGGAGATGGAGATAAAGGACAAAGTTCTACAATGTACATGAAGAACAAGAAGAAAGGAGATAAAGGTAAAGCAAACGATGAATAGGAAGAGGAGGAGGTAATCAGAATAACAATAAGAAGGCTTGTTGGATCTCTGGATTGAGTAATCATTTGGCTCATGACTGTTGGCATAACTAGCAAGGATCAAATCAAAATCAAAAAACAATAGCAGAGGCAAAGGTGGAAGATATCAAAGTTATTCTCAGAGAGGTAGACAAAATCAATCCTACAACACCACCTACTACAATTATGCAAATGACACACAAAATGAAAGTCATACATCATTGATGATGAATTCAATCAGCACATCAGATAAAGAAGATCTAAAGGTATTTTACATTGACTCAGGATGTTCTAATCATTTGTCAGGAAACATAGAATTGATGTCAGAATTGGAAAAAGGCATTTCTAGTCATATAGTTCAAATAGGTGATAATACAAAACATAGTGTACATTCAATTAGAAAAGTGAAATGCAAAGGTGGAACAGATTTGCTAACCAATGTTTTGTATGTTCCCACAATACCTAAACACTTGATTAGTGTGGGATAGATAGTTGAAAAAGGTTTTCAAGTCACATTTACAAATGAAGGAGTATTTTTGAAGATCCAGAGAATGGATATAATCATATTGTTTGTGGTAAGAAAGAAGGTAGACTCTTTACTTTAAGAGTGCAAGGGAACATTGGCCAAGCTTTGCTCACACATGGTGAAGGATTGAAGGATTGATTACAGAACTTGATCTCTGGCATAAGAGATTAGTTCATTTCAATGAAAGAGGAATTAAAGCTATGGTTCCAAATCAGTCTGTACTAGGATTACCAAATGTGCAGAGTCAACATATGATTTATAAATGTGAAGCATGTCAGATGGGAAAAGCACACAGGTTACCATTTCATAAGAAAGGATTCAAACATGATGGAGTATTAGAGCTCATTCATATAGATGTATGGGGACCAACAAAAGAAGGATCTATCAGTGGCTCAAGGTATTATGTTATTTTCATTAATGCTGCTACAAGATGGATAACTCTATATGTTTTGAAGGAAAGATCAGAAGTGTTTGGAGCTTTCAAGCATTTCCATGCATATGCAGAGAGAGTCACAGGTCAAAAGCTTAAGAGATTGAGGAGGCTGATGGAGGGGGAGAATACTTCTCCCAAGAGTTCAATGATTATCTTTGGAATGCAAGTATTAAGAGAGAAATAACCTACAGGTATACACCAGAACAAAATGGTGTAGCAGATAGAAGAAACAGGACTTTGGTTGAGTGTGCTAGAGCTAGAAGAATTGTCCAAATTATCTTTGGGCTGAGGCTATAAATACAGCTACATATCTTGTGAATAGATTACCATGCACAACTCTAAATGGAATGACTCCATATGAAGCTTGGTGGGGTAAGAAACCAACACTAGATCATTGTAAAGTGTTTGGATCAATTGCATATGCTTATGTGCCATCACAACTTAGAAATACACTTGAATCAAAGGCAAAAAAATATGTGTTCATTGGTTATGATGAAAAGCAGATGGATTACAGGTTGTGGAATCCTCTAACCAAACAATTTCTTGTTTCTAGAGATGTTACATTTGATGAACAAAAAAGTTGGTATGCAGATCAAAGTCATACAGTTCAAGAATTTGAAGAAGAGGTAAGAAGATATGAGAAAGTAAAATCAAGTGTGCAGGTGAATGGAGATGAAGAATATATGCAAGCAAGTACATTCATAAGTGGATTAACAAGAAGAAATCAAGAAGGTCCTATATTTGATAAAGAGGTGTATCCAAACGCACATGAAGAATGTGAACCAAGGAGGTCAAGTAGGACAAGAAGGCGACCAGAAAGGTATTCTTATGATACTTCTTACATAAATCAGAATAATTATGGATATATGGTCAAGATGATGAAGAACCTCAGAACTATGATGAAGCAAAAGGTAAGAAGCAATGGGAAGAAGCAATGAAGGAAGAATTCAATGCATTAGAGGAGAACAAGACTTGGGAGCTTGTTTCTAAACCAAATGGTAAGAAGGTAGTTGGAAATAAATGGGCTTATAAAGTGAAGAAGCTTGTAGATGGAAGTATAGCCAGATACAAAGCTAGACTTGTGGTGAAAGGCTATGCCCAAACTTACGGCATAGATTATGATGAGACATTCAATCTTGTAGCTAAGATCTCAATTGTATTCATGGAACAACCTCAAGGGTTTATAGATTCCAAGTATCCAAATTCTTTCTGCGGATTGAGAAGAGCACTGTATGGATTGAATCAAGCTCCAAGAGCATGGAACTATAGACTGGTGAAGTATCTCAATGATCTTCGATATCAAAGTTCAAATGCAAATCCAAGTCTACTCATCAAAAGAACAAATGAAGGTACAATCTACATTTGTATTTATGTAGATGACATTATAATCACAGGTACTTCAGATGAAGGAATCAAGTAAGTAAAGTGATTACTTGAGAAAGAGTCCAAGACCAGTGATCTAGGAAAGTTATCATACTTTCTTGGTATGGAAATCACTTATGCAGATCATGGAATATATGTATCACAAGAAAGGTAACTTCTGAACCTATTGAAGAAGTTTGGTATGGAAAATTGCAGAGAAGCTTCAACTCCACTTGAAGTTAATCACAAGCTCAGTAAATATGATGGTGTTGAATACAAAGATATGAGGAAGTATCAATCTCTTGTGGGTAGTTTGATTTATGCTACACTCAGAAGAACTTATCTTAGTTATGCAGTGGGATTTTTGTCACAATTCATGCATTGTCCAAAGGATCCACATTGGATTGTAGGTCAAAGAGTTATAAGATATATCAAAGGAACCATAAAAGAAGGCTTATATTATCCTTTTAATTCAGATTTGAAGTTGAGAGCCTATAGTGACTCAGACTGTGCAGGTAATCAAGATGACAGAAGATCAACTCATGGCCACATGATATACATTGGTGATAAGCTTGTAAGTTGGTGTTCAAAGAAACAACATACAGTTGCATTATCATCAACTAAAGCTAAGTACAAAGGACTTGTAGAAGCAGCTAAGGAGGTCATATGGATGCAGACATTATTCAAAAGTTTGGGCATTGATCAAGGTGTACCGACAATAACATGGAGGTAACATGAGTTCACTTTATCTTGCAGCAGTTCCAATATTTCATGCAAGAACAAAACATATAGAGATACAATATCATTTCCCGAGAGAAAAGGTAATGATATTGTATCTCTCTCTCCACCTCAGTTGATACAAACTAACTTATATATATTTTCTCAATCTCGTGACTTTTGAAAACTCTAGAACTAAAGTTAAGTCTAACTTTACAAATATAGTACATGTGTGAAATTGTCCCTTCACATAGGTATGTGATTTTCTTCTTAGAATTTGACCTTCAACTTTATGTGCAAAAGTGAAGGTATGGCCCCCCAATTAAAATTTTTTGTTTTCGTCTGAAGTCACTACAGAACAAAACAGGGATTCGTTGGCTGCCCACTTTTGGAGACAATCTTGGGACATCAAAGTGAGCACCAACATACTCTAGCAGTTAGGAGTGTACGTGAATCGACACTCAAAACAAGGCAAGGACTATTCTTGGAGCACTAAGCAAGGTGAGCATAGTCTAAACTAGGAAAACTGCAAGAGACACACAGTGTGCGACGTAGAGAAGTGAAGTGCAAGGTGTGCATGAAGAGTGACTAAGAAGTGTGCAGAGAAGTGCTAATCTTACAACCAAAGATCCCAAGGTCCCATTCAAGCTATGCGTGTGCCGACAGAAGGTGTCCATCCCTCCCCCTTATTGGAAGCTTGGTGCAAGGTGTGCACAAGTGCAGGCTTGGAGAAGGTGGAGATCTGGTGCAGAGAAGGCCAGCAGCAACAAGACCCTTGGGTATTTTGTATTTTGTGATTGTGCACTCTATGGGATTTTGCACAGAAGCATTGGATTGTATTGTGCATCACCATTGTGTTTGTCTTCTTATAATCAATCGACAGAGGCTTCCAGTGTGTATCTTTCTTCTTATCTTTCCCTTTTCTCCTACAAAGACTCAAATCTCTTTTTGTACAAGAATCCCCCAACAAAATTTGGCACTCCCGGTGGGACTCCAAGGAGATTTGAGCATAGGAGAAGCAAAGTGCAAAGTGTAGAAGAGTTCAAGTGCCGACATGGCTACAGTGCTACTTCATTGGGTTAAGAGGTAAATTTTCTTATTAATTCTCTTAGCCTAAAGAGGATTATGAACAGCTCATGACTGCAACCTGGTCTCAAACATTGAGGGTCACGTGCAAAGCAACAAGAAGGAAGGCTGTTAGAAGATCCTCCAGTCCACTGTCGTCAACCTCATCAGTAAAGAGCATGGCAGGTCAGGTAGATTTGGAAACCCTACTTCCAATATTGAATATAAAATTTCCTTCTTTCAAAGACTTAGCTCAAGAAGATCCGGACGAGCATATTAGGAGGTTTTTAGCATTATGCAAAACAAGAGGCTTGATGGGAAGAGAGAATGCCTTTTTGATACTCTTCCTTGCCACATTAGAAGGGTTAGCAAATAAATGATTCAGCCAGTTTGCTTAAAAACCATTTCACCACTTGGGACTTAATGAAAGATGCATTGAAAACTCAATTCCAGCATGGAAATACTACAGAGATAATCATAGAGGAATTAGAAAACTTGAGACTAGGGCCAGGTGAAATGTTTCCAGAATTTGTAACTAGGGCTAAGGCACTAATGGCTAAGTTGCCAGATCCTCCACATGATTTCTTCATTAAGAAATGGCTAGCTAAGCCACTTCCAGTGACCACACAATGTAAAATCAAGGAACTAGTGTTGCCAACAGCCTCCATAGATGAGTTCATCAATACAGCTACACGACTGGAACAAATAAGGCAACAATATGGAGCAAGTTCTTCTCAACTACCCTATTCTACAGAAATGGAGGATCTAGTAATCCAGCTAAGGAAAGAGCTGGAGGGCTGTTGGAACTGAAGGACTCACTAGGCAAGGAAGCTTAAGAAGGGAGTCAGAGAGAAGAGAAAGTACAAGCAGACAGAGCAGTCAACGACGATCTGGCAAGTAGGCCAATATTTTTTCAAGACATTTATGCACATAAGAGAGGTGGACACAAGGAGAAGGAGCAAGTAGGGAGCTCCAGGAAATGTATATCAAAATGTTAGAAGAAATCCCTACAACAATAGTGATTTTCATCACTAAAAACCCTTGTAAATACCATTTCACATTTTTGTAGCTCCATTTTGTGCAAGCCAAGGAGTCCTTGAGCTTGAGGAGCTTTAGAAGTATCTACCTGTCAGTTTTCACATTTTTTAGACTTCGTTTGAACCTCCAAATAGGGTAGAGAACCTAATTTTTAACTAGGCCGGACACTAGGTCTGGACAAGGCCAAAACCTAGTCAAAAACTATAAATAGAGCTAGAGAGCTCATTTTTTAGGTTAGCTTGTAATTGAAATGAACTTGTAAGAACTTTTTGAAAGGAATCTAAGAACTCCATTGCTTCTCACTCTTTGTCTTGCCGTGTGTGCGCGTGTGTGTGTATGTGTGTGCATGTTTGTGTGCTTCTCACTCACGCACTTGTGCCTCCATTTGCCCGAGGTCTTCATACCATCCTCACGTCTTCCAGGATTGACATTAAAGGAGGTGCTACTCATCACTGAGCTACACCAAATTTTGGCGCCGTTGCCGGGGATTCGAGCTTTGAGGACGAGCGTGTGATGGTAAGACGTAGAGAGGACGCGTTGGAATGGTAAGTAGTCGGTAAATTTTTTATTTTTCTCCATCTCCATCTCCATCTTCACCTCCTTCTCCATCTCCACCTCCACCTCCTTCTCCACTACATATTCCCTCTTCCTTGTCATTCCCCTCATTTGTTGTGTGCGAGTTTGAGAGAGAGCGAGTGTGTGTGCTTGTTTTTGTGTGTTTTTGCATGTTTCTTGCAGGCTTCAGCTTCATCATCATCTCCAGCAATCTCAGCAGGTACGGATTTCCTCTGCACAGGTCCCGAGGCGTCAAGCTCGAGCTATCGCGACACCTCGAAAACTTCACCCAATCACAATTCTGAGTGCACCACGACACTGCGCAGGCTGAGAGCTCCTAGGATCACTAGATAGAACTGAAAAATTCACCATATCCCGAGCTATCGCGACACCTCGAGGTATCGCGACACTCACGACCTATCGCGACACCTCACGAGCTATCGGGACACTTGGGAGTATCGCGACACCTCACGACCTATCGTGACACCTCACGACCTATCGCGACACCTCACGAGCTATCGCGACACTTGGGAGTATCGCGACACCTCACTACCTATCGCGACACTTGGGAGTATCGCGACACCTCACGAGCTATCGCGACACCTCACGACCTATCGCGACACTTGGGAGTATCACGACACCTCACGAGCTATCGCGACACCTCACGACCTATCGCGACACTTGGGAGCTATCGCGACACCTCACGAGCTATCGCGACACTTCGACCCGACCTATCGCGATACATGGGCTTAACGCATGAAAATTTAGAGTAAATTAATTGACTGAATTGAGGTATCTTTGGGTTTAATCTTGGACACATTGGGAGGATATGAGAGGCTTAGGAGTGGGCAAAAGACCTAGAAACCAGGGAGGAATTTCCTGAACCCTGAGAGCATGTTTGGACCCCTAAGTGCCTGAATGGTCATAACTTCACCATACGAACTCCGATTGATGAGATTTTGGTCTCGTTGGAAAGCTTGTTGAAAATCCTACGTGGACCTCGACTGGTTTTTTGTAGAATCATACGTGGAGTTTTAGAACATGTATTTTCAAGTTGGCCTTTAGGTGAGACTAGGTGGTCCTAAGATTGAGGGGGTACAGTGAGTTACTCCAGGGGGGACTGAAAATATTGATGTGTGTCTTTCAATTACTTGTGGTAATAGAGCTATACTGACTGGTGAGCTTTTGCAGGAACATTGTGTGCACTCAAGGCAATCCAAAGCAAGCTAGCAAGGGTGAGTACCAAGCTTGGGAGAAGGCTTCCTGGGCTTGTGTAGCAGTCTGGTCAACCAGCTAATTGAGGTTGGAAGATCTCTCAACCCTCCTTTGTCAATTCCTAGCCTAGGCTAAGTACGACTTAGGTGTGGTAATTAATTAGGGCAACGTTAGGCACGAATCAAGTCCAAGAGAATTAATCAACCAAGTGCAAGAATTAAGTAGGTCTTAAGTGCGAAAACCCTAAGGGACGAAAGGTAAACTGGAGTCGATCACTTATCAAGTGCGAAATTCACTTAAGTACTCCTGACGACGCGATTTCAGACAAGACCATAAACATAATATTCAACTCAAAAGAATAAAGTGATTGGTGCAAATTAACCTGCAACGAGAGTGTGCTTAGGTCCAAGGGGGTAGATAAATCAGGCATATGAACCTTAGATCAGGCAGACACTTAGGCCGAGACAGACAAAGCCTCAGATCTTCTGAAGCTAGTGTCAATCACACTGCCAGGTCTTGGGCCCAGCAGTTGAGTGATTACCCATACACTCCCAGATCAGAAACAAGTAATTCTGAGATGTCCTATCACATGGAGAGACCAGTAGGTAGTTCAGGGGTGGCTTATCTAGAAAAGCCAGAGGGACCTTGCAAGACTCAATTGGAATACATCAGGACGAATCGTCTAGGTGCTCGCATCTACGAAGACGGACTGAGAAGATCTGTGGTCCAGATTAAGAACCCCGATCAACCCCATGGACTAGAACACCCGGAAGTGAAGTTTGAGAATGGAGCATACCTAGATAAAGAAGGGACTATATATGTAGTCACCACTCTTCCTGATAGAACTGATGAGTTTGGAAATGTGATTGCAGAAACCGATATGGGTGATATAGAGCAAGGAAATTTAGAGAAAGAGCCGAGAACTCCCCGCGGTAAATCTGTCTTGACCAGAATCATGACTCCAGAATTGATTTCATAGGATAATAAAAGCATAGATTTTCTTTTAAACCGAGAAACTGATGAGGCCTTTTGGAGGTATAAGCCTACCTTGTCTCATGAAGTAGGTGCTCTCACAATCTATGAGTTTAAAGACCCTGATAGCCCAGGCAAAGTAACCTACTTAGACAATACATCAGAGAAGATCTTCGTGGTCACCGAGCATGGCAGACATGCCTACACATGGAAGGGTGAATTTGTTTTACCCCAACCTCAGACTAATGTGTCATACAGTCACCAAGGAGCTGGGACCTCCCAAGCTCATGGAGCTCAAAGAGATAGAAGTAGAGACAAACCTGAGGTAAGTTTCTCCCTGGGAAGAGAAAGAACGGGAACGGAAAGGAATAGAGTGGAACCTGAGAGACATAGAACCCCATGGAATCAAAGGAATGCTGAGGATTTTCCTTTGCCAAGGCCGAGAGAACACACTAGGACCCTGCGACCAACTCAACTGCTGAAGTCCATGAAGAATTACTTCGATGGCACGGGAGACCCTTATGACCATGTGGCAGAATTTCGGCAAGTATTGAAAGCTGAACAGGTAGAGGACCTATTCACACAATATAATGCTTTTGTTCTAACCCTTAGGAACACTGCCCTTACGTGGTTTCAACCATTGAACGAGAGGCATTTCAGAAACATAGACCAGCTCTTAGAGGCATTTATCATTGAGTTTTCTAAGAGTGGAATCAGGCACAACACTTCCTCACTAATTCATAGCTTCAAACAAACACCTCAAGAGACGGTCAGACTAGTTGGAAGAAGATTTAGGCAGTACCTGGAGAGATGCCCGATGCCGGAGTTACCCACACCAGCCAAACAAGTGGCCTTGTTCTTAGATGGATTGTTGAGCACCAAGCTCAGGTCATATGTGTATCTGAAGGACCCTAGGACTATAGAAGAGTGTGTACGCATGTGCATTGACATCGAGGATAACCTAGGGGAGGAGTTAGAGCTTTCCAAGATATACAAAGATTCAGATAGTGCCTCTAGCCTCTCTTCCATGCAATCCACATCAATTGAGGAACTTGCAGAGAAAGTAGCTCAGAAATTAGGTGTCACTAGCAAACAGATCCCAAGGTATGCCCCTGTGAAAAGATGCTATAATTGTGGTGGCGACCACATGGCGAATGTATGTCCCATTATGACTCAACCCCAGGTAAATCCTAGTAGCCAATACTGCACCATAGAACGGAAATACACAAATCACTCAGCACAAGACTGCCCATACAATAAGCAAGCGGTTAGGCAACCCTACCCTCAGCCATACCCTCAACAAGGCAGATACCAGAGTCAATACTCACCACAACAGTATACTAGGCCTCAACAAAATTATCAACCACAATATCAAGCCCAACAAAAGCCTCAGCCCGTGTTAGCACAACAACCCCCTGCCCCAGCTAATGTAATTCCGATAAAGTATGCAGCAGCAGAAGAAAATTTGAATAGAGCTATAGTCCCGGTAACCCAATTGCTTTCTGAAAGTGACCCGAGTGACCATAGTTTCGATTCTACACATGTTGATAGCCCCCAGGCCTACTACATGCAGTCTCCTGAACATGGTGAGTCTTACTATAGTGAAGAGCCAAATGAACCTAGTTGGGAGTCAGATTACACAAACGTCATGTATGCAAACCCCAACCCTAGGCCTCAACCTAGGCAAGTAAGACCCCCATTCCCTAAAGGACCATGCTACAGATGTCAGGGAGATCATCTCATTCGTGATTGTCCCTTGCCTCCACCTCCACAACCCCAATCAGTGACGATCCAGGGCTATTGCCAGGAATGTGGAAAGGAGCATCTCTTACGAGATTGTCCAAAGAATCCCAGCAATATGCCAAAAATAACTCCCATTAATGTTATTGGGTTAGTTGTAGACTCCACAGGAAGTGTGATGTCCACTACACCAGTGCAAGTGATCACTAGAGCTCAAGCATTGCAGCAAAATCAAGGGGTAGGCCAGGAAAAGAGCCCAGATGTTAGTGAAACAGAGAGCATGACAAAGAAAAGGACTAGAGCTTGGAAGGATAGTCGTGAAAGAATGAAAAGACAATGGGCAAAAAAGATGAGTGAACTCGAGGAAAGCCTCAGAGAAACAAAGGCCAGGATAACTGAACTCACATCTCAAACTCCCTCTCACACTACCCCACCTCCACCATTCCCAACTCCATCTGACCCGCCACCTTCCAACCCGCCTCACCTACTTCCACCACCCCCTAGAGTAGGATCAGTCCTAGCAGATCCCACTCCCGAGGACCTAAACATGATGCTTAGAGCATATCAGGCCAGAATCCAAGAAGGGCCAAACGTAACTGATCATGAAAAGTGTTACCCTAGAGCAGAACTAGAGCTAGAACGAACCAAAATTTGTGCTAAGATGGTGGAATTGGCTCAGACTATGTTTGAAGCCAGTCGCCTCTTTAACATCTCTAGTTCAGCTAAGATGCAGTTACACTTTGATGGACTACTAGAACGAATAGAGAGGCTAATTGCACAATCAGAAAAGGAACCCGCCTCTCAAAATAAGGGCAAGGCAAGTGAGAACGTGAGCCTACCTCCCCAGGAAGCCTACGTGCCTAACTCTACGGAGCCAGACACATCATCTTCTATGAATCGGTTCACACCAGAATTCCTACGAGAGATTCAAGAAGACAAATGGGCTAAAGAAAGTGAAGTCCCTCCTCCCATTGAACTTGTGGATGATGCACACGAGCAATTCCCACAGGACATCCCATCCAATTATGAGGAGCATGAGAGCATCCACTCTCAAGAGAGATTAGACTTTGAGTCTAATTCTCTAAAAGAATTACCATATTTCACAGGCCCATGGGAAACCAAGTCTACTTGTCTGAGAGCGCCCACAGTCATGATAAGAAATGAAGATTCTATCATACCTAGGATTACAGAGGTAGTAAAGAACACTAAAGTGCAGTGCAATCTCACTTTAGAAGAGCTACTCAAAGTTAAGCCAGAAGTGTGGAAACATGTAGCCAAACAAGTGCCAGACATAGCAAAATCGCGCTCCCAAGTAGGATCTCATAGAACAGTGCCTGAAATACCCTTGGATAAGATAGGAGATATGTGTGAAGGTGAAGAAGGGAACACCTATCTTCCCATTACCTACCAGGAGTACACCACCAAGGAAATTTTGGACTCAGGTGCAGGAGTTGCAATTTCCACCACTTCCCTATGGAAGCGTTGGGGCAAGCCAGCACTCAGGCCAACGAGAATGAAATTGCAGATGGCCGATGGTCATATTGAGAGGCCCTTAGGATTGCTAGAAGGAATAACTCTCACCACCTGTGGTGTCGAGTTCGAGCATACCTTTGCTATATGTGATTTTAGCAAGAACCATGCCTATGAAATGATCTTGGGACGACCCTTTATGCGACAGTTGCAAGTGGTACAGGATTGGGGAACCAATTCTTTGTACCTGCAGCACTTAGGTGTTACGACCAAAGTCAATCTCAAGGATTACTCTCATAGAGATGTCCCTCCTATCCAATGGAACCCCATCCATAGAGCCAAAGATGATACGGAATCGGTGCATTCCATAGGATCAGGATCCTCATGGATGCATGAAGACACTCACTTATGGATGTGCAAAGTAGCAGTAGAAGAAGAGAAGAGAGAAAAGGCCAGAGAAATAGGTGCAAACGAAACACATAGACCCATTCAAGACCCAGCCTATGCACCTGTAGTCTTTCCTAACGAAGAATTTGAACCCCACGGCTGGGCAAAAATCCTAGCAACAATGGATGTAGCCATCAATGAAGAACAATGGACACCCCACTGTGATGAGGATGACTATGACATTTCAGTCTTCTCCATAGAGCCAATCATGGGAGAGGCAGTGTTAGAAGAGTGCGAACCTAGCCCTGATGCATTTGAGGATGCAAGTGACTCCGATCTAGAGTCAATCATTATGGACCCACCTTTTGCATCAGATGAAGAATACTTCTATGAAGTAGAATTTCAACCCCAGAGGCACGGAGAGCTTACAAAAGACGTAAGGCTAGCCACACATGTAACTCCTAAGGAAGAAGGAAAGAAAAGGAAGAAGAAAGAAGTCACACAAGAAGAGGAGGAATCTTTGTTTGAGGTCCCAGAAAATTTTAAGAAGTATGAGATAGATGACAGGAGAGTCATGATCAGAATGCCTAAACGAGAGGCACAATCAGGAGAGGCCTATGATAACAAAGAAACCACAAAGAAAATTGTGGTAGCCATGGAAGAAGGAGAAGAGAGATGCACGTACATAGGCCATGACCTGACAGAAGAGGAAGAATAAGAGCTAATAGCCTTGCTAAGAGAATACAGAGATGTATTCGCTTGGAGTTACAAGGATTTGAAGGGGGTTGATCCAGACATATGCTCACACACTATCCCCATGACCTCAGATGCCAAACCCTCTAAGCAAAAGCCATATACATATAATGATAATTATGCTGCCAAGATCAAAGAGGAGATAGATCGACTAGTTGAAGCTGGATTTATCTATGAAATTGAGCACACTGAGTGGGTATCCCCCATTGTAGTGGTGCCCAAGAAAAACGGAAAGCTGCGTGTGTGCATTAACTTGAAGAAGGTTAATGCAGCCACAATTCGAGATAACTATCCGCTTCCTATCACAGAGCATCTCTTAGAAAGAGTAGCAGGCAAAGAAGTGTACAGCTTCCTTGATGGATTTTCGGGCTACAATCAAGTAGCCATAGTTCCAGAAGATCAGCATAAGACGGCATTTGCCATTGAATGGGGCATTTTTGCCTTTAGAGTAATGCCATTTGGGCTTACCAATGCACCAGCTACCTTCCAAAGGCTGATGTGCCATGTGTTTAAAGAGTTCCTAAGGAAGAACTTAGAAGTCTATGTTGATGATCTTTGTGCTCATTCCAACATTAGACAAACCCATATTCCTGAACTCAGACAAATCTTTGACAAATGTAGAGAATATCAAGTCTGCCTGAACCCAGAAAAGTGTGTTTTTATGGTCAGGCAAGGCAAGATTCTAGGACACATAGTGTCAAAGAATGGCATATCCACTGATGAAGAGAAAGTGAGAGCCATAGCAGAGCTACCTAGGCCAAGGAATGTCAAGGAAGTACAAGCTTTCATGGGGCATTGTGGTTACTACCGCCGGTTCATTCACATGTATGCTGTCATTGCAAAGCCCATGTACGGACTTCTGACTAACTTTGAGTGGATTGATGAATGTGAAAATTCCTTCCAGGAGCTTAAACGGCGATTATGTTCAGCACCAATCTTAACCACACCGGATTGGAATAAGCCTTTCCATGTTCATGTGGATGCATCCAATTATGCCATTGGATGTGTGCTTGCACAACCTACTGGTGAAGGTAATATGGATCTTCCAATTGCCTATGCTAGTAGACAATTGAATGCAGCTGAACGAAATTATACCACTACTGAGAGAGAAGGCTTAGGCATGGTATATGCAGTTAAGAAATTTAGACACTATTTGCTTGCAAATAAGTTTAAATTGTTTACTGATCATCAGGCATTGCTATACCTCGTAAACAAGCCATGCAATACAGGAAGATTAGTAAGATGGTTTCTCTTGCTAATGGAATATGATTTTGAGGTTGTGGTAAGGAAAGGGAAGACTCATTTGAGAGCAGATCACCTTTCTAGGCTCACATCGGGAGAAGCCCCACAAGGAGTATCAGATGATCTTCCTGATGCTTACTTGTTTAATTTGGAAGTAATACATCAGTGGGCTAAGCCATTAGTGCCAGTATTGACATACGGACCTAACCATCCAGTAATAAACATGCAGGATAGAGAGGTAGTAAAAGCCCAAAAGTATCACATCATGGCAGGAAGTATGTACAAGCACACAGATCAAGGGATCTTGGCTTGTTGTGTAGAAGAGGACGAGTACACTAAATGGTTGCAATTAGCACATGTAGGTGCATTAGAGCAACACTACTCAAAACAACGAACCCTACAGACACTAAGGAGACTCGGAGTCCATTGGCCAACTATGGAAGCTGATGTCCAAAAGTCGTGCAAGGAATGCCCAATCTGTTGCACTAAACCACCTGTGGAACATGCCACTCTTTATCAAGTGTCCATAGTGCCAGGTTGGAGTGAACCACTTGTAGCCTTCCTGAGGACGAAAACATTCCCTCCAGACATGACTCTGGTTAGGAAAAGAAGTCTAGAACAAGAAGCCCTAGAGTACTCACTCATTGGTGATAATCTATACAAGCGTGGTAAAGATGGTTACCTGAGACTATGTGTCCATGAGAGTGAATATCTCAAAATCTTGGATACTGCTCACCAAGGTGTAGCAGGGGGACACTTTGGACCACATCGGGTGATCAAGTCAATACTATTTGCGGGCTTTTGGTGGCCAACCCTTCACATGGATGCACATACCTATGTGAAACGGTGTGATGTGTGTCAAAGAACTCAGTATCCTATACGCAAAGATGAGATGCCACTGAAACCTATGATGGGTGGACGTGCATTCTCTAAGTGGGGAATAGACTTTGTAGGTCCTATTAATCCCCCAGCCAAGGGTTCACATGCTGAATATATCATTATGGCCACGGATTATCTCACCAAGTGGGTAGAGGTAAAAGCTACGACAAAGAACGATGCTCAGACTACTGCTAAGTTCTTATTTGAGAATGTATTCACTAGATACGGGCTACCCATAGAGCTAGTTAGCGATAGAGGCACTCACTTCTTGAATGAAGTTATTGAAAATCTGCTCCAAGAATTTTGGTAGTACATAAGAAGTCTGCCCCCTATCACCCTCAAGCTAATGGCCAGGCTGAGAGCACCAATAAGATCTTATGCAATGTACTGACAAAATTAGTGAACAATAAACGCTCTGATTGGGACAAACAGCTACACCATGCTGTTTGGGCATACCGAGTCGCCTACAAAACGGTACTCCAAGCCACCCCCTTTCAGATGGTATTTGGCCAAAATGCAGTGCTACCGTTGGACTTCCTAATACCTACACTGAAAGTAGCACAAGAGCATGAATGGACGGGTCATGAACTCTCCTCTAGACTTTTTGACCTTGAACGATTAGGAGAAACAAGACTGAGGGCGGCTGCAGGGATATATGCAGCTAAGAAACTACAGAAGGCATACTTTGATGCCCACGTTAAGGATAAAGGTTTGAAGGCAGGCGACTTAGTTTTAGTCTACACATTGAAGCAACATGCGAGAAAACTAGAGAAGAGAGGCTATGGACCCATGATTATAAACAGAATCTCAACAAGTGGAGCAGTGCAACTAGCCACATTAGAAGGCGACATTCTCCCGAGCTACATTAGCGGATGCAGGGTCAAGTTGTATCAGGAACCTCTCACAGAGGAAATGCTAAGTCGACTCAATACTGCTAAGAAACGCAAAGAAGAAGAAAAGAAAATTCGAGAAGAAGCCCAAGCAGAAGCATTGGAACGCATCCGGAGAATGAAGTTGAGAAGACAGAATAGGGAGCAACCTAGGACGGATGCCTATGCAGGTCAAGGATATCATGTGGCTATGTGTGAAGTTTCAGGTATCAGCGCTCAAAGGATAATTGATCGACGTCCTTTTATAACCTTAGAGATAGGACAAAGAAAGGGTGCAAGGACTGTAAGAGCCTTGATTGACTCAGGTGCAGCCACTAGTGCGGTTAAATTGTCTTACTGTCAAGAATTGAGATTAACTGTCAATCCTATAGAAGCATATCTCATAGGATTGGGAGGTGTGGAAACACCTTGCATGGGCGAGGTGGATCTTCCCATCTCCATTCAAGACGAAGTGATGATAGTCAAAGTATTAGTGTGCCAAGATGAGGACCTCACTGAGCCTCTTGTCTTGGGTCAGGACTGGATCTATGATCATGCAGTCAACCTAAACCTAAGAAGCGGACTTCTTCAGGTATGGGTAAATCATAGCCGAATTACAGTTGAATTGGAAAAGGAGGCACTCAAGGAACTAGGTAAAACACAAACTCCTGGTCCTTCCAGAGGTGCACATGAAGTTGACAATGCTATTCTTGTCCAAAAATGTATGATGCAGAAAGAGGATTGTCTCAACAACGGAGTCAAGGATAAGACGGTACTCCCTTCTTTTCCAAAGGCCAGAAGGATGCAGCAGCCAACGGCAGATCAAATACAGAAGGAGCAGAACACTATCTGCACTGGAGGCCAAAAAAAGGAGCCAAGCAGATTGTTTCAGCCGATGAAACAAGTATGGAGGCGAAAAGGCGAACACCCTGTTCCGACCAGGCCAACACCACGACCAAAACCTCTTATTAGTAATCAACAGCACGATACTAATAAGAAGCCTTTCATAAGTTCTTCTGCGAAAGTGAAGTCTATTTGGGTACCCAAGAAGTCAATGAAGGCCAGCCCACAATCACGACAAATCTGGGTGCCTAGGGCTTGCTTGCGGGCTCAAATAGCTACACCAAGGCCAAACCCTGTACAACATGTTTCACTCACGCGAACATCTGAGGCCCAGTCTTACACATCACGCACTAACACGTATTCTTCCATGAGCACAAGTAGAATCACTTATAAATGGGTTCCTAAAAAGCCCCATTTTTCAAGTAAATACCCTATCACACTCCCCAGAGCCTCCACAAAGTCAAAATCAAAACCTATCCATTGCATTTGGCAACCTAAAACTTGTAATAAACCCCCAGACCCCAGTTGTAAATCCATGCCCACCTACTAACTACGTCACTCTCACACCACATCATTCCACTTAGCTCCTAGGTCTCACCAATCCCGAACTACACACACAAACACCAAGCACTTACTAACCCACTAATCTCTCCCGAACCTCATGTTAATGTTGTAATGGGGACAAAAACGGTTCTCTCTTGTCCTTTACAATGTTAACACATGTTTCTATATTCTCACAGAATCAGGAGGCAAGAAGTAACATGGCAGATACGGCAGGAACTAGCTCCCAGGCAGGCACCAGCACCCAAGTCGTGGATATTGAAAGTCTTCCCATTGAGGAGGAATTGAAGGAACGCCCAGTGGCATTAAGGGCATTACATGCCATACCGGTTCAGAACCCTCCACAAGGGCACACTATGCCAGTCAGTAAAAACTCTCATTGGTTCAGTGATGTGGCAAGACCCTTAGGCAAAGGCACTTATATGTGGGAGGCCGAGATAGAATTCAATGGGCGCTAGGGCAGGTAACACTTTTTCACTAGGGAATTTGAGAGACTGCAAAATAATGAAGGACTGAAACCTATATGGAAGAAGGCAGGACTCTACGAGTACTTCAAATTCCAATTGCCAAAGCCGGATTTTCTAAGATGCTCTTATTTGATTAGCACCCTTACTCCGAGCAAAGACAAAAAGGGATACAGCTCCTTTTTCCTCCCATCTCTCACAAGGGGCAATGAGCTCAAGCGTTTCAGATTAACTATCAACTTGGTAAGGGAAGCTCTAGACATGAAAGGTATGCATATTCCTACGGAGAAAGAGACTATGGTCCCCGACAATATGAAGAACAGGAATCTAACAAAGTTAAAAGACATGGTGGCCATGACGCCTACAATCGCCATTCATTTGCGAATGGACATGCAACACTTTGCATTTCCCGCCCAAGAGAGGTTCACAATGCCACCTAAAAAGGTATGGTTTAGTTTATACCTGGCTGATGCTTTTGATTTGACGATCAACATGCCTCACTGGATTATCGACCAAATCCACTTGGCTCATCAAAGGTGGTATAAAAAACAAAAGTCTGTACTGTACGGATGCTGTGCTCTGACCAGGATTGTGTACAGATGTCTCGCATATGATGTACCAGTGCAAAGGGCACTCATTTGGACCAGGGTACAAGAGTTTCAGCGCCGATTATCCTCCGCAGGACCACCATCCAAGAAAATGAGAGGCGCCGTTCAGATGCCCTGCGCACAACCCCGCGGTGCAACATTGACTCCAGAGACCACTCCACGACTTCCAAGGCGGGTGCAACCCTTCACTATCAGATTACCAAGGCACAGCACTGACGGACCTAATCTGGTGTTCCCACCCGTACCAACCGACCTAGAGTTTCCTCACGGATTCACTTTAGAAGACTTAACTGATGAGGAGGTAGCCAGAATCATTGAGGCTGTTAATGCAGAAGTCGAGGCAGAACAAGCTAGTGGACAACAAACTGCTACAGACCAACCCCATCTCAGACAACCAGAAATCGTTGATGTGGAGGGTGAAGAAGAAGAAGGACAAGAGGAGGAACATGATGGACAATCCGAGGAAGAAGAGCAGGAATATGATCAGGAAGCTCTAGAGGTACTTGAAGGGGCCCCAGCTTATACGAAAGCACTGAAAAAGCTCTATGACACCATGAATAGAGTTCAAGAGCAACATAGACTGTCCCTAGCAGCAGGCAAGGCCCTTATGAATCAGATCCTTGAGGAGGAAGGCGTCGACGAGCAATATCGTGCCACCCTTGACATGATATCTGAGGCATTAGGCGTCCCTAAAACGGTGCATACCACCCTTGCACAAGCATGAAGAACGGAACGAAGATATGGCAGACGCCCCCCTCGAGCAGGAAAGCAGATGAATGTATTAGTATCAGAACCACAAGGCACATCCACAACCACGGGCACCGCACACACTGTCCACGATACTGAGGAAACCCATGTATCAAGTGCACCTCCGTCACCCCCGTTGCCACCCCTGCCTCCATCTCCACCACATTCATCTCCCACAACCAGTGTAACCACTACTGTCACCGCCTCTGAGTCCACTACCCATACCGAAGCACAGACCGTCACTCAATCCACACAACCCCCACACCCTATCTCCACTTCGTTTGTCCATACGACCACTGAAACAGTAGTTCTAACTGCTGCCACAGAAGGTCTCAACCCCCCGATCACACTTCCGGGCAGTTCGTCTTCACAATTGCACACACCACTGTACACTTTCACCACTATCACCGCACCCACAATTCCACTATTCACAATCACTCCCACTACTGCATCCACCGTTGATCTTATGGACATCTCCCCCACCTCGGCACCTCTCCCTCCCCCCATGCATCCACCATCTCCCATTCCCCCACCTCCCACTTCACCATTTTCCAGCACCACATCCACACTCCCATTCCTCTTCCCCTTTCCCTTCCCCTCTGCATTCAACCCCCTACCAGCATCCACCCCTATCAATAATGTATTTAATAATATGTATCAGTGTATGTCGCAACTACAACAGCACTACCAAAATCTTGATAACCAACATACACGACTCTTTCGAAGTCATGAGGAACTTCAACTACGCTTCATGGATCTCGAAAGGGAAAAGCGGCTACTACAACAACAGCATACCACCTTACAGGAACAACACGAACAGTTAGTAGCCAACCCACCCCAGTCAGATGCAGAGGAAAGACAACATATGGATGAATTGCTACACTCCCAGATAACGGAGAATCTCAAACTTAGACGCAACCTAGCCCTCCTACGAAAACACATGTCTACAGCTCTCGAAGAGAATAAACGGCTGCAGAAACAGAATGAAGAGAACTTGGAAGCAGCCATGGAAGGTTCCCCGCAGGAAATCGACCCAGAAAAATTCAAGGCCATTCCCTCAGAAAATATGAAAACTGTGTTAGAAACCCATGCCGACCTCCGGGAGGCCCATGCAGCGTTAGAACGAGAAAGGGATGATCTACTTAAGCAACTGGCGACTCAGCAAGAGTCACCAAGCAAGGCCACAGCGACACATCCGAAGAGGTCACAAAACTCAGGGCAGAACTCGAAGAATTACGCAGCAAAGTCATGCAATACGAACGTCAACCCTCTCCCCTTATCGAGCCCGAGCCTGAAGATCTAGTGCCAATCGAGATAGAGGAAACTTTCGAAGACCCGTATGTTCCCATGCCTGCACCAAGGGGCAAGCAAACAGAAGAGGGCATGGACACCATAGAGATAGAGGCTCCTGAATGGATGCAAAGGTTATAGAAAGTGGCCACAACCCATGATGATAGAGTGGCAGTTCAGATAGCATCTATGTCACACTTGGAAGAAGTAGTCATAAAATCGGATTACTTTAGGAATCTCTCCCATCATAGGTGGATTGGCACATCCGACGATTTGTATGTTCCTTTCTGTGTCCTAATGGCGGATTACAATGCGGAAATCAAGAGTCACACATCAAAAGAACCAACCTCGGCTACACAGTTCGCACCGGACGACATCCCAGCAAGTGCCAAGCAGGGCAATATTCATCAACCGATGTGGAGGATTCGTCTACTAGAAACCTACCCAGAGATGGTAAGAACATGGAATAACATGCCTTTGTACATCAAATACAACCCATGCTACTGTCCTATGTTTCGAAGAAGGTCATGGCCGGAATACACAAAAATGGTGCTGACAAACAAAGGATGTGAGAAATGGCTCAATTATGTTTACTTAGCACCACCCAAAGGCCAACCTACCATAGGATACATGATCTTGACGATTCGGCATTGGGGGGTCAGGTTTAAAAATGTACCAGATGTCATGGCCCAAATGTGCCTTAAAATTTTTGAACTCATGTTGGTTACCTTCAGGACTTTCAAAAATGTCAAGGAGCCCCATCTGTCAGCTCTTGGATTTAATGAAGGTAATCAGGACCTCGTCTACGACATGAGTGCAACACCATCTATTAATGTTGTATATGCATGGCACGCGCGCATCAAGTATCTACCAGCCTGCTTCAAACAGACGTTTGAAGAAATGTTCGTCACGGGATTCTGGGAATATCACTCAGAGATATTCATTCCCAGACCATCACATTTATTGCAGTTGTTTGCAGTGGAACAAGCTCTCCATTCAGAAAAGTTACGTATACCACATCCAGAGGTTCCCGGGCCGGTAGATTGGGATGCTTTACTCACGGACTTGGCCAAAGGGTTGCGGATTGCAGAACATCACTTAGCACAAGACGTTGTTGAGTACTACATCCAACGACCCACCCAACAAGGGTCTGTCAGGGACGACAGACGCGAGAGAGGGGGGGGGGTGTTGGAACTGAAGGACTCACTAGGCAAGGAAGCTTAAGAAGGGAGTCAGAGAGAAGAGAAAGTACAAGCAGACAGAGCAGTCAACGACGATCTGGCAAGTAGGCCAATATTTTTTCAAGACATTTATGCACATAAGAGAGGTGGACACAAGGAGAAGGAGCAAGTAGGGAGCTCCAGGAAATGTATATCAAAATGTTAGAAGAAATCCCTACAACAATAGTGATTTTCATCACTAAAAACCCTTGTAAATACCATTTCACATTTTTGTAGCTCCATTTTGTGCAAGCCAAGGAGTCCTTGAGCTTGAGGAGCTTTAGAAGTATCTACCTGTCAGTTTTCACATTTTTTAGACTTCGTTTGAACCTCCAAATAGGGTAGAGAACCTAATTTTTAACTAGGCCGGACACTAGGTCTGGACAAGGCCAAAACCTAGTCAAAAACTATAAATAGAGCTAGAGAGCTCATTTTTGAGGTTAGCTTGTAATTTAAATGAACTTGTAAGAACTTTTTGAAAGGAATCTAAGAACTCCATTGCTTCTCACTCTTTGTCTTGCCGTGTGTGCGCGTGTGTGTGTATGTGTGTGCATGTTTGTGTGCTTCTCACTCATGCACTTGTGCCTCCACTTGCCTGAGGTCTTCATACCATCCTCACGTCTTCCCGGATTGACATTAAAGGAGGTGCTACTCATCACTAAGCTACAAGGGATTAAAAAGGAATAAGACCCATAAAGAGGAGGAGAATGTTGTTACTCAGTTGAGGAGGGAGATTGAGGCATTGAAACTAGAAAAAGAAGAGGAAGCCCAAGCAGAAGAACTAGCTCAGCTTCGACAGGAGTTGCAGGAACTCAAAGGGGGTGGCATCAAGAGTGGGCTATGGTATACCATGTGCAGCAAGCAAGGTCATGTAGTAATTGAATGTCCTCTGTTAAGTGTAACTTGCCAGCTAATGGCAATCAAGAAGAATGCCTGCAACAACATATTGGACACAAAGAGGAGCCCTACCACCAGCAAATGTGATGGCGGATGCACCTAATCAAGGTAAAAATTACAAGCCCAGACATAGGGATAACTTTGGAAATGGGCCTAGGAGGCCAATTATTTGTTTCAGATGTGGAGAATGTGGGCACTATCAAAGTAGGTGCACCTACCAGAAAATGCCCCTCCTTGCAGGAACTGCCCAAAGGCCAGAGACCATTATACTAGTCACATTCAAATGATTTTTGTGCGCAAAGAAGAAATGGTAGATCAAGTCAATGTGCCGTCTCCATCTACCAAGGTGGTGCAGTTAGAAGAAATTGAATCTTTTACAGTGCAAACAAGAAGCAAGGGGAAGGCTCAAGAAGAAATAGGTCAAGAATCAAGGATTAATGGATTGAACAAAGACAAAGAGACATCTGAAGACAAAGCCACCACATGTGCAGATACAAGGCAAAAAGGAAATTTCATAGGTACCAGTGATGCCATTGGACATGCATTCAACAGGGCTCATGAGGAGTTGGATAAGTCAATTGGAGCCCATGCTCTTAAGGAATCAAAAGCTTCCACACTACTCCATGAAAAAGGAGGTCAATATCTTTTATTTAATACAGATGGATGGGAAATTCAAGTCAGAACTCTTGCAAATAATTGATGAGGCGTCCACAACAAGTTTAGTGGCAAAGGCTGTTGTTATGCATAAAGATAAAATTTTAGGGGAAGCACCCCTCACAGATTATAAGAGCCCTCGACTGACAGTCTCTATCAAAGGTCATGAGTTTCAAGGAGTTATTGTAGATGGTGGTTCTGGCATTAACTTGATGCCTGAACATACCATGAAAAAGATTGGACAACACCCTTCAAGACCTGCCAACTTCACTGTAACACTGGCAGACCAAAGCATAGTAAAACCTATGGGAGTGGTCCCTGGAGTCCCAGTCAAGATACGAGGTACCATCTTCAACTTGGATGTTGTTGTTTTAAGACTGCCATAGGTAGAAGGAAGTTTCCCCTGTTAATTGGGAGACCTTGATTAAGGCATGCCAATGTGCTGCATGACTGGGGCAAGGACACAATGTGGGTAAAGCAGGAGGGAAAAGAGTTGCAGCAGATATTTTTAGAAGAAGGTCCAGACAATCAGAGACATACCAGCATGATGCAGACAATTGGTATTTGTATGGAAGAAGAATTGTTGGACAAACGAGAAGCAGATCTATTTGAAGAAGCAAATTTATATGAAGAGGAAAACATGTTGGCTTGGCTCCATGCAGAAGACACATCTGCGTGCTATGGAATTTTTCCAAACTCAAGTAGAGAGGAAGCCTATGAAGAAAAAGAAGACATCACTCAGGTTACTAATTCGAGTGAAACGATTTCAGTCAAAGGTCATAGCAGAGAGAAGAAAAGAAAAGCCCTTAAGTGCAGTAGTGATGAAGCCACTCCAAATCATATGTCAATGGCCACTTTTTTATGGATACTAGTATGGATATCATCTGTTATGTCAATTTTAATGATAGTAAGTGCAAGGCTTTACAAGGATGTGGAAGGAGTACCTGCAAGTCTTTGGAAACACAGGGTTCCATTGGATGAAGAAGTTGGAATAGTAAAAATGAAATTTTGCTGATTAAGCTATAAAGTTATTGAATCAAAGATACAAAAGATGCAGTATGGAGGAGATAATATTCTAATGAATGATTTAGGGTACCCCTATCAAATGATCAGTGTGCCCAACAAGAAGACAAAACAAATGAAGTGCACTACAATTGGAGATTATGGAGGAGTTTCTCTTAGTCAATAATCAAGGCTCAAGGCCCATCATCAACACAACTGAAGATTTATGGATCACCTAGAACCTGCAAAATTTGTCCAGGTTGTACATAGCCCTCTCATTTCATTTTGCTCAAGTTTTAGTAGTTTTATCCTTTTTCATGCTTTTTCTTTGAGTTTTTAGCAAATTTAGCAACCCTCTCATAGTCCTTGGCATAAGTACAATTTTTGGAAATTTTTGGGAATTTTTCTAGCATTTTTAGAATTTTTTCTAGCATTTTTTCATCCTTTTCAAATGTCATTTTCTTGTTAAATTGGAGGAATAAAGGAATCCCTGTGATTTTGAGTGAAAAAACCGACATAGGCCTGTAGGGAATTTTTTGAGACTTTTTTTGGATTTTTTTGCATTTTTTTTGGATTTTTTCTGTATTTTTCTCCAATGTTTGGATATTTTCCAAAAAAAAAGGGGGCCCCATGGATTTTATTTTTTCCCAAAAGAAAACAAGGGAAGCAAAATTTCAAAAAAAAAATTCTCTCTCTCTCTCTCTCTCCCTCCCTCCCTCCCTCCCTCCCTCCCTCCCTCCCTCCCTCCCTCCCTCCCTCCCTCCCCCTCTCTCTCTCTCTCTCTCTCTCTCTCTCTCTCTCTCTCTCTCTCTCTCTCTCTCTCTCTCTCTCTCTCTCTCTCCTCTCTCTCTCTCTCTCTCTCTCTCTCTCTCTCTCTCTCTCTCTCTCTCTCTCTCTCTCTCTCTCTCTCTCTCTCTCTCTCTCTCTCTCTCTCTCTCTCTCTCTCTCTCTCTCTCTCCCCGCCCCCATTTTATTTTTTTATTTTATTTACTTTATTTTATTTTTATTTTCTTTTCTTTTCTCCTTTTATTTATTTTATTTATTTCTTTATTTTAATTTTCTTTTATTTTATTTTAGTTATCTTTTTTATTTTGAGCTTATCCCCCACCTAGGTGCGTTTATAAAAAAGGAACACACACACACACACACACACACACACACATATATATATATATATATATATCTTCAGGCATTTTTTTTTTATTTTCTGTGGTCCAATGCTTTAGGCTCTAGATTGCGCCTCAGATGGCCATTTTTTTCAAAATTGGAGTCATTTTCATGTATTTTGCACCTGTGGACTCATTTTCTGCCTTAATTTTTTCCAAAATCCCACCTTTTCTCTGACTTTTGGTCAAAACCCACATGTTTTGAGCACATTTCTCACGTGCTTTTAATTCCACACATGGTCCACATGGTCTATTCTCACTTTATTTTACCATATGTTTCATAATTTTCCATATGCACCCTCTGTAGCTTTCTTGTTTTATCTTTTCGGCCCTCTCCAGACCCCATTCTCATACTCCCTCATCCTCTCTTTAACCTTCTGCCGAGCCCCATCCTTACCCCTCCCTGCCCTATCCATCTCAACCCCCTGAGCCCTCCCCCCTCCTTTCTACCCTCTCATTTCCCTCCTTTGCTTTTCCATGAAAATATTCCACTTTTGGGTTCTTCTCGGATGTTTGCTCTCTCCTGCTTCTGCTGAACTTGGTAGCTGCTCAGGTGTCCTTTTGAAGATTTTGGAGCACAAGAATCATGGTGTCATATCTGCTCAACGTTTTGGTTGTAGCTCTCCGGGACGGAGAGCACATTAGGTGGCGGGCATCTGTTGAGCCCATAAAAGTCATATTGGTCAAAGTCAACCACAGTCAAATTTTTAAAGTGTTTTGGAAAGTTTAGGTGGACCCTCTCTTAGGTGCACAAGTGAAGAATTAAAAGGAAAAATGTGAAGGTATGTGAAGCGGTAGCGTACGCAGAAGTGAAAGTATGGCCCCACAATTAAAATTTTTTGTTTTTGTCTAAAGTCACTACAGGAGAAAACAGGGATTTGTTGGCTGCCCACTTTTGGAGACAATCTTGGGACATCAAAGTGAGCACCAAGATACTCTAGGAGTTAGGAGCGTACGTGAATCGACACTCAAATCAAGGCAAGGACTATTCTTGGAGCACTAAGCAAGGTGAGCATAGTCTAAACTAGGCAAGAGAGAGAAGTGCAAGAGACACACAGTGTGTGACGCAGAGAAGTGAAGTGCAAGGTGTGCATGAAGAGTGACTAAGAAGTGTGCAAAGAAGTGCTAAGCTTACAACCAAGGATCCCAAGGTCCCATTGAAGCTGTGTGCATGCCGACAGAAGGTGTCCATCCTTCCCCCTTATTAGAAGCTTGGTGCAAGGTGTGCACAAGTGCAGGCGTGGAGAAGGTGAAGATCTGGTGCAGAGAAGGCCAGCAGCAACAAGACCCTTGGGTATTTTGTATCTTGTGATTGTGCACTCTATGGGATTTCACACAGAAGCATTGGATTGTATTGTGCATCACCATTGTATTTGTCTTCTTATAATCAATCGACAGAGGTTTCCAGTGTGTATCTTTCTTCTTATCTTTCCCTTTTCTCCTACAAACACTTAGATCCCTTTTTGTACAAGAATCCCCCAATATCTTCTCTTCTACTTTCATCCACCAAAAGATATTGGCAAAATAACATTTGTGCTAATAGAAATAAGCAAAACATTGAAGTTATGTCATTTTTGTGACTAGAAGTTTTTGTAGAAGCAAAGTTCTCAGTTTAAGCAATCTTTTCTCAAATTTTGGAGAAGCATTGAGTTAATGGTGACCATAGAAGTTTTCTAGTGTCACATTAATTCATTTCTTATGATGTTTCATACATCAACATGTGCGTATCGTTTGGAACCTAAAGTTCTAGCTTCTAATCGTTCTTCCTCTTTCTTGGCTACCTTACACATCCATAAATGAGTGTCCTCGTGCAACCATGATGGGTCTGATTCTAATGACTGCACAAACTCTGTTTCTTCAGGTGTCTTATGGATGGTATTCCATTGAATCGGGGGTACATCACGATGGGAATGATCCTTGAGATTAACTTTGGTGGTTACTATTAGATGTTGCAAGTACAAAGAGTTAGTTCCCCAATCTTGTACAATTTGCAATTGACGCATGAATGGTCATCCTAAAATCATCTCGTAAGGGTGATTTTTCCCAAAGTCACAAATGGCAAAAGTGTGCTCAAATTCTACACAAGTGGTGATAGATATTCCTTCTAATAAGCCAAATGGTTTTTTTATGTGTCCTTCAGCCATTTGTAGCTTCATTCTAGTGGGTTCTAGTGTTGGCTTACCCCAACGTTTCCATAAAGCAATGGTAGCAATGGCTACTCCGGCTCCTAAATCTAGGATGGCTTTAGTCATGTATCCTTTGTGGGTTATTGGAAGATAGGTATTACCTTCCTCTCCTTCACTCATATCTCCAATTCTTTCCACAGGTATTTTTGGTACCTTCTTATGTAAACCTTCCTGAGAGTGAATGGAAGTGGCCGCTAGGAATTGATTTGAAAAATGCTTCCACAACTCTAGCTTAATTTTCAACAATTGTTCTAAAGTGAGATGACACTGTACTTTAGTGTTCTTGATCACTTCCATGTTTCTAGGGATTACTCACTCTTCATTTCTCACTATTATGGTGGGAACTCTCATACTAATAGACTTAGCTTCCGAAGGTCCTGTGAACTGAGGTAACTCTTGTAGGGAGTTGGATTCAAAATTTGTTTGTTCACTAAGTTGCTCTTCCTCTACATCATCATAGATGGAAGGTATGTCTTGGGGAAATTGTTCCTGCAAGTCATCTATCTCTTGAATAGGGGGATGGGTTTATTGCTCTTGTCTCCACTTTTCCCCTTGGATTTCTCTTAGGAACCCTTGTGAATACTTATGTATGGAAGAAGGGTTTTCTTCACACACCGTGTTCAGCACTTGAGACATGGATGGTGCATTACCTTCCTGTGTCTCAAGAACAATAGGGTTCTTTTGCATATTCTTCTTCTTGTTGCTAGCAAACAAATATTGTAGCCTCTCTAGTAACCCTTCAAAGTGTAACTTTGGCTTTGTTATATTACTCCAATTAATATATCGAGAAGCTTCGAACATGGTTTGGGTTAGTTCTACCATCTTCATGCAAAGTTTGGTTGTCTCAATTTCTAAGTCTCCCCTTGGATAGTTCTTACTCAATTTAGCTATCTGGGGTCCTTCTCTTAATCTTGCCTGGTATGCTCGAAACATCATATCTAGGTTTTCAGGTATAGGTTCAGCTAAAACTGATCCTGGTTTTTGAGTTGGGTTCTCCTTATTCGACTCTTGCGAAGTTAATTCTAGGGTTTTAGCTCTAGTTTCCTTTAGGCTTCCTTCCAAATTATTTATCTTTTTACTCCACTTTCTATTGATTCTCTCTCGCGAGTCTTTCCAAGATTTTGTCTTTCTACCGCTAGATTTTCCAACTTCACTAGTCTCCACTACCTTTTCTGGGTTGGGTTGTTGGTAGTGTCTGGGCTCTTTCTATAGCTTGGATAGGTACATATGTAGGTGTGGATCCGACTGCGGTGTGCACAATACCTATCATGTTAATGGGCATCACTTTTGAGGCATTAGTAGGGTTCTTAGGGCAATCTCTTATAATGTGCTCTTTACCACATTCTGCACAAAAACCTTGAATGTTATAGTATTGTGACTGTCCAGCTATCAGAGGATGTGGCCAATCCTTTATGAAATGATCTCCTTGGCACCTAAAGCATGGTCCTTTAGGGCCCTTTGGTCTTGCTTATCTCAATTGGGGTTGTGGGTTAGGATTAGCATACATAACATTGGCATAATCGGCCTCCCAACTAGGTTCCATTGGTGGACTATCATAATATATGTTTCCAAGTGTTTTGGAGACTTCGTATAGTATTGATCCTAGTTGATCTGCAATCTCTTTAACCTTCAACAAGTAATCATTGACCGATGTCCTTGTATCTTTCTTTATGTTATTCAACTCGTTTTTTAGTTGAATCTTCCTTGCTCTTGTACCTGTAGCATACAACCTTTCCAATGCAAGCCAAACATCTCTACTTGTGTCTAGATCTTGTATGTGTCCTACCATTGAATCTTGAATATTTTGTGATAAAATGAATATAACCCTTTTGTCTCTTTCATTCCAAAGTCTAAAATCCCCCAATTGTTGTTGATTTGGATCCTCTGGTAATATAGGTTTGATATTTGTTCCATCAATCAAACCATACAAGCCTCTACCTTGCAAGTATGCTGTGATTCTAAATCGCCATGCTTGATAGTTGTTCTTATCAAGCTTCTCTATTTGTGCATGTTGATCGCCCATTGTGTAAATACTAAACTTCCTCCTTTAAATCTCCTTTTGGATATATATGATAAGAAGAAGTATGAGATTTACCTTTGTTATAAAGTTTATGCACCTTTCTTTGCTTGGATGTTGCTTGAGATGCTTCCTTGCTATCTCCTTCTACCTTTGTGTAGTGTCGATGATGAACCTCTTCTCCAATAGCTTTAAATTCTTCATCAAGGTATTATAACCTTCTCCAAGATTCAATTCCTTGCTCTGATACCAATTTTGGAGTTTATTGACCTCCAAAATATAGCAAGAAGTAGGTGGAACCCCCTAGGAACAAGTTGACCTTCTCACAAACCAGTCAGAAGTAGGTGGAACCCCCTAGGAACAAGTTGACCTTCTCCCCCTAGGAACAAGTCATCACAGAAAACCAGTCATGCTTGCAGAGCTTACTATTCTCTAATGGATTAGAATTTTCTAAAACTGTTTTAACCACATATACTAGACACCAAGAGCTTTCCAATGAGCCAAAGAACACTCAATTTGGATAAATACACAAGGAGATATGACCTCTGCAAAATAGAGGTTTAATGGAGACCTTCAGCAGAGGTGAAACCAGAGAACACACACTACTTGCAGAGAGTACTGCTCTCAGCTCAAAACTCCAATGATTATGAAAATTTAAAGGAAGAAATTAGACAGTAATAGCTTTCAAATGAGCTATCAAACATGTAATTTGGATATATAATGAGGGAGATACAAGCTCTGCAATATCTACATACAAAACTACAGCACCATAGAGATACACATATGCCTCTCTTGGACTTCCCACAAGATCACGACTTTTCTCCTCTTTTTATAGCATGGGAAACTAATCTAAAACCTTCCTAATACATCTAAATTCGTGGTAGACACTTGGGTGGAGGTATTACATGACTCAAGTGCTCAAATAAGCAAAGTATTGATGGACTTTGAGAACTAGCCACATCGACCTTCCACTAGGACACCACTGCAGCTCCCTTGTGACTCACTAATTTGAATCACCATGTTTTAGAACTCACGTGGTATTTTTGCTATCCTTTATGAATAATATGAGCCTTCTTGAAGTATTTGAAGACTTCCCAAAGGTATTTACATAATTTGAAACTTGTACCCTACATAAAACAAATGTTCGCAACACAACTCAACCATCACGATGGTGTGAGACCATTGTGATGGTCCGGCTGAGCCGTCGCGATGGCGTGAGCCAATCGCAATTGTGCGACACAATTGTGATGGGGTGAGCCCGTCATGATGGTCCACCAAAGTGAAGATTCTTGGGATGCAACTGTGGATTCGTGTGTGCGCAAGTGTTCCCTGTGTCGTGCTATAGATGCGTACCAAAAATTCGGACTTTCTCTGACCATTGTGATGGTCCAAGAGCTTCGGCAGATATGGCAGAAAGTATGAGTTTTAACCTTTTTGGAGCTCTCCTACTGTTCTGGAGTATTGTGCCTGTAAGAAAACTCAAAAAAACACACACACATATGCAAGCTCAATAGCTCTCTCTCTCTCTCTCGCATGCGCAAATGAGGAAAATGAGGAGAATAGGTGGATATGGTGAAATTTTTGATTTTTTTGGAGTGGAAGAAGATGATGCGGTGATGAAGGAGGAGTGTAGGGGAGATGAAAAACACTAAAAACTATGCAAAACGACAACAAAAAATGAAATAATTACCTTCCAACGCTGATTCTTGCTATACTCTTACCATCAAGCATTCATCCTAGAACTCAATCCCGGGCAATGGTGCCAAAATTTGGTGTAGCTCAAGCATAAGCACCACCTCCTTTAATTGTCAATCCGTGGAAGAGATAGGAGTGATATGAATATCGTGAATGCAAAAAGTAGTGAGAGTGAAGGTGAGAAGCATGGAGATGCACACACACATACACACACACATGGAAGAGACAAGCAAGACACAATGGAAGGTAGAAAGTAGACTCTATTGCTCAATAACACTCTTACAAGCTCAAAGCTCACACTAACTAATACAATCCAACACTAGGTGACACTATCTCACCTCAAAAATGAGCTCTCTAGCTCCTTTTTTTATAGATTTTAGACTAGTTTTGACCGGTTTCACATCTAGTGACCGGCATAGTTAAAAAATAGGTTCTAGGGGGTGTTTGGAGGTCTAAACAAAATCTAAAAATAGCCAAAATTGGTAAGCTCATTCTACCTAAGCTCCTCAGGATTGAGGACTCCTCGACTTGTACAAAATGGAGCTACTAAATACAAAATTGGGTATGTTTATGATACATATGTTACAAAAATGATAAAAATCATTGTTTGGAGTTTTGGAAAAGTAATATGAAGTATATTTCTTTGAAAAAAATGACTGTCTGGATCCCCACGACTCTTTATAATTCGCTCCTACATGCTTCCTCTGTGTTTATGCCTTTGGCTGCTGCCAATAGGCTAAAAATCACGTGAAATGTTCATCAGGATCTTCATGTGTTAATCCTCTAAAGGAAGAAAATTTGGTAAAGTTTCTGAGTCTACTTGAGCTTCCATATTTCCTACTGATGATGTGGATGAAAGGACTAGTTGATCTATGAGTGAATTTCCTTCATGTTATTTTGAAAGAAACCCCTAAGGTTTATAAATGGGTTACGGCCATGAGCTCATCATTCTATTCCTTAGGCTCAAGATGAACTCCAAGGAAAAGGAAAAGTTACCTCTTCAAGTACATTTTCGACACCTTTGCACTTTTTCTTCACTTTAAAATTGTGGTCCTCCTATGCTCAAGCTGCCTTGTCCCATCGAGCATGCCAAATTTTGTTGGGGATTCTTTAGTTCAAAGGGGCTTGAGTTTTTGTACGAGAAGAATGGAGAAGAAGGAGAAACACAATTGCAGTGGAAGCCTTTGGGTCTCAATTAGCATAAAATATTACGATGTCTTTGTCTAGAATAAGACAAAATGTTCCCTATGTGTAGTAGTTAAGCCAAAGAAGTGCACACATAAGTACACAAAATATCATAATTACCTGTGCAGTCAACCTCTAGACTATTCTGTCACCTTGTCCAGTAGATTTCCCTTGTGCACTCCTAACACTCAAGCTTCCAATAATACTTGTTCACTTTTGTTGTCGATATGCAACACCTCCTTGATGATACTTTGTCACACTTTGTTTTCTCTCTTAGTTTCTCTCTATGCGCTCTCTCTGCATAGCTTGTCACCTCCTTTGCACACTTGGTCTCTCTCTTTGCACACTTTGCCTCTCTGCATATGCATTATCTAAGTGTGTATGTCTTGCTCTCTCTTTCTCTCCAAGTGTAGTGTATGCCCTTGCTCTTGCTCTTGCTCTTTCTCCTCTAGTCTATCTCCGAGAATGTGCATTGTCCAAGTGTGTATGTCTTGCTCTCTCTTGCTCCATAAGTGTAGTGTATTCCCTTGCTCTTGCTCTTGCTCCTCTAGTCTATCTCCAAGAATGCTCCTTTATGGTGTGTCAATTTCTCTTATGTATGTTGCTTCAAGTACTTGTCTATCTTGATGCTCACTTTGTTGTCCAAAACGTTTTCATGTAAAGACCAAGACTCCCTATTTTGTCATGTATTGGCTTTATGGAAAACAAAAATTTAAATGGGGGGCCACACATAAGGCCTTGTGTACCGTCTTCACTTTTTATCTTTTTTGCTTTTGACCTTAATTTCTACAAAATGTGTGCATAAGGGAGGATTCACCTAGACCTTCCATAACACTCTAAAAGCCTTAAAACCCCTTCAAAAAGACCTTTTTGCAACTTGCATTTAACTTTTCGTACAATACCATTGTGAACAACTACTTGTGCACTACTTGTGCACCCATATCCTTGGCCACTTGTGCACCACCTATGCAGCACTTTGCTAAGTCACCACTTTGATCGGTTCAACATGAAATTAATGGATTCTTCATTGTAGCAATAATGGAACAAATTGATAAAGAAGATCATATAGAATAAGTAAAGGAAGAATCGAATGGTGAAAATCTAGTTCTCATCATTATGGAACCAACATTCTCTTCAAATCTTGATTTCCTAGAAGAGGTAAAAGTGAATTATTGTATATAAGAGACCTTGTATCTCATGCATATCCTCTTATACAAAGTAAAGGAACCAATTAAAGTAGATATTATTACCTCATGCGATAGAAAATTTGATGGTTTTGATATTCAAACCCCAAAATAAGAAGCAATCAAAGGAGAAGCATATGACAATCAAGAACTGAAAAAGAAAGTGATATGGACTATAGAACAAAACAAGGAAAAGTGCACTTACATTGGCAGTGGTGCTAAAAGATGAAGAGAGTCAGTTGAGACACTTGTTTTAACAATATCAAGATGTATTTGTTTTGCCATATAAGGATTAAAATGATGTTGACCCAAAGATATATGCAAATAGGATTCCTATGTAGCTAGATGCAAAGACCTCTAAACAAGGGCCATATACATATAATGATGTATATATTTTCTACTAATATTAAAGAGGAGATAGATAATATCTTGGAAGAGGGTTTGATTTATGAAATTGAACATAATGGGTATTTCCCCATAATTGTGGCGCCCAAGAAAAATAGAAAACTAAGAGTTTGCATCAATTTGAAAAAGGTCATTTATGTGACCATAAGAGATAGTTATACATTACCATTCACTTATCATATTTTGGAAAAGAGTGGCAAGCAAGGATTTAGATAGTTTTCTCAATGTATTTCTTGTTATAATCAAGTTGCAATTTCATTACAAGACCAACATAAATTTGTGTTTGCTATTGAGTGGGGAATATATCCCTTTAAAATCATACCATTTGGTTTAACAAATTCCCTATGACTTTCCAAAGATTAATTTATCCCATCTTCAAAGAATTTCTGCAAAAATGCTTGGAAATATATGTAGATGAATTATCTAGATACTCTACACAAAGATCCGAGCACATCCTTGTATTGGAGAAAAATATGGAGCCTCTCCGAACCTTGAAAAACGTGTCTTTATGATCAAGCAAGGAAATATCTTGGGACACCATGGCATATCGACTTGACAAAGACAAAGCCAAAGCAATAGTCAATTTTCCAAAACCAAGAGATGTCAACGAATTACAAGCATTTAGGGGACATTGTGAATGGACATGTATGCAGTTATTGCATGTCATCCATGTGCTTTGATTATTACGTTTGAATGGAAGAAAGGTTGAAATAAGGCTTTTCAAGAGATTAAATGTAGATTAGTCACTTCACCCATCTTGAAAGTTCCACATTAGAACAAAATCATCCATGCCAGATTTTCCAATTGCATATGCAAGTAGAAAGCTCAATAGTACAGAGAGAAATTACACAACTATGGAACAAGAGATTCTAGGTATGGTCTATGCAATAAAAATATTCTAAAACTTTTTTCTTTCAAATTAATTTATATCTTTTGTTAATCATCAAGTTTTCTCTATTTAGTAAACAAACCTTGCAATACATGAAGATTAGTATGATAGCTTCTCTTATTAATTGATTCTGACTTTGAAGTATTAGTCAAAATAAGGTAATATCCATATGCAAGTGGATCATCGTTATGGATATTACCTTAGGGAATTTCATATGACTTGTCGGATTCCTATTTAGTGAACCTTTTTAGGGAATTTCATATGACTTGTCGGATTCCTATTTGTTTAATCTAGAAGTGGTTCCAAAATGGACGAAGACTTATGCACCCATACTGACTTATGTTCCATCACATCATTATCGTCCAACAAAGAAACACTTATTTAGAGAATCAAAAGATCTTTAAACTATTGTTATGCAAAAGAGATGAACATGGACTACTATGCTATTGTGCATATGACGATGAGGAATGGAATTTAATTACACAACCCTATCACTCTAATTCAGGATGGAATTCTTATGCAGAAGAGATGAACATGGACTACTATGCTATTGTGTATATGACAATGAGGAATGGAATTTAATTACACAAGCCCATCACTCTAATTTAGGATGGAATTTTCACCAATTTAAGACCTTGCAAAAACCTAAGGCACTTACGTGTGTATTTACTACGTATGGTCATGGTCAAGGACATCCATGAGTACTCTAGCATGTGATCGTTTTGTCGAGAAAGACCCCTTGTAGAGCATTCAAATCTATATCAAGGGATTGTAGCACCGGAGTGGAGTAAACATATAGCAAATTATCTTAAACTTTTTGGGAACTCAAAATTATCTACATCTTGGAGTGGGTTTGTTAAAGGGGTGACTTAGGTTTATTGGTTTTGTTTCATGTTGCATTTCCTTAATATTGGGGTGACAGATTTTTCAATGACTCTAAAAGTGGAGATGTGGTATCCTTGTTATCTAATGAAGTTGATTCCTCTAAGTTTGATCTCATCTTTCAAGTTAGTTGAGATTGATTCTCACTTTCACTTTCACTTTCACACTATCTTTTTTGAAAGATTTTTCATTCAAATAAGAGTGGTTCAAGAGGTGGAGTCACATATTCATACATATGAGAAAAATATCGTGGATTATAAAATGTTAGAACACCATGCATGTATTCATTTTTGCACATAGACACAATAAGATGCAAAGTCTAAATTTGTTGAATGCATATGTAACCAATCTCTACCTAATATGATTTTCTTTTCCATTCCCTCTTCATCAATGACCAAGAAATCCTTATAGGAGACTTATCTATCTATGTTTAATGAAATTGTTGTTTCTCTTATGCATCCTAATCCTTTTTCACCTATTCTAGTGACATGTGTTTGTTTACAAGATTTGTTCTTTCAAATCCCAAGTCAATTCTAAATTGATGACACTTATGAATGCACCAATCAATGAGTGCCCTAGCTTTAGTTGAGATCTCTAATTCAAGCATGACATGAACACATGGTTTAGCTTCTGAATGTCCCATTATTTTATTCATGGTTTACATGGACTTATGAGACTAACTAATTGTGATCAAAAAGCCTTTGTCTTCTTTGTTTTCATCAAAGGATCAGACTTCGACCTTTCTATTCTTTACAACTTGGAGTGCCAAAATGGTTCTAGATTTTTGAATCCACATGCACAAATATAATTGGGCAATATTTCTCCATCTATTGTTGTTAATTGACCACTCCTCCGATGGAAATTTTGTTCAAGAAAAATGGTCCATGGCCTCTTTTGTGAAGCCTCTTAGCATGTTGCTTAAGCATGTAGACTAAAGCAAAGTCTCCTTATAAGCCTTGAACTTTGATGTGAGCATCAAAGTATGCTTTCTATCGCTTTTTTGTAGAATAAATGCATGCCACTTCTCTAAGCCTCATTTCTTGCAATTGCTTTTGTAGCTCAACATGATTAGACAAGTCATATTCTTGTCCATTTGTGCTTTTCTACAACTCCTAGCATTAGGACTTAGAATTCCAAGGATACAACAACATATTTATCATATATCAAATTGAGTTGTCTCATTCCTATTACTATGTTACAAGCTAACCTATAAGCCAAACTGCATGATGAGGCTGTTCATTCTAATCAAAGCTTTGTTATTCACCAATTTGGTCAATACTATGCATATAATTTTATTCATACTTTCAACTTGACCATTGATGTACAGATGATAGGGAGCCCTTCCAAGAGGCATTTGATGAATTTGTTGATGAAATATGTACCCCTATAACTATTTCAATGGGAAGGCCATATCTAGTAAAAAATTCTCCGAAGAAAAACAAATTCTTTACAAAGCTAAAACTGAATGTTTGAGGCCCATTTTTGCCCCTCCCAATAAGTCTATTTTAAATTTTATGTGTTTATTGATGTAAGCTAGTAGTTGCAGAAGCTATATTAGTTCACTATTAATCCACATTCCAAGGATCATCCAATATGCTTGTGAGCCAATTCGTAAATAGGGTTTAGTGTAACTATAGTACAGCATAGATGAAGGGCTTGTAGATTGTGTTCGCATTACAAGAATTTTGCCACCATCTTTTAGGAGAACATTTTCTTGTAAGTTTTGATCACCAAACTTTAAAAAATGTATTGAGCAAGTCATGCTGTAGGAAAAATCCAAAATTTTCTTCTTTTTTTCCAAGAGTCTGACTTCATAATGTAGATCATGTACAAAGGATCGTCCTATGGAAAACCAGCTCTCCACGATTTTCTCAAGAAACACAACAAGAAGGATCATGGACCAATAAAATGGTAATTAAACTTCTCTCCATAGGTGAAATCCCCATGCAAATTTCAGCTAAGGATTAACAATGCTAAGATAGATTGGTATAATGACATGTTTAAACTTCTCTCCATGGGTGGATTTACCATGCAACTTTCAACTAATGAAAAACAATGCTTCGTGTTAAAAAGATATTTTTTTCCCTTACTGATTATAATTTGTATAAAAGAAGACATGATGGTATTCTCCACAGAACGTCTTCAACATGAAGTTCTCTGTTCATTAGACGCATTCCATACAACTGGGCATCTATCAAGCCATTTAATGATCATAAGGTCTTACATAGTGGGCTAGGACAGTCCTAAGCTCATCACGGACTAAATGGAGTATGCCACAACCTATGATGCTTGTGGAAGGTGAGGCCCCATACTAAGTAAGCTACACTATCAGCACTCCACTATCAACCCAAGTGGGGCATTTGAGCAACAACCAAATCAAGGATACTTGTAATTTTCTCTCATTAATATGAAGTTATCTGTAATTTTAATCACTAGAACCAAGCTTTAGGGACAAATGACTATTTGTGAGCTACAAATCAATTATCACTAAGCATTTGCTACAAAGATTATTGATTCCATACAGTATGAAGATAACTAAAGAGTAGGAAGACCAGTCATAAGCATGCAGACACTCCTACAATTACTATATCTTTTATCCAATACTGGACACAAAAAAGGCATACCAAGTACGATAGGAACAAATAAGAATGCGACAATACTACAACCACAAATCAGACACATTCATCCTATCCGCAATTTCTCAGTAATGATAGGCGATTAACTCCATTAATTTGAAAGCAATAATTGAAACAAAGCCAAAAACAAAATGTACTTGGTCAATGAGCACAAACACAACTCCATTTGCATCTTGAAAATAGGATGCAATAGACTTACTTGGAAAAGTTCCATAAAAATATTATCAAATCTGATAATCTGCGAGTGCTAGTAGAATTCTTAATGATAATATACAAGAACATTTTTGCCACAATTACAAAGACAATAGAAGTTCTCTTCAGAGATTTTTGAATGTGTCATAATTATATAATACAATGAGCAGAAGTGTGAAAATAAGCTCACGATATTCGCAATTGCTTGGCTTGAATTACATGTGTTTATTACACCTCTGTGTTTCAGTTAAATTACAATTTTAGAGAGCAAGCAGCTCTTTATGCCTAGAACTGAAAATCAATCTGTCAGCCTCAAGGTTCGTCCTTGGGACAAGAACCTGGAGATGACACAAAATATGAATGACAAAAGTTAGTTTATCAGTATGGTTTATCAGAACAGGTTATATTTTACTGTCTGTATCAAAAGCAGAGGACATGATCTCCTTGGATCCAATTCGTGAATCTTTCATTGAATAGCTGCTCGGACTCAGTCACCTCAGATTTTTCGGTTCCATGAAGGCTACTGGTGTTGTTTTCACAGGAGGTCATTCTCTCATTGGCTTGCCCCTTGAAAAAGATATTATCATTTGGCCTAAATGACTTAGCCCTCATCAAAAGAGCAGTCAAATCCTGCACACAAGCACACACAACAAGGTATGTCTGTAATTCACTCAAACATGATATCATATCAAAAGCTGCTACTAAGTATAGCAGATAAGGGGGAGCAGGCAATGAAAACCCCATAAGTACATCCAAGAATGAAATAAAAATACTGATGTTTAGAAAAATACTTGGAAGTTTTCATCTGGATCATCACTCTCTTCAGATTTCTTGAACATATCAGTGAGAAGCCCACTGCTGTGTCGTATATCAGGCCCTGATGCAGTTACCTGATACCTGCAAAAATTAGCATAAACAAGCCAACTCTTTCAGATAGTGGGTAAACACTTAACCCAATATCAAGCAAATTAAGATATGAATTTCCTTTCCATGATATGGTAAATTCCAGCTTCCAATGCCTCATATCAGTCTCCAATTTAAGAAAAAAGTATAAATTGCATAGAACGTTGACAGCAAATCCCTCTAGATCCTCCCTCCATAAACGCATTAATTAGTTGTGTATAATCACATTACAGGCATACATCATGGTTAACAACTTGAGGACCATGATACCACAGAAACTGCCTGCCTGATCCAAGGCTCACAACCAAAGATGTAAAGCGTGAATCTTACTCTGACAAGAGGTAGATGGCAAATATGCACTTCATGATACACCTAATCCAAACCATATATAAATGTACTGAATCACCCACCTGCTAGAATTAAATGGCTTTAATTTCAATCATGAAAAAGGGTATTCCTACGGCACTCATGAACAACAACTTTGACCATAAATCATAATTTAAGGAGTGTTGAAAGCTTGCAACCTCTCCTGTGCATCCTCTTCACATGAGTTGCCTGAAGAAGACAACCACTCAGCATCTGCACAATCACCAAGGCATCTGACAGCCTCTGCATTTCTACAGAGGGATCTTGACATATTTGGTAATGATGGATCAGGGTTGTTCTGCCTGCAAATACAGCTGATTTTCAGTGACAAAAAAACATCCTAAATTTCTTGTATCTGATGCTCTCCAAAAAAAACAAAATATATAATTTAAATTTCAAAAATCAAAATGATTCGAAAAAACAAAAACCAACAGACCTGCAACATAGAAAACATATTAAATGTGAGAACAGAATATACCTCACATCAGAAAAGCTTAAAAAGCTATCCTCATTTGTAAAACATTGCTTCAATTCAGCCTCACTGATCGTCACACCTCTTTTGTCTAAATTCATTTTTCTGGGAGATGACATCTTGTCAAGACTCGAATCTTTGTGCGAGGCAGATGCTGCAAGCATTTTGGCAATTTCCTCATTATCCAACATATCCTCCGCAGAAAATGATCGCTTGAATGACAGTCTATCCAATAAAATCAAGAAACGAAGGTGAATCAGCATAGGTGTTGTTATAGCAAGTCCTACACATTCATATAACATGAAAGTGCCACCTTAGATCATTTAAAGGATCATTCCCAGCTCTTCTGAATTGTAAATGGTTGTCAGAATCAAGTTGCCACAGTGCTGGCTTGTTCTTGTCGGGACGAAAATGCCCTAGAAAACTGCAAATATTCTGAAATTCATATACTGCACCAAGAATAGTGTACTAAAAATAAAGAAAATTGGCATGTACCCTAAAAACCCAAGAGGCATATTAGTATGAAGCTGAATTTACCATGAAACAAAACTGAAAGGCTTGATAATAAACTAGTCTTGTTAAAGTCATGCACTACAATATAATTTCACCAACACATACAATATAAGTCCCAAACACTTGCTGACAAGGCAACATATAAAATGAACACATACAGCAAATCAATTATAGCAAAGGTTTCAGACTCAGATATAAGGATTACAATCCCTTTCTTTTCAAGTATCTGAATTATCAGGAACCGACTTATTGTCTAAATCATGAATTACACCAATGATAATTATTCTGGAGCATTACAACTTGGGCTCTTTGTCACATTTCAGCGGTACAGCTTAGCAAAGAAATAGTAAATTTTGGCCAAACCAATGTTAGATTGTATCTCATCTGATATTTCCCAATCCCAAGCCTATTAGACTGTATCTCATCTGATGATTCCCAATCCCACCCTCAGCTAGCAGTCTTGGTAAGAAGACAGTCAATAAAGCCTGATTCCATGAAATTCAGCTTCCCACTATACATCAGTAGATAAGTTCGCACAGCTTCTGGTTAAACGAAGGTTAATCGAGATTTGAGATCTGACTACGCTTAGAAGTATTAATGCTTCCATTAACATCATTCATGAGGCTGGACTAATCAAAACGGTGGATTCTCTCGAAGCAACTTAACGTTTCATACATAGTATGAACAGTATGAACAAGGAAAAATGACCATTATAAGAAAAATCTACGTCAATAATTCAGAAAATATAGAAATACTTCTTTTCCGCCTAACAGTGTTGGAAACATAGTTGCAACGTTAATCCATCCATATACAAATCCCAAATTACTTTAGGAAATATAAGATATAACCTCAATGAATCTAGGTAAGAACTGAAACCACCTACGAAGAAACATAAAGCTTAAAAGCTCAAGGCAGTCAATCACAAAATTATAGAGCCATCAGCTCAAGCATGCAACGCATTTACCATATACTGCATCTCCACTAATATCATCAGTGCTCAATAGTGCATATAGAACTATGGATGAATACATGCTCTCCCAAAAACACACACGCATACAGACCCCAAATGCAAGAACTCATAGAAAACTCCTCAAACCAAATTTCTATCATTGTGATCAGGGCAGCCTCAGGCCCACCTTCACCCAAAAAGAAACTGCAGCTATGAGCTCATGCGAGTTGACCATAAGACTACAATCATTTACTCCATCATCCATAGTCTTGACCATATGCGATGGCACTCCCAGAACAGTGCTTTTCTAAATTAAACGGACTGTACTTTATTGGTAATATTTTCTTTTCTTTTCTTCTTCAAGATACAGACACTAGACCCATTGGTTAACAGACATCTCATAGCATACATTGCCTATCTATCTACCAAGATAGTGAGATAAAGCATGTCTCCAGCAGTCATTTCCCAAGGTGAAACGCTATCTTACATGTTTATTGCATCCTGTTTCTCTCCATCTAGAAGAGCATTGTTATAATGTCGCACAAGGGATCTGAAAAATTCCTGTGATTGGATTGTTGCATCCCATTTCCCTTGCCACTTGGAAAATACCTACTTGTGACCAAGTCAAATTGATGTTCATGAGAAGTTTTCATTTTAAACCAAAGAGGAAAAAAACTCAATTTTGTTTGAAGATAATCACTTTATTATGTGCTGTAGATCCACCATACTGCAAAGCTAGCACATCCCCCATGTTCTCATAAATCTCCATCATTTTAATTGCAAGGCTACTGTTCCAACAAGGTTGAAACGAACTTCCACATCCTAGTATCTGCATTTGTCGTCCCAAAGTTGCCAAACCAAAGGCGTATTGTGCCACATTCGTCCTATCCAGACAATCAATACAGTTGGTTCTCAAGACTCCATGTTGAAACATCCGCTTCACTGGCTGCTGATCTTTAACAAGATCTTTTGAACCACTACATAGAAAACCAACACAGGATCAGAAAACAATTACTACTTGAAAGGACCTGCAAAACTAATAAACAGGCACCCATACACAGATGATAAACCAGAAGAAACATTGATGGCATTTTGCAGATGAGTAACAACATTCAACAATGACCGAACACATAATACTATCTATGGAATTCCAGATGCCAGACAATTTGATGGTTAATGCAAACGGATGCACATCAAGAAGGATGAATAGGTCACTTAGATATACTTCCTATGAGCATGCATGTATATATGTGCCTCATGAATGAATGGTCCTGTGAAATATTGAATCTACATCTGTCTGGAGTTCAACAGCATCAAATACTTTTAACCATTCAAAGCCTATTAGTTGTGTGCACTTCAGTAAAAACAAAACTGAGCATAGGGTGAGAGAACTTCATGACCTCTGGACAACAAATGATGGCGTCCAGCGGCATACCTACTTTAGAGCACACTCTGAAACAGAGCCATTTTCGCTTATGTTCCCACTGAAATAGAATCCAACCAGTTCCAGCACTTCTGAAGCTATGGACTCCAACACTTCCAGCATATTGTGAGACTTTCTGGAAATGAAACATACACTTTGTTCCAAAATTAATTGTAAAACCGAACAGATGCACGCTGTAAATAAAAAGCCTTCCAGCAAACCTTTTCAAAAATAAGTGGAAATCAAGCTGAATAAATTTAATCCGGTCCCCTTTGGGTAAATGGTGATTTAAATAAGCAACTGCATTGGCATACTCTCTACAAAGGATAGTTTCCCGGGGCCTCTTCTCCACTGTCTGCAGGAGAAGGAACCACTGTCATAAATGAGCATCCCTAAATGGAAAACTTGTCAAGCTCATAGCTAGAGAAGTATGCATTTATTAGAATTATAGTACCGAATATATGACTAGATTTTAATCCCAAGTCCAGTATGTTATGAATTAAATAAATCTATCTATTACAAAATGCGATACAGTTTAGGAATCATTGTGCAAGAAGTCAGCAATATACAGTCCCATACATGAATCCGTGCTCCTTTAATCAGATCAAAACAACATAGCTGTGCTTGCACGGCCAATTTGAAGTACTAGCAAGCTACCATGAGCACTCAGGAATGTCAAGGTAGTAACCCCATGCCCAAAATGACTAGAACACCTTGACATATTGGGAATTCCCCAAAACAGACTCTCTCTTACAAAGAGATCCGAAACTGTGTGCTAGAGGGGTCACTCCAGAACAGGCCTTGTGAGAGGAAAGCTTGTCTCAAGTTTCAAGAATGCATGCACGATGGGGCATACATGTCTTTTATCTGCTTCAAACTCACTCACAGTTTCCTTTCTATAGCATGTGAGTTCTCAACAAAAGAAGAATACTCAATATAGACCAACAATCCAGTCAGACTCCGAATTCCCCAGAAAAAGAATAACTATCGGATCTTTTAGAATCTTCACCTTTCATATGCTGGAAAGCCACATGTATCCTCACAAAACAAACATACATTCGTGCAATGCTCCCATTATACAATCCCTTCCTTTTGAGGCAACATTAATTTACTCTCCTAAAAAGGGAGTGTGAATATTTAATATTGATGCATCCATAATGTATTATACCTTCAACTCTCATTGTGCCATATCCTCTGTATATCCTCATAGTTTAGACAGCCAATCCACGAGACCACTGACAATTTCCTTACATACACCTTTAGCCTCTTTTGACACATACAAAGAAAGTCACATGCATGTGCCAAGGACCCACCATTTCTTCAATTGTCACCCATCCACACAGAAACATTCAATTTTTCAATTCCTCTGCCAATATCACTTGTATACACGCAATCCAACATGTAGGAAAGAGAAACCACAAGTACACCTTGGTGTACCTTACCAGAATTTTCTTAGATACGTATGCTCTACAAGGGCAACATTAAAAAGAAGTATTGAATATGTTCACTCTATTTCTACACACAACAATCCTTGTGCAAAATTTTATAAAGCTTCTGTCTTTCATCGTTATTAAAGTACACAACAAAATCCATTTTGAATCACTGATTTGAATTCTCAAAGCTTCCTCTGACTTATACCTTGGAACATCTCGAGTTAATTTAAGTTGGACCTCTTTTCTCAATCACAAATAGCAAAATTGACTCCCACGAGTTTCCCTTTCTAGATATTCCTCATTACAGCTCGTTGCTTCCTTTAAAATGGGCACAAAAAATTGATATGCCCATAAACCTCTTTTTATTTTGAGCCATGTGAAATTCCAATAAATACCAATAAAAATTTTATTGCCTGTATTATGTCAAGCTGGAGGGTTGATACAATACATCAAAGAGAACATCCGCCTATTCAAATAGGAGAAGAAAGGTTTTCCAAAAAGACTTAGTTTACTACATGATCGTTCATTTCTTTTTCAGTTCTGTTCTTATATGTTGATATGATCTTCTTAGGCTATTTACATTTGAAATACGTGAAAAAATCACCATTTTTCAAGTGAGGTCTTTCTCTTATTGCTGGGACACCCCAGGCCTGCCCCCCGTCATCTCTGGACTTTCACATCCCTGGGATGCATCCCAAGTCACCGTGTTACTACTCAGTTGCTCCCATTTCTGAACATTTTGGAGCTACAACAGATTTTAGATAGGAAAACAGTCAGGATCACAGCAGATAGTACCTTCACAAGATTCAAAACTACAATTGGATTTCCATATCTTGCAGCCAGATTCTGAAAGTGTAGACCAGTTGCACTATATGAAGGATCATTTCTATGCACTGCAAAGACAAAAAGTGTTATATACTGGAAGCCAGCCAATAAAAGATACTCCCTACCAAACTTTGGGACCCACATTTAATATCTGGTTTTAGACTGAGAACTGATGTATCCTGGGACCAATAGAGTGGAATCGATCCTCGATGTTGAACTATGGAAGTTATTTGCCCAGTCTCCTCTTCAGCCACTAACTGCTCTGTCTCCACATCATTGGCCACTCTGCCTTTTTCATTAACTCCCCTCTTCAGATACCTGAAAGACAAAAACATCTTGAATATGAAATCAGGAAGCCAGTGTTATTAGGCAACAAAGAAAATCAATCAAAATTTATACCTTGTTCCTGCATAATGCCTCGAACGCCTTGCAACCAAAATAATAGTAAACTTTCTATTCTCACATTCTAGTTTTAGCTGTGTCAAATAAGCATTTTTTAAGTTCACAAAGTTAGCGAACATGGGATTTTTACCTATACCTTTCAAAAAGCAACATGAAGAATAATTACAGCCAAATCCCAATTTTGTAACTAAGACAATATTGATCATTATACAGAGGCTGAATTTCATAATTACAATATGCAACTAGACAGCATCTCCTCCTTAGAGCGCACAACATCAATTAAAATCTATCCCATATAGTTCGATGCAAACAAAGTAAACAAGACAATCTTCAGCTATCAATATAATCACTGTTGCAAAGCCTGACATCCTTGCATGGTGTGAACTTTATGAATATTTTTTTCAAAAACCACCACCAAAACACTTCAATTAATAGAATGGACTACTTCAAACGTGGAACAAGCTTATTCCTAGAGATGTCATGTGTAAAGAATCCTTGAGAATCGAAGCACACACGATGAAGGTTATGCATCAGCAGAACTAACAAGCTCTTCTATGGAATCGATGAATTCCACAGTTAATTCATTGCTCGAGACAACTTAATCCATAACATCCTAGCATGGTATGAACTTGATGAATATTTCTTATTCAACATACAGGATAGACCACTTGAAACACAGAAAAAGCTTATATATCAAGGTATCCAGCGCAAAAGAGCCCTTCAAGTCCAAGAACAGAACATTAAGGTTACCTATCAGCAGTACCAACAAGTCCTTCTACAGAATAAATGAGCTTGACAACTAATTCATCACTTGAGACAAATACAACCAGATTGATTACCTGTTTAAAATATCCATGTACAATGGCCACTGTCCAAAGATCGCCTCTGATTTGGGCCCTAAACTTTCGAGTAAGAAAGGAATTCCACACGAACATGTCATCATATGGTATAGTCTCCATCTTGGTTGCGATCACATTTCTTTGTAAGGTCCACATTATTCTATACGTATGGCTGTAGAAAAAATTCCTAGATAGATCGATTGAATTGAAGAGTCTCTTATATCTGCCATTGGAAATCATTTTGAGCAAAGTTATGATGCGAACTCTTATGTGCGCATGCAAAATATCAAACAATGGAGTAATGGGGTTAAGAAAGTTGAATAATCAAACAACCTGTTCTCTGATTTAGAGCTGCTTGTACTCGTCAATACAGACGGATGTGGGACAGTGATGAGTTGGCTTTCACTTATTCCATAGATTGAATGCCCACAGATGTTACCAAGGAGCTCACGTTTAGTGATTATGATCATGTAATAAGGCTCCAAAAATTTTATGAAGCCTGTTCACACACATCTGGAAGATTTTTAAAATGTTCACTGTGAACCTTCATATGTATTATAAACTCCATGAATACAATACTCACCAACTATCCCATATGCTTTTGTAACAAAATTCAATCCACCACATCCTTTATTTCCCTCAGCTAGCCTATTCAGAAACTCATTGCAATCCTGCCGTGTATAAACAGCAGGGTCTTCATCAATGTACAGCTGACTCGGTTCTGATCTGTCAATCTTCAAAACTCTCCATCTTGATCGACTTTTATCCCTTCCAATGAGGTAGTACTTCTACTTATAACAATAACAAAATATATGAGCCATAAGATAGGAATCATGCTTAACGGAATAATGGTGGAAAACTAAATGTTCAAGGGAAGCACACATCACACATGGGAAAACAAAAACAACTGAGATTCAAAATGCAGAAGATCATCCTATTAAACACACTTAAGTTCCATTTTGTTCCTCCACATACTTACAACTTGTCTCTATTTTTTATTTTGGAAAAGGACTTGCCATCAGTCAGCAGGGTATAAGAAGCAATAAAACTTCATAGTTGGAAGTAAAACTACCTCCATGGTTGAGTCCCCATACCATCAAGGGAATTCTTACACAATAAACTACTGGTGTAATTTACACAGTTACTAACTCATGGACCATGGTCTATAATAAACAAAATAATCTACTGCCACTCTCATAAACAAAGATGAGTAATACAACTTACCAACTAGCTGGACTCAGTCAATCCTACTCAAGACAAGTCTAATTGACTTGTCATCTAAAAACCACTTTGATTCTCTTATAAATTCAGAAATGAAGGTAGACCTTCCACTAAGAGAACAGTATAGGAACTCAAAACTCAACTGATCCAAATGGGAGGCGAACAGGACAGCATAGAAACTCAAAATGCGAATGTAGACAATTCCAGAAAGAATAAAGCATCTAAAGAATAAAGAATGATGCAGAAGAAGGAAGAGACGTTCACGCAAAGCATATAAAACTTTACATTCAATGTTAACTTGGCAGCCCAAAATAAATAGTTGGCAAGTTTTGTATATTTTCATTGTGCATAAGCCCTATTCATAACCAAATTATTACATGCAAACATGGCGCTTGTAAGAATACCATCTCCAACAAAGAGCACCAAAGAAGTTTCTAGCCAGGTTAACAGATTCTGTACGATAAAATGCAATGCTTCTACCTGAACTTGTGTGCTTCTCACGGATCAGAACAGTCATATTCAAATGCCTGTTTCCTAAGAAGATATGGCAATGCCTGTTTCCTAAGAAGATATGGCAATGCCTGTTTCCCAAGAATACTTCATTGAAAATGTGAGGAAAGAATACCAGAAACGCACTTAATTGATTTGCATTCAGCATGAGACAAGCTTTTACACTGGGCCTTTGTTTTTAACTGATTCTGTACATCCAAACTATGCTTTTTGAGGTTAAGATTAATACTCCTTTGAAATCAACCTTGCACATGTTCTAAAATATTGCTCATATGCTATGCGATCTTTATATCGATCTTTGGGCATTAAGTGGCCTGTTCTACATATCTATGTACTAACACATGCATCAAACACTTATGATTTCTATATCAAACTCTGGTCATAGTGAAGTCTTCTTATTCACGCATTTCATAAAGTAATCGACAAGTGTGTTTGATATCCCACAAAACCAGGATTTTGATTGCTCTCTGACATTCCGTGGTTTCTCGACAGATTCCTGCACTGATGATGAACTTCTTTAACACATCAGGATGAAGAACGATATTTAGTCAAACGTTTGATAAAATTCTGAACCAAAGCATCTGAATTTATGGATTCAGATTTGCAGGATTGCTGCCTGAGAATATAGGATTGTCATGCCTAATAAATTCATGTGACGTAGAGAGAGATGTTCATCCACACAAGAAATTCGCAAAAGACCTACATCAGAGAGAGAGATTGTACAAGGAGACAACAAGAATCAAAAAAAGAGAGAAGAGGTTCTCCAAAAAGAAGTCAGCCAAGAGAGAAGTTCACACGTCCTTGCAGAACCAAGTTAGGAACATATACAGACTACAATTATGAAAAAAGGACATTCTAAAGTATTGGGCCTCTTGAACATAAACATTTTCCCAGGGATCAGATCCGACGGAAAGTGAAAATGTTCCTCATCATTTATCATTAACAGAGTTTACAGATTAATGTGAGAAACACCCAATGACACCATCCATGCAACGAAGCTTACATTCATTTTACCCTGAAAATCCTGAATTATTCAGCTGACACCCATAAAAACATACATGTATCATGTCTGAATGCACACTGTCACAGAATCTCGTTTTTAGGTCAATGCCGCAGAATCGGACAAAAAACATTCAAAATGCAAATCAAGGAATTTTCTTTCTAGAGAAAAAGTATGGTACCGATTGTGTCTCATAGAGAGCAAATTTCTGCAATGTGTAGCTCGTAGATTCCACCTCCTCGGTAATCTCCTTTGAAGAACCTTGCTCGCCACGATTGTTCCTCTTCATAGCTAATTGCCACTTTACAGGCTTATTACGTATTACAACGTGTGTCCCAAAATAATTCCCTGAAAATCGCTTACTCGCGGTCGATCAGTATGAATGATACGAGAGCAAAATCCACACTGTTGTAATGTTTCATCGATTGTACCTGGAAACAGGCTCTAATAATATCGACAGGCAATTTACCCCTTTGTATCATAGAGCTAAAAGAGATGAAAAGGAGGAGATCCTCAAATCTGTGCAGTGAAAACTCGACAATAAGCATCGGCAGCTAACTTCCCCCAGTTGTTGCGGGGTACATCACAAAGCGCAGAATCACGTGAGTACTGAAGTCCTCAGCTTTAGTTTCACCGCATCTGTGCTCAGAAAAAGCACTCAAATTCTTCCTCGGTACGATTTCCGGGAATTCGTCGGACTCTACAGCCCTCTACCCGTCCCCGTCCAAACTCTTCCACTTCCTGTTCCTCCTGGTTTTCGCTTTGGACGGATAATTCAGGTAGCATAATTCAGCAGGGAGAATGGACATCGAGTCCACCGGCACGGAACAACCTTATGAAATGCAAGGACATCTTCAGCACGCTACAGTCACTCCTCGGTCAATATTAGGGAGTCGCAGAAGGCGGATGAAACAGGAAGAGGAAATCGAAGGAAAGGATTGGCAAGACGGCCATAGACACACAATTGATGTCTATATCTCTCTCTGCCGCTCCATCACTCTGATCTCGATCAATCTGGAGAAAGCAGACGAAACTTCCTCCCCTAAGGCAGGCGTTCTCGGCATACAGCAGGCAAGCTCCAGCACCCTCTTTCTCCCTCTCCTTTTCAGCACGCATTCTCCTCAGTCGGCCATAGCCACGAAGGGCCACCCAGGTCAGAAGTTCTCTCTATCTCTCCCTCTTTAGTGTCTTTCCTCTTCGCTTGAGCGCCGGCTGTGGTATAGGGTCACCAGTGGCCGGTGCCACCTCATGGCATCCACGTTGAAGAGCCACGTCACAATCCGCGATGACTCGGAAAGAGGATCTACAGACGCAGGAGATTTGATTAAGATTAATAAATTTGGATCACGAAAATCAATTTAATTTCATTTTTATTTCTGATTTAATTTCAAAAATTATAAATAAATTAAAAATATTCAGACTTACTTGTTGTAATGATCGACGGCCTGGCTAACAAATTCAGTGTGGAACACGTCACCTTGATGATGACGTGGCAGTCTTCATATGGATCACTTTCCAGCGTGTCCTAATTGAGAGACGGCATCACTGATTTACAATGCATGTGCTGTCGCTGAAGCCGCTTTATCGCATCTCTGTGGACTCTGGATTTCGACTTCTCCCCTGACCCGACGTCAAGGTAAGGATGGGTTCACACACAATGACAAAACACACATCGAAAAGTACATTATTTTGGGTGGAATAAAAAGTACATTATGTTGGGTGAAATAATGTTTAGATACTTTCATCAAGTTGTCCACACAAGTCCGAAATTTGTAAGTGATTTGGTTGAGCACTGACCTCTTGAGGCAGGCATTGTGTGTTAAACTCTTGCGGGCTATTGGACATCCTTGCGTCAATGTGGTCAATCTATTTGTGCAATGTTTCGAGCCATTGAAATTAAATTCCTTTGGGCAGCCCTTTTCTTGTAATGTTCAATAGTATAACCCCTACTTTATAAGATATGAAGGGTTCCATAGGTACTATGCCCTTCACTTGTACAGTTGTTCTTTCAATACATTCCATGTAAGGACGAGTTCACAGAGAGATGACAACACACGCATCGAAAAGTACATTATTTTGGGTGGAATAGTGTTTGAATTCATAGTTTCATCAACTTGTTCACATAGGTCCGAGATTCGTAAGTGACTTGGTTGGGCTTTGACCTCTTGAGGTGGAGATTGTGTGTTCAACTCTTGCAAGTTGTTGGACATACTTGAGTCAGTGTGGTCAGTCTATCTATGTAATGTTTCGAACCATCGAAATTAGATGCCTTTGGGCAACCCTTTTCTTGTAATGCTCGATAGTATAATCCCTACTTTGTAAGATACGAAGGGTTCCATGGGTACTATGCCCTTCATTTGTACAGTTGTTCTTTCAATACATTCAAGCTTGGGAAGATTAGGTTCCAGTCGAACTTCCCTTTTTTTTTTTTTAATTGTTTGCATAGAGAGGTCTAGAGTACGAATACTTTTTTTTTTTTTTTTTTTTTTTTTGCAAACTGCATATCAACAAGCCTGCCTGGAGATGGACATATTCAACTATATCGACACATATAATCATGTCCTTGAAAATTGGGCCAAAAATGAATTTGTCATCTCGAGCAATTCATTTTTCGAATCTATGAGCGTTAACAAATTGTATAGAACACAGAATTTGTAAAACTAAATGCCTTCGAGTAGCCCTATCTTTGTGATACTTCGACACTCTAACCTTGATTTTGTGAAATATAAAAATCCCATGCATACTATGCCCTTCATTTTCAATATATTTAAGACGAAGGAAATTAAACTTCGGTTGAACTTCCTTTTATTAAAAAAAAACAAACAAACAAACAAATTTTGTAGAACACATAACGATGCATTTTAGAGCCTACAATCGGCACCAAATTATGTAGAATAATTGAGAGGATTCAACAACTTCATGCATTCTACAAAGGTCTTAAGTAACAAGTAAATGCATCTTAGATTATCTCTAATATCGGTTTTGAGCACATTTTTCTTATCTCTTATCTCGTTCATCTCTTTTCTTATCTCTTTCATCTCTTCGTCTTCAACCTAGCAATCTAGCAAGGTATTAAGTAAGATGTAAGTGCATTCTACATTATTTCTTTTTCCGATATTGTTGAGCACAGCTTTCGCATCCTATCTTTCTTGCATCTCTTCATTTTTTCTTCTCTCTTAGTGCTTCCTCTCTCATTTCAATTCTCATACTTCTCACTCTCCTCTCTCGATTTATCTCCAATTTTTCCTTTTTATACATGCATATATATGCATACACATATACATATGCACATTTAAGCACACATGCACACACATATACTCACACTTGCATGCACATATATACGCACACATACATACAACACACTTATATGCATACACACACATGGATACATACACACATCTAAGATGCAAGAATTTATGCATACACACACATGGATAGATACACACATCTAAGATGCATACATAAATTCTTGCATACATATATACGTAAATACATAATAAATAAATTCATATATGCATGTATACATTACATACATGCATGCATACATTGAATATATGCATGAATAATACAAACATAAATGATGTATTGCATATGTACTTATACATACTCATGGAGTTTGAGGTCTGTGGAATCACATGAAAAGCACAAGGAAAAAGAAGAAGTTTGGAGCACAACACACAATACTGAATGTATTATCAACTGCATGTACAAAGATAAGTAACTTCTTTGGGTTATATATGTATATACAAGTCGGGGGAGAAAAACCCTATTGAAGACGGAAAAAAGTACTCCGATGGTCCTAAATGTGTTTACACACATCACTATCGAAATATATCAACAAACCCCCACTGGGAGTGATGTGATGAACAAGGAGTTGGCACTCATGTATTTGTTTCTTGCTCAACCAAGGTATGCATGAGCTACCAAACATGAAGCAAAAACCATTGGTGAACACACGAGTGTCATAGCAACCAACTCAGTCTAAGTCAAAAAAAGCATGTAAATCTGGCGGTAATGACCCCCCCTTGGGATTAAAAAATCCACGTAGCAAGATACCACTCAAGTAGCAAAAGATGCATTTAACTGCCTACCCATGTTTGACACCTGGGCAATGCATAAACCTGCTCATCTGAGAGACAACAAACTGAATATCATGCCGAGTTATGAATAAGTAAATCAAACATCCAACAACCTACTGATAGAGAATAACATCAAATGCATCGCCATCATCATAAATACTCAATCATAAAGTTGTCTCTATAGGAGTGGCAATAAGTTCGAAGTCTTCAAGGCCAAAACATTACAATAATGTGTCAATATATTTTGTTTGACACAAAGCTACTCCTCCATGCCCAAATAATGAGCAAATGCCCCAAATTTGACATCTCAAAAGAGGCATGCAAATCAGCCTTAAAATTAGCAATATGCTTCTCATTAGGACCAATGAGTAGCATGTCATCCACATACACAACAATGATCATAAGTACATCATTTACATGCTTAACATATAAGATGCTCTCAGTGGGACTATTCTCAAAACCATGTGCAATCAAGTATGCATGTATCTTTTCATACCAAGCACATGGTGCTTGCTTTAAACCATATAATGCCTTCTTCAACCTGCACACTTTGTTTTCATGCCCTTTCTACACAAAACCATGGGGCTAAAACACATACACTTCTTCATGTAAGTCACCATTCATAAATGCTTTTTCAATGTCCAGCTGATGTACATTCCAACCATGATGAGATGCAAGTGCACAAATGCTATGAACAATAATCATTGGGCATGTGGGAGCAAATGTCTCATCAAAATCAATGCCTTTTTCTTGAGCATAACCTTTTGAAACAAACCTATCTTTATACCTATCAACTACTCCATTGGGTTTATGATTCAGCTTGTATACCCACTTAGTGCCAATGGCCTTTTTTTCAGGAGGGTCACATAAAGATTAGGTACCATTCTGAATTTTGTGCTTCATCAAATGAAACAGACTCATTCTCATCTCAGAGACTAGAGGAAGTCATTACATAACAATCTGATGCAAAAGAAGCATTATGAGAGCATGAATGAGTTGCATCTAATTTGCTATCTTGCAAAGCCTGCACTAGCCATTTAGACATAGTTTTTTGCCTCCTATATTTCAGCCCTCTTATCAACAAGTGCATCATGTAAATCTGCATTAGAAATGGAATGATCTACATCATCATGTGGAACCTATAAAGGTTGAGAAATTTCCTCATTCGAAACAATACTTGACAATCCACCTATAAAAAGAGGAAGCAAAGTGTCATACACATCTTTGGAGCTAACTGATGCCTCCTTAGTACATGAAAGTAATGGTTGAATTGCATCTTCCACAAAAATTTTAGCATGACTAACCAGAATGTGTTTAGTCTGTGGATGATACAGACAATAGCCTTTGCTTTCAGAATTGTACCCAACAAGAATACATTTTGCTGCTTTATCATCCAATTTCCTGCATTGTTGTTCAGACACCAATGCATATACTAGACAACCAAAGACACACAGATGAGCAACAGATGGCTTGAAACCAAGCCAAGCCTCATATGGAGTGATAGACTTGAATGCTTAGTGGGACACCTATTAAGTATATATGTTGCACACATAATAGCCTCAAGCTAAAAGCTATGTGGTAAATCCTGACTTTTGACCATACACTTCGCCATCTCCATGAGTGAGCTATTCTTCCTTTCAGCAACTCCATTTTGTTGAGGTATATACGACACTGTACATTGATGTTTTATTCCACCTTCAGCCAAAAATGCATTAAATCAGAAGACATATATTTCCCCCCCTTTGTCAAAATGGAGGGTGCCCATTTTACATGTTGACAGATTCTCAGCCAAAACCAAAAAGTATTTAAAGCACATAAACACTTCGAACTTTGCTTTCAATGGACATACATCACTATGAACAAGATGCAATTTTTGAGTAGCTCAAATAAAACCATCTTTTGGGAAGGAGGAATGTTGCATTTTGCCCAAAATATAGCCTTCGCAAACATGTTTACAAGATGCCTCAAGTTTGGGCAGAGAGGTGTTGATATATTTAGGTAGTGATGTGTGTGAACACACCAGGACCGTCGGGGCACTTTTTTCCCTCTTTAGGAGGTTTTTTTCCCCGGCTTGTATATACGCCTATTGCCCTAATGGGCTACTTATCTTTGTACATTCTCTAGTAATACATTCAGTATTGTGTGTTGTGCTCCAAGCTTCTTCTTCTTCCTTGTGTTGTTCGCGTGCTTCTGCAGACGTCTAACTCCAACAATTGGTATCAGAGCAGGTCCTCGCTTCATCTAGGGCACCATCGACACTCCTCCGTTTGTAGTCTCAGAATCGTACAAATTTTGGTTAGCATACTCAGGGTGTTTCCGAGATCAAAACGGCTTCGCTTTGTGGTGCCGAAATCGCGATCTGAGCTCGTTTCGACCTCCGAACGCACTATCACAGCGCTTGTGTAGGCTATTTCGTCTTTTTGTGCCAAAGGTATATACCTGTTTCTGTTCGCCATTATAAGCGTCTCGAAGTCTGCTACAAGTTTAGCAGAACTCGTCTAGGCAGTTCCGTTCAACTTTTTGAGATACAGTCAATTTTCTGCATCAAGGTATTTTAGTCACCGGCCATGGCTGAAAGCAGTGATGTATTCCGTATGTTGGCTGTTGAGGATAAGTTGGATGGTACCAACTACCCATTATGGGCTTATATGATGCGACATGTATTGGTTGCAAAAGGACTGTGGAACATTGTGCAGGGTGTTGAAAGACGTCCTGTTACACCTGCAACTACAGGTACTGCAAATACAAGTGCTGGAGCTGATGAAGATGGTGTCGAAGATGATATTGTGCAGATTCCTGTTCGTGCTTCTGTTTTTGTTGCACCTACTACAGAGTAGATTTGTTGGGATGGCAGAGATGCCCAGGCACATGCATTGATAGCTTTGTCTGTCAAACGTGCCATTATTCCTCATATTTGCTCTTGCAGAACAACTAAGGATGCTTGGGATACACTTACCACATTGTACCAAGCTAGGAATGAGGCTCGTGTTGCTTACCTCCGAAAACAGTTGGAGAGTGAGCACATGAATGAAGGTGATTCTATGGACAATTTCCTAATGAAGATCAAAGACTTGAAGGAAGAGTTGATTTCTGCTGATGAGGTTATACCAGATAGCTCACTTGTGCATACTGTTCTGAATGGTCTTCTTGATTCATATCAGAGTTTTGCTTCTACTCTTCGGTTGATGATGAAAGGCAATCCAAATGCCTTATCATTTGAGGAGTTAGTCTCTGTTCTGTTGCAGGAAGATCAGTCCAGGCAAAACAGGTCCATTATGCGAGTTGCAGATCAAGCTTTCCTGGCTAGTCAGAAGGGCAAAGGAAAATGGAGCTCTTCAACTAGTAAGCAGAAATCTGCTAATTCTGCATATTCGAAGAAGGAAGATAAAGATGAGAAGAAATCAGAAAAGCAGAAATTGTTTTGTAAGTACTGTAAAGAAAATGATCATATCATAAAGAACTGTCCAAAACTGGCTGCTAAAGAGGCAAAGAAGAAAGAGACTGAAATGGTTGTTGCAGAGGCCTCTACACCAAAAACAGAGTCTGCAAATCTTGTGCAGGAAGAAGAATGGGCGTTTACTACTGTCTGTAGTTTTGACCCATCTTCTCATGAGCAGTGCATGTCTGCAGTAGACTCAGATGTTTGGTATTTTGACAGTGGGGCGACCAAACATATTACCTCGCAGCGCAATTTCTTCTCTTCACTCGAGCCTTTCCCTACATGGAATACTGTTACATGCGCCAACAACTCCTCTTATCCTGTTATGGGAGTTGGTAAGATCATTTTGACTACTGTTGATGGTAGTTCTTTCACTTTGTCAGATGCTCTATTTGTGCCAGGGATCAAAAAGAACCTGTTATCAGTTTCTGCATTAGCCAAGATTGGCTTGGTTGTGAAATTTGTTGATGACAGGTGTACAGTTCATGATCTGTCAAATGGCGATGTGATTATTGCTTCTTTTTATGTCGTGGGCTATATAAGCTCATAGACTATGAAAGATCTGTAAATGATTTGGCATGTGCAGTAAATGATTCTCAGGCTATGTCAGATGCAAAGCTTTGGCATGCACGCTTTGGTCATCTGAATTTTGCTAGTTTGCTACGCCTTCAGAAATCTGAAATGGTGTCCTCATTGCCCAAACTTGAGGCACCTGGAAAACATGTTTGTGAAGGTTGTATTTTGGGCAAAATGCAGTGTCCATCCTTTCCAAAAGATGGTTCAGTTCGGGCTACTCAGAAATTGCAGCTTGTACATAGTGATGTTTGTGGTCCTATCCAGACACCTTCTTTTGGAAATTACCTTTACTTCGTGACTTTCATTGATGATTTTTCTAGGCATGCATGGGTATATCCACTCAAAGCAAAGTCCGAAGTGTTCATGTGCTTTAAACAGTTTTTGGTTTTGGCTGAAAATCTGTCAGCATGTAAAATGGGCACCCTCCGTTCTGATCAAGGGGGGGAATATATGTCGTATACACCTCAACAGAATGGAGTTGCTGAACGAAAGAATAGGTCACTCATGGAGATGGCGAGGTGTATGGTCAATAGTCAGGCTTTACCACATAGTTTCTGGCTTGAGGCTGTCATGTGTGCAGCATATGTACTGAACAGGTGTCCCACTAAAGCGCTGCAATCTATCACTCCATATGAGGCTTGGCATGACCGCAAGCCATCTGTTGCTCATTTGCGTGTTTTTGGTTGTTTGTCATATGCACTAGTGCCTGAACAACATCGCAGAAAATTGGATGATAAGGCAGTAAAATGTATTTTTGTTGGGTACAGTTCTGAAAGTAAAGGCTATCGTCTGTATCATCCACAGACTAAACGCATTCTGGTTAGCCGTGATGTTGTATTTGTGGAAGATGTTGTTCAGCCATTGCTTTCATGTACTAAGGAGACATCTGTTAGCTCCAAAGACATGTATGATACTTTGATGCCTCTTTTTACATGTGGGCAGTCTAGTGTTGGTCCTAATGAGGCAACTTCTTAGCCTTTGCAGGTTTCATATGATGATGCAGATCATTCCATTTCTGATGCAGATTTACATGATGCACTTGTTGATGAGAGAGCTGATATTGAGCAGGCAAAAACTATGCCAAAATGGCTGGTGCAGACTTTGCGTGACAGCAAATTAGATGCACCTTTGTCATATCGTACTCGTTCAGGCTCTCATAGTGCCTCCTTTGCATCAGATCGCTATGCTATGGCTGCGTCTAGTCTCTGTGATGAGAATGAGCCTGTTTCTTTTGATGAAGCACAGAATTCAGAAAATTGGATGGGTGCTATGCAATCTGAATATGATGCTATAATGAAGAATGGTACATGGTCTGCAAGAGAGCAAGGATTACGACCACCACATGCTTGAGAGATGACTCTCCTCCCAACCAAATGCCTCTATATATAGCTCTCTCCAGGGGACTGCCTTCTTGGGCAGCTGGATGCTAATCATCCAAGTGTCAGCCATGTAACTACATGTGCGCCAAGTGTCCAGTGGATGCTTCTAGAAGGTTCTAGAGCTCTTTGGGCAAAATACTCTTCCCATGTACCTCATGGGGATTGAACCCAAGACCTCGTCCTTCACACCCTTGAGTCTTAACCATTAGGCTAAGTGGATTACTTGGTTACAAGAGTAAATGACCTACCAGTAAGTCTAGACTCGAGATCTTTGGCCACACAAACGAATGACCAAACGGAATCCGATTTCAGATCTGTCTGAACCAATCGGATCCCTAGATCACCAACTTACTTTTACATTCTTCCCCCCTTGGAAAAGATTTTCGTCCTCGAAAATAGAGCTATATATATACTGTAGGCAACCCCCGAGCCTCATGTTCTAAAACTGGAAGAACATGGTCATGTTCTAGAACTGGAAGAACATGTCTCATCTCTGTGGTGGCATCCTTACCCAAATGATTCAAAACACTATCTGGTTTTGCACTTTGATGAACAGGACAAAGTACAAACTAGTGAAGAATAATGAGGGTGGATCTAAATACATCCCTAGCTAATTCACAGTTTCTGGAAGTGCGATCTAGGCACAAACATGTGAACTAGGTGGATTCAAATTACTAGTCCATTTCTAGGCATAATTGGTGCATGGGCTTAGTAATGAAGGTGGGATTCTTATCCCTCGCAAGACTTTGAGAATTCTTGATTCACTTGAATTTGTTTTGGAGAACTTGAAGTTTGGTTGTCTCAAACATCTAACTTGGATGTTTGTACAATGGTTTACTTTGATCCAACAGTTACTTGATTTTTTCTACCCGACTAGAGGACTACTTTGTCCCAATGAGTTGAAAAAATCCTATGTAAACTGTAGGAGAAAGTTTACCATTTCGGTGGGATCAACCATACTAACTTCACCAATTCAAATTAAAAATGAAAATTGTCCAACTTAGGACACTTTTCTCAAAGACTTTTAACTGAAAGTTCTTGGGAATTGTCAATCTGATGAGCAATTCCTAACTTCCCTATTCTAGAGTATACTGGACTCCAGGAAATCATTTATGCTATAACTTGAAGCAAACTCAAATGAATAAGTCCACTTAGACTTATCACCTTTTGAAGATTGAAAAGGTTCTTGTACATAACATCTATCTAGGATGTTCAAGTTAGTTATTTTATTCTAACCGGCTAACCCTGGTCTTTTGCAAAAGGAATCAGATACCATATCTGAGCCAATTCCAAAAGATTTGGAAAGCGGAAAGAAATAACTAAGACTCTGTACAACCAATTCAAACTTCGAATATACATAAACTTGCTATGAGTCAAAGTCTAGTTGACTCAGGACTTTAACTTTTCAAAGATCTATTTCAACAAGATATTGAAGCATTGTCTTTATCTTTAAGAGAAATAAGCTGGATTCTCAAAAAGATTCAAAGCAACTTGAAAACATCATCCAACCACAAGATACTCGTGTGAAAAACCAACATCAGTGTGTCGACTCACTGAGGTTCTATCGATGAGTTTAGTTTTCAAATAATGCTTCACTTGAGACTAAGTTCATGTCACATTCAGTCTTTTTGACTCCTAATCGTGAATGCAATTCTTGTGCATTTCTTTGAGTCTAAAAGAGTGAATTTATCAAGTTACACTAGGAACTTGATACTTGACTTAGTCAATTGAATCTTTAGTTGAAAAGATCAACTCAAAGTCAAAGTCCAACTTCTTTCAGAAATTTATCAAATATTTTTTATCAATAACACTTAAGCTTGAAGTGTTCTAAGAAGATCTTGGAAGTTCCTTACTTGATATCTTCAATTTCCTTGATCTTGAAGTCATCTTGAAGTATCGTAAGATACTACTTTCATCCTTTACGAATTAAACTTTTCTTGAAGTCTTAATTCCCTTGAGGATGAAACCTAACTTCAAAATCCAAACTAGGACTAAAAGATAATTATCATCCCACGGTCTGATGTCCCATACCATCTTTCCTATATCAATCTGAGTATAAAATCTGGTGTCCCATACCACCCTATTTTATATTCACATTAATGTGTGGGTGATTCTTATCCTAAAGTCTAAACATCTCTTGATAGAGTACCTTATCTCTTCAATTCTTTTACGAGAATTTAGAAGTTCCAGGTATTACCTCTAACTAGATTTTCTAGGTTTTGATTCCTTCACATGATCGTCTCACAATCATGTGCTTTACCTTGGGAACTTGAAAACCTCTTAACAGAATATCAATTCTTCTTTGCTAGGGTTTTCAAATAAAAACCAATCAGAATTCCAAGTACTTGAATTTTCTTGAATTCAAGTTCAATTGGTTTACCCTTGACCAATTTTGTAGTGACAAGAGCTTTTGACTTCTTGTCTTTAGATTCCTTTGTTTACTGTTGCTTTAGGTACCTACCCCGGGGACTTTATTTAGGAATCTCTTTACTGCTTAAGTCTTAAGCATCCGCTCATGCTTTCTGGATTTGTACCAAAATCCCTTTAAGGATAGGTAAACACTTATGTTTTACCTTCCACAGACTTAATTACCATTTTCACGGTTGCAGACTACATTCTTGGAATTTCTTTACTCTGTTCAGACTTGGAACAACTTACTCTTTTTTCACAGTTTTCCATCGAATAAATGGAACCTGAGTGAATAATTCCCAAAAGGAATTTTATTGCCAATACTTGGGCAATCTACAAAGTAGTTCTAATCGCACATTACTTGGACAATCATGGCCAAGATTGATCAAGTCTGGTTGATCTTGCGATAAAAATAAAGACTTATAGTCTTTATCTTTAAGATCTCTTAAACTATCTTTAAGCTTCTTTGCTTACCTGCAGGATTTTTAGAGATCTTTCTCAAGTCCAAGCATACACTTATGCCTCTCATATTCCAAAGCTAAGAATCTTTGATATACCTTTAGGTTATATCACAAATAGGACTTGAAATACCACTTCTAGTGGTTTGGGATGTCCGAGAACTACTTACTTATTGTTTAAAGAGTATGAAGAATTTCATTCTCAATACTTGAAAGAATGCCATTCTTCAAAGACTTGAGATTCCTTCTAAGGAATAACTTGAGCAAATGATTCATCTTGGAATCTTTTGCAATATTAAAAGAACATTTGAAAGAAATTCTTTCAAATAATATCCAAAAAATTTACTGATTCAATTGTATTCATTTCCTGAGTATCAAACTAGAGACAAAATATCACATTTTGGAGATGGTTTCCCATGCCACTATGAAAGTTTCAGTTGAACTTTCATTTATGTGATGTCGACTTCTATTCTTGAGTTGATACAAAACTCATTATTATTGGTCAATCTTCAGATGTTACTAGAGTCCTTTAAACATATTTCACCAATCAAAATTATGTTTAAAGTCCAAGCATCTATTGATGATTGATCCAATAGTAATGTTACTGTGAACACAACTTTGAACTTTATAACTTGTTTAGGAGAAGTTCATAGATTTAAGATCCATTTCTTGGAACTTTCTACTCCTAAATGAAAAGTTCACACTTGCTTCAAGTCTTTAGGAACTTATATTATTTCCTAAAGACTGCTTAGCTAGTTGCATCATTTACCAGAGATGCAACTATAGAACCTAACATCCTTTTATTGACGTCAAGGATCAATTGATGTTGAGGTTTAACCTTTGATTTCCATCACCCCTTGGGATGAAATCAAATGAAAATTTATAAAAGATTGGTACCTTTATATCTTGGCAAAACATTTATATCCTAAAGAGGTTTTGCCTGCATCATTCCTTGGACCTATCATATAATATGAATTTATGTGTATTTTGGGAAGAGTTCATGAATCAATTAAGATCTTCTACTTGGAACATCTACCTTCCCAAAAATAAATTCATCTTAAACATGGTAGGAGAATGATCTCACATGAAATAGAAGGCTTGACTATTTCATATCTCAATTCCAAAAAGTTACTTACCGAGGTTTCATTATGAGATACAAATCTTGAAACCACAAAGAAACTTCTTTAAACTTTCGAAATCTTCTAAATAGAAGAGTACTCAAGGAACTTGGAAATATAGTTGACGTTCTCATCCAACCTTGGGATGCTTGAGAAGTTACATAAAGTATGTAACTAATCAAGTAAAGCTTATCCGCATGACTTTCTAAGTACATTCAGGACTTAGAGTCATCATACATCATAAAAGAGTTTGCAAGTAATTAAATTTTCTTGGTCATCAAGAAAATTTATTACTTAAACTTTCTCTTAGTGCTTACTTATACCTAGCAAGACATCTATCATACTTAATTATCATTAAGTAGTTGTCTTTGATAGTGGAGTATCAACTTGGGAAGAAATCGACTAATTACTTGAGTTGCAAACTAGAACTAGTATGTCTTTGCAACTAACTAGTCCTTGGTCTTCCCTAATGTCAAACTGCGAGCTTTATAAAGTAAGCTAAATACTAAGAGAGTACATTCTCATATCTACTTGCAAACAACATTCCATTCTATCATGCAAATGCATGTATCTACATGCAAAAGCATATGCTCACATGCGTATGCATGCATGTTCTTTGCATGACCAAAAAATAATACAACAATCATGCATGAGCTTGATGCACGATTTTTTCTTGTACTAAGAATGTATATCATGCAATCCTGATGCATGTATATCCTTTCCTTTGTCCTAATGCACTATGATATAAAAACATACCCTTGAAGTGCAATAGAAAACTTACTCAATGGAAAGGAAATATGTATTTAAACTACCAAAATACATTCTTTGATGCACAAGGATCTTTTTGAAATCAAGTCTTTCCTTAATGCAAACTAATGCTTGGAATGAGAAATGGATTAATTCATTATTCTAATCTAGACTTAATCAATTGAAATCTTGGCTATTTCAATGTGCATCTAGGATTAAGTGTAGAATAATGAAAACAAGATATTCAAGCATTAAGGCCAAGTAGAAACTGGAAAATACTTAGCTTTGATCATAGCTTCGTCCATCCCTTGATCCTTGCCAAGAGCTATTCACCATTCTTGAAGCTTCCTCATCAAGTAATAGTCCCGGATGATTTGGTTCGTCAAGGTCGACGAAGTTAGGTCTCTGGATCTTCACTCCACAACTCCACTTCCATCAAACTTTGCTCAGAACTTTGGTAGTCTTCGGATTTGCTCACCAAAGATATGCAATCGGATTTGGTTGGGGTAATCAGCAAACTCCAAAGATTAATCAAAATGAGAAGATCTCGGCTCGGGATTAGCAGAGCAGAGATAAAATCCGAACTGAATAAAATATGCACAGAAAGTGATCGCAAAAGACCTCTACTTCAGTGGATAAATCACTGTGTCCTTTCCACAAGGTCACGAGATCAATTCCAGGCGCCCAACTCCTTTGTAATTCTACGCACAAATCAGATCAGAACTGCTGATGCCGATTACAGAGTATTCTTTTCTTCGTGGATAGACGAGCGCCTCCAACGATAGAGGTTCCAAGATCGAATCCTCGGCTCACAGCAGAAGTCGTAAATACTTTTGCTGCTTCATAAGGCCTTATTCTGCGCCAAAAATATATACAAACTATGCCCGTTTAGACTACACGTCACGAACCCTCCTGTACTTAGTGGATAAGTGATCGCAGTACTGGGGGGCGAGGGATCGATTCCCGCTGGCAGCACACAGAGAATTTAGACCTTTTTGTGCTCTTGGTTGTCTTCAACCGGAAACTAAACGCATTTAAACTGCTGCAAGTAATGTTCTATCAGCGTGCGTGAGCTTGTGGATAGACGAGTGCGCTCTAAACTATAAGTCCTGAGTTCGATTACTCGCCGGCACACACCAGAAGCGCTTCGAATTCTTTTGCTCTGATACCAATGCAAGAGAGCAAGGATTACGACCACCACATGCTTGAGAGATGACTCTCCTCCCAACCAAATGCCTCTATATATAGCTCTCTCCAGGGGACTGCCTTCTTGGGCAGCTGGATGCTAATCATCCAAGTGTCAGCCATGTAACTACATGTGCGCTAAGTGTCCAGTGGATGCTTCTAGAAGGTTCTAGAGCTCTTTGGGCAAAATACTCTTCCCATGTACCTCATGGGGATTGAACCCAAGAACTCGTCCTTCACACCCTTGAGTCTTAACCATTAGGCTAAGTGGATTACTTGGTTACAAGAGTAAATGACCTACCAGTAAGTCTAGACTCGAGATCTTTGGCCACACAAACGAATGACCAAACGGAATCCGATTTCAGATCTGTCTGAACCAATCGGATCCCTAGATCACCAACTTACTTTATTACATGGTCTTTATGTGACTTGCCTCCTGGCAAGAAGGCCATTGGCACTAAGTGGGTATACAAGCTGAAGCGTAAACCTGATGGTACAGTTGACCGGTATAAGGCTAGGCTTGTTGCAAAGGGTTATGCGTAGGAAAGAGGCATTGATTTTGATGAGACCTTTGCACCTACATGCCGTATGACTACTGTTCAGAGCATTTGTGCACTTGCAGCCCATCATGGTTGGAATGTACATCAGTTGGACATTAAAACAACATTTATGAATGGTGACTTGCATGAAGAAGTGTATGTTTTTCAACCCCGTGGCTTTGTGCAGAAAGGGCATGAAAACCAGGTGTGCAGGTTAAAGAAGGAGTTATATGGTTTAAAGCAAGCACCACGTGCTTGGTATGAGAAGATACATGCCTATCTGATTGCACATGGTTTTGAGAACAGTCCAACTGAAAGCACCTTATATGTTAATGTGTGCTAATGATGTGCTTCTGATCATTGTTGTGTATGTTGACGACATGCTGCTCACTAGTCCTATTGAGAAGCATATTGTTGATTTTAAGGCTGATTTGCATGCCTCATTTGAGATGTCTGATTTGGGGCATTTGCATCACTATTTGGGCATTCAGTTTATGCAAGTTGATGGTGGAATGGCTTTGTGTCAAACGAAATATATTGACACATTATTGCAGTGGTTTGGCCTTGAAGACTGTAAGCCTATTGCCACTCCTATGGAGACAGGTTTACGATTGAGTCTTCATGATGCTAGAGATGCATTTGATGTTGTTCTCTATCAGCAGGCTATTGGATGCTTGATTTACTTATGCATTACTCGGCCAGATATTCAGTTTGCTGTCTCACAGATGAGCAGGTTTATGCATTGCCCAGGAGTCACGCATTGGAAGGCGGTTAAGCGCATCTTTCGCTACTTGAGTGGTACTCGGCTACTTGGGTTGTTTTATCCCAAGGGGGGATCCCTACCGCCAGATTTGCATGCTTTTTCTGATTCAGATTGGGCAGGTTTCTATGACACTCGTGTGTCCACCAGTGGTTTTTGCTTCATGCTTGGTAGCTCATGTATATCTTGGTTGAGCAAGAAGCAGCCTACTGTGGCCACTTCCAGTTGTGAGGCTGAGTATAGGGCACCTTTCACAGCGATTGTTGAGTGTGTGTGGCTCAGACGCCTTATGGCTGATTTGGGTGTTGGTCAGTCTTCTGCCACCACCATCTTCACTGACAGTCAGAGCGCATTGGCAGTTGTGAGGAACCCTGTGTTCCATGCTCGCACTAAGCACATTGAGGTGCATTATCACTATGTCAGGGAGAGGTTCTCTACTGGGGAGATCAGCTTGGCATATGTGCCCACACAGGAGAACATTGCAGAACTTTTCACGAAGGCTCTGCCTAGGGAGAAGTTTGAAGCTTTCCGCAAAGCTTTGGGCTTACTTCCTTTTGTGGAGTGATTTCCACATAGCTTGGCACTTCCTTATACATGAGTGCCAGCTCCTTGTTCACCGCATCACTCCCAGGGAGGATTTGTTGATATATTTAGGTAGTGATGTGTGTGAACACACTAGGACCATCGGGGCACTTTTTTACCTCTTTAGGAGTTTTTTTTCCCCCGACTTGTATATACGCCTATTGCCCTAATGGGCTACTTATCTTTGTACATTCTCTAGTAATACATTCAGTATTGTGTGTTGTGCTCCAAGCTTCTTCTTCTTCCTTGTGCTGTTCGCGTGCTTCTGCAGACGTCTAAATCCAACAAGAGGACACCATTCCAGATTTGTATAGAGGTAACAAACTAGCAAAATTTAGATGACCAAAGTGTGCATGCCAAAGCTTTGCATCTGACATAGCCTGAGAATCTTGATCTGCACATGCTGAATCATTCACATATTTTGCATAATTTATGAGCTTATACAATCCATCACATAAAATTCCAAAAATGATAATGACATCACCACTTGAAAAATCATGAACTATACATTTGTCATCAACAATTTTCTTAACCAAGCCGATCTTGGCTAATGCTGAACCTGATAATAGATTTTTCTTGATCCTTGGCACAAATAAAGCATCTGACAATATAAAAGAACTACCATGAACAGTAGTTTGATTGAAGGAAAGAAATTGCGCTATGAGGTAATATGTTTGGTTGCCCCACTATCAAAGTACCAAACTTTTGAGTCTACTATAGACATACATTGCTCATGAGAAGATGAATAATAATTGCAAGCAGTAGTAAATGCCCATTGTTCATTCTGCACAAGATTAGAAGACTTTGTTTTCGGTGTAGATGCCTTTGCAACAACCATTCCAGCCCCTTTTGAAGCTAGTTTTGGACAACTATTTATGACATGATCATTTTGTTTACAATATTTGCAAAACAATTTTTGCTTTTCTATTTTTTTCTTGTCTTTGTCATCCTTCTTTGATTGTGCAGAATTAGCAAGTTTCTGCTTACTACTAGATGAGCTCCATTTACCTTTGCCATTCTAACTAGCTAGGAAAGCTTGATCTGCAATATGCATAATGGGCATGTTCTACCTCGACTGATCTTCCTACAAAAAAACAGAGACAAATTCCTCAAATGTTAAGTCATTTGGATTGCCTTTCATCATCAATTGAAGAGTAGAAGCAAAACTGTGATATGAATCTGGAAGACCATTTAGGACATTCTGCACAAGTGAATTGTCTAGACAAGACTTCATTAGTAGTGTTGATCAAATCTTGTAGATGCACATACACAGAGATAGTACAGAAATGAAATCTCATAGAAAGAGACAAGAGATTGAACACAAGATTGGGTACAATCTGCCTCCACATACTTTGATGGACGAGTCTATCAGAGTATGTGTATTTATAGGTATTTTTCATTATGTAGTGAATAGAAGATACATGAGGGTGGTGCTTCGAAAAGCATGTGTTTATGAAAATATTCTTTATTTACAAAATCATCGCTTTCTAAGTGATCTCCTATTTTTACAAAAAATATCTAAAATACTATCTTTTAATTATCTTCAAAAATATCTGAATAAATGCATGCATGTTCACGCCCTCCTAATTCTTCGTCTGCTAAATCAAAACAAAAATCACATTAAAAACCTCAAGACATTGAAGTCCATATAAGATTCCATGATTCCATAAAGTATTACATGCCTCCTAGTTGATAAGCAACTGACCTCAGTTGATAAATAAAATAGACATGGATAGCCAGTCACATATCCCACCATTGAACAATCATAAGCATGTTCCATGTTAAAACACATGCATGGAAATGGAAAACTAGAATTTAATGGGACTTTGAATGATATGTAGAGCTAAAGTCTATTTTGGAACCTAAGTTTTGAAATAATGTAGCCCAAAAAGTGATTTAAAAACGAACATATTGATCTGATAGAATAACTTTTGGAAAACCATGATGCAAAAAAAAAAAGCATTTAATTAATAACTTACCATGATGAGGAAAAATACATTTAATAAATAACATTTAATAAATAGCTTACCAAAATCTTTTGTAGTATGGGTAGGATCCATGGTCTTATATGAAACCAGAAACTATTACAAAACTTGTGGAAATAATGTTAGCAATATTTGAATTGAAATAGAAAAGGAAAGGTTTCGTCTTGGAGATATATATAAAAAAATGAATACAAGAGAGTGCTAGATAAATAAATAAATAAAGGGAAAATATTCTTAGAAGTTATGTTACATATCAATTAAAAGGAAATTGGGGTATCTGGGTTCAAATCCCGTACATGCTAACTAGGGACATAAGTAAACTAGCTACGGAAATAAGTGGGCTCTTATTACCACTCATTAGTTAAAGAAGGTTCGCGCGTAGCCAACGACTACCAATGGAACCAAAGGAAACCAAAGTGAACCAAGAGAACCATGAGTGCCAAAGAAACCAAAGATGCCAAAGTTATGCCATAGTTCTATGCCTTAGTTGATGCCTTAATCGATGCCTCAGAGTAAACTGCATGAGTAATCACATGGATAAACAAATTGATAAATGAACTTGATAAATGAAATTGATAATCAAATTTGATAACCAAACTTGATAATCGAATTTGATAACTGAACAAGAACAATGCACAGTGTGATTGTGGGCATCGTGAGTACAATGAGCACAGTGAGCACAATGAACATAGTGAGTATAGTGAGCACAACATCACAGCACAATGCACAAAGGCAGAGTACCATATTTGAAAAAATTTGAAAAAGACACCAACAAACCAAAATAAATGTAAATTGACAAACAAAAACCTGGAACGAACAGGAATTAACGAATTGAAATGGATGCCAAATCGCGAATGGACACTGCAAATAACGATCGGACATCGAAAAGCACACCACCGCAGATGTGCGCAGGCTCTAATACCACTGTTGTCCAGATCTTGCAGACACACATATGCAGACATAGTGCATAAATGAAATCTCACAAAAGCATACACAAAATAGAAAGAGACAAGAGATTGAACACAAGATTGGGTACAAGCTCCCCATGTTGGAGTTAGATGTTTGTGGAACCACGTGAACAACACAAGGAAGAAGAAGAAGCTTGGAGCACAACACACAATATTGAATGTGTTACCACTAGAATGTACAAAGATTAGTAGCCCATTAGGGCAATAGGCGTGTATACAAGACGGGGGAAGAAACCTCCTAAAGAGGGAAAAAAGTGCCCCGGCGGTCCTAGAGTGTTCACACACATCACTACCTAAATATATCAACAAATCCCCCCTGGGAGTGATGCAGTGAACAAGGAGCTAGCACTCATGTATAAGGAAGTGCCAAGCTATGTGGAATCAATCCACAAAAGGAAGTAAGCCCAAAGCTTTGCAGAAAGCTTCAAACTTCTCCCTAGGCAAAGCCTTCATGAAAAGGTCTGCAATGTTCTCCTGCGTGGGCACATATGCCAAGCTGATCTCTCTAGTAGGGAACCTCTGCCTGACATAATGATAATGGATCTCAATGTGCTTAGTGCAAGCATGGAACACAAGGTTCCTCACAACTGCCAATGCGCTTTGATTGTTAGTGAAGATGGTGGTGGCAGAAGGCTGACCAACACCCAAATCAGCCATAAGGTGTCTGAGCCACACACACTCAACAGTCACTGTCAAAGCTTCCCTATACTCGGCCTTACAACAGGAAGTGGCCACAGTAGGTTGGTTCTTGCTCAACCAAGATATACATGAATTGCCAAGCATGAAGAAAAAGCCACTAATGGACACATGAGTGTCATAACAACTAGCCCAATCAGAGTCAGAAAAAGCATGCAAATTTGGTGATAGTGATCCCCCTTGGGATAAAACAACCCAAGTAGCCGGATACCACTTAAGGAGCAAAAGATGCACTTAACCACCTGCCAATGCTTGACACCTAGGCAATGCATAAACCTTCTCATCTGTGAGACAGCAAACTCAAGATCTGGCCGAGTAATGCATAAGTAAATCAAGCAAACAGCTTGTAGAAAGCAGCATCAAATGCATCTCCAGCATCATGAAGACTCAATCACAACTCTATCTCCATAGGAGTGGCAATAGGTTTACAATCTTCAAGACCAATCCGCTACAATAATGTGTCAATATATTTCATATGACACAAAGCTATTTCGCCATCAACCTACACAAATTGAATGCCCCAATAATGATGCAAATGCCCCAAATTAGACACCTCAAATGAGGCATGTAAATCAGCCTTAAAATTTGTAGTATGCTTCTCATGAGGACCAGTGAGCAGCATGTCATCAACATACACAACAATGATCTGAAGCACATCATTAGTACGCTTAACATATAAGGTGCTTTTAGTTGGACTATTCTCAAAATCATTTGCAATTAGATAGGCATGTATCTTTTCATACCAAGCATGTAGTGTTTGCTTTAAACCATATAATGCCTTCTTTAACCTGCACACCTACTTTTCATGCCCGTTCTGCACGAAGCCACAGGGCTGAAAAAATACATTTCTTCATGCAAGTCACCACTCAAAAATGTTGTTTTGATGTCCAACTAATGTACATTCCAAACATGATGAGTTGCAAGTGCACAGATGCTATGAATAGTAGTCATTCGACAAGTAGGAGCAAAGGTCTCATCAAAATCAATGCCTCTTCCCTAAGCATAACCCTTTGCAACAATCCTAGCCTTATACCTATCAACTGTTCCATTAGGTTTACACTTCAACTTGTATACCCACTTGGTGCCAATGGCCTTCTTGCCAAGAGGTGTCACATAAAGACGAGGTACCATTTTTCATGATAGCATCATATTCAGATTGCATTGCAGCCATCCAATGTTTAGAACTTTGTGCTTCAACAAATGAAATAGGCTCAGTCTCATCACAGAGACTAGATGCAGCCATAACATAGCAATATGATGCTAAAAAGGCACTATGAGAGCTTGAATGAGTATGATATGATAGAGGTGCATCTAATTTGTTGTCACACAGATTTTGCACTAAACATTTTGGCATAGTTTTTGCCTCCTCAATATTAGCTCTCTCATCAACAAGTGCATCATGTAAATCTGCATTAGAAATAGAATGATCTGCATCATCACATGAAACCTACAATGGTTGAGAAGTTGCCTCATTAGGACTAGCACCACATTGTCCACCTGTAAAAAGAGGCAGTAAAGTATCATGTCTTTAGAGCTAACACATTTCTCCTTCGTACATGAAAGTAAAGGCTGAATAGCATCTTCCACAAAAACAACATAATGCTAACCAAAATGCATTTAGTCTGTGGGTGATACAGATGTTAGCCTTTGCTTTCAGAACTGTACCCAAGAAAAATACATTTTACTGCTTTATCATCCAATTTCCTACGATGTTGTTCATGCACTAATGCATATGCGAGACAACAAAAAACACACAGATGAACAACCGATGGCTTGCGACCATGTCAAGCCTCATATGGAGTGATAGACTGCGGTGCTTTAGTGGAACACCCATTAAGTACATATGCTGCACACATGACAACCTCAAGCCAAACACTATGTGGTAAAGCCTGACTCTTGACCATACACCTCGCCATCTCCATGAGTGACCTATTCTTCCATTCAGCAACTCCATTTTGTTGAGGTGTATACGACACTCTACATTGATGTTTTATCCCACGTTCAACCAGAAATGCATTAAAGTCATAAGACATATATTCCCCCCCAATCAGAATAAAGGGTGCCCATTTTACATGCTGATAGATTTTCAACCAAAACCAAAAATTATTTGAAGCACATAAGCACTTTGGACTTTGCCTTCAATGGATATACCCATGCATGCCTAGAAAAATCATCGATGAAAGTCACGAAGTAAAGATAGTTCCCAAAAGAAGGGGTCTACATAGGACCACAGACATCACTATGAACAAGCTGCAATTTCTGAGTAGCCCAAACTGAACTATCTTTTGGGAAGGAGGAAAGCTGCATTTTGCCCAAAATATAGCCTTCATATACATGTTTACCGGGTGCCTCAAGTTTGGGCAAAGAGGACACTATTTCAGAATTTTGCAGATGTAGCAAACTAGGAAAATTCAAATGACCAAAGCATGCATGCCAAAGCTTTGCATCTTACATAGCTTGAGAATCATATATTGCACATGGTGAATCATTCACAGATCTTTCATAGCCTATGAGCTTATACAGGCCCCGACATAAAATGCCAGAAGCAATAATCATGTCGCCATTTGACAGATCATGAACTGTACACCTGTCATCAATAAATTTCACAACCAAGTGAATCTTGGCTAAAGATGAAACTGATTACAGATAATTCTTGATCTCCAGCATAAATAAAGCATATGACAAAGTGAAAGAACTACCATCAGCAGTAGTCAGAATGCTCTTACCAACATCCATGACAGGATAAGAGGAGTTGTTGGTGCATGTGATAGTATTCCCTGTAGGGGCATGCTCAAGTGAAGTGAAGAAATTGCACTGCGAGGTAATATGTTTGGTTGCCCCACTATCAAAATACCAAACATTTGAGTCTACTACAGACATACACTGCTCATGAGAAGATGGGTCAAAACTGCAAACAGTACTAAATGCCCATTCTTCATTCTGCACAAGATTAGCATATTATGTTTTCAGTGTAGAGGCCTCTGCAACAACCATTCCAGTCTCGTTTTTCTTTGCCTCTTTATTAGCCAGTTTTGGACAGCTCTTAATGACATGATCATTTGCTTTACAATATTTGCAAAACAATTTCTGCTTTTCTGATTTCTTCTCATCTTTGTCTTCCTTCTTCGAATGTGCAACATTTGCACATTTTTGCTTACTAGTAGATGAGGTCCATTTACCTTTGCACTTCTGACTAGCCAGGAAAGCCTGATCTACAATGCATAATAGACCTCTTCTGCCTAGACTGATCTTCCTGTAATAGAACAGAAACTAACTCCTCAAATGACAAGGCATTTGGATTTCCTTTCATCATCAAACAAAGAGTAGAAGCAAAACTCTGATATGAATCAGGAAGACCATTCATAATGGTCTGCACAAGTGAGCTATCTAGTATAACTTCATCAACAGAAATCAACTATTCCTTCAATTCTTTGATCTTTGTTAGAATTATGTCCATAGAATCACCTTCATTCATATGCTCACTCTCCAACTATTTTCGGAGGTAAGCAACATGAGTCTCATTCCTAGCTTGGTACAATGTGGTAAGTTTATCCCAAGCATCCTTAGCTATTTTGCAAGAGCGAATGTGAGGAATAATGGCATGTTTGATAGACAAGGCTATCAATGCATGTGCCTGAGCATCTCTGCCATCCCAGTGAATTTGCTCTATAGTAGGTGCACTAGAAACTGCAACATGAACAAGAATCTGAAGAATATCAGCATCTTCAATGCCATCTGCATCAGCTTCAATACCTGTATTTGCAGGTGTAATAAGACGTTTTTCAACACCCTCCACAATGTTCCATGGTCCATTTCCAACCAATACATGTCGCATCAAATAAGCCCACGATGGGTAATTGGTACCATCCAACTTATCCTCAACCGCCAACATACAGAATACATCACTTCTTTCAACCATGGCCACTGACTAAAATACCCTGATGCAGAAAAATGATTGTATGTGAAAAAGTTGAACAGAAGTACCCTAACGAGTTCTGCTAAACTTGTAGCAGACTTTGAGACGCTTATACTGGCAGACAAAAACTGGTATATATCTTTGGCACAAAAAGACAAAATAGCCTACAAAAGCATTGTGATAGTGCGTTCGAAGATCAAAACGAGCTCAGATTGCAATTTTGACACCACAAAGTAAAGTGGTTTTGATCTACTAATCACCCTGAGTATACATACCAAATTTCATGAGATTTTGAGACTGTGATCAAAGGGGTGTCGACGATGGCCTAGATGAAGTGGCAACCTACTATGATACCAATTGTTGGAGTTAGATGTCTGCCGAAGCATGCGAACAACACAAGGAAGAAGAAGAAGTTTGGAGCACAACACACAGTACTGAATATATTACCACTAGAATGTACAAAGATTAGTAGCCCATTAGGGCAATAGGCGTATATACAAGCCGGGGGAAAAAAACCTCCTAAAGAGGGAAAAAAGTGTCTGGGCAGTCCTAGAGTGTTCACACACATCACTAGCTAAATATATCAACATCCCCCATGTACTATGATGGAGGAGTCTATCAAAGTATGTGTATTTATAGGTATTTTTCATTGTGTCCTGAATAGAAGATACATGAGGGTGGCACTTCAAAAAGCGTGTGTTGTTTTCTAAATGATCTACTATTTTTACAAAAAATATCTTTTAGTTATTTTCAAAAATATATGAATAAATCCACACATGTTCATGCCCTCATGATTCTTCACCTGCTAAATTAAAAAAAAACACATTAAAATCCATATATCATTCCATTATTCCATAAAGTATAACAAGCAAAAATCAATTGCTCCTTCAAATCTTTGATCTTTGCCAAAAAATTGTCCATGGAATCTCCTTCATTCATGTGCTCACTCTCCAATGGTTTTCGGAGATAAGCAACACAAGCCTCATATCTTTCCTAGTATGAAGTGGTAAGTGTATTGCAAGCACCCTTAACTATTTTGCAAGAGCGAATGTGTAGGATAATGGCACATTTGATAGAAAAATCCATGAATGCATGTGCTTGAGCATCTCTGCTACCACGAAGTTGCTCTATAGTAGGTACAGTAGGAACCACAACATGAACAGGAATTCGAAGATCGTCATCTCCACTACCATCTGCATCACCTTCAATGACTATATTTGTAGGTGTAATAGGTCATTGTTCAACACCCTGCACAATATTCCACAATCCTTTTGCAACCAATACAAGATGCATCAAATATGCCCATAATGGGTAATTGGTACCATCCAACTTACCCTCGATAGCCAACATATAGAATACATCATTGCTTTCTACCATGGCCAATGATTAAGATACACTGATGCAGAAAAATGATTGTATCTCAAAAAGTTGAGCAGAACTACCCTGTTAAGTTTTGCTAAACCTATAGTAGACTTTGACCAAGCACTAGCAAATTGAAACATGTATATATGTTTGGCACAAAAAGATGAAATTGCTTGCGTAGGCACTGTGATAGTATGTTCGGAGGTCGAAACAAGCTCAGATCGCAATTTTGACACCACAAAGCGAAGCAGTTTCGAAATCATAATCGCCCTAAGTATGCTCCTCAATTTTCATGTGATTTTGAGACTATGACCGGAGGGGTGTTGATGATGCCTTAGATGAAGCAACAATTTTTGGAGTTTGAGGTCTGTGGAAGCATGCAAACAACATAAGGAAGAAGGAGAAGCTTGGAGCACAACACACAATAGTGAATGTATTACCAAGTGAATGTACAAAGATAAGTGACCCATTAGGGTAATAGATGTATATACAAGCTCGGGGAAAAAACCTCCTAAAGAGGAAAAAAGTGCCTCGATAGTCCTAAGTGTGTTCACACACATCATTACCAAAATATATCAACAAAAAATGCATACATTTTTTGCATACTTAGACTGATCGTCCGCTTGCGGCTAGCCATTGTGCCATAATAAATATAATAGAGAGTGCATAACTTCTACGTGAGAATGGTTAGCATGAAGCTTCCCTGGTGTGTTCACCCAAGTCTAATCCCTGATAGCTTCCCGTGAAGGGTGGAAAGTAGGTGAATATTTTGCTTCACAAAATAATAAAGAACAACGTTTGTGACCAAGATCATTTAATCTATTCGTAGAAAATACCACATGAATGCATGAGAATTGAATGAATTATGAAGAAATTGATTTTCATTTAATGGACAAATGGACAAGCTCATAAATCTCCATAAAAGCTTGCTCAAGGATTGAGGATGATGATGAACCATCAAGGTCACCATGGAAGCTCAAATGGAGCTCTGATATCAATGCAAGGTAATGATAATTACGACCACCACCACATTTTAGAGAGATGACTCTCCTCCTAGCCTTGTGCCTATACAAGGGGAGAGGGCTGACGTTCGTATTGCATGACTTTGCTGCGTAATTCTTCGAGTTCTGCTCTGAGTTTTGTGACTTCTTCGGATGTGTCGTCTGTGGCTGTGGCTTTGCTTGGTGACTCCTGCTGAGTTGCCAGTTGCTTAAGTAGATCATCCCTTTCTCGTTCTAGCGCTGCATGGGCCTCCAAGAGGTCGGCATGGGTTTCTAACACAGTTTTCATATTCTCTGAGGGAATGGCCTTGAATTTTTTTGGGTCGATTTCCTGCGGGGAACCTTCCATGGCTGCTTCCAAGTTCTCTTCATTCTGTTTCTGCAGCCGTTTATTCTCTTCGAGAGCTGTAGACATGTGTTTTCGTAGGAGGGCCAGGTTGCGCCTAAGTTTGAGATTCTCCGTTATCTGGGAGTGTAGCAATTCATCCATATGTTGTCTTTCCTCTGCATCTGACTGGGGTGGATTGGCTACTAATTGTTCGTGTTGTTCCTGTAAAGTGGCATGTTGTTGTTGTAGTAGCCGCTTTTCCCTTTCGAGATCAATGAATCGGAGTTGAAGTTCCTCATGGCTTCGAAAGAGTCGTGTGTGTTGGTTATCAAGATGTTGGTAGTGTTGTTGTACTTGCGACATACACTGATACATATTATTAAATACATTATTGATAGGGGTGGATGCTGGTAGGGTGTTGAATGCAGAGGGGAAGGGAAAGGGGAAGGGGAATGGAAGTGTGGATGTGGTGTTGGAAAATGGTGAAGTGGGAGGTGGGGGAATGGGAGATGGTGGATGCATGGGGGGAGGGAGAGGCGCGGAGGTGGGGGAGATGTCCATAAGATCAACGGTGGATGCAGTAGTGGGAGTGATTGTGAATAGTGGAATTGTGGGTGCGGTGATAGTGGTGAAAGTGTACAGTGGTGTGTGCAATTGTGAATACGAACTACCCGGAAGTGTGATCGGGGGGTTGAGATCTTCTGTGGCAGCAGTTAGAACTACTGTTTCAGTGGTCGTATGGACAAACGAAGTGGAGATAGGGTGTGTGGGTTGAGTGACGGTCTGTGCTTCGGTATGGGTAGTGGACTCGGAGGCGGTGACAGTAGTGGTTACACTGGTTGTGAGAGATGAATGCGGTGGAGATGGAGGCAGGGGTGGCAACGGGGGTGACGGAGGTGCACTTGATACATGGGTTTCCTCAGTATCGTGGACAGTGTGTGCGGTGCTCGTGGTTGTGGATGTGCCTTGTGGTTCTGATACTAATACATTCATCTACTTTCCTGCTCGAGGGGGGCGTCTGCCATATCTTCGTTTCGTTCTTCGTGCTTGTGCAAGGGCTGTATGCACCGTTTCAGGGATGCCTAATGCCTCAGATATCATGTCAAGGGTGGCACGATATTGCTCGTCGACGCCTTCCTCCTCAAGGATCTGATTCATAAGGGCCTTGCCTGCTGCTAGGGACAGTCTATGTTGCTCTTGAACTCTGTTCATGGTGTCATAGAGCTTTTTCAATGCTTTCGTATAAGCTGGGGCCCCTTCAAGTACCTGCAGAGCTTCCTGATCATATTCCTGCTCTTCTTTCTCGGATTGTCCATCATGTTCCTCCTCTTGTCCTCCTTCTTCTTCACCCTCCACATCGACGACCTCTGGTTGTCTGGGATGGGGTTGGTCTGTAGCAGTTTGTTGTCCACTAGCTTGCTCTGCCTCGACTTCCGCGTTAACAGCCTCTATGATTCTGGCTACCTCCTCATCAGTTAGGTCTTCTAAAGTGAATCCGTGAGGGAACTCTAGGTCGGTTGGTATAGGTGGAAACACTAGATTTGGTCCATCAGTGCTGTGTCTTGGTAATCTAATAGTGAAGGGTTGTACCCGCCTTGGAAATCGTGGAGTTGTCTCTGGTGTCAATGTCGCACCGCGGGGTTGTGCGCAGGCCATCTGAACGGCGCCTCTCATTTTCTTGGATGGTGGTCCTACGGAGGATAATCGGCGCTAAAACTCTTGTACCCTGGTCCAAATGAGTGCCCTTTGCACTGGTACATCATACACAAGACATCTGTACACAATCCTGGTCAGAGCACATCATCCGTACAGTACAGACTTTTGTTTTTTATACCACCTTTGATGAGCCATGTGGATTTGGTCGATAATCCAGTGGGGCATGTTGATTGTGAAATCAAAGGCATCAGCCAAGTATAAACTAAACCATATCTTTTTAGGTGGCATTGTGAACCTCTCTTGGGCGGGAAATGCAGAGTGTTGCATGACCATTCGCAAATGAATGGCGATTGTAGGCGTCATTGCCACCATGTCTTTTAACTTTGTCAGATTCCTGTTCTTCATATTGTCGGGGACCATAGTCTCTTTCTCCGTAGGAATATGCATACCTTTCATGTCTAGAGCTTCCCTTAGCAAGTTAATAGTTAATCTGAAACGCTTGAGCTCATTGCCCCTTGTGAGAGATGGGAGGACAAAGGAGTTGTATCCCTTTTTGTCTTTGCTCGGAGTAAGGGTGCTAATCAAATAAGAGCATCTTAGAAAATCCGGCTTTGGCAGTTGGAATTTGAAGTACTCGTAGAGTCCTGCCTTCTTCCATATAGGTTTTAGTCCTTCATTATTCTGCAGTCTCTCAAATTCCCTAGTGAAAAAGTGATACCTGCCCCAGCGCCCATTGAATTCTATCTCGGCCTCCCACATATAAGTGCCTTCATCTAGGGGTCCTGCCACATCACTGAACCAATGAGAGTTTTTACTGACTGGCATAGTGTGCCCTTGTGGAGGGTTCTGAACCGGTATGGCGTGTAATGCTCTCAATGCTATAGGGCGTTCCTTCAATTCCTCCTCAACAGGAAGACTTTCAATATCCACGACTTGGGTGCTGGTGCCTGCCTGGGAGCTAGTTCCTGCCGTATCTGCCATGTTACTTCTTGCCTCCTGATTCTGTGAGAATATAGAAACGTGTGTTAACATTGTAAAGGACAAGATAGAACCGTTTTTGTCCCCATTACAACATTAACATGAGGTTCGGGAGAGATTAGTGGGTTAGTAAGTGCTCTGTGCTTGTGTGTGTAGTTAGGAATTGGTTAGACCTAGGAGCTAAGTGGAATGATGTGGTGTGAGAGTGACGTAGTTAGTAGGTGGGCATGGATTTACAACTGGGGTCTGGGGGTTTATTACAAGTTTTAGGTTGCCAAATGCAATGGATAGGTTTTGATTTCGACTTTGTGGAGGCTCTGGGGAGTGTGATAGGGTATTTACTTGAAAAATGGGGCTTTTTAGGAACCCATTTACAAGTGATTCTACTTGTGCTCATGGAAGAATACGTGTTAGTGCGTGATGTGTAAGACTGGGCCTCAGATGTTCGCATGAGTGAAACATGTTGTACAGGGTTTGGCCTTGGTGTAGCTATTTGAGCCCGCAAGCAAGCCTTAGGCACCCAAATTTGTCGTGATTGTGGGCTGGCCTTCATTGACTTCTTGGGTACCCAAATAGACTTCACTTTCGCAGAAGAACTTATGAAAGGCTTCTTATTAGTATCGTGTTGTTGATTACTAATAAGAGGTTTTGGCCGTGGTGTTGGCCTGGTCGGAACAGGGTGTTCGCCTTTTCGCCTCCATACTTGTTTCATCGGCTGAAACAATCTGCTTTGCTCCTTTTTTTGGCCTCCAGTACAGGTAGTGTTCTGCTTCTTCTGTATTTGATCTGCCGTTGGCTGCTGCATCATTCTGGCCTTTGGAAAAGAAGGGAGTACCGTCTTATCCTTGACTCTGTTGTTGAGACAATCCTCTTTCTGCATCATACATTTTTGGACAAGAATAGCATTGTCAAGTTCATGTGCACCCTTGGAAGGACCAGGAGTCTGTGCTTTACCTAGTTCCTTGAGTGCCTCCTTTTCCAATTCAACTGTAATTCGGCTATGATTTACCCATACCTGAAGAAGTCCGCTTCTTAGGTTTAGGTTGACTGCATGATCATAGATCCAGTCCTGACCCAAGACAAGAGGCTCAGTGAGGTCCTCATCTTGACACACTAATACTTTGACTATCATTACTTCGTCTTGAATGGAGATGGGAAGATCCACCTCGCCCATGCAAGGGGTTTCCACACCTCCCAATCCTATGAGATATGCTTCTATAGGATTGACAGTTAATCTCAATTCTTGACAGTAAGACAATTTAACAGCACTTGTCGATCAATTATCCTTTGAGCGCTGATACCTGAAACTTCACACATAGCCACGTGATATCCTTGATTGACCTGAGTCAATCAAGGCTCTTACAGTCCTTGCACCCTTTCTTTGTCCTATCTCTAAGGTTATAAAAGGACGTCGATCAATTATCCTTTGAGCGCTGATACCTGAAACTTCACACATAGCCACGTGATATCCTTGATCTGCATAGGCATCCGTCCTAGGTTGCTCCCTATTCTGTCTTCTCAATTTCATTCTCCAGATGCGTTCCAATGCTTCTGCTTGGGCTTCTTCTCGAATTCACTTTTCTTCTTCTTTGCGTTTCTTAGCAGTATTGAGTCGACTTAGCATCTCTTCCGTGAGAGGTTCCTTATATAACTTGACCTTGCACCCGCTTATGTAGCTCGGGAGAACATCACCCTCTAAAGTGGCTAGTTGTACTGCTCCACTTGTGGAGATCCTATTAATGATCATGGGTCCATAGCCTCTCTTCTCCAGTTTTCTCGCATGGTGCTTCAATGTGTAGACTAAAACTAAGTCTCCAGCCTTCAAGCCTTTATCCTTCACGTGGGCATCAAAGTATGCCTTCTGTCGTTTCTTAGCTGCATATATCCCTGCCGCCGCCCTCATTCTTGTTTCCCCTAATCGTTCAAGGTCAAAAAGTCTAGAGGAGAGTTCATGACCCGTCCATTCATGCTCGTGTGCTACTTTCAATGTAGGTATTAAGAAGTCCAATGGTAGCACTGCATTTTGGCCAAACACCATCTGAAAGGGGGTGGCTTGGAGTACCGTTTTGTAGGCGACTCGGTATGCCCAAACAACATGGTGTAGCTGTTTGTCCCAATCAGAGCATTTATTATTGACTAATTTCGTCAGTACATTGCATAGGATCTTATTGGTGCTTTCGGCTTGCCCATTAGCTTGAGGGTGATAGGGGGCAGACTTCTTATGTACTACCAAGAACTCTTGGAGTAGATTTTCAATAACTTCATTCAAGAAGTGAGTGCCTCTATCACTTACTAGCTCTATAGGTAGCCCGTATCTTGTGAATACATTCTCAAATAAGAACTTAGCAGTAGTCTGAGCATCGTTCTTTGTCGTAGCTTTTACCTCTACCCATTTCGTTAGATAGTCTGTGGCAACAATGATGTATTCAGCATGTGAACCCTTAGCTGGGGGATTAATAGGACCTACAAAGTCTATTCCCCACTTAAAGAATGCACGTCCACCCATCATAGGTTTCAGTGGCATCTCATCTTTGCGTATAGGATACTGAGTTCTTTGACACACATCACACCGTTTCACATAGGTATGTGCATCCATGTGAAGGGTTGGCCACCAAAAGCCCGCAAATAGTATTGACTTGATCACCCGATCTGGTCCAAAGTGTCCTCTTGCTACACCTTGGTGAGCAGTTTCCAAGATCTTTAGATATTCACTCTCATGAACACAAAGTCTCAGGTAACCATCTTTACCACGCTTGTATAGATTATCACCAATGAGTGAGTAATCTAGGGCTTCTTGTTCTAGACTTCTTTTCCTAGCCAGAGTCATGTCTGGAGGGAATGTTTTCGTCCTCAGGAAGGATACTAGTGGTTCACTCCAATCTGGCACTATGGACACTTGATAAAGAGTGGCATGTTCCATAGGTGGTTTAGTGCAACAGATTGGGCATTCCTTGCACAACTTTTGGACGTCAGCCTCCATAGTAGGCCAATGCACTCCGAGTGTCCTTAGTGTCTGTAGGGTTCGTTGCTTTGAGTAGTGTTTCTCTAATGCACCTACATGTGCTAATTGCAACCATTTAGCGTACTCATCCTCTTCCACACAACAAGCCAAGATCCCTTGATCTGTGTGTTTGTACATACTACCTGCCATGATGTGATACTTTTGGGCTTTTACTACCTCTCTATCCTGTGTGTTTATTACTGGGTGATTAGGTCCGTATGTCAATACTGGCACTAATGGCTTAGCCCACTGCGGTACCACTTCCAAGTTAAACAAGTAAGCATCAGGAAGGTCATCTGACACTCCTTGTGGGGCTTCTCCAGATGTGAGCCTAGAGAGATGGTCTGCTCGCAAGTGAGTCTTCCCTTTCCTTACCACAACCTCGAAATCATATTCCATTAGCAAGAGAAACCATCTTACTAATCTTCTTGTATTGCATGGCTTGTTTACAAGGTATAGCAGTGCCTGATGGTCAGTAAAAAATTTAAACTTATTTGCAAGCAAATAATGTCTAAACTTTTTAACTGCATATACCATGCCTAATCCCTCTCGTTTGGTGGTTGTATAATTTCGTTCAGGTGCATTCAATTGTCTACTAGCATAGGCAATTGGAAGATCCATATTACCTTCACCAGTAGGTTGCGCGAGTACACACCCAATAGCATAATTGGATGCATCCACATGAACATGGAAAGGCTTATTCCAATCTGGTGTGGTTAAGATTGGTGTTGAACATAATCGCCGTTTAAGCTCATTGAAGGAATTCTCACATTCATCAGTCCACTCAAAGTTAGTCAAAAGTCCATACATGGGCTTTGCAATGACAGCATACATATGAATGAACCGTCGGTAGTAACCACAATGCCCCATAAAAGCCTGTACTTCCTTGACGTTCTTTGGCCTAGGTAACTCGGCTATGGCTCTCACTTTCTCTTCATCAGTGGATATGCCATTCTTTGACACTATGTGTCCTAGAATCTTGCCTTGCCTGACCATGAAAACACACTTTTCTGGGTTCAAGCAGACCTGATACTCCCTACATTTGTCAAAGATTTGTCTGAGTTCAGGAATATGGGTTTGTCTGATGTTGGAATGAGCACAAAGATCATCAACATAGACTTCTAAGTTCTTCCTTAAGAACTCTTTAAATACATGGCACATCAGCCTCTGGAAGGTAGCTGGTGCGTTGGTAAGCCCAAATGGCATTACTCTAAAGGCAAAAATGCCCCATTCAGTGGCAAAAGCGGTCTTATGCTGATCTTCTGGAGCTATGGCTACTTGATTGTAGCCCGAAAATCCATCAAGGAAGCTGTACACTTCCTTGCCTGCTACTCTTTCTAAGAGATGTTCTGTGATAGGAAGCGGATAGTTATCTCGAATTGTGGCTGCATTAACCTTCTTCAAGTTAATGCACACACGCAGCTTTCCGTTTTTCTTGGGCACCACTACAATGGGGGATACCCACTCAGTGTGCTCAATTTCATAGATGAATCCAGCTTCAACCAGTCTATCTATCTCTTCCTTGATCTTGGCCGCATAGTTGTCATTGTATGTGTATGGATTTTGCTTAGAGGGCCTAGCATCTGAGGTCATGGGGATAGTGTGTGAGCATATGTCTGGATCAACACCCTTCAAATCCTTGTAACTCCAAGCGAACACGTCTCTGTATTCTCTTAGCAAGGCTATTAACGCATGCTCTTCTTCCTCTGTTAGGTCATGGCCTATGTACGTGCATCTCTCCTCTCCTTCCTCCATGGCTACCACAATTTTCTTTGTGGTTTCTTTGTTATCATAGGCCTCTCCTGATTGTGCCTCTCGTTTAGGCATTCTGATCATGACTCTCCTGTCATCTATCTCATACTTCTTAAAATTTTCTGGGACCTCAAACAAAGATTCTTCCTCTTCCGGTGAGACTTCTCTCTTCTTTCTTTTCTTTCCTTCTTCCTTCGGGGTCACATGTGTGGCTAATCTTACATCATTTGTAAGATCTCCGTGCCTTTGGGGTTGAAATTCTACTGCATAGAAATATTCTTCATCTGATGCAAAAGGTGGATCCATAATGATTGACTCTAGATCGGAGTCGCTCGCATCTTCAAATGCATCAGGGCTAGGTTCGCATTCTTCTAGAACTGCCTCTCCCATGATTGGCTCTATGGAGAAGACTGAAATGTCATAGCCATCTTCATCACAGTGAGGTGTCCATTGTTCTTCATTGATGGCTACATCCATTGTTGCTAGGATTTCTGCCCAGCCGTGGGGTTCAAATTCTTCGTCAGGAAAAACTACAGGCGTATAGGCTGGGTCTTGAATTGATCTATGTGTTTCTTTTGCACCTATCTCTCTGGCTTCTTCTCTCTTCTCTTCTTCTACTGCTACTTTGCACATCCATAAGTGGGTGTCTTCATGCATCCATGAGGGTCCTGACCCTATGGAATGCACCGATTCTGTATCATCTTTGGCTCTATGGATGGGATTCCATTGGATAGGAGGGATATCTCTATGAGAATAATCTTTGAGATTCACTTTGGTCGTAACACCTAAGTGCTGCAGGTACAAAGAATTGGTTCCCCAATCCTGTACCACTTGCAACTGTCGCATAAAAGGTCGTCCCAAGATCATTTCATAGGCATGGTTCTTGCTAGAATCACATATAGCAAATGTATGCTCAAACTCGACACCACAGGTGGTGAGAGTTATTCCTTCTAGCAATCCTAAGGGTCTCTCTATGTGACCATCGGCCATTTGTAATTTCATCCTCGTGGGCCTGAGTGCTGGTTTGCCCCAACGCTTCCATAGGGAAGTGGTAGCAATTGCAACACCTGCGCCTGAGTCCAAAATGGCCTTGGTTGTGTAGCCCTGATGAGTGATGGGAAGATATGTGTTTCCCTCTTCGCCCTCACTCATGTCTCCTATCTTGTCCAAGGGTATTTCTGGCACTGTTCTCTGGGATCCTACCTGGGAACAAGGTTTTGCTATCTCTGGTACTTGTTTGGCTACATGTTTCCATAGCTCTGGCCTTACTTTGAGTAGCTCTTCTAAGGTGAGGTTGCACTGTACTTTAGTGTTTTTCACTACCTCTGTGTTCCTAGGTATGATCGAGTCTTCGTTTCTTACCATGACCGTGGGTGCTCTCATACAAGTAGACTTAGCTTCCCATGGGCCTGTGAAGTGGGGTAATTCTTGTAAAGAATTAGACTCAAAGTCTAGTCTTTCCTGAGAGTGGGTGCTCTCCTGCTCCTCATAAATGGATGGGATGTCTTGTGGAAATTGGTCATGTGCATCATCCACAAGTTCAATGGGAGGAGGGACTTCACTTTCCTTAGCCCATTTGTCTTCTTGAATCTCTCGTAGGAACTCTGGTGTGAACCGATTCATAGAAGATGATGTGTCTGGCTCCGTAGAGTTAGGCGCATAGGCTTCAGGCACATAGGCTTCCCGAGCAGGAAGACTTGCTCCTTCACTTGCCTTGTCCTTATGTTGAGAGGCAGGTTCCTTTTTTGATTGTGCAATGAGCTTCTCTATTCTTTCTAACAGTCCATCAAAGTGCAACTGTGTCTTTGCTGAACTAGAGATGTTAAATAGGCGACTGGCTTCAAACATGGTCTGAGCCAATTCCACCATCTTCGCACAAATTTTGGTTCGTTCTAACTCTAGTTTTGCTCTAGGGTAACATTTTTCATGATCGGTTATGGTTGGCCCTTCTTGAATTCTGGCCTGATATGCTTTAAGCATCATATTAAGGTCCTCGGAGTGGGATCTGCTAGGACTGATCCTACTCTTGGGGGTGGTGGGTTTAGGTGAGGCGGGTTGGAAGGTGGCGGTTCGGATGGAGTTGGGAATGGTGGAGGTGAAGGAGGTGGGGCAGTGTGAGAGGGAGTTTGAGCTGTGAGTTCAGTTATCCTGGCCTTTGTTTCTCTGAGGCTTTCCTCGAGTTCACTCATCTTTTTTGCCCATTGTCTTTTCATTCTTTCACGACTATCTCTCCAAGCTCTAGTCCTCTTCTTTGTCATACTCTCCGTTTCACTAACATCTGGGCTCTTTTCCCGGCCTACCCCTTGGTTTTGCTGCATTGCTTGAGCCCTAGTGACTACCTGTACGGGTGCAGTGGAAGTGACACTTCCTGTGGAATCTACCACTAACCCAATAATGTTAATAGGAGTGATTTTTGGCATATTATTAGGATTCTTAGGGCAGTCTCGTAAGAGATGCTCCTTTCCACACTCTTGGCAAAAGCCCTGGATCGTCACTGATTGGGGTTGTGTAGGTGGAGGCAAGGGACAATCACGAATGAGATGATCTCCCTGACATCTGTAGCATGGTCCTTTAGGGAATGGGGGTCTTACTTGCCTAGGTTGAGGTCTAGGGTTGGGGTTTGCATACATGACGTTTGTGTAATCTGACTCCCAACTAGGTTCATTTGGCTCTTCACTATAGTAGGACTCACCATGTTCTGGAGACTGCATGTAGTAAGCCTGGGGACTATCAACATGTGTAGAATCAAAGCTATGGTCACTTGGGTCACTTTCAGAAAGCAATGGTGTTACAGGGACTACAGCTTTATTCAGGTTCTCTTCTGCAGCTGCATATTTTACTGGGATCACATTAGTAGGAGCAGGTGGTTGCTGTGCTAGCACTGGCTGGGGTCTCAGTTGGTTTTGGTAGGGTTGGTAGGTTTGTTGAGGTCTCACATACTGCTGAGGTGGGTACTGGTTCTGGTATCTTCCTTGTTGAGGGTATGGTTGTGGGTACGTCTGTCTAACGGTTTGCTTATTGTAGGGACAATCTTGCGCGGTGTGATTGGTGTACCTTCGTTCTATGGTGCAGTACTGGCTACTAGGATTAACTTGGGGTTGAGCCATAATGGGGCAGACATTCGCCATATGGTCGCCTCCACAAGTATAGCATCTTTTCACAGGGGCAAACCTTGGGATTTGTTTGCTAGAGACACCTAGTTTCTGAGCTACTTTCTCTGCTAATTCCTCAATTGATGTGGATTGCGAGGAAGAGAGGCTAGAGGCACTATTTGAGTCCTTGTAGATTTTGGAAAGCTCTAGTTCCTCCCCTAGGTTATCCTCGATGTCAATGCACATGCGTACACACTCTTCTATAGTCCTAGGGTCCTTCAGATACACATATGACCTCAATTTGGTACTTAGCAATCCATCCAAGAATAGAGCCACCTGCTTAGCTGGTGTGGGTAGCTCAGGGATAGGGCATCTCTCCAAGTATTGCCTAAATCTTCTTCCAGCAAGTCTCACGGTCTCTTGAGGGGTTTGCTTGAAGCTGTGAATCAGCGAGGAAGTGTTATGTCTTATGCCACTTTTAGAGAATTCGATAATGAATGCCTCTAGAAGTTGGTCTATGCTCTTGAACTGCCTCTCGTTTAGTGGTTGAAACCATGTCAGGGCAGTGTTCCTAAGGGTTAGACCAAAGGCATTGTACTGCGTGAATAGATCCTCCACTTGCTCAGCTCTCAAGACTTGCCTAAACTCAGCCACATGATCATATGGATCTCTAGTGCCATCGAAGTAGTTCTTCATGGACTTAACTAGCTGAGTCGATCTCAGAGTCCTTGTGTGCTCTCTAGGTCGTGGTAGAGGGAACTCATCCACATTTCTTTGATTCCTGTGAGCTCTAAGTATCTCAGGTTCCACCCTATTTGTCTCCATTCTCGTTCTTTCTCTGCCCCCTGGGTTGGCAAAGCTTACTTCTGGCCTATCTCTACTTCTGTCTCTTTGAATTCCATGAGCTTGGGATGTTCCAGCTCCAGGGTGACCATAGGACACATTCGATCTTGGTTGGGGGAAAACGAATTCACCCTTCCAAGTGTAAGCATGTCTATCATGTTCTGTAACCACAAAGATCCTCTCTGAAGCGTGATCTAAGTAGGTCACGCTGCCTGGGCTATCAGGATCCTTAAACTCATAGATCATGATTGTTCCTATATCAGTTGGCTGATCAGATTTATACCTCCAAAAGGCTTCGTCAGTTTCTCGGTTCAGAAGCAGATCTATGCTCTTATTATCTTGGGGAATCCACTCTGGTGTGATAATCCTAGTGAGAACAGATTTGCCTCGGGGGGCCTCGGTTCTTCACCCCTGTTTCCTTGCTCTAGGTCACCTAAGTCCGTTCCTGGGATCTCATTCCCAAATTCATCAGTCCTATCTGGATGACTGGTGACTACATATATTGTCTCTTCCTTGTCTAAGTAGGCTCCGTTTTCGAACTTGACAGCTGGGCGCTCTAGTCCAATAGATTGGTCAGGATTCTTAATCTGTACTACAGATCTTCCTAGGCTGTCCTCATAGATGCTAGCACCTAATCGGTTGGTCCTAAGGTATTCCAACTGCGTTTTGTAAGGGCCTTCTACCCTGTGCAAGTATGGCACTCCTGAACTTCCCGTAGGTCTGTCCATGCCTTGAGACATCTCTGATTCACTAGTCTCAGAACTAGGGTAGTATGAGTGGTGGCTCAACTGCTGGGCCCAAGACCTAGCAGTGTGGTTGACACTAGCCTCTGAAGACCTAAGGCTTTGTCTATCTCTCCCTAGATGTCGTCCTGATCTAAGGTTCATAAGCCTATTTAAGTAGCCCAATTTGTGCCCAAAGTACAACCTCGTTGCCAATCAATTGGTATCAGTCACTTGATTCTTTTTTAGTGTGTTATCGTGTTATGATCTTGTCTGATATCGCATCGTCAGGAATACTTGAGTATTTTTCGTACTTTAAGTTGATCGTCCCTCGTTAGATTCTTTCCTTTAAGGTTATCGCATCACGAAGAGATTATGTTTAATCTTGAACTTGAGTGCATAGGTAGTCTTCAACTTGATTGATGCCTATCGCCGTCCTGGCCTACTCCTATCACTAGTCGTTCTTAGCCTAAGCTAGGAATTGACAGAGGGAGTTGAGGATTTTCCAACCTTGAGTTTCTTTCCTTGCGTTGTTGCCCTGGTGTGCCCAGGACGCGTAGTCCCAAGCTTGCACTTACTCTTGCTTGAATGCCCTCAAGTGCTCTTACTGGACCTGTAAAAGTCCCACGGTTAGCTCAAGACTTAGATTCAAATGAAACAATAGACCACTTTCATGCATGTAACTCACAGACCAAATTATCCTTTGCCTTTATGGAAAATAATCCCAGGGATCCCTCAGTTTTCCTACCTCAGGGTATGGTCCTCACGAGCTTTCCAACAAGACAAGAATCACAGCAAACGGATTTCGTATGAGAAAGTTATGCCAGTTCAGGGTTCTGGTGCTAAAACAGGGTTCAAACAGGCTAACAGATCATAAGATTTTTTTTCTCAAAAACACGTGTGTAGGGACCTCACAAATCACTAAGGACTCTCTAATTATGCCCAAAATTCCCCCAAAGACTTGGAAATATTAACCCTAATTTTTGGCCGAAAAGCCTGTCAATCGCGATCGACAGGTCTGTCAATCGCGATTGACAGAGGTGTCCGTCGGGGCCTGTCGATCGCGATCGACATGTCAGTCGCGATTGACAGTGTCAATCGCGATCGACAGAGTTGGTCGTGAGTCCTGTCAATCGCGATCGATGGTGTCAATCGCGATCGACACTTTTTCCGGGTTTTTCGTCGTGAATTCAGTCGATCGGGGATGTGTCCGTCGCGATGGACACGTGGCTACGCGAAAAAGTCAATCAATCGTTGAAATTCAGTCGATCGCGATCGACGGTGTCAATCGCGACTGACAGAGGTGTCGGTCGTGGCTGTCGATCGCGATCGACAGTGTCAATCGCGATTGACAGGGTCCTACGTGGCAGTCAGTCGGTCGTGGGGTCTGTCAGTCGCGATCGACAGGTCTGTCGGTCGCGATTGATAGGGTCTGTCGATCGTGGCTGTCGATCGCGATCGATGGTGTCGGTCACGATTGACAGAGAAACACGGAATTTTTTAACTGTTTTTAGTGATTTAGAATGTGCTCATCATGTGGATTATGGTGGTGCACTTTGTTTTACCAAATGGGCGATTTTTCAGTCGATCGCGATCGACAGAGGCCGGCGACACAGAGACAGTTTTGTGACGTTTCGTACCTGCGCGGAGTGCTGGAGATGACGATGCTGCCAGTACCTGCAAGAATTCTCTAGAAACAAGCAAAAACAACGCACACAATATTGCTCTCTCGCTCTCTCTCACAAGTGGAATGAGGGAAATGAAGGTGGAGAAGGTGATATAATAAAAAAACTGAAATATTTTTGCGATGATGGAGATGGAGGTGGGAGATGGTGATGATGATGATGGTGATGATGGTGGTGAGGTAAAAAACAGAAAAATAAGAAGAGTGAAGAAATTACCTACAACGCCAACGTCTCAAATCTACGTCTTACCATCACATGCTCGTCCTCAAAGCTCGATCCCCGGCAACGGCACCAAAATTTGGTGTAGCTCAGTGATGAGTAGCACCTCCTTTAATGTCAATCCGGGAAGACATGAGGATGGTATGAAGACCTCGAGCAAGTGGAGGCACAAGTGCACGAGTGAGAAGCACACAAACATGCACACACATACACACACACGCGCACACACGGCAAGACAAAGAGTGAGAAGCAATGGAGTTCTTAGATTCCTTTCAAAAAGTTCTTACAAGTTCATTTCAATTACAAGCTAGCCCCAAAAATGAGCTCTCTAGCTCTTTTTATAGTTTTTGACTAGGTTTTGGCCTTGTCCAGACCTAGTGTCCGGCCTAGTTAAAAATTAGGTTCTCTACCCTATTTGGAGGTTCAAACGAAGTCTAAAAAATGTGAAAACTGACAGGTAGGTACTTCTAAAGCTCCTCAAGCTCAAGGACTCCTTGGCTTGCACAAAATGGAGCTACAAAAATATGAAATGGTATTTACAATGATTTTTAGTGATGAAAATCACTATTGTTGTAGGGATTTCTTCTAACATTTTGACGTACATTTCCTGGAGCTCCCTACTTGCTCCTTCTCCTTGTGTGTCCACCTCTCTTATATGCGTTAGTGTCTTGAAAAAATATTGGCCTACTTGCCAGGTTGTCGTTGACTGCTCTGTCTGCTTGTACTTTCTCTTCTCTCTGACTCCCTTCGTAAGCTTCCTTGCCTAGTGAGTCCTTCAGTTCCAACAGCTATATAACTACTATAGGCAGCCCCATGTTCTAAATATAATAGAGAACAATGTTTGCAACCAAGAACATTTAATCTACTGGCAAAAAATACCACACAAATGTGTGACAATCGAATGAATTATGAAAGAAAATGACTTTCATCTAATGGAAAAATGGACAAGCTCATAAACCTCCATAAAAGCTTGCTGAAGGCTTGAGGATGATGATGAATGATTAAGTTCACCATGCAAGCTCACCTAGAGCTCTGATACTAGTGCAAGATAATGACAATTATGACCACCACCACCACGTGTTAGAAATATGAATCTCCTCCCAACGGATATCTACAAAATATCATTTGTATTTTCAAATAGGTTAATATATATATATATATATATATATATGATATAGTTTATTATTTTTATAAGCACATAATAATGAAGTTTTGTTTTTTTATATTTTGATAGGCTGATTGGATTTGATCCGAGTATAAAGGTAATAATTCCACATTCAGAAGGGAATTATCTAGGTTTTGGGCAATTGACTCTTTGAAAATAATGTGATTAACAAGAGAACCGTATATTCTTCCTAAGCATATTGAGCAAGCATTTTCTTATAAAAACCCTGATGCTCACCCTCAATGGCAAGTCATTCATGTTCAGCCTAGGGGTCGATCATTGCTTGACAACTTCATTGTTAGAGAGATTGAAGAAAGTCATGTTGATGATTCATAATCAAATATTGATTTATCGGCATCTCAGAGAGAAATTGGAACCATTCTACATGACAATGATAATAATCTACTTGATGAGAACGATAATACTCTATGTGATAATTCTAGAGATGATGAAGAGGAACTACCAATAATTGATATTAGTCCATCAACAAATAGTGTCATTTCTGAGAACACAGATTTAACAATAGAAGAAATAACAGAAATCAATAAAGATAATGAAGATGAGACTATATTGATGTCTTACCAATATGATGGTAATAATGAAAACACATGACTAGATTAGATAGTAGATCCCTCTCTATTCATTTTGAATATGAAATGAATCCCACCATAGAGATGAAATATGTTCTTGTAGGTTAGGACATTATGCTCAAGGACAGAGCTTAAATTTTTCCCAAAGACCTATATAGTTTTCTAACTTGCATTAATGATCGTTCACTTGAATCATTTGAATAGGTATCAAACAATAAATTTCCCTTTGTTCAAATGGAATACGAAGTTAGAACATGAAGCTCAGGGATATGCCTACAATTTTGTATATAGCTTCATTTTCGAGCTCGACAAAAATCTCTTCCATGTATGTATGCATGTGTGTGATACATGTCTATGTATATGGATATGAGTGTGATATATATATATATATATATATATATATATATATATATATATATATATATATATATATATATATATATATATATATATATATATATATATATATGTGTGTGTGTGTGTGTGTGTTTGTATGTATATGTGAGTATGTGTGTGTGTATGTGTTTGTATATACATGTGTATGTGTGTATATGCGTTTATGCATGTGTATGTATATGTGTATGTGAGTGTATGTGTGTGTATGTGCATGTAGGTGTGTATGCATGTCTGTGTGTGTCTGTGTATGTGTGTCTCTCTATATGTGTATGTATATGTGTGTGTATGTATACGTGTGTATATGTGTGTGTATGCATGTGTATGTATAGTGTGTGTGTATGTGTGTGTATATGTGTATATATGTGTGTATGTATGTGTGTATGCATGTATGCATATGTATGCACGTATGTGTATGTATGCATGTATGCATATGTATGCATGTATGCGTATGTATGCATGTGCATGTATTTATGCATGTGAGTGTATGTGTGTGTGTGTGTCTATGTATGTGTATGTATATGTGTATGTATGTGTATGTGTGTGTATATGTGTATGTGTGTGTATGTGCACGTGTGTATGTATGTATGTATGTATGCATATGCATGTGTATGCATGTGTGTGTATGTATGCATGTGTGTGTATGTATGCATGCCAGTGTATGTGTGTGTGTATGTATGTATGTGTATGTGTGTATGTGTGTGTATGTATATGTGTGTGTATGTGTATGTGTGTGTATGCATGTGTATATATATGTCTGTATGTGACTTTATGTGTGTGTGTGTCTATGTATATGTGTGTGTATGTGTATGTGTGCATATGTATATGTGTGTGTGTACGTATACATGTGTGTATATGCATGTGTATGTATAGTGTGTGTGTGTGTGGATATGTGTATGTGTATGTGTGTGTATGCATGTGTGTGTATGTATGCATGTGTGTCTATGTGTGTGTATGTATATGTGTATGTTTGTGTATGTGTATGTGTGTATGTGTATGTGTATATGTGTATGTGAGTGTATGTGTGTGTATGCATGTGTGTATTTATGTATACATATGCGTGTGTATGCATGTGTGTGTATGTATGCATGTGTGTGTATGTATGCATGTGAGTGTATGTGTGTGTGTGTGTGTCTAAGTGTTATAAATTTATGTGCCCTCTTCAAACTTGACCATTGGGTATTCAATTCCAAAGGGTTGATCCGAGTTTTTAAGTTGGACAACTAATCACCTCATACCATCCTCATAGATGCATGCACCTAATCAATTGGTTTGTATGTATTCCAGTTGGGTCTTTTAGGTTTGTTTAGGAGTTTCCACGTAAGCCATTCTTGAGTTTCCTGAGGGTCTTTCCATGCTAAATGACATCTCTGAGTCACTTGTCTTTGAGTCACTTGTCTTTGAGCTCAACATGTAAGGATAGTCGCTAAGGTACTGAGCCCATGATCTTGCTGTGTGATTAACACTAGCCTCAAATTATCTAATACTTTGTTGGTCTCTCCCTAGGTGTCTACCTGATCTAAGGTTCATATGCCCTACTAATTAGTCCAATTACCAAACTACCCTTGTCGTGATAGTCCTATGTGTCGCAATAGACGATTGTCTATCATGATAGATGCTATCTGTCATCTATCATGGCCTTCTTTCTATCATGATAGATGGTGTTTGTCATGGTAGACGAGGTCTATCGTGGGTCCTATCTATGGCAATAGACACGTGTCTGTCACAATAGATGGTGCCCGTCGTCTATTGTCTATCATGGATTTTGGTCTCTCACGATAGATGGTATCTATCATGATAGATGGTCTCAGTCACGAGGTCATCTTGATAACCATGTGTCTATTGTGATAGATGTGTCATCCATGTAACTGCATATGTGCCAAGTATCCCAGTTAACTCGAGTTCACTCAAGTGGATGCTTCTAGAGGGCTCTAGATCTCTTTGGGTAAATTACTCTCCCCATGTACCCTATGGGGATTGAACCTAAGACCTCCTCCTTCAAACCCTTTAGACTTAACCACTAAGCTAAGTGGATCACTTGTTTACAAGAGCACATGGACCCCTAGTAAGTCTAGTCTCGAGATCTTTAGACATACACACGAATGACCATACAATGTCCGATTTCACATTTATCTGAATTGATCGGACCCTTGGATTCGAAATTTATTACATTCTTTCCCCCTTGGAAAATATTTTCCTCCTCAAAAGTAGAGCTATATAATTACTATAGGCAGCCCCATGTTCTAAATATAATAGAGAACAATGTTTGCAACCAAGAACATTTAATCTACTGGCAAAAAATACCACACAAATGTGTGACAATCGAATGAATTATGAAAGAAAATGAGTTTCATCTAATGGAAAAATGGACAAGCTCATAAACCTCCATAAAAGCTTGCTCAAGGCTTGAGGATGATGATGAATGATTAAGATCACCATGCAAACTCACCTAGAGCTCTTATACTAGTGCAAGATAATGACAATTATGACCACCACCACCACCACCACCACGAGTTAGAAAGATGAATCTCCTCCCAACGGATATGTACAAAATATCATTTGTATCTTCAAATAGGTTAATATATATATATATATATATATATATATATATATATATATATATATATATATATATATATATATATATATATATATATATATATATATATATATATATATATATATATATATATATATATATATATATATATATATATATATATATGATATAGTTTATTATTTTTATAAGCGCATAATAATGAAGTTTTGTTATTTTATATTTTGATAGGTTGATTGGATTTGATCCGAGTATAAAGGTAATAATTCCACATTCAAAAGGGAATTATCTAGGTTTTGGGCAATTGACTCTTTGAAAATAATGTGATTAACAAGAGAACCGTATATTCTTCCTAAGCATATTGAACAAGCATTTTCTTATAAAAACCCTGATTCTCACCCTCAATGGCAAGGCATGCATGTTCAACCTAGGGGTCAATCATTGCTTGACAACTTCATTGTTAGAGAGATTGAAGAAAGTCATGTTGATGATTCATAATCAAATATTGATTTATCGGCATCTCACAGAGAAATTGGAACCATTCTACATGACAATGATAATAATCTACTTGATGAGAACGATAATACTCTATGTGATAATTCTAGAGATGATGAAGAGGAACTACCAATAATTGATATTAGTCCGTCAACAGATAGTGTCATTTATGAGAACACAGATTTAACAATAGAAGAAATAATAGAAATCAATAAAGATAATGAAGATGAGACTATTGATGTCTTACCAAAATGATGGTAATAATGAAAACACATGACTAGATTAGATAGTAGATCCCTCTCTATTCATTTTGAATATGAAATGAATCCCACCATAGAGATGAAATATGTTCTTGTAGGTTAGGACATTATGCTCAAGGACAGAGCTTACGTTTTTCCCAAAGACCTATATAGTTTTCTAACTTGCATTAATGATCGTTCACTTGAATCATTTGAATAGGTATCAAACAATAAATTTCCCTTTGTTCAAATGGAATACAAAGTTAGAACATGAAGCTCAGGGATAGGCCTACAATTTTGTATATAGCTTCATTTTCGAGCTCGACAAAAATCTCTTCCATGTATGTATGCATGTGTGTGATATATGTCTATGTATATGGATATGAGTGTGATATATATATATATATATATGTGTGTGTGTGTGTGTGTGTTTGTATGTATATGTGAGTATGTGTGTGTGTATGTGTTTGTATATACATGTGTATGTGTGTATATGCGTTTATGCATGTGTATGTATATGTGAATGTGAGTGTATGTGTGTATGTGCATGTAGGTGTGTATGCATGTCTGTGTGTGTTTGTGTATGTGTGTGTCTCTATATGTGTATGTATATGTGTGTGTATGTATACGTGTGTATATGTGTGTGTATGCATGTGTATGTATAGTGTGTGTGTATGTGTGTGTGTATGTGTATATATGTGTGTATGTATGTGTGTGTATGCATATGTGTGTCTATGTGTATGTGTGTATGCATGTATGCATATGTATGCACGTATGTGTATGTATGCATGTATGCGTATGTATACATGTATGCGTATGTATGCATGTGCATGTATTTATGCATGTGAGTGTATGTGTGTGTGTGTGTCTATGTGTGTGTATGTATATGTGTATGTATGTGTATGTGTGTGTATATGTGTATGTGTGTGTATGTGCATGTGTGTATGTATGTATGTATGTATGCATATTCATGTGTATGCATGTGTGTGTAGGTATGCATGCGAGTGTATGTGTGTGTGTGTATGTGTGTATGTATGTGTATGTGTGTGTATGTATATGTGTGTGTATATGTATGTGTGTGTATGTGTATGTGTGTGTATGCATGTGTATATATATGTGTGTATGTGACTTTATGTGTGTGTGTGTCTATGTATATGTGTGTGTATGTGTATGTGTGCATATGTATATGTGTGTGTGTACATATACATGTGTGTATATGCATGTGTATGTATAGTGTGTGTGTGTGGATATGTGTATGTGTGTGTATGTATATGTGTATGTGTATGTGTGTGTATGTGTATGTGTGTGTATGCATGTGTGTGTATGTATGCATGTGAGTGTATGTGTGTGTGTCTATGTGTGTGTATGTATATGTGTATGTATGTGTATGTGTGTATGTGTATGTGTATATGTGTATGTGAGTGTATGTGTGTGTTTGCATGTGTGTATTTATGTATACATATGCGTGTGTATGCATGTGTGTGTATGTATGCATGTGAGTGTATGTGTGTGTGTGTGTCTAAGTGTTATAAATGTATGTGCCCTCTTCAAACTTGACCATTGAGTTTTCAATTCCAAAGGGTTGATCCGAGTTTTTAGATTGGACAACTAATCACCTCATACCATCCTCATAGATGCATGCACCTAATCAATTGGTTCGGATGTATTCTAGTTGGGTCTTTTAGGTTCGTTTAGGAGTTTCCACGTAAGCCATTCTTGAGTTTCCTGTGGGTCTTTCCATGCTAAATGACATCTCTGAGTCACTTGTCTTTGAGTCACTTGTCTTTGAGTCACTTGTCTTTGAGCTCAACATGTAAGGATAGTCGCTAAGGTACTGAGCCCATGATCTTGCTGTGTGATTAACACTAGCCTCAAATTATCTAATACTTTGTTGGTCTCTCCCTAGGTGTCTACGTGATCTAAGGTTCATATGCCCTACTAATTAGTCCAATTACCAAACTACCCTTGTCGTGATAGTCCTATGTGTCGCAATAGACGATTGTCTATCATGATAGATGCTATCTGTCATCTATCATGGCCTTCTTTCTATCATGATAGATGGTGTTTTTGTCTATCGTCTATCATGGATTTTGGTTTGTCACGATAGATGGTGTCTATCATGATAGATGGTCTCAGTCACGAGGTCATCTTGATAACCATGTGTCTATTGCAATAGATGTGTCATCCATGTAACTGCATATGTGCCAAGTATCCCAGTTAACTCGAGTTCACTCAAGTGGATGCTTCTAGAGGGCTCTAGATCTCTTTGGGTAAATTACTCTCCCCATGTACCCTATGGGGATTGAACCTAAGACCTCCTCCTTTACACCCTTTAGACTTAACCACTAAGCTAAGTGGATCACTTGTTTACAAGAGCACATGGACTCCTAGTAAGTCTGGTCTCGAGATCTTTAGACATACACACGGATGACCATACAATGTCAGATTTCACATTTATCTGAATTGATCGGACCCTTGGATTGGAAATTTATTACATTCTTTCCCCCTTGGAAAATATTTTCCTCCTCAAAAGTAGAGCTATATAACTACTATAGGCAGCCCCATGTTCTAAATATAATAGAGAACAATGTTTGCAACCAAGAACATTTAATCTACTGGCATAAAATACCACACAAATGTGTGACAATCTAATGAATTATGAAAGAAAATGAGATTCATCTAATGGAAAAATGGACAAGCTCATAAACCTCCATAAAAGCTTGCTCAAGGCTTGAGGATGATGATGAATGATTAAGATCACCATGCAAGCTCACCTAGAGCTCTGATACTAGTGCAAGATAATGACAATTATGACCACCACCACCACCACCACGTGTTAGAAAGATGAATCTCCTCCCAACGGATATCTACAAAATATCATTTGTATCTTCAAATAGGTTAATGTATATATATATATATATATATATATATATATATATATATATATATATATATATATATATATATATATATATATATATATATATATATATATATATATATATATATATATATATATATATATATGATATAGTTTATTATTTTTATAAGCACATAATAATGAGGTTTTGTTTTTTTATATTTTGATAGGTTGATTGGATTTGATCCGAGTATAAAGGTAATAATTCCACATTCAGAAGGGAATTATCTAGGTTTTGGGCAATTGACTCTTTGAAAATAATGTGATTAACAAGAGAACTGTATATTCTTCCTAAGCATATTGAACAAGCATTTTCTTATAAAAACCATGATGCTCACCCTCAATGGCAAGTCATTCATGTTCAACCTAGGGGTCGATCATTGCTTGACAACTTCATTGTTAGAGAGATTGAAGAAAGTCATGTTGATGATTCATAATCAAATATTGATTTATAGGCATCTCAGAGAGAAATTGGAACCATTCTACATGACAATGATAATAATCTACTTGATGAGAACGATAATACTCTATGTGATAATTCTAGAGATGATGAAGAGGAACTACCAATAATTGATATTAGTCCATCAAGAGATAGTGTCATTTATGAGAACACAGATTTAACAATAAAAGAAATAACAAAAATCAATAAAGATAATGAAGATGAGACTATATTGATGTCTTACCAAAATGATGGTAATAATGAAAACACATGACTAGATTAGATAGTAGATCCCTCTCTATTCATTTTGAATATGAAATGAGTCCCACCATAGAGATGAAATATGTTCTTGTAGGTTAGGACATTATGCTCAAGGATAGAGCTTAAGTTTTTCCCAAAGACCTATATAGTTTTTTAACTTGCATTAATGATTGTTCACTTGAATCATTTGAATAGGTATCAAACAATAAATTTCCCTTTGTTCAAATGGAATACGAAGTTAGAACATGAAGCTCAGGGATATGCCTACAATTTTGTATATAGCTTCATTTTCGAGCTCGACAAAAATCTCTTCCATGTATGTATGCATGTGTGTGATATATGTCTATGTATATGGATATGAGTGTGATATATATATATATATATATATATATATGTGTGTGTGTGTGTGTGTGTTTGTATGTATATGTGAGTATGTGTGTGTATGTGTTTATATATACATGTGTATGTGTGTATATGCGTTTATGCATGTGTATGTATATGTGTATGTGAGTGTATGTGTGTGTATGTGCATGTAGGTGTGTATGCATGTCTGTGTGTGTCTGTCGATGTGTGTGTCTCTATATGTGTATTTATATGTGTGTGTATGTATATGTGTGTATACGTGTGTGTATGCATGTGTATGTATAGTGTGTGTGTATCTGTGTGTATATGTGTATATATGTGTTAATGTATGTGTGTGTATGCATATGTGTGTCTATGTGTATGTGTGTATGCATGTATGGATATGTATGCACGTATGTGTATGTATGCATGTATGCGTATGTATCCATGTATGCGTATGTATGCATGTGCAGTATTTATGCATGTGAGTGTATGTGTGTGTGTGTGTCTATGTGTGTGTATGTATATGTGTATGTATGTGTATGTGTGTCTATGTGTATGTGTGTGTATGTGCACGTGTGTATGTATGTATGTATGTATGCATATGCATGTGTATGCATGTGTGTGTATGTATGTATGTATGCATATGCATGTGTATGCATGTGTGTGTATGTATGCATGCGAGTGTATGTGTGTGTGTATGTGTGTATGTGTATGTGTGTATGTATGTGTATGTGTGTGTATGTATATGTGTGTGTATGTGTATGTGTGTGTATGCATGTGTATATATATGTGTGTATATGACTTTATGTGTGTGTGTGTCTATGTATATGTGTGTGTGTACGTATACATGTCTGTATATGCATGTGTATGTATAGTGTGTGTGTGTGTGGATATGTGTATGTGTGTGTATGTATATGTGTATGTGTATGTGTGTGTATGTGTATGTGTGTGTATGCATGTGTGTGTATGTATGCATGTGAGTGTATGTGTGTGTGTCTATGTGTGTGTATGTATATGTGTATGTATGTGTATGTGTATGTGTGTATGTGTTTGTGTATATGTGTATGTGAGTGTATGTGTGTGTATGCATGTGTGTATTTATGTATACATATGCGTGTGTATGCATGTGTGTGTATGTATGCATGTGAGTGTATGTGTGTGTGTGTGTCTAAGTGTTATAAATGTATGTGCCCTCTTCAAACTTGACCATTGGGTATTCAATTCCAAAGGGTTGATCCGAGTTTTTAAGTTGGACAACTAATCACCTCATACCATCCTCATAGATGCATGCACCTAATCAATTGGTTCGGATGTATTCTAGTTGGGTCTTTTAGGTTCGTTTAGGAGTTTCCACGTAAGCCATTCTTGAGTTTCCTGTGGGTCTTTCCATGCTAAATGACATCTCTGAGTCACTTGTCTTTGAGCTCAACATGTGAGGAGAGTCGCTAAGGTACTGAGCCCATGATCTTGCTGTGTGATTAACACTAGCCTCAAATTATCTAATACTTTGTTGGTCTCTCCCTAGGTGTCTACCTGATCTAAGGTTCATATGCCCTACTAATTAGTCCAATTACCAAACTACCCTTGTCGTGATAGTCCTATGTGTCGCAATAGACGATTGTCTATCATGATAGATGCTATCTGTCATCTATCATGGCCTTCTTTCTATCATGATAGATGGTGTTTGTCATGGTAGATGAGGTCTATCGTGGGTCCTATCTATGGCAATAGACACGTGTCTGTCACAATAGATGGTGCCCGTCGGCTATCGTCTATCATGGATTTTGGTCTGTCACGATAGATGGTGTCTATCATGATAGATGGTCTCAATCACGAGGTCATCTTGATAACCATGTGTCTATTGCGATAGATGTGTCATCCATGTAAGTGCATATGTGCCAAGTATCCCAGTTAACTCGAGTTCACTCAAGTGGATGCTTCTAGAGGGCTCTAGATCTCTTTGGGTAAATTACTCTCCCCATGTACCCTATGGGGATTGAACCTAAGACCTCCTCCTTCACACCCTTTAGACTTAACCACTAAGCTAAGTGGATCACTTGTTTACAAGAGCACATGGACTCCTAGTAAGTCTAGTCTCGAGATCTTTAGACATATACACGGATGACCATACAATGTCCGATTTCACATTTATCTGAATTGATCGGACCCTTGGATTCGAAATTTATTACATTCTTTCCCCCTTGGAAAATATTTTGCTCAAAAGTAGAGCTATATAACTACTATAGGCAGCCCCATGTTCTAAATATAATAGAGAACAATGTTTGCAACCAAGAACATTTAATCTACTAGCAAAAAATACCACACAAATGTGTGACAATCGAATGAATTATGAAAGAAAATGACTTTCATCTAATGGAGAAATGGACAAGCTCATAAACCTCCATAAAAGCTTGCTCAAGGCTTGAGGATGATGATGAATGATTAAGATCACCATGCAAGCTCACCTAGAGCTCTGATACTAGTGCAAGATAATGACAATTATGACCACCACCACCACCACCACCACGTGTTATAAAGATGAATCTCCTCCCAACGGATATCTACAAAATATCATTTGTATCTTCAAATAGGTTAATATATATATATATATATATATATATATATATATATATATATATATATATATATATATATATATATATATATATATATATATATATATATATATATATATATGTATATATGATATTGTTTATTATTTTTATAAGCACATAACAATGAAGTTTTGTTTTTTTATATTTTGATAGGTTGATTGGATTCGATCCGAGTATAAAGGTAATAATTCCACATTCAGAAGGGAATTATCTAGGTTTTGGGCAATTGACTCTTTGAAAATAATGTGATTAACAAGAGAACCGTATATTCTTCCTAAGCATATTGAACAAGCATTTTCTTATAAAAACCCTGATGCTCACCCTCAATGGCAAGTCATTCATGTTCAACCTAGGGGTCGATCATTGCTGGCATGTTGCTTACACCAGGACTAAATCTCCTTCTTTCAAGCCTTTATCTTTGATGTGTGCATAGTAATACACTTTCTGTCTCCTTTTAGCAACATAAATTCCCACAACTGCTTGTAGTCTTGTTTCGTGTAACTTCTCAATCTACTCGAGTTGCTTAGATAGCTCATGACCTATCCACTCATACTGTTGTGCTACTCATAAAGTAGGTACCAAAAAGTCAATCGATAAAATTGCATTTTGTCCATAAACTAGGTTAAAAGGAGTAGTTCCAATGGCTATTTTGTAAGCCACATGAAAGGCCCAAATTGCGTGATGCAGTTGCTTGTCCCAATCTAACCTTCCACTATTGACTATCTTTGTCAACACCATACACAACACTTTATTGGAACTTTTTGCTTGACCATTGGCTTGAGGGTGACAAGGGGCTGATTTTTTATGGATCACTAGGAATTCATTCGTCAAGGACTCTATCACTTCGTTAATGAAGCGCCTCCCTCTATCACTTACTATCTGTATAGGTAGTTCAAAGCGAGTAAAGATGTTCTCAAAGAGGAACTTGGCTGTGGTCTGAGCATTGTTCTTTCTAGTTGCTTTTGCTTCTGCCCATTTAGTTAGGTAATTTGTTGCCACTATTATGTACTCAGCATGTGATCCTTTAGCTGGAGGGTTAATTGGTCCTATGAAATCAATACCCCATTTGGAAAAGGCTCTCACATAGACCATGGGTCTTAGAGGCATGTCATCTCTTCTAATAGGGTACTTAGCTCTTTGGCATCACAACTTTGTACGTAGGTGTCTGCATCCATATGTAGAGTTGGCCACCACAGGCCTACAAAGAGAATCAGTTTTACAGTTCTTTCAACTAAAAAATGTCCTCCTACGACACCTGCATGCGGCATTTCTAATAAGGGTAAGTACTCTCCTCCATGCACACATAGTTGTAGTTGATTGTCTTTTCCTCTTTTGAATAATTGCCTCCCCAACATGACATAATCCTTACTCATTTCTTCTAGGGTCCATTTTCTAGCTAGACTTGCTCCTTCTTCATGCTATTGTTGGAACATCAAGCTTACACTATGCTTGAGGTGGTATTGATCTACATCAAAGGCTATCGCGTCGAAAGAATATTCGTTGGAGAGTTCTTTTTCATATGCTCATTTATTGTATTTTTTTGAGAAATTTTTGATGGTTCATTTACCGTTGGGAAAAGCCTTGAGCTTTACACATGTAAAGGTATAAAGGTAGAGCCCAAATCCCATGAATTTGTGGTGGTTGAAGTTGCATTCAATCAAGCAATCAATCACCTAAAAGTAGATCAAACTAGATCTTCACTTTTCCTAGATTGTAGGGAAGTGAATTGATTCCCTCCAACAACCATTCTCACCTTCATTTGAATTCAAATTTCACTTGTAGAAGTTGTGGAACACTCCTAGAGTCTATATAAAGACTTGAAATCACTCGTACATTACATGGAAGCAATATACATACACTTGTGACCATCATTGTCTTGCTCCTTCAATTCTCTGTATCATCTTCTTTGCCAATAGTAATCTTGTAGAGGCTGCTGCTCTCTCTCTCTCTAGAGCTCCAAATTGAGTGCAAGATGGCTCAATGGAAAGGTATTGGTGTCTAAGAACATAGAATTTGGTTCAATATATTGGAAGACATATGAGTTTTTATGTCTCAGGGTCAATCTCTACGTATTCCTGAAAAATAGGAAGTACCACTGGTGAATGTCGCATTCATTCCTATAGGATATTTTGCTTATTCCTTATAATTTTGTGCATTCCTTACACTCAACCCTATGTGTATCACTCCCATAAAAGGATTTTTTCTAATTGTAATCACGCTGGTCGCTATGGGCATTTGAAGTTCATTGTCTCTTCCATAAATAGTAAGTTTTTGAGCTAGTCGACCCGCGAACCTATTTGTTTTGTATCGACTCATTCTCCTTGATGCTCCAAAGTACATAGTGAGTTTCTTTGCACTTATTACATGCCTATAAGGTCTATATGAGTCTCCATAAGCTCAAGGGCTGGTCTTGTGCCGGTTGGCTTGACCAAACTTCGTCGCTTCGAAATGCACTTTTCTACCTTCTACAAGCTTCTCCAAGTTCTTTCGGTGGCATCAGAGCTAGATCAAGATGGGTGACGGCTTTCCCTCAATGATCGAGAAGCTTGATCGACACAACTACGCAGCTTGGCAAATCAGAATGGAGGCCTATTTGCAAGGTAGAAATCTTTATGGAATTGTAGCAGGTGATGAAGCTTTGCCTATTCCAAGATCCAAAGGAGGACCTACACAAGAGGAGACAGATAAGCTCACACTTTGGTGCGCAAGGGATGCTCAAGCAAGGTCGTACATACTAAACTCTATCTCTGACTTTCTATTACCACATATTAGAGGATGCAAGACATCTCAAGAGACTTGGGATGCCCTCGAGACTTTCTTTTCTGCTAGTACCAAAGCAAGAAAGAATCATCTTTGGAACGAGTTCAACCAAATGAAGAAGACACCTAAACAAACCATCAGAGAGTTTGTTACCAAGGTCAAGGAGGTTGCGGATCAGTTAGCATCCATTGGAGAGCTCATTGAAGAAGAGGTTACCATGAGGCAAATTCTCAACGGCATTTGAAGTGATAAGCAATGGTAATCCTTCACGACGGCTTATGATCTCATCATGGATGTGCAGACTCCAGACTTCAACATCTTTCTTGGACAACTCTTCAATCAAGAAGCCAACAATAGCATAAAGGAAGGTAACTCTTATCATGGTAATTCAACTAGTGCTCTATATGTAGATAAGAAGGATAAGAAGCAGAAAGGCAAGAAGAAGGAAGAAGATGAAGAAGAGACTTCTCAAGCCAACTTTGCAAGCAAGAGCAAGTGGAAAGGGAAGAAGAAAGGACCAAAGCAAGACAAAGCCAAAGGTCAGAATGTTCAACCTTGTGCCATATGCGATAAGACCAACCACACCACTCATAATTGTTGGTTCAATGGAAAGACCCAGAAAAGAAGTGGAAGAGGTGGATATGGCAACAATAGAGGCAAAGGTGGACACAACTTCAACAATAACAATAGAAGCTATAATAGACGGGACTACAACAATTATTCAGAAGATCAACCACATGAAGACTCATTGCTTCTCATGAATCTAAGCCACAAAGAAGGTAAAGAAGATGATCATTTGTTCTACATAGATTCAGGATGTTCGAATCATGTTGCAGGCAACATTGCTCTTCTATCTGATTTGGAAAGTCCAAAGCATAGACATGAAGTGCAAATAGGGGATGACACAAAGCACAATGTGGAGAAGATTGGTAATGTCAAAGCTTCCAATGGCAGGACAAACATTCTAAGTAAGGTTCTCTATGTACCCACTATCACTAAAAACCTAATAAGTGTAGGCCAAATAGTTGAAAAAGGCTTGCAAGTTAGGTTTACCCAACATGGAGCTTTTGTAGAAGATCCATGTCAAGGCTTCAAAAAGATAGCCCGAGGTGAGAAGCATGGTAGGCTCTTTACTTTTGAAGTAGGAGAAACCAGGAACATAGCTCTATTGAACTTTGGGTCTCAAACCCTAAGTGAGCTTGAAGTGTGGCATAAGAAACTTGCTCATGTGAATGAAAGAACCTTGAAGGATATATGCAGGGATCAAAGTGTTCTAGGACTACCGAACATATCAAAGCAACACATAATCAACATGTGTGATGCATGTCAGATTGGGAAGGCACAAAGACAACCATTCAACCACAAAGGCTACATCCACAACAACTTATTGGACTTAGTACATACAGATGTATGGGGACCAAGTCAAGAAACTTCATTGGCAGGATCAAGGTATTATGTCTCATTTATTGACGACCATAGTAGATGGACTGTTCTATACTTTATCAAGAATAAGAGTGAAGTGTTTGATTGCTTCAAGAAGTATCTTGCACATGTGGAGAATCATACAGGTAGATCACTAAAGAAGCTAAGATCTGATGGAGGGGGAGAATACTTCTCCAAAGAGTTTGATAAGTTCTTGCGAGAAAAAGGTATCAAAAGAGAAGTGACTACTAGGTACTCTCCTCAACTAAATGGAATTGCAGAGAGGAGAAACAAGACATTGGTTGGATCAACCCGAACAATGCTTGAAGAGAAGAAGTTGCCAATTATCTATGGGCAGAAGCTATTTCAACTGTTGTGTACCTTGTCAATAGACTACTATCCAAATCACTTCAAGGTATGACTCCTTATGAAGCATGGCATGGAAGAAAACCTAGTCTTGGACATTGCAAGGTTTTTGGTTGTTCAGCTTATGTTCATGTACCATCACAAATAAGAGGTAAGCTAGATGAAAGGGCAACAAAGGCAGTGTTTATTGGATATGATTCAACTCAGATGGGTTACAGGTTCTTCAATCCTTCAACCAAGCAATTCATTACAAGTAGAGATGTTGTGTTTGAAGAACACAGGTCTTAGTATGATGAAGACAAACAAAAGGTAACACTACCATATGATCTTGATTCTGACTCTCATCAATTAGGAAGCAAGCATGATACACAAGTCCAGGATCCAAGAAGTGATACAAACGATGACCAAGATGAAAGGGAAAAGGATTACAAGCTATGGAAGTCGAGAGGCAAAACAAAGATGCAAGAGGTTGGAGAATGCTCCAAACAAGCACCTAGAAGATCAGCAAGAGAGAAGAAACAACCAGAAAGGTATGGATATGATTGCATGTTTGTTACGAAGCATTCAATATACTTGGCAAAAGACTCTATTTCAGAGGAACCCTCAACCTATGAAGAGGCAAAGGGAAACCCTAATTGGGAAAAGGCCATGAAAGAAGAGATAAATGCATTGAAGGAAATGGACACTTGGGATTTGGTTCCAATGTCACCGAATCAAAAGGTAATTGGTTGCAGATGGGTATATAAAGTTAAAAGAAATTCAGATGGATCAGTTTGCAGGTACAAGGCAAGATTAGTTGCCAAAGGATGCTCACAAACTCGTGGTATAGACTATGAGTAAACATTCTCACCAGTTGCAAAGATGAATACAATCAGGACATTGATAAGTGTAGCTGCTGCAAAGAATTGGAGACTCCTCCAACTTGATGTGAAAAATGCATTCTTAAATGGTTGGATAAGTGAAGAGGTATACATGTCACAACCACCAGGTTTTGAAAACCCTAATCATCCATCTTATGTTTGCAGACTTAAGAAAGCATTGTATGGATTGAAACAAGCTCCTAGAGCTTGGAATTACAGGTTGGTTACATATCTTCAAGATCAAGGGTTCAAAGCTAGCAACTCAAATCCTTCCCTATTCATCAAAAGGGATCACAATGAGGTTATATATCTATGTGTATATGTAGATGATATTATTGTGACAAGTGATGATCTAAATGGCATTCAAAGGATCAAGAGACACATGCAAGAGGAGTTCAAAATCAGTGACATAGGTGAGCTCAAATATTTCCTAGGTATGCAGGTGATATACACAGATGAAGGAATGTATTTGACTCAAAGAAGATACATTCAGGATCTTCTTCTCAAGTTCAAAATGGAGAACACTAAACCTGCAGGTACACCTTTGGAGATGAATCATAAACTAAGTGTTTATGAAGGTGAGAAAATTGAAGACATTAAAGAATATCAAAGCTTGGTAGGTAGCTTGATATATGCTACTCATACAAGGGCAGACATCTCATATAGTGTGGGAGTGCTTAGTCAGTTCATGCACTCACCGAGAAGACCACACATGGATGCGGCTAAGAGAGTACTTAAGTATCTCAAAGGTACAATCAACGAAGGTATATTCTATCCTTAAATCTTCAGATTTGGATATCAAAATCTACTCAGATGCAGATTGGGAAGGAGCTAAGGATGATAGAAAAAGTACATCTGGTTACTTAGCATTTGCAGGTTCGAACCTAGTGTCATGGAGTTCCAAGAAGCAACCAACAGTTGCTTTATCCTCAACTGAAGCAGAGTACAGAGGCTTGACCATAGCAACTCAAGAGGCAATATGGTTAAAAGCATTATATACAGATTTGGGACTTGTGAGTTCCAAACCTCACATATTCGGAGATAATGTAAGTTCCATGCATCTAGCGGCAAATCCTATTTTCCAGCGAGAACCAAGCACATAGAAGTCCATTACCACTTCATCAGGGAGAAGCTCATGGCAAAGGAGATTGACATTTCTTTTGTTCCAACTGAAAAGCAAGAAGCAGATATGACGACGAAGGCACTTGATGGAATAAAGCTTTGTAGATTCAAAGCTATGGCAAGTATTCAACCTATCAGAGAATGAAGACTTAAGCATACTTTAGCTTGAGGGGGAGTGTTGAAACTGTGAAGTTATGAAGGAACTGTGAAGTTATGAAGGACCCATGAAGCTATGAAGGTCATGGAGTACTTGGAGACCTCCCTTGAAGCTAAGGATACTTGGAGGTTAAAAGCCTTGTGTGGAACTGTGAAGTTATGAAGGACCCATGAAGCTATGAAGGTCATGGAGTACTTGGAGACCTCCCTTGAAGCTAAGGATACTTGGAGGTTAAAAGCCTTGTGTGGAAGTCTCTCAAATTTCCCACTTTTTCCTTTTGTATACAAGTTCTTCATAGGAACTCTCTCTTATTTCCTTTTTTGAGAAAACCCATAAAAACTCAACCTTACCCTTCTTTTTTTTGGAAAAGGCTTCTTTTTGAAATCTTGCTTTATTTTAGAAATAGGATCCCTTTTGGAAACGCACGAAGAGCTCTCTCTCTCTCTCTCTTGAAAGATTCTCTTCTTGATTTTCCCACCTATCTTTTATTTTTAGGATCTCTCAAATTAATGAAGCCTTTGGCCACTTGTATTCAACGGATTCCTCCTCCCCTCTTATATAAGGAGGAGCTCATTTTGTAAAAGGAGGTCCCTTGGCCATGGCCTTGGGCCCTATGAAGAATAGAGAAGGTTTCATTTGTTATTCTCCTTCTTCCTTGTGTGCAAGGCGATGATCTATGTGTGTGGACTTGGCATTTGGAGTTTCCTTGTGTGTGAGCATTGCCCTCTCTTGCTCCTTTTTGACGTTGGCCATGGTGCCATTGTTCATGAGCATGGGTGTGGATGCGTTGCTTGCACTTCTTGCAACTTCACTCGGAGAAGCTTCTCACTTCCATGTGAGGCGGTTAGGGTCCGTTGCTCCCCTCTTCTCAACAATTTGGCGCCGTTGCCGGGGACGTCGGCCTTTAGCAGTTGGTTTTTCCAAGTTTGCGTGTCCATACTTCGTGAGACGCACCTTGACACTTGGAGGAGGATGAATACGTGTGGCCTTCGGTTGGCCTTGGGTACCTCTTTCTTTTAATTTTTGAGTAAGTTTTAGTTCAATTTTTGTTTGTTGCACAAAAACATCCCCTAACCCCCTTCTCTCTCTTTCCCTCTCACATACACATAGTCTCCCATACACTCATTGTGGCACCCCCCCATCTCTGTCATTTCTTGAAGCGGGTGTTTGTCTTGGGCTGGGGGGAGGGGTAGATTTCCTTTTTGTGGTCCCTCCTTCCTCTCTTCATATTTCAAAAACAAAAAAAATAAAAAATAAAAATTTCAAAATAATAGCATTGTTGCGTTTGAATTCCCTCTCGAAACAGTAGTATGACACTTCAAAATCGTTATGATCTGTGAAGCCTTGTGAGGTCCGGTCCCCAAGGAAGTTAACACCTATAGGTGGGTACGCGTGAAAACGTCAGACAAGAGAGTTGGTTTTCATCTTTAAAGCACCTAAACCGGGAGGTACGAGTTCGACCTTCTCTCTCTGATAATCAAATCTTGGTAGGATGGGGGGAAAGGTATTTCCCTCCTCTCTCATTCATATCCCACTCGTTGGAGCATCAACTCCATTGGATCCGTGGGCAAAGGTGAGTGGCGGGATTCATTCTCTCTCGTATCATCTTGTTCGCCCTCTTGGGTCGAGCTCCCTGGCTATGGCAGGGAGAACTTCTCTGTGCCCTCGAAGTGCATTTCATCGTGCTTCCTGCGAGAGGTGCCCTCTGCTCACACTTCCACACGCATATGGAGAATTCTTGCCTCATCTGCTAGGGGTGGGTGTTATCATTGCATAACTTTTGGGGTCGAGCATCTCACGGCTCCCCCACACATTGGTACCACATCTTTCATCTGGAGGGGTGGGGCTCTGTGCAAGCTTCCCCATGGAGTTTTCCTCGCGGGATTAAGTTTGCATACTCCACGTTCATCACATATTGGAGGTGCTCACTCTATGTTCTTGGCAGGCTGGGTGTGGACGACTTTCCCTTTTGCGCTGCCTCTTGGCCCTTCACTCTGTCAGGTTGTGCTGATTTCTCTCTATCTGCATGCACGACAGGTTGTTGTTGGTTGGGTGAAGCTTCCCTTCTTCCCAGGCATGTGGGTTGGGTGTAAGGGTCGCCTCATGAGTTCCCTCTCATGGCTATTACCCCATTCTCTAGCAGCGGGGATGCTGCTAACCCTCGGTTACAAGTGCTCTTCAAATGAATTCGCCTCCTGACATAATTTCCTGGCTTTCTGTGTGTCGGAATGCATGCTGCGTGCTATGGATTTCCCGCTTCCCGGAAGTATCAGGGAAGTTCTCCTTCTTCCTCCCTTTTTGGGGCTCCTTTTCCCCTTCCACCTATTGGCGCTCACTATAACACCCTTTTGCTGTTCACTCTCATGGTCCGAATAAAGGTTTGTTTGAAGACATTTGTAGGGGCCGCCAGCCTCTTGTCTGCTTCTCTTGAATGCACTCATTCTTGCATCATTCCTAGTACTTCTTCACAGGTGTTCTCGTTGACCCTTGGTTCACCTTCAGTCTTCGACATCTCAAAGCTTCGTGTCCAAATCACTATCTCTGAAGTACCAGCATATTTGCTTCTACTATTAAGGAAACATTTTGCTTCTCACCTTGGCCTGTACAACATCATCTGGAGTCCGAGCTGTCAGAGCAAATTGGCTTCTACCAATTGTGGCTGGGGGAACATTTTGCCGCTTGTTGCCTTCAAAAATGCAGCAAGAAAGGCATCTTCAAATCAGCTCGGATATAGAAGCGCCATCTGTGGCTCAATATGACTTCCCATACTCTCGACTACGAATGCGTATCTCAAGAAAGACCTACAAGCCTGCATAATACAATTAGTCTGATATACCATTGTGAAATCTATGAACTTTAATCGACAGATTATCTAAATGTTTGAGTAGTTAGTCGAACTTTTGTTGATGTATGAGAATTTTGCAATTGAAATGGTAGAAAACACTATCGTTGTAGCATGAGTTCCGGTACCTCCTTGAGTAAAGTTTGCATGGGTTTCCCCTATGGTTTTCTTGTTGTGAAACGATAATCTGGAAAGATTCCTTGAGTTGTTGATACAGGTGCGTTGTCCAATTAGGGGAATTGTATGTAGCTCTTTCTTGTCCTCAAAGAGCCTGTAACTATGAGTTGTGTAAAGACTCCACAGGTCTGATGAGCAGCTCATCAGTTGTAATAACGTCCAAGCTGGTGTTCACCTACCCATCACAAAGGAACTTATGGAATGGATCTTTCAAATGTTATACCCTAACGACACATGGTTGACGGGTATATTTGCTGAGTGATTGTTGGTGGACTATGGATTCTTTGAAGGAATCGTCACCTTGAAATCTGGAATGGTGGTTCATGAAGACTTTTTTCGCTGAGCCTTGAGTTCCCTCAGGCTCAAAGATGGACTCGACTCCCTTGGCCATTACTTGACACTACCGCTCGGGTCTTGCCGCCCCTTCTTGTACTTTTGCCTCTGTGCATTCTGAGTCATTGGCCCCTGACACGCATGACTAGAGCATCACCCAATGCTTCTTTTGCTAGTACGAATGTATGTTGCAATGATATCGTTCATGACGAGTTGTTCTTTGCCCAAATTTTTTCTGTGTGTTGTGTTTCGAATGCCTGAGTCATACTTAATCATCATGACTTTGGGGGTGTGGGTATTATCTTGGTTATTCATCCCTCTTCACGATGAGCTTTCGAATAACCTGTATTTCTCGCATGACTGTTTGGGGAGTTAACACAAAGGTCAACTTAGTATACTGTTGGACATGAGATGTGATTGGTAAATCTTCCAGGGTAAATGCATTTGTTTTACTTTGTGATGTTCAGCTTTATGTGACAAGTTTATGTGACAGGGTGCAAGAAATTCCCTTGGCGTCTCATGAACATTGTTCGGTTGCCTTTCCATATGAGAACATTATGAATTTGAATGATGCAAAACTTCTTGATTTTTTATAAACATGGAGCTTGAGGAACGTAGTTGAGCTCTTTTGAATATCGTGGTGTATTCACTCTACGAGGACATCTTTTTATAAGGGGTTGGAGCATGCATCTATAGTCCAGTGGTTTTTGATTCATGCATACTCTTCCTGTTGATGCATCTGCACATATAAGGTTTGCGTGACTTTGTTACAATTGCAGATTTGATCGACCAGGAATTTACAATGATCTCCATGATATTCTTCAATCATCTTGACAAAATTGATAGTCTATATGTATATGATGTGATGAAGAAGATCCCCGTTTTTTTTGGCATATCGTTGCTTACTCCTTGCCACGTTATTTCTCTATCATAGTCACATGCATGCTACAGTCTGCAATTGTGCTTTATTTATCCTTGCTCACTTCATGATCACATTTGATAACCATTTTCTTATTCAAAACCATTAAAAGAAGATGCATTTTAAGACCATGTAAAGGCTCAATGAGAATTGCATCTTTGTGTGTTCATGGATGCTTTGGGCTTGTCTCTGATTTCCTCCAACATGAGATGAATGTTTTATTCTTATTCTCATCCTGAATCTACCTAGATGTAACAGGTTTAAACAAAAATTGATGGTGGCTCAGATTTTTTGGTTGATCCTTTGTAGAAGGCTACTACTATTAGAACCTCACAACTCCCTTGCTTTCTTAATATGTTTTGTCATGTCTATTTGTGTACACTTATGTTTAATGGAAAAGACGAGAGTGGTTTCATATGGTTGACGTATGTAATTGTTCGAATTCATGTTTGAGTTTTGGGCCTGATATCCTTTATCAGATATTGGACGTTTCTAGGTTTCACCTTGCAACAGGTTTCACTTCATAATCTGGTGCTAGTTCTTTGAGCTATTAACAGGGACAATGTATTGCAGGGAAGGTGCCCACTTGTTGTCTTTTGCAGGTCATGGACTCTTGACTTTCATCTATGAGCAAAGTATGATCTTCACTATGGTATTGTGCAAAGTTTAAGACCTATTGTATGTGTTAATGACAAGCTTGAGTGCTTCTTGCTTTACTTGATATTTGATTTCAAGTGCTACACATGCTTTCTGCTATATTCTTGAAGTTGCAGGTTTGGTGTCTTGCCAAGGAGCATGTTGACTCCTTTAAGCACCTCATATCTATGCATTCATCACAAACATGATCTTCTTGCTTGAGGGAAAGCTTGCAGTTTTGAAAGAAAGAGGATGGTGCTTCGTGGGCTTATGAAATTTCTATTGCATGCTAGTCATAATCATTGGAAATGAATAAATTGCTCATATGATTGTGTGGTACAAAAGTCACAATGGTATGAATGCTGCTTGATGTTCTGTGTCCATTGACCCCCTAACAGAAATCGGGTTCAAGACTGCACAAACTCTTGCTACATGCTAATGCATCTCTTGTCTCTACTCTTTATTAATGCATGTAGCTGATTCTAGTAAAATTCCTGGGTTTCGTGCATAATACTTCAAAATGTTCTTCATGATGTGTGCATGTATTATTTAATGGATATTTGTAGAAGAACATGCACATAGGGGGTTGAAATTTTTTCAGACCTGAACTAAATTAAGCATGAAGTCATAAATGAATCTTTGTTTTTTGCTAGAGAGGTAACTCTCTAGTTCCGCATTCTCATTTAAGGCTCAAATTCATTACAGGCCGACACTCATATTGCTCATTCTTACCTCCTATGGATGTTTTGCTATTATAGATGGGAGGAATAGTGTTGGATAAGTTGTTTGAATCTCATGAATGCTTGCAAAATGATAGGACTCATAACGTTGCACTATGGTCTAATCATTTTGTGAACACATCACACTCATGTTAAAGCTTGTTGACTAGGTGCATAGTATAAACGATGGCAGGACTTTAGGCTACATTCACCTCATGCTTTACATTGCCAAATATCACTCTCACTTGAGAATAACAAAGTGGAATCATTGAGACATAAGGGATAGGCACTTTGGGTCTTGATTGGGCTCCTTGTTTTTTGAGGACTATTTTTTCTTTGCAGGAGCAAGAAGATTTTCATGCAGAAGAGCAAGTCTTGCAGCAATAGATGTTTCCTAAAGTGGAAACTAAAAATGGAATTACATCTTGTGGCTGGGTCTTTTCAAGTTCAATCTACTTGTTATGTATGTTTAAATTTCAGGTATTGGAGCTTTGAAGAGAAGAAACATTGGATGGAGGCTGGGCTGACTGCCCCCCAAGGGGATTGTGTCACTCAGCAATATGGAGTTGCAGACTTGAATATTGACGACTTGCTGATTCAAAGATTTGCAGCTTTGCACAATTCAGATTTGAACAGCTGCAGAGCAGCAGTGTGGAAGACTCAAAACTTGGACCAATCCAGCAACGTATGCTTCTCATTTCTCAGCTTTGTCGAGGACGACAAAGACTAGGTGGGGGAGGGTGTTGGAACTGTGAAGTTATGAAGGAACTGTGAAGTTATGAAGGACCCATGAAGCTATGAAGGTCATGGAGTACTTGGAGACCTCCCTTGAAGCTAAGGATACTTGGAGGTTAAAAGCCTTGTGTGGAACTGTGAAGTTATGAAGGAACTGTGAAGTTATGAAGGACCCATGAAGCTATGAAGGTCATGGAGTACTTGGAGACCTCCCTTGAAGCTAAGGATACTTGGAGGTTAAAAGCCTTGTGTGGAAGTCTCTCAGATTTCCCACTTTTTCCTTTTGTATACAAGTTCTTCATAGGAACTGTTAGACGGCCGCCAGAGTAGGACAAATGTATGCCGGATGTAACGGAGTCCCTTGAATTACGCGCGAAAAATTGGTACGCGCATTCTGTAAACGTCTTTTTAAAGTAATGGAAAAAGGGTGATCGAGACCCGTGTTTTTGCCTCAGAAGTTGTTTGAGTACTGTCTGAGTGGTGTGGTGTCATCAAGATATTGAATCATATTCCTATATTGTTCTGTTCAGTCTGTTCGTCTATTCCTACTGTAGTGCAGAATAATGAACGTGTAGTATCGAGTGTGAATCTGTTGTTGACAGTTGTGTTCTGTATTCACTGTTGATTCCGTTCACAGGGAAGGACTAATATCGATAATAGTATGAACTGCGAGTTGGAGCACTGATAAGCTTGGTGATGAGTTAAACTGTGATTAGTATGACGGTTGATTGAGTTCGGCATACGGTAAGCCTGTACACCCTCTGGTATGGTCGTATGCCTGATTACTATCTGGTATACATGTCTGTTCTGAAGAAGTGTGTAGTGATTCGCATAAGTTTAGTAAGTTGAGTAACTCTATTAGTCTGCAAGTCAGAACCAGACTACTGCTCCGTTACCATAGCAGATTAGTGTGTAAGTTCGGCATCCTAATACGCAGAAACAGTTACTGGTCAGTTAAAACTAAGTATCTGAGCTAAGACGCGATAAGAGTATTTGTGGTTATGTAAGCATTTGGGAAAATAGTACAGGGCCTCTGTCTAACAGACCCCTACCACTCCCAAGAACCCACTTGATCTGACAACGCCTTTCGGTAATTGAAAGTTTAATATAGTTTACTGTGAACCTCTATTTTATGTTAAATACTTGCTCGGTATGATTTCGGCTAGTTATTAAAACAGCGTAACTGTGTAACATTTAACACTTGGCGCCGTCTGTGGGAAGGTGGCATCAAAATTGCCAGTCATTTGTCAGAATTAGATTATCGTTCGATTGGCAATAGCAACAGACCAGATTGTTGCAGACTGTCCCGTTAGTAATACTACGCGAATAGTACAAAAGATGATATATGCCGGTTACTCGATCCGGTGAAACGTATCCCAAGAACCATCAGTCTGGAATACTAAAGCCAACTTTGGGAGTGTTGAAGCTCAAAGTCAAGGACAAAGCATGGAAGCACATCAAAAGGTGGACACACAAGGAAAGGGAGCAAGTAGGGAGCTCCAAGAAGTGTATGTCAAATTTTCAGAAGAATCCCCTACAAAAATAGTGATTTTCATCACTAAAAACCATTGTAAATACCATTATCCATTTTTAGTAACTCCATTTTGTTCAAGCCGAGGAGTCCTCGAGCTTGAGGAGTATTAGAAGTACCATCGTACCAATTTTCATATTTTTTAGATCTCGTTTGAGCCCTCAAATAAGCCCTGGAACCTAATTTTTAACTAGGCCGGACACTAGGTCTGAACAGGGCCAAAGCTAGTCAAAAACTATAAAAGGAGCTAGAGAGCTCATTTTTGAGGTTAGATTGTAATAGAAACAAACTTGTAAGAGATTTTTGAAGAGTAATCGAAGAACTCCATTGATTCTCTCTCTTCGTCTTGCCGTGTGTGCGCGTGTGTGTGTATGTGTGTGCATGCTTGTGTGCTTCTCACTCACGCACTTGTGCCGCCACTTGCTCGAGGTCTTCATACCATCCTCACGTCTTCCCGGATTGACATTAAAGGAGGTGCTACTCATCACTGAGCTACACCAAATTTTGGCGCCGTTGCCGGGGATCGAGCTTTGAGGACGAGCGTGTGATGGTAAGACGTAGAGAGGACGCGTTGGAATGGTAAGTAGTAGGTAAATTTCTGATTTTTTTTCCATCTCCATCTTCATCTTCACCTCCTTCTCCATTTCCACCTCCACCTCCTTCTCCACTACATATTCCCTCTTCCCTATCATTCCCTCATTTGTTGTGTGCGAGTTTGAGAGAGAGCGATTGTGCGTGCTTGTCTTTTGTGTGTTTTTGCATGTTTCTTGCAGGTGGCAGCTCCATCATCATCTCCAGCAAGCTCAGCAGGTACAGAAATTGTCTGCACAGTCCCCGAGGCGTTGAGCTCGAGCTATCGCGACACTCCGAAAATTTCACCCAATCACGATTCTGAGTGCACCACGACACTGCGCAGGCCTAGAGCTCCTAGGAACACTAGATAGAACAGAAAAATTCACCATATCCCGAGCTATCGCGACACCTCGAGGTATCGCGACACCTCACGAGCTATCGCGACACCCCGACCTATCGCGACACCTCACGAGCTATCGCGACACCCCGACCTATCGCGACACCCCGACCTATCGCGACACTTTGACCTATCGCGACACCTCACGAGCTATCGCGACACCCCGACCTATCGCGACACTTCGACCCGACCTATCGCGACACTTCACGAGCTATCGCGACACCTCGACCTATCGCGACACTTCGACCCGACCTATCGCGACACTTCGACCTATCGCGACACTTCGACCTATCGCGACACTTCACGAACCTATCGCGACACCCCGACCTATCGCGACACTTCGACCTATCGCGACACCTCACGAGCTATCGCGACACCCCGACCTATCGCGACACCTCGACCTATCGCGACACTTCGACCCGACCTATCGCGACACTTCACGAGCTATCGCGACACCTCGACCTATCGCGACACTTCGACCCGACCTATCGCGACACTTCGACCTATCGCGACACTTCACGACCTATCGCGACACCTCGACCTATCGCGACACTTCGACCCGAGCTATCGCGACACTTCGACCTATCGCGACACTTCGACCCGACCTATCGCGACACTTCGACCTATCGCGACACCTCGACCCGACCTATCGCGATACACGGCCTTTAATGCATGAAAATTTAGGGTTAATTTTTTGAGTGATTGGAAGGGTAGTTGAGCTTAATTTTAGGCACCTTGGTATAACTTTAGAACCTTGGAAGTGGGCAAAAGGCCTAGAAACCAGAGAGGGATCTCCTGAACCCTGAGTGCCTGTTTTGACCCTTTAGTGCCTGAATGGTCATAACTTGACCATACGAACTCCGATTGATGAAGATTTTGGTCTCGTTGGAAAGCTCGTTGAGAATCCTACGTAGACCTCGACTGGTTTTTGTAAGAATCATATGCGGAGTTTTAGAACATGCATTTTTAAGTTGACCTTTAGGTGGAACTAAGTGGTTCTCAGATTCAGGGGGTACAGTGAGTTACTCCAGGGGGACTGAAAATATTGATGTGTGTCTTTCAATTACTTGTGGTAATAGAGCTATACTAATTGGTGAGCTTTTGCAGGAACTTTGTGTGCGCTCAAGGCAATCCAAAGCAAGCTAGCAAGGGTGAGTACCAAGCTTGGGAGAAGGCTTCCTGGGCTTGTGTAGCAGTCTGGTCAACCAGCTAATTGAGGTTGGAAGATCTCTCAACCCTCCTTTGTCAATTCCTAGCCTAGGCTAAATACGACTTAGGTGTGGTAATTAATTAGGGCACGTCAGGCACGAATCAAGTCCAAGAGTATTAATCAACCAAGTGCAAGAAGTAAATAGGTCTTAAGTGCGAAAACCCTAAGGGATAAAAGGTAAACGGAAATCGATCACTTATCAAGTGCGGAAATTCACTTAAGTACTCCTGACGACGCAATTTCAGACAAGACCATAACCATAATATTCAACTAAAAAGAACAAAGTGATTGGTGCAAAATCAACCAGCAACGAGAGTGTGCTTGGGTTCCAAGGGGGTAGATAAATCAGGCATATGAACCTTAGATCAAGCAGACACTTAGGCCGAGTCAGACAAAGCCTCAGATCTTCTGAAGCTAGTGTCAATCACACTGCCAAGTCTTGGGCCCAGCAGTTGAGTGATTACCCATACACTCCCAGATCAGAAACAAGTGATTCTGAGATGTCCTATCACATGGAGAGACCAGTAGGTAGTTCAGGGTTGGCTTACCTAGAAAAGCCAGAGGGACCTTACAAGACTCAGCTGGAATACATCAGGACGAATTGTCTAGGTGCTCGCATCTACGAAGACGGACTGAGAAGATCGGTGGTCCAGATTAAGAACCCCGATCAACCCCATGGATTAGACCACCCGGTAGTCAAGTTTGAGAACGAAGCATACCTAGATAAAGAGGGGACTATATATGTAGTCACCACTCTTCCTGATAGAACTGATGAGTTTGGAAATGTGATTGCGGAGACCGACATGGGTGATATAGAGCAAGGGAACTTAGAGAGAGAGCCAAGAACTCCCCGTGGTAAATCTGTCTTGACCAGAATCATGACTCCAGAGTGGATTCCACAGGATAATAAAAGCATAGATCTGCTTTTAAACCGAGAAACCGATGAGGCTTTTTGGAGGTATAAATCTTCTCAACCTCAGGAAGTGAGTGCCCTCACAATCTATGAGTTTAAAGACCCTGATAGCCCAGGCCAAGTAACCTACCTAGACAATGCATCAGAGAGAATCTTCGTGGTCACTGAGCATGGCAGACATGCCTACACATGGAAGGGTGAATTCATTTTCCCCCAACCAAGACCGAATGTATCCTATGGTCACCCTGGAGTTGGAACATCCCAAGCTCATGGAACTCAAAGAGACAGAAGTAGAGATAGACCAGGAGTAAGCTTTGCCAACCCAGTGGGTAGAGAAAGAACGAGGACGGAGACGAATAGAGTAGAACCTGAGATACTTAGAGCTCACAGGAACCAAAGAAACGTGGATGGATTCCCCCTGCCGAGACCTAGAGAGCACACAAGAACTTTGAGACCGACCCAGCTAGTTAAGTCCATGAAGAATTACTTTGATGGCACAGGAGATCCCTATGATCATGTGGCGGAGTTCAAGCAAGTCTTGAGAGCTGAACAAGTGGAGGATCTATTCACGCAGTATAATGCCTTCGGTCTAACCCTTAGGAACACAGCACTTACATGGTTTCAGCCATTGGATGAGCGACAATTCAGGTGTATAGACCAACTCCTAGAGGCTTTCATTGTAGAGTTCTCTAAGAGTGGCATAAGACACAATACCTCCTCATTGATTCACAGCTTCAAACAGACTCCCCAAGAGACTGTCAGATTGGCTGGAAGAAGATTTAGACAATATCTTGAAAGGTGCCCTGTTTCGGAGCTGCCCACACCTGCAAAACAGGTAGCCTTATTCCTTGATGGATTGCTGAGTACGAAATTGAGATCCTACGTGTATCTGAAGGACCCTAGGACTATAGAAGAGTGTGTACGCATGTGCATTGACATCGAAGATAACCTAGGGGAAGAACTAGAGCTTTCCAAAATCTACAAAGATTCAGATAGCGCATCTAGTCACTCTACCACGCAATCCACATCAATCGAGGAACTTGCAGAGAAAGTAGCTCAGAAATTAGGTGTAACTAGCAAACAAATCCCAAGGTTTGCTCCTGTGAAAAGGTGCTATACATGCGGTGGAGACCATATGGCGAATGTCTGCCCTATTATGACTCAGCCCCAAGTAAATCCTAGTAGCCAGTACTGCACCATAGAACGGAGATACACCAATCACACCGCACAGGATTGCCCATACAACAAGCAGGCAGTTAGGCAACCCTACCCTCAGCCCTACCAACAAGGCAGATACCAGAACCAAAATCCACCACCACAATATGCTAGACCCCAACAAACCTACCAACCACAATGCCAGGCCCAACAGAGACCCCAACCGGTGCTAGTTCAACAGCCTCCAAACCCAACTAATGTGATTCCGGTAAAGTATGCTGTTGCAGAAGAAAACCTGAATAGGGCCATAGTACCAGTAACCCCATTGATCTTAGAAAGTGATCCCAGTGACCATAGCTTTGATTCTACACATGTTGATAGTCCCCAGGCCTACTACATGCAGTCTCCTGAACATGGTGAGTCCTACTATAATGAAGAGCCAAATGAACTAGGTTGGGAGTCAGATTACACGAATGTCATGTATACAAACCCCAACCCTAGGCCTCAACCTAGGCAAGTAAGACCTCCATTCCCAAGAGGACCGTGTTACAGATGCCAAGGAGATCACCTCATTCGTGATTGCCCTTTACCCCCACCTACACAACCCCAGTCAGTGACGATCCAAGGCTTTTGCCAAGATTGTGGAAAAGAGCATCTCTTACGAGATTGCCCTAAAAATCCTAATAATATGCCAAAAATCACTCCCATTAATGTGATTGGGTTGGTTGTAGATTCCTCAGGAAGTGTCACTTCCACCGCACCAATACAGGTAGTCACTAGAGCTCAGGCATTGCAGCAAAACCAAGAGGCAAGCCAGGAAAAGGTCCCAGAGGCTAGTGAAACTGAGAGCATAACCAAGAAAAGGACTAGAGCTTGGAAAGATAGTCGGGAAAGAATGAAAAGACAATGGGCTAAAAAGATGAGTGAACTTGAGGAAAGCATAAGAGAAACCAAAGCCAGGATAACTGAACTCACAACTCAAACTCCCTCTCACACGACTCCACCACCACCATTCCCATCTCCCTCCGACCAGCCACCTTCCAACCCGCCTCACCTAAACCCACCACCCCCTAGAGTAGGATCAGTCCTAGCAGATCCCACTCTCGAAGACCTTAATATGATGCTTAAAGCATATCAGGCCAGAATCCAAGAAGGGCCAACCATAACTGATCATGAAAAGTGCTACCCTAGAGCCGAGCTAGAGCTGGAACGAACTAAAATTTGTGCTAAGATGGTGGAATTGGCTCAAGCCATGTTCGAAGCTAGCCGCCTCTTTAGTATCTCTAGCTCAGCAAAGACACAGTTGCACTTTGATGGACTGCTAGAAAGAATAGAGAAGCTAATTGCACAGTCAGAAAAGGAACCTGCCCCTCAAAGAAAGGAAAGGGCAAGGGAACGGATAAGCCAGCCTCTTCAGGAAGCCCATGTGTCTCCTCAAGAAGCTTATCTTCCTCCCCAAAAGGCAGATGAGCCTCCCTCGAAAGCTTACGTACCTCCACAGGGTGCCTACATTCCTTCTCAGGAAGCGTATGAGCCTGTTCGGAAAAGTAATAGAATAAGTAATCCTCCCCAGGAAGCTTGTGCTCCAGCCATCTATGAGAACGAGGAGAGAGCCAACGATAGAATAAGCCCTCCTTCCCAGGTTGTTTATGTGCCTAATTCTACGGAGCCAGACGCTTCTTCTTCTATGAATCGGTTTGCACCAGACTTCCTACGAGAGATTCAAGAAGACAAATGGGATAACGAAAGTGAAGCCGCCCCTCCTTTTGAACTTGTGGATGATGCACACGACCAATTCCCACAAGACATCCCATCTATTTACGGGGAACATGAGAGTACTCAGTCTCACGAGAGATTGGACTTTGAGTCTAATTCCATACAAGAGCTACCCCACTTCACAGGCCCATGGGAAGCAAAGTCCATGTGTATGAGAGCACCCACAGTCATGGTAAGGAACGACGACTCAGTCATACCTAGGAACTCGGAGGTAGTAGAGAACACCAAGGTGCAGCACGATCTCACTTTGGAAGAACTGCCTAAGGATAGACCAAAAGCACGGAAATATGTAGCTAGTCAAGTAACTGAAGTGGCAAAACCACGTTCCCGGGTAGGATCCCATAGGACAGTGCCAGAAATTCCCTTGGACAAGATAGGAGATATGTGTGAAGGTGAAGAAGGGAACACCTATCTTCCCATCACCTACCAGGAGTACACCACCAAGGCAATTTTGGACTCAGGTGCTGGAGTTGCAATTGCCACTACTTCCCTTTGGAAGCGTTGGGGCAAGCCAGCACTCAGGCCAACGAGAATGAAATTGCAGATGGCCGATGGTCACATAGAGAGACCCCTAGGATTGTTAGAAGGAATAACTCTCACCACTTGTGGTGTCGAGTTTGAGCATACATTTGCTATATGTGACTTTAGCAAAAATCATGCCTATGAGATGATTTTGGGAAGACCATTCATGCGACAGTTGCAAGTGGTACAGGATTGGGGAACCAATTCCTTGTACCTGCAACACTTAGGTGTTACGACCAAAGTCAATCTCAAAGATTACTCTCATAGAGATGTACCTCCTATCCAGTGGAATTCCATCCATAGAGCCAAAGATGATACGGAATCTGTGCATTCCATAGGGTCAGGATCCTCATGGATGCATGAAGACACCCACTTATGGATGTGCAAAGTAGTAGTAGAGGAAGAGAAGAGAGAAAAGGCCAGAGAAATAGGTGCAAACGAAACTCATAGACCCATTCAAGACCCAGCCTATGCACATGTAGTCTTTCCAGATGAGGAATTTGAACCTCACGGTTGGGCAAAAATTTTAGCAACAATGGACGTAGCCATCAATGAAGAACAATGGACACCTCACTGTGATGAGGATGGCTATGACATTTCAGTCTTCTCCATAGAGCCAATCATGGGAGAGGCAGTTCTAGAAGAATGCGAACCTAGCCCTGATGCATTTGAGGATGCAAGTGACTCCGATCTAGAGTCAATCATTATGGACCCACCATTTGCATCAGATGAAGAATACTTCCATGAAGTAGAATTTCAACCCCAGAGGCATGGAGAGGTTACAAATGATGTAAGATTAGCAACACATGTGACCCCGAAGGAAGAAGGAAAGAAACGAAAGAAGAGAGAAGCCTCACCAGAAGAGGAAGAATCTTTGTTTGAGGTCCCAGAAAATTTTAAGAAGTATGAGATAGATGATAGGAGAGTCATGATAAGAATGCCTAAACGAGAGGCACAATCAGGAGAGGCCTATGATAACAAAGAAACCACCAAGAAAATAGTAGTGGCCCTAGAAGAAGGAGAGGAGAGATGCACGTACATAGGCCATGACCTAACAGAGGAAGAAGAGCATGCGTTGATAGCCTTGCTAAGAGAATACAGAGATGTATTCGCTTGGAGTTACAAGGATTTGAAAGGTGTTGACCCCGATATATGCTCACACACTATCCCCATGACTTCAGATGCCAAACCCTCTAAGCAAAAACCCTACACTTATAACGATAATTATGCTGCTAAGATCAAAGAAGAGATAGATAGACTGGTTGAAGCTGGATTTATCTATGAAATTGAGCACACTGAATGGGTATCCCCCATCGTAGTGGTGCCCAAGAAGAATGGCAAGCTGCGTGTGTGCATTAACTTGAAAAAGGTTAATGCAGCCACAATTCGAGATAACTATCCGCTTCCCATCACAGAACATCTCTTAGAAAGAGTGGCAGGCAAGGAAGTGTACAGCTTCCTTGATGGATTTTCGGGCTACAATCAAGTAGCCATAGCTCCAGAGGATCAGCATAAGACAGCCTTTGCCACAGAATGGGGCATTTTTGCTTTTAGAGTAATGCCATTTGGGCTTACCAATGCACCAGCTACCTTCCAGAGGCTGATGTGCCATGTGTTTAAGGAGTTCCTGAGGAAGAGTTTAGAAGTCTACGTTGATGATCTTTGTGCTCATTCCAACATTAGACAAACCCATATCCCTGAACTCAGACAAATCTTTGACAAATGTAGAGAATATCAAGTCTGCCTGAACCCAGAAAAGTGCGTTTTTATGGTCAGGCAAGGCAAGATTCTAGGACACATAGTGTCAAAGAATGGCATATCCACTGATGAAGAGAAAGTGAGAGCCATAGCAGAGCTACCTAGGCCAAAGAATGTCAAGGAAGTACAAGCTTTCATGGGGCATTGTGGTTATTACCGACGATTTATACACATGTATGCTGTCATTGCAAAGCCCATGTACGGACTTCTGACTAATTTTGAGTGGACGGATGAATGTGAGAATTCCTTCCAGGAGCTTAAACGAAGATTATGTTCAGCACCAATCTTGACCACACCAGATTGGAATAAGCCATTCCATGTTCATGTGGATGCATCCAATTATGCCATTGGATGTGTGCTTGCACAACCTAATGGTGAAGGTAATATGGATCTTCCAATTGCCTATGCCAGTCGACAATTGAATGCGGCTGAACGGAATTACACCACTACAGAGCGAGAAGGTTTAGGCATGGTATATGCAGTTAAGAAATTTAGACACTATTTGCTTGCAAATAAGTTTAAATTTTTTACTGATCATCAGGCATTGCTGTACCTCGTAAACAAACCATGCAATACAGGAAGATTAGTGAGATGGTTTCTCTTGCTAATGGAATATGATTTTGAGGTTGTGGTAAGAAAAGGTAGGACTCATTTAAGAGCAGATCATCTCTCTAGGCTCACATCGGGAGAAGCCCCACAAGGAGTATCAGATGACCTTCCTGATGCTTACTTGTTTAATTTGGAAGTGGTGCCGCAGTGGGCTAAGCCATTGGTACCAGTATTGACATACGGGCCTAACCATCCAGTGGTAAACACACGGAATAGAGAGGTTGTAAAAGCCCAAAAGTACCACATCATGGCAGGAAGTATGTACAAGCACACAGATCAAGGGATCTTGGCTTGTTGCATAGAAGAGGATGAGTACGCTAAATGGTTGCAATTAGCACATGTAGGTGCGTTAGAGCAGCACTACTCAAAGCAACGAACTTTACAGACCCTAAAGAGACTCGGAGTGCATTGGCCGACTATGGAAGCGGATGTCCAAAAATTGTGCAAGGAATGCCCAATCTGTTGCACTAAACCACCTGTGGAACACGCCACTCTTTATCAAGTATCCATTGTGCTAGATTGGAGTGAACCACTAGTATCCTTCCTGAGGACGAAAACATTCCCGTCAGACATGACTCTGGCGAGGAAAAGGAGTTTAGAACAAGAAGCCCTGGATTACTCACTCATTGGTGATAATCTATATAAGCGTGGTAAAGATGGTTACCTGAGGCTATGTGTCCATGAAAGTGAATATCTTAAGATCTTGGAAACTGCTCACCAAGGTGTAGCAGGCGGACACTTTGGACCGGATCGGGTGATCAAGGCAATATTATTTGCAGGCTTCTGGTGGCCTACCCTTCACATGGATGCACATACCTATGTGAAACGGTGTGATGTCTGTCAGAGGACTCAGTATCCTATACGCAAAGATGAGATGCCACTGAAACCTATGATGGGTGGACGTGCGTTCTCTAAGTGGGGAATAGACTTCGTAGGTCCTATTAATCCCCCAGCTAAGGGTTCTCATGCGGAATACATCATTGTTGCAACAGATTATCTCACCAAGTGGGTGGAGGTAAAGGCTACGACAAAGAACGATGCTCAAACAACTGCTAAATTCTTGTTTGAGAATGTATTCACGAGATATGGGCTACCTATAGAGCTTGTAAGTGATAGAGGCACTCATTTCTTGAACGAAGTGATTGAAAATCTACTCCAAGAATTCTTCGTAATACACAAGAAGTCTGCCCCCTATCACCCTCAAGCTAATGGACAAGCTGAGAGCACTAATAAGATCTTATGCAATGTACTGACAAAATTAGTGAACACAAAACGCTCTGATTGGGACAAACAGTTACACCATGCTGTTTGGGCATACCGAGTTGCCTACAAAACGGTACTCCAAGCCACCCCCTTTCAGATGGTATTTGGCCAAAACGCTGTGCTACCCTTGGACTTCTTGATTCCTACATTGAGAGTGGCACAAGAGCACGAATGGACAGATCATGAACTCTCCTCTAGGATCTTTGACCTTGAACGATTAGGAGAAACAAGACTGAGAGCAGCTGCAGGAATATATGCAGCTAAGAAGAGACAGAAGGCATACTTTGATGCCCATGTGAAGGATAAAGGCTTGAAAGCAGGAGATCTAGTCTTAGTCTATACACTGAAACAACACGCGAGGAAGCTAGAAAAGAGAGGATACGGACCTATGATCATCAATAGGATCTCCACGAGTGGAGCAGTACAATTAGCCACGTTAGAGGGTGATGTTCTCCCAAACTATATTAGCGGTTGCAGAGTCAAGTTGTATCAGGAACCCCTCACGGAGGAAATGCTCAGCCGACTCAACACTGCTAAAAAATGCAAAGACGAAGAAAAGCGAATTCGAGAAGAAGCTCAAGCAGAAGCTTTAGAACGCATCAGAAGGATGAAATTACGAAGGCAAGGTAGAGATCAGCCTAGAACAAATGACTGTGCAGATCAAGGATATCCTATGGCCATGTGTGAAGTTGCAGGAACAAGCTCGCATAGGATAATTGATCGACGACCTTTCATAACCCTAGATATAGGACAAGGAAAGAGTGCAAGGACCGTAAGAGCCTTGATTGACTCAGGTGCAGCCACTAGTGCTGTTAAATTGTCTTACTGTCAAGAGTTGCAGTCAACTGTCAATCCTGTGGAAGCGTATCTCATAGGATTGGGAGGCGTGGAAACCCCTTGCATGGGCGAGGTGGAACTTCCCCTCTATATTCATGATGAGGCTATAACAGTTAAAGTACTAGTGTGTCAAGACGAGGATCTCACTGAACCTCTTGTCTTGGGTCAAGATTGGATCTATGACCAAGCAGTCAACTTAAACTTAAGAAGTGGACTTCTTCAGATTTGGGTCAATCATAGTCGAATTACAGTAGAGTTAGCTAACGGAGCACTCAAGGAACTAGGAAAGGCACAGACTCCTGGTCCTTCCAGGAATACACATGAAGATGACCATGTTGTTCTTGTCCAAAACTATGTGTTGCAGAGGAATGATATTCGCAAAAAAGGAGTCAGAGATGCAAAGGAACTCCCTTCTTTTCCAAGGGCCAGAAGGAGGCAGCAACTAAGGGCAAATCAATCACTAAAGACTCCCCGGACGAGAGACCAAAAGAACGCGCGAAGCAGAACAACTCAACCGATGAAGCAGATATGGGTACGCAAAGGAGAGCAACCACCAACCTTGCCCCCACAAATTCCATCCATGCAAACCAACCAGGCCAGAAGACGAAGGAAGCAGCTCAGACAAGCTCAATCACAAGGTATCCAACAAGTTTGGGTGCCTAAGAAGTTAGCTGCAGCTCAACAAGGGCAATTACAGATGTGGGTACCTAAGAAGCTCCTACATCCACAACAACCTTTGTTCTCCCACATGCAAAAGGTTTCAACAAAGAAGCCAAAAAGAGAAAAGGGTAAGAACCACGTACAGAGACCAAAGGAAGATCAAATCAGCTCTTCAACATTAGTAAGAAGACATGCAAAAAGGATATGGGTTTGGAAGCCAAAAGTGAAAGTAGTCTCCACCGAACCAAAGCGTCAACCACACTGGATACCACAGTTTAGAAAGCATCCAAAGAGAAAGACGCCTGAAGTGACCTCTACAGTGCCAAATGATGTTCTAAAATGGACTCCAATAAGGAGGATCACATCAGTTCGAGACTCAATGGATACCTCCACCAAGGTCGGCATCAACCTCCACAAATGACATCAAAAGCCTCGAACGAGCAACAACCATGTGCTCCTTGCACAACCCTGTCCTTTGCACCATTCAGGTCATGCATTTCCAAAGTATGCATTAATATAGGGCCACATTACACGGCCGTGCATAGACACTTGAAAATCCCATGCACAAGCGCACAGTGACATATGTCAAACATTTCTATTGATACTAACTTTTGTGTTCTCATCCTTTTTCTCTCAAAAAAAAAAAAAAAAAAAAAATGGGCGAGAGCTTGTTCCCAGGTTTGGCTTATGAAACATGAATGAGTCATGCTTAGTGAAGGTGGAACTGTTGATTACTAGGCATTTATCAATTTGGACAGAAGTGTGTCTCGGCCAGCAGTGAGATTATTGCTGCCTTATCTGGTAGATGACAAGCATTTGGCATGAACATGGCATCTACAACTATGATTCTCTCTTACCATGGTAGGAATGAAGAGCTTGAAGGTCCGCAACTTGAGGGATGCTTAACTACTTCATGTACCAGAGCATCCAAGGAGATATCTGCAAAAAGTAGTTCTGGAGGAGAAGACTCCTGCATATGGTGAGCTAAAGAGAATATGTGAAACTCAGCTTGGTGTAGTTACCCGATGTTGTTTGCCAAGGAATACAAAGCAATTCAATTCTCAGTATTTCCTGAACCAGTATGGAACAGTAGCACTGGTGAATGGTCTATGTCAATCAGCATGGTAATCTCTTAGAAACTGGCACGTGTCCAATATTCTTCTGAGTGTCAATATAGGGAAGTGAACGTGCATGAGCCCAAGCTCAGAAATGCACATTGTTAGTGACAAATGTTGCTTCGAAAAGAGGAGAGGGGATCCACCACTCAAAAGATCTCATCAGTGGACAATCAACATGGAAATTCATCAACAAGGTTCCATCCCAAAGGCCGAGTGTACAACACGAAGAGACAAACATCCATCAACCTTCGCCATGGTAAGTATCTTTACTCTGGAAACACCATAACCATGATAGTTTAGGAAACCTCTTCGTCAGCATACCCTTGAGCACTTAGCTCAAGACCCGCAATTTTTGCACCATACTTCTTCCAATGCATTTTCCAAGTAAGCATGCGTAGGGCTACATTACAAGGCCGTGCACAAGGCACATACTTTTTTCAACCCAGGCACGAACACACTTACCCATCATTCATTATGGGCTATGAGTAGTTGGCATGACTGCTCTCAACATCATCTTTGGAAGAGTTAGCGGACGTCATGGGAACAACATCCATATCTCGGAAGCAAATTGAAGCCAGTAGTTGCTCCAAATCACTCTTGACAACCTCTTTTGAGCAACTTGCAGTTTTGAAAGCTCACAATGACACATTCTCGCTGGAATCCAAGGAACCAGCTCATACAACGGATGGACACCACCTCTCAAAGCACTACATAGAACAGCCCTTCCAACAAGGGTCTGTCAGGGACGACAGACTCGAGAGGGGGGGGAGTGTTGAAGCTCAAAGTCAAGGACAAAGCATGGAAGCACATCAAAAGGTGGACACACAAGGAAAGGGAGCAAGTAGGGAGCTCCAAGAAGTGTATGTCAATTTTCAGAAGAATCCCCTACAAAAATAGTGATTTTCATCACTAAAAACCATTGTAAATACCATTATCCATTTTTAGTAACTCCATTTTGTTCAAGCCGAGGAGTCCTCGAGCTTGAGGAGTATTAGAAGTACCATCGTACCAATTTTCATATTTTTTAGATCTCGTTTGAGCCCTCAAATAAGCCCTGGAACCTAATTTTTAACTAGGCCGGACACTAGGTCTGAACAGGGCCAAAGCTAGTCAAAAACTATAAAAGGAGCTAGAGAGCTCATTTTTGAGGTTAGATTGTAATAGAAACAAACTTGTAAGAGCTTTTTGAAGAGTAATCGAAGAACTCCATTGATTCTCTCTCTTCGTCTTGCCGTGTGTGCGCGTGTGTGTGTATGTGTGTGCATGCTTGTGTGCTTCTCACTCACGCACTTGTGCCGCCACTTGCTCGAGGTCTTCATACCATCCTCACGTCTTCAAGCGAATATCATTCCTCTGCAACACATAGTTTTGGACAAGAACAACATGGTCATCTTCATGTGTATTCCTGGAAGGACCAGGAGTCTGTGCCTTTCCTAGATCCTTGAGTGCTCCGTTAGCTAACTCTACTGTAATTCGACTATGATTGACCCAAATCTGAAGAAGTCCACTTCTTAAGTTTAAGTTGACTGCTTGGTCATAGATCCAATCTTGACCCAAGACAAGAGGTTCAGTGAGATCCTCGTCTTGACACACTAGTACTTTAACTGTTATAGCCTCATCATGAATATAGAGGGGAAGTTCCACCTCGCCCATGCAAGGGGTTTCCACGCCTCCCAATCCTATGAGATACGCTTCCACAGGATTGACAGTTGACTGCAACTCTTGACAGTAAGACAATTTAACAGCACTAGTGGCTGCACCTGAGTCAATCAAGGCTCTTACGGTCCTTGCACTCTTTCCTTGTCCTATATCTAGGGTTATGAAAGGTGTCGATCAATTATCCTATGCGAGCTTGTTCCTGCAACTTCACACATGGCCATAGGATATCCTTGATCTGCACAGTCATTTGTTCTAGGCTGATCTCTACCTTGCCTTCGTAATTTCATCCTTCTGATGCGTTCTAAAGCTTCTGCTTGAGCTTCTTCTCGAATTCGCTTTTCTTCCTCTTTGCGTTTTTTAGCAGTGTTGAGTCGGCTGAGCATTTCCTCCGTGAGGGGTTCCTGATACAACTTGACTCTGCAACCGCTAATATAGTTTGGGAGAACATCACCCTCTAACGTGGCTAATTGTAGTGCTCCACTCGTGGAGATCCTATTGATGATCATAGGTCCGTATCCTCTCTTTTCTAGCTTCCTCGCGTGTTGTTTCAGTGTATAGACTAAGACTAGATCTCCTGCTTTCAAGCCTTTATCCTTCACATGGGCATCAAAGTATGCCTTCTGTCTCTTCTTAGCTGCATATATTCCTGCAGCTGCTCTCAGTCTTGTTTCTCCTAATCGTTCAAGGTCAAAGATCCTAGAGGAGAGTTCATGACCTGTCCATTCGTGCTCTTGTGCCACTCTCAATGTAGGAATCAAGAAGTCCAAGGGTAGCACAGCGTTTTGGCCAAATACCATCTGAAAGGGGGTGGCTTGGAGTACCGTTTTGTAGGCAACTCGGTATGCCCAAACAGCATGGTGTAACTGTTTGTCCCAATCAGAGCGTTTTGTGTTCACTAATTTTGTCAGTACATTGCATAAGATCTTATTAGTGCTCTCAGCTTGTCCATTAGCTTGAGGGTGATAGGGGGCAGACTTCTTGTGTATTACCAAGAATTCTTGGAGTAGATTTTCAATCACTTCGTTCAAGAAATGAGTGCCTCTATCACTTACAAGCTCTATAGGTAGCCCATATCTCGTGAATACATTCTCAAACAAGAATTTAGCAGTTGTTTGAGCATCGTTCTTTGTCGTAGCCTTTACCTCCACCCACTTGGTGAGATAATCTGTTGCAACAATGATGTATTCCGCATGAGAACCCTTAGCTGGGGGATTAATAGGACCTACGAAGTCTATTCCCCACTTAGAGAACGCACGTCCACCCATCATAGGTTTCAGTGGCATCTCATCTTTGCGTATAGGATACTGAGTCCTCTGACAGACATCACACCGTTTCACATAGGTATGTGCATCCATGTGAAGGGTAGGCCACCAGAAGCCTGCAAATAATATTGCCTTGATCACCCGATCCGGTCCAAAGTGTCCGCCTGCTACACCTTGGTGAGCAGTTTCCAAGATCTTAAGATATTCACTTTCATGGACACATAGCCTCAGGTAACCATCTTTACCACGCTTATATAGATTATCACCAATGAGTGAGTAATCCAAGGCTTCTTGTTCTAAACTCCTTTTCCTCGCCAGAGTCATGTCTGACGGGAATGTTTTCGTCCTCAGGAAGGATACTAGTGGTTCACTCCAATCTAGCACAATGGATACTTGATAAAGAGTGGCGTGTTCCACAGGTGGTTTAGTGCAACAGATTGGGCATTCCTTGCACAATTTTTGGACATCCGCTTCCATAGTCGGCCAATGCACTCCGAGTCTCTTTAGGGTCTGTAAAGTTCGTTGCTTTGAGTAGTGCTGCTCTAACGCACCTACATGTGCTAATTGCAACCATTTAGCGTACTCATCCTCTTCTACGCAACAAGCCAAGATCCCTTGATCTGTGTGCTTGTACATACTTCCTGCCATGATGTGGTACTTTTGGGCTTTTACAACCTCTCTATTCCGTGTGTTTACCACTGGATGGTTAGGCCCGTATGTCAATACTGGTACCAATGGCTTAGCCCACTGCGGCACCACTTCCAAATTAAACAAGTAAGCATCAGGAAGGTCATCTGATACTCCTTGTGGGGCTTCTCCCGATGTGAGCCTAGAGAGATGATCTGCTCTTAAATGAGTCCTACCTTTTCTTACCACAACCTCAAAATCATATTCCATTAGCAAGAGAAACCATCTCACTAATCTTCCTGTATTGCATGGTTTGTTTACGAGGTACAGCAATGCCTGATGATCAGTAAAAAATTTAAACTTATTTGCAAGCAAATAGTGTCTAAATTTCTTAACTGCATATACCATGCCTAAACCTTCTCGCTCTGTAGTGGTGTAATTCCGTTCAGCCGCATTCAATTGTCGACTGGCATAGGCAATTGGAAGATCCATATTACCTTCACCATTAGGTTGTGCAAGCACACATCCAATGGCATAATTGGATGCATCCACATGAACATGGAATGGCTTATTCCAATCTGGTGTGGTCAAGATTGGTGCTGAACATAATCTTCGTTTAAGCTCCTGGAAGGAATTCTCACATTCATCCGTCCACTCAAAATTAGTCAGAAGTCCGTACATGGGCTTTGCAATGACAGCATACATGTGTATAAATCGTCGGTAATAACCACAATGCCCCATGAAAGCTTGTACTTCCTTGACATTCTTTGGCCTAGGTAGCTCTGCTATGGCTCTCACTTTCTCTTCATCAGTGGATATGCCATTCTTTGACACTATGTGTCCTAGAATCTTGCCTTGCCTGACCATAAAAACGCACTTTTCTGGGTTCAGGCAGACTTGATATTCTCTACATTTGTCAAAGATTTGTCTGAGTTCAGGGATATGGGTTTGTCTAATGTTGGAATGAGCACAAAGATCATCAACGTAGACTTCTAAACTCTTCCTCAGGAACTCCTTAAACACATGGCACATCAGCCTCTGGAAGGTAGCTGGTGCATTGGTAAGCCCAAATGGCATTACTCTAAAAGCAAAAATGCCCCATTCTGTGGCAAAGGCTGTCTTATGCTGATCCTCTGGAGCTATGGCTACTTGATTGTAGCCCGAAAATCCATCAAGGAAGCTGTACACTTCCTTGCCTGCCACTCTTTCTAAGAGATGTTCTGTGATGGGAAGCGGATAGTTATCTCGAATTGTGGCTGCATTAACCTTTTTCAAGTTAATGCACACACGCAGCTTGCCATTCTTCTTGGGCACCACTACGATGGGGGATACCCATTCAGTGTGCTCAATTTCATAGATAAATCCAGCTTCAACCAGTCTATCTATCTCTTCTTTGATCTTAGCAGCATAATTATCGTTATAAGTGTAGGGTTTTTGCTTAGAGGGTTTGGCATCTGAAGTCATGGGGATAGTGTGTGAGCATATATCGGGGTCAACACCTTTCAAATCCTTGTAACTCCAAGCGAATACATCTCTGTATTCTCTTAGCAAGGCTATCAACGCATGCTCTTCTTCCTCTGTTAGGTCATGGCCTATGTACGTGCATCTCTCCTCTCCTTCTTCTAGGGCCACTACTATTTTCTTGGTGGATTCTTTGTTATCATAGGCCTCTCCTGATTGTGCCTCTCGTTTAGGCATTCTTATCATGACTCTCCTGTCATCTATCTCATACTTCTTAAAATTTTCTGGGACCTCAAACAAAGATTCTTCCTCTTCTGGTGAGGCTTCTCTCTTCTTTCGTTTCTTTCCTTCTTCCTTCGGGGTCACATGTGTTGCTAATCTTACATCATTTGTAACCTCTCCATGCCTCTGGGGTTGAAATTCTACTTCATGGAAGTATTCTTCATCTGATGCAAATGGTGGGTCCATAATGATTGACTCTAGATCGGAGTCACTTGCATCCTCAAATGCATCAGGGCTAGGTTCGCATTCTTCTAGAACTGCCTCTCCCATGATTGGCTCTATGGAGAAGACTGAAATGTCATAGCCATCCTCATCACAGTGAGGTGTCCATTGTTCTTCATTGATGGCTACGTCCATTGTTGCTAAAATTTCTGCCCAACCGTGAGGTTCAAATTCCTCATCTGGAAAGACTACAGGTGCATAGGCTGGGTCTTGAATGGGTCTATGAGTTTCGTTTGCACCTATTTCTCTGGCCTTTTCTCTCTTCTCTTCCTCTACTGCTACTTTGCACATCCATAAGTGGGTGTCTTCATGCATCCATGAGGATCCTGACCCTATGGAATGCACAGATTCCGTATCATCTTTGGCTCTATGGATGGAATTCCACTGGATAGGAGGTACATCTCTATGAGAGTAATCTTTGAGATTGACTTTGGTCGTAACACCTAAGTGTTGCAGGTACAAGGAATTGGTTCCCCAATCCTGTACCACTTGCAACTGTCGCATGAATGGTCTTCCCAAAATCATCTCATAGGCATGATTTTTGCTAAAGTCACATATAGCAAATGTATGCTCAAACTCGACACCACAAGTGGTGAGAGTTATTCCTTCTAACAATCCTAGGGGTCTCTCTATGTGACCATCGGCCATCTGCAATTTCATTCTCGTTGGCCTGAGTGCTGGCTTGCCCCAACGCTTCCAAAGGGAAGTAGTGGCAATTGCAACTCCAGCACCTGAGTCCAAAATTGCCTTGGTGGTGTACTCCTGGTAGGTGATGGGAAGATAGGTGTTCCCTTCTTCACCTTCACACATATCTCCTATCTTGTCCAAGGGAATTTCTGGCACTGTCCTATGGGATCCTACCCGGGAACGTGGTTTTGCCACTTCAGTTACTTGACTAGCTACATATTTCCGTGCTTTTGGTCTATCCTTAGGCAGTTCTTCCAAAGTGAGATCGTGTTGCACCTTGGTGTTCTCTACTACCTCCGAGTTCCTAGGTATGACTGAGTCGTCGTTCCTTACCATGACTGTGGGTGCTCTCATACACATGGACTTTGCTTCCCATGGGCCTGTGAAGTGGGGTAGCTCTTGTATGGAATTAGACTCAAAGTCCAATCTCTCGTGAGACTGAGTACTCTCATGTTCCCCGTAAATAGATGGGATGTCTTGTGGGAATTGGTCGTGTGCATCGTCCACAAGTTCAAAAGGAGGGGCGGCTTCACTTTCGTTATCCCATTTGTCTTCTTGAATCTCTCGTAGGAAGTCTGGTGCAAACCGATTCATAGAAGAAGAAGCGTCTGGCTCCGTAGAATTAGGCACATAAACAACCTGGGAAGGAGGGCTTATTCTATCGTTGGCTCTCTCCTCGTTCTCATAGATGGCTGGAGCACAAGCTTCCTGGGGAGGATTACTTATTCTATTACTTTTCCGAACAGGCTCATACGCTTCCTGAGAAGGAATGTAGGCACCCTGTGGAGGTACGTAAGCTTTCGAGGGAGGCTCATCTGCCTTTTGGGGAGGAAGATAAGCTTCTTGAGGAGACACATGGGCTTCCTGAAGAGGCTGGCTTATCCGTTCCCTTGCCCTTTCCTTTCTTTGAGGGGCAGGTTCCTTTTCTGACTGTGCAATTAGCTTCTCTATTCTTTCTAGCAGTCCATCAAAGTGCAACTGTGTCTTTGCTGAGCTAGAGATACTAAAGAGGCGGCTAGCTTCGAACATGGCTTGAGCCAATTCCACCATCTTAGCACAAATTTTAGTTCGTTCCAGCTCTAGCTCGGCTCTAGGGTAGCACTTTTCATGATCAGTTATGGTTGGCCCTTCTTGGATTCTGGCCTGATATGCTTTAAGCATCATATTAAGGTCTTCGGGAGTGGGATCTGCTAGGACTGATCCTACTCTAGGGGGTGGTGGGTTTAGGTGAGGCGGGTTGGAAGGTGGCTGGTCGGAGGGAGATGGGAATGGTGGTGGTGGAGTCGTGTGAGAGGGAGTTTGAGTTGTGAGTTCAGTTATCCTGGCTTTGGTTTCTCTTATGCTTTCCTCAAGTTCACTCATCTTTTTAGCCCATTGTCTTTTCATTCTTTCCCGACTATCTTTCCAAGCTCTAGTCCTTTTCTTGGTTATGCTCTCAGTTTCACTAGCCTCTGGGATCTTTTCCTGGCTTGCCTCTTGGTTTTGCTGCAATGCCTGAGCTCTAGTGACTACCTGTACTGGTGCGGTGGAAGTGACACTTCCTGAGGAATCTACAACCAACCCAATCACATTAATGGGAGTGATTTTTGGCATATTATTAGGATTTTTAGGGCAATCTCGTAAGAGATGCTCTTTTCCACAATCTTGGCAAAAGCCTTGGATCGTCACTGACTGGGGTTGTGTAGGTGGGGGTAAAGGGCAATCACGAATGAGGTGATCTCCTTGGCATCTGTAACACGGTCCTCTTGGGAATGGAGGTCTTACTTGCCTAGGTTGAGGCCTAGGGTTGGGGTTTGTATACATGACATTCGTGTAATCTGACTCCCAACCTAGTTCATTTGGCTCTTCATTATAGTAGGACTCACCATGTTCAGGAGACTGCATGTAGTAGGCCTGGGGACTATCAACATGTGTAGAATCAAAGCTATGGTCACTGGGATCACTTTCTAAGATCAATGGGGTTACTGGTACTATGGCCCTATTCAGGTTTTCTTCTGCAACAACATACTTTACCGGAATCACATTAGTTGGGTTTGGAGGCTGTTGAACTAGCACCGGTTGGGGTCTCTGTTGGGCCTGGCATTGTGGTTGGTAGGTTTGTTGGGGTCTAGCATATTGTGGTGGTGGATTTTGGTTCTGGTATCTGCCTTGTTGGTAGGGCTGAGGGTAGGGTTGCCTAACTGCCTGCTTGTTGTATGGGCAATCCTGTGCGGTGTGATTGGTGTATCTCCGTTCTATGGTGCAGTACTGGCTACTAGGATTTACTTGGGGCTGAGTCATAATAGGGCAGACATTCGCCATATGGTCTCCACCGCATGTATAGCACCTTTTCACAGGAGCAAACCTTGGGATTTGTTTGCTAGTTACACCTAATTTCTGAGCTACTTTCTCTGCAAGTTCCTCGATTGATGTGGATTGCGTGGTAGAGTGACTAGATGCGCTATCTGAATCTTTGTAGATTTTGGAAAGCTCTAGTTCTTCCCCTAGGTTATCTTCGATGTCAATGCACATGCGTACACACTCTTCTATAGTCCTAGGGTCCTTCAGATACACGTAGGATCTCAATTTCGTACTCAGCAATCCATCAAGGAATAAGGCTACCTGTTTTGCAGGTGTGGGCAGCTCCGAAACAGGGCACCTTTCAAGATATTGTCTAAATCTTCTTCCAGCCAATCTGACAGTCTCTTGGGGAGTCTGTTTGAAGCTGTGAATCAATGAGGAGGTATTGTGTCTTATGCCACTCTTAGAGAACTCTACAATGAAAGCCTCTAGGAGTTGGTCTATACACCTGAATTGTCGCTCATCCAATGGCTGAAACCATGTAAGTGCTGTGTTCCTAAGGGTTAGACCGAAGGCATTATACTGCGTGAATAGATCCTCCACTTGTTCAGCTCTCAAGACTTGCTTGAACTCCGCCACATGATCATAGGGATCTCCTGTGCCATCAAAGTAATTCTTCATGGACTTAACTAGCTGGGTCGGTCTCAAAGTTCTTGTGTGCTCTCTAGGTCTCGGCAGGGGGAATCCATCCACGTTTCTTTGGTTCCTGTGAGCTCTAAGTATCTCAGGTTCTACTCTATTCGTCTCCGTCCTCGTTCTTTCTCTACCCACTGGGTTGGCAAAGCTTACTCCTGGTCTATCTCTACTTCTGTCTCTTTGAGTTCCATGAGCTTGGGATGTTCCAACTCCAGGGTGACCATAGGATACATTCGGTCTTGGTTGGGGGAAAATGAATTCACCCTTCCATGTGTAGGCATGTCTGCCATGCTCAGTGACCACGAAGATTCTCTCTGATGCATTGTCTAGGTAGGTTACTTGGCCTGGGCTATCAGGGTCTTTAAACTCATAGATTGTGAGGGCACTCACTTCCTGAGGTTGAGAAGATTTATACCTCCAAAAAGCCTCATCGGTTTCTCGGTTTAAAAGCAGATCTATGCTTTTATTATCCTGTGGAATCCACTCTGGAGTCATGATTCTGGTCAAGACAGATTTACCACGGGGAGTTCTTGGCTCTCTCTCTAAGTTCCCTTGCTCTATATCACCCATGTCGGTCTCCGCAATCACATTTCCAAACTCATCAGTTCTATCAGGAAGAGTGGTGACTACATATATAGTCCCCTCTTTATCTAGGTATGCTCCGTTCTCAAACTTGACTACCGGGTGGTCTAATCCATGGGGTTGATCGGGGTTCTTAATCTGGACCACCGATCTTCTCAGTCCGTCTTCGTAGATGCGAGCACCTAGACAATTCGTCCTGATGTATTCCAGCTGAGTCTTGTAAGGTCCCTCTGGCTTTTCTAGGTAAGCCAACCCTGAACTACCTACTGGTCTCTCCATGTGATAGGACATCTCAGAATCACTTGTTTCTGATCTGGGAGTGTATGGGTAATCACTCAACTGCTGGGCCCAAGACTTGGCAGTGTGATTGACACTAGCTTCAGAAGATCTGAGGCTTTGTCTGACTCGGCCTAAGTGTCTGCTTGATCTAAGGTTCATATGCCTGATTTATCTACCCCCTTGGAACCCAAGCACACTCTCGTTGCTGGTTGATTTTGCACCAATCACTTTGTTCTTTTTAGTTGAATATTATGGTTATGGTCTTGTCTGAAATTGCGTCGTCAGGAGTACTTAAGTGAATTTCCGCACTTGATAAGTGATCGATTTCCGTTTACCTTTTATCCCTTAGGGTTTTCGCACTTAAGACCTATTTACTTCTTGCACTTGGTTGATTAATACTCTTGGACTTGATTCGTGCCTGACGTGCCCTAATTAATTACCACACCTAAGTCGTATTTAGCCTAGGCTAGGAATTGACAAAGGAGGGTTGAGAGATCTTCCAACCTCAATTAGCTGGTTGACCAGACTGCTACACAAGCCCAGGAAGCCTTCTCCCAAGCTTGGTACTCACCCTTGCTAGCTTGCTTTGGATTGCCTTGAGCGCACACAAAGTTCCTGCAAAAGCTCACCAATTAGTATAGCTCTATTACCACAAGTAATTGAAAGACACACATCAATATTTTCAGTCCCCCTGGAGTAACTCACTGTACCCCCTGAATCTGAGAACCACTTAGTTCCACCTAAAGGTCAACTTAAAAATGCATGTTCTAAAACTCCGCGTATGATTCTTACAAAAACCAGTCGAGGTCTACGTAGGATTCTCAACGAGCTTTCCAACGAGACCAAAATCTTCATCAATCGGAGTTCGTATGGTCAAGTTATGACCATTCAGGCACTAAAGGGTCAAAACAGGCACTCAGGGTTCAGGAGATCCCTCTCTGGTTTCTAGGCCTTTTTCCCACTTCCAAGGTTCTAAAGTTATACCAAGGTGCCGAAAATTAAGCTCAACTACCCTTCCAATCACTCAAAAAATTAACCCTAAATTTTCATGCGTTAAAGGCCGTGTATCGCGATAGGTCGGGTCGAGGTGTCGCGATAGGTCGAAGTGTCGCGATAGGTCGGGTCGAAGTGTCGCGATAGGTCGAAGTGTCGCGATAGCTCGGGTCGAAGTGTCGCGATAGGTCGAGGTGTCGCGATAGGTCGTGAAGTGTCGCGATAGGTCGAAGTGTCGCGATAGGTCGGGTCGAAGTGTCGCGATAGGTCGAGGTGTCACGATAGCTCGTGAAGTGTCGCGATAGGTCGGGTCGAAGTGTCGCGATAGGTCGAGGTGTCGCGATAGGTCGGGGTGTCGCGATAGCTCGTGAGGTGTCGCGATAGGTCGAAGTGTCGCAATAGGTCGGGGTGTCGCGATAGGTTCGTGAAGTGTCGCGATAGGTCGAAGTGTCGCGATAGGTCGAAGTGTCGCGATAGGTCGGGTCGAAGTGTCGCGATAGGTCGAGGTGTCGCGATAGCTCGTGAAGTGTCGGGATAGGTCGGGTCGAAGTGTCGCGATAGGTCGGGGTGTCGCGATAGGTCGGGGTGTCGCGATAGCTCGTGAGGTGTCGCGATACCTCGAGGTGTCGCGATAGCTCGGGATATGGTGAATTTTTCTGTTCTATCTAGTGTTCCTGGGAGCTCTAGGCCTACGCAGTGTCGTGGTGCACTCAGAATCGTGATTGGGTGAAATTTTCGGAGTGTCGCGATAGCTCGAGCTCAACGCCTCGGGGACTGTGCAGACAATTTCTGTACCTGCTGAGCTTGCTGGAGATGATGATGGAGCTGCCACCTGCAAGAAACATGCAAAAACACACAAAAGACAAGCACGCACAATCGCTCTCTCTCAAACTCGCACACAACAAATGAGGGAACGATAGGGAAGAGGGAATATGTAGTGGAGAAGGAGGTGGAGGTGGAAATGGAGAAGGAGGTGAAGATGAAGATGGAGATGGAAAAAAAATCAGAAATTTACCTACTACTTACCATTCCAACGCGTCCTCTCTACGTCTTACCATCACACGCTCGTCCTCAAAGCTCGATCCCCGGCAACGGCGCCAAAATTTGGTGTAGCTCAGTGATGAGTAGCACCTCCTTTAATGTCAATCCGGGAAGACGTGAGGATGGTATGAAGACCTCGAGCAAGTGGCGGCACAAGTGCGTGAGTGAGAAGCACACAAGCATGCACACACATACACACACACACGCACACACGGCAAGACGAAGAGAGAGAATCAATGGAGTTCTTCGATTACTCTTCAAAAAGCTCTTACAAGTTTGTTTCTATTACAATCTAACCTCAAAAATGAGCTCTCTAGCTCCTTTTATAGTTTTTGACTAGCTTTGGCCCTGTTCAGACCTAGTGTCCGGCCTAGTTAAAAATTAGGTTCCAGGGCTTATTTGAGGGCTCAAACGAGATCTAAAAAATATGAAAATTGGTACGATGGTACTTCTAATACTCCTCAAGCTCGAGGACTCCTCGGCTTGAACAAAATGGAGTTACTAAAAATGGATAATGGTATTTACAATGGTTTTTAGTGATGAAAATCACTATTTTTGTAGGGGATTCTTCTGAAAATTTGACATACACTTCTTGGAGCTCCCTACTTGCTCCCTTTCCTTGTGTGTCCACCTTTTGATGTGCTTCCATGCTTTGTCCTTGACTTTGAGCTTCAACAGGGAGGTAGAAGTACAACTAGGACTGACCCAGTTGTCAAGAAAGTTAAGAACGTTAAAACTAATTCCGGTCATATTCCGGTAGAACCTGTTACGCCTCTGGCAGAGTCCGGTACTATTTTGGCACAGTCTGTCAAAGATATAGTAATCCCAGAACCTACCAAGACGCATTTGGAATCTAGCTTAACACTCTTGGGAAAAGATTCAGATTCATCTATAATTAGAAACACTTTAGTCACAGAAATCGGCGAAGGCGAAAAAACGCCGAATTCGGGCACAATTTCGGTTTATTCCGGTGAAATTCGGTAAGAGAATCACAGTTTTTCGGTGACGATTTAGCATTTTCTGCTAAATCTTCAGCCCATCTGCCGTGCTTGGAAGCAAGTTCCCATACACTGGACATCAAGGAGGAAGGAAGGCTGTTCGAAACAGAGATTCGAAGCATATTAGACAAGATAATCGCACCGGAAAGTGCATTATCCGACGATACAGATTCCGGTAGTTCAGAAGGAAAGTATAACACGCTCACAATGAACGGACAACAACAGTTATGTCCACCCAGGCCACCTCCAATGGGAGTGACGTACACTAAGTTTGGTGGATTTCCAGGAGATGATCCGGATGCTCACGTACGCACCTTCGAGATAAGCTACGCAGTACTCAATCATCCACCGGATCAGGCCTACAAAGCTATTGTCTTCCAATCTACACTTGTTAATGAAGCAGCTAGATGGCTTACAGAATATGATATTAATCATTTCGGCACCTATGAAGCAGTACGAGATGCTTTTCTGCAACGATTCAGGCTAAAAAAAAATCCAGCCGAAATTTTTGATTATCTGCAGAACAACAGACAGGAACCATATCAAACTGTACAGGAGTATGCTACTCTCTTCAGAACACACTTAAGGCAGCTACCACCGGCCCATGCTAACTTACCAGATGATGTTATCACTCAGTGGTTCATCAATGGCTTGGTTCCACAACTTAAGCAGATCATGATCATAAGATGTGTCGGAGCCATGTCCCTCGATGCAGCCATTGCAATGACTCTGCAATTGGAACACAAAGTCGGTGGATTTACAGAAGATTTAGAATGGTTAAAAGCAAACAAGAATGTTGCAGAAGATATGACTAGACAGGTATACTGCAACATATGCAAAAATTCAGGTCATACTAGTGCCAATTGTGCACTCAATCAAACGTTTTGTGCTATCTGCAACACTGCCGGACACACCACTGGAAACTGTGTTTACAATGCCAGAATACAGGGAACAGCAACGGTCAATGCAGTTATTCAAGAACATGGACAGCCAGCGAATCACTACGTGCCTCCGCAATTGAGAAACAATCAACCGCAAGGATATCGTAACTACCGAGGACAGAGGAACAACAATTTTAATGCAAACCGCTGGCAGAACGGAGTACCACCAGAAAATCCCAATCTACCACCACCACACTGTCATTTTTGCGGCGAATTCGGACATATTAGAAGATTTTGCAAAGATGCAGCTGAGTGTGATCAAAGGAAGAAGGAACGCCAAAATCCAATGGCCAACATGGTAAAACTCACACCGGTAGAGACACAGGCTACTGCAGTCCAGACTCGTTCCGGTAAACAATTGCAACCGGCAGCAGAAATATTTGAACCAGGGGTACGTGAACAACACAGAATGTATAACAAAGCTAGTCAATGGACCACAACAGAACCACCAGTCTTTCCAGAGCCTATTCCGGTAGCCCAACCTTTGTTAACAAAGGAAGGAACAGAACAAAGGGAGTTAGTAGCAGAAACATCATCAGCAGCAGATACATTGCCCACCGTAGACACCTCCGCATCAGCAGAGGCATCAACTTCAACATCAGTAGAGCCTGTCGATCAATCTCAACAGGCTTGGGAAATCTTATCTAAGGCATCGATCACTCTGCCTTTGGGCCAACTACTGGCATTAGTACTTGGAATTCGACAACAGTTCCAACAACAGTTCAGTCCGGTACCTTCTTGTATTTCGGCAACAACAGCAGTTCAACCGGAACCTGATTCTACGGTTGATCATTCAGTTCCCTTGATTACAGTATGGTATAAGAATTATAAGATTACGCAGGTATTAATTGATGGAGGCTCTGGTGTTAACATTGCGACTGCGGCATTATGCAAAAGACTAGGATGGACCGAAATCGAACCAGTTCAATTTTTTGTCAGAATGGCAGATCAATCAAGAGTCCATCCTGTAGGACTTGTGCGAAATGTACCCATCACTTTGCAAGCTACGACCTTTAAAATGACCTTTGTTATACTAGATTTGCCAGAATCCACTTTGGATTACAACCTTCTTTTTGGCCGACCTTGGCTGAAACATGCGAAGGTAATACAAGACTGGTCTGCACAAGAGCTTATGTTTAAAGATGCCAATCGTAGATATGTGGTAAAATTAGATGCTATACAACCTTGCGAGTTACACGCTAGACCGTATTTTGCTGAACCAGTCCATATGCTAGATGGATTGTCAGATGATGAAGAAGAAGAGTTTTTGAAGAGTAACGCTGACTTAATTTCATTAGGGACTATTGATCTACAGCACGTTGTAGATGATTGGAATGCTTCAGTCTGTACAGTAATACCCGTCACAGAAGAGGCTAAGAAGGAAGACACTGTTTCGACACATGACGATGAATTGAAGCAACTTTTTAAACCAACAGACAACACAGAGAAACATCAACAGTTCTATGTCCCCGAAGATCAGCTGATTACTTACAATTTAGGAGATAAAGATCATTTGCGTCCTGTGAAGATAAAGCAAAACTTACCGGAAACATTTCGAGCAGATTTAATCCAGCTACTCCAAGAATTCATTGATGTCTTTGCATGGGACTACAAAGACATGAAAGGATTGGACCCCAGTATCTACCAACACAGGGTCATGCTAAAGCCAGAGTCAAGACCGATAAAGCAAACCAGCTACCGGATGAATCCCCATTATGCATCCCAGGTTAAGGCAGAACTTGATAGGTTATTGAAAGTTGGATTTATCGTACCAGTAGAGCATGCTGAATGGATCTCTCCGATTGTGATTGTGCCTAAGAAAAACAAGCAATTGAGAATCTGTGTAGATTACCGGAAATTAAATGCAGCAACCGTACCGGATCCCTTTCCAATTCCCTTTTTGGATACCATGCTTGATAGAGTAGCAGGTCATGAGATGTATTCATTTCTAGATGGGTACAGTGGCTACAACCAAGTAAGAATGGCCGAAGAAGATATACCGAAAACTGCATTTATTACCAATTGGGGTGTCTTTGCTTCTACGGTAATGTGGTTTGGATTAAGAAACGCACCAAGCACATTTCAAAGATGTATGCAGGAATATTTTCTCCTTATCTCACTTCATTTATGCAAGTATATCTCGACGATTTTTCAATTTTCGGTAAGATGATAGCACATCTGTTTCATTTACGGTGCTGCTTTCAGAAATGCAGAGAATATAGACTCTGTTTGAATCCAAACAAATCGGTGTTTGCGGTCTCATGTGGCAAGTTACTTGGCCACATTGTATCTGCACAAGGTATCCAAGTAGATTCAGATAAGATTTCGGCAGTATTAGAAACTCCGGTGCCAACTTCTCCAAAAGAAGTTATGCGCTTTATGGGCCAAGTACGGTGGCATGAAAGGCACTTACGATGGCTTGCTCATATGGCTATACCACTAAACAAGCTAATCAGCAAAACACCTCGACAATTTGAATGGAGCCAGGAATGTCAGATAGCATTTGATCGTTTAAAGCATTTATTAACACAAGTTCCTATTTTACAACCGCCGGACTGGGATCACCCGTTTCATATATTTGTTGATGCTTCAGATATAGCAATTGGAAGTGTATTAATGCAACAAATTGATAAATGGTTTAGACCAGTGTATTATGCAAGTCGAAGATTAGCACCTGTTGAGAAAAATTACTCTGTAACAGAAAGAGAATGTCTAGGGCTAGTATATTCGGTCAAGAAATTTAGACATTACTTGCTAGACCGTAAATTCACATTTCATGTAGACCACGCTGCACTTATCTATTTAGTTCGGCAACAACATCTAGGTGGTCGATTAGCGCGATGGGTCTTACTCTTGCAGGAATTCGATTACAAAGTCATTCACCGGCCAGGCAGTTCACACGCCTTAGCAGATTTTTTATCCCGCTTAGATTCCGGTGAAGCTCCGGTGGGTATAGATGACACGACACCCGCGATTTATGTATCAGAACCAATTAATGAAGATTCTGTAGACCCACCTATCCCATTTTCATATTATGATCAGATCTTGACCTTTCTCACTAATGGTTGCCTTCCATCTCAGACTTCTAGAGCAGTATGCAGGAAAATTGCAGTTTTTAGCCGCCGATTTTGGTTAATTGCTGGAGAACTATATTATGTAGATCACACCGGAATCCTACTTCGATGTATTCCACCACATGAAGTTAACTCAGTTATCACTTTGGCTCACTCGATTCCTTCCGGCGGACACTTTGCTGCAGATCTAACTCACCGGAAAATTCTACAGAGTGGTCTCTGGTGGCCAACAATGTACAGAGATATATTACAGTTTGTCAAACAATGTGATACTTGTCAAAGATCGGGTCAGCCATTACAACGTCATTTTTTTCCTTTGCAACCCATCTTACTAATAGAACCTTTCCAGAAGTGGGGTCTAGATTTTATCGGTCCAATTACACCACCAACAGTCTTCAGTAACAACCGTTACATACTGACCTGTACAGACTATGCAACTAGATGGACTGAAGCTTGGGCTTTACGGTCTGCTACAGCAGTTACAGTAGCAAAGTGTCTGCTAACCGATGTCTTTCCACGTTTTGGCTTACCACTAGAAATTGTCTCAGATCAAGGCACTCATTTTGTAAACAATTTAATGAAGGCACTTACACAGTCGTTCCAGGTTACACATAAATTTAGTTCTCCTTATTATCCTCGTGCCAATGGATTGGCCGAAAGTACAAACAAATCTCTGCTGAATATCCTTCGAAAATTAATCATGGAATCACCGGAAAGATGGGATCAACTACTACCTGCAGTATTATGGGCATACCGGACTACCTACAAGGTAACAACAGGATTGACACCTTTCAAATTAGCTTATGGCTTAGAAGCAATAGCACCAATGGAGATGGTTATACCAAGTTTACGAGTAGCCATTACCCAGAAACTGCTACCGGAAGACTCACTGACATTTCGGTTGGACACACTCAGAGAGTTAGACGAACACCGATGGCTCAGTTTTTTAACCATGCACGAAGTTCAATTAAGACAGGCAAGAACGCACGATCAAAACCTGAAAACTCTAGTGTTTTCGGTTGGACAGCTTGTACTTTTCTATAATGCAAAGTCCAACAGATCCGCAGGCAAATTCAAATTACGGTGGTTCGGTCCTTACAAAATCTCAGAGCAAATCGGGCCAGCAACTTTTCGGTTGACTACGTTGACCGGAAATCCACTTCCAAAAGCAATCAACGGCTCGAAGCTGTGGCCGTATCAAAGCGCTATTAATCTGCATTAAATCATTCGGCGGTGGATTGCATTTTTTTGGTTTTACTTTTCATTATGTTCTTTCTTTTCTTTTCTTAAATAGCCGTGTTTTGTCATAAGCCGCCCTCCTTACCATTTACTCAAGCATGCACGCCAAATTAAAAACAATATCCTTCCAGCACTGCACAATGATAACCATCAATCTCTACCCCCCACCGTAATATTGGTACTTAAGCTCTTCGGTTACGCCAAAAATACGCTATTGTGCGCTTGTGATTGTGATTGTGTTTTCTGTGTATCCGTGCTCTGTGCTCTGTGTATTCGTGTTCGCGTGCGCAATGGAAGCATTGGCGAACTACACGACTTTTTGTGATGGTATCCCTACCGAGGTAGGAGAATACCTGCGTATCCGAGGGCTGGCTAACTTTGCTGAGCTGCCTTGGCACTCAGTGGAAGCCCATCCCTTCTTCGCACAAATTATCCCAGCCATCGCCCAATCTCCCATTGCTGAACGACAATGGCTCTTCCCTTCCCTACCATCTAGAACCGTAATAACCTTCCAGGCCTTCGTCGAAGCCTTCCGCCTCACTCCACAAGGCCGCGAGAATGGCCCCAGTATCCCCGTAGCCCGCATGACCGAACTCTTCCCGCGCCATTCATCAAATGAATACGCCATTCTCTGTCGCCCCGAACCTGAAAGAACTTCATTACAGTTCTTAGTCGCAATCCTTAACCTCCAAAAACACACATACGGTATCTCCCGACCATTCTATTCCGCCATCGACCTTGCCGCACGAGAACCCGTTAATTTCGCCTCATTTTTCTTTCACCGAATCCATAAGGAGTGTGTCGCCATAGTGAAACAAATCAACAAAGGAACCACCCCTCGATCCAGACTTCCCCACATCCTTTTTTTTCTCTTCCCAACCATACTCGCCGCTCAACCACCACCACGAGGACCAGTTTTAAGGCACGAAGAGTCAGTTCAACTACTAGAAGATGAGGAAGAAGAAGATGAAGAAGAGCTCAATCAGTTGTTCCGCAGAAAACGTATCAGGATTAGCTCCTCAGAAAGTGAAGCACAAGGTTCAGCAGGAAAGGATAAAGAGTGATGATAAAGAAGACGAGAAGCAAGAAGAAGAGACGTTTCATGATACTTCCACCTCAATGCATAATGAATCGTCGATTGAGCAACAAGAACAACAAGATCAAGTAGAAACGGAAATAATTTCGACCGAAAAAGAATCAGAACAACAGGAAAATGAGCAGCAATCCAATCAAGATGCACTAGACAAGCTACTGAAGGCCGTGGAATCTACAGAAGCACACAATGCAGAAACAAAACAAATAAACGAGGTAACTACTGACTCTGCTCTCCCCAAAACCCCGCCTACTAACCCCATCCCCCCACCGGAACCATACCGCAGCCCCATCAAGCCCAGTCACCACACCGGAACTTCTGAAGCCTCTACATCCTCCCTTAACTATTCACCTCCAAACTCACAACAACTCCTCGCCGGAACCTCGTCACAACCTCGTCCTCCCCTGCCACCAATTTTTTCGGAACTAGAAAATATGGGTCGCCTTTTAATTAATCTATCCCAACAACTGCCGCAACACCTGAAGCACGCCACAGACAGTGCCCGAGAAGAATTCCAAAGGAAATTGGAAATAATGGAGGCGTATATCACCCCTCTTCAGGAAGAATTACAAGCAGCAAGAGCAGAAAATCATGCACTACAAGAGCAGATCAAGCAGCTACAGGCTACACTTCAAGTACAAGAAGAGAGCTTAAGCCAGAGAGATAAGGCAATGGCTGCAAAAGAAGAAATGCTGATAGCTGCCGACGCGGAAATAATACAGTTAAAACAAGCACTCAAAGATACCGAAGATACAAGAATAGCACTAGGAAACCTACTGGAAGAAACAAGAGTCCAGTTGCAGGACACAATACAGAAATATCAAGAGCAGCAAAGAGAAGCAAAGCAGGCAGAGGATGAGTTACAAAGAGCAAAAGAATCCTTAGACGATGTCAACAACATGCTGAAACATCAACTAACCAGAGAATCTAAATATCAGAAGGATTTAGCAAATGCCCGCAGAGAACGGGATGCTTACTACCAAACCATAGAGTTCCAGAACCAACAGTTCGGAAGATTAGATAATCAGGTATGCAACCAGAAACACAGAATCAACGAGATGCAGAAACAAGTAACGGACATGAAGACAGCAAGAGACGCGGCATTATCAAACGATTTTTATTTACAGGAGGCCTTTTTGCAAACACAGGCCGAAATTTTGCTTACTGAAGCCATCGCACTTAGTTCCGTTAGAGTAGATGCGCAGATTTTAGAACCTGAAACCCTTAAACAATTATTAGAAACACTTAAGAAAAAAATAGCCCGCACATTTAGACTAGCAAGAAATATGTATCTAGAAGGAATCGTAGAGGAACAATGAATTTTGTAATAAAAATCACTTGCGGGTTCGAGTCCACCGTGCGTGCCAGTGTTAGACGGCCGCCAGAGTAGGACAAATGTATGCCGGATGTAACGGAGTCCCTTGAATTACGCGTGAAAAATTGGTACGTGCATTCTGTAAACGTCTTTTTAAAGTAATGGAAAAAGGGTGATCGAGACCCGTGTTTTTGCCTCAGAAGTTGTTTGAGTACTGTCTGAGTGGTGTGGTGTCATCAAGATATTGAATCATATTCCTATATTGTTCTGTTCAGTCTGTTCGTCTATTCCTACTGTAGTGCAGAATAATGAACGTGTAGTATCGAGTGTGAATCTGTTGTTGACAGTTGTGTTCTGTATTCACTGTTGATTCCGTTCACAGGGAAGGACTAATATCGATAATAATATGAACTGTGAGTTGGAGCACTGATAAGCTTGGTGATGAGTTAAACTGTGATTAGTATGACGATTGATTGAGTTCGGCATACGGTAAGCCTGTACACCCTCTGGTATGGTCGTATGCCTGATTACTATCTGGTATACATGTCTGTTCTAAAGAAGTGTGTAGTGATTCGCATAAGTTTAGTAAGTTGAGTAACTCTATTAGTCTGCAAGTCAGAACCAGACTACTGCTCCGTTACCATAGCAGATTAGTCTGTAAGTTCGGCGTCCTAATACGCAGAAACAGTTACTGGTCAGTTAAAACTAAGTATCTGAGCTAAGACGCGATAAGAGTATTTGTGGTTATGTAAGCATTTGGGAAAATAGTACAGGGCCTCTGTCTAACAGACCCCTACCACTCCCAAGAACCCACTTGATTTGACAACGCCTTTCGATAATGGAAAGTTTAATATAGTTTATTGTGAACCTCTATTTTATGTTAAATACTTGCTCGGTACGATTTCGGCTAGTTATTAAAACAGCGTAACTGTGTAACATTTAACAGAACTCTCTCTTATTTCCTTTTTTGAGAAAACCCATAAAAACTCAACCTTACCCTTCTTTTTTTTGGAAAAGGCTTCTTTTTGAACTCTTGCTTTATTTTAGAAATAGGAACTGTGAAGTTATGAAGGAACTGTGAAGTTATGAAGGAACTGTGAAGTTAGGAACTATGAAGTTATGAAGGAACTGTGAAGTTATGAAGGACCCATGAAGCTATGAAGGTCATGGAGTACTTGGAGACCTCCCTTGAAGCTAAGGATACTTGGAGGTTAAAAGCCTTGTGTGGAACTGTGAAGTTATGAAGGAACTGTGAAGTTATGAAGGACCCATGAAGCTATGAAGGTCATGGAGTACTTGGAGACCTCCCTTGAAGCTAAGGATACTTGGAGGTTAAAAGCCTTGTGTGGAAGTCTCTCAAATTTCCCACTTTTTCCTTTTGTATACAAGTTCTTCATAGGAACTCTCTCTTATTTCCTTTTTTTGAGAAAACCCATAAAAACTCAACCTTACCCTTCTTTTTTTTGGAAAAGGCTTCTTTTTGAACTCTTGCTTTATTTTAGAAATAGGATCCCGTTTGGAAACGCACAAAGAGCTCTCTCTCTCTTGAAAGATTCTCTTCTTGATTTTCCCACCTACCTTTTATTTTTAGGATCTCTCAAATTAATGAAGCCTTTGGCCACTTGTATTCAACGGATTCCTCCTCCCCTCTTATATAAGGAGGAGCTCATTTTGTAAAAGGAGGTCCCTTGGCCATGGCCTTGGCCCTATGAAGAATAGAGAAGGTTTCATTTGTTATTCTCCTTCTTCCTTGTGTGCAAGGCGATGATCTATGTGTGTGGACTTGGCATTTGGAGTTTCCTTGTGTGTGAGCATTGCCCTCTCTTGCTCCTTTTTGACGTTGGCCATGGTGCCATTGTTCATGAGCATGGGTGTGGATGCGTTGCTTGCACTTCTTGCAACTTCACTCGGAGAAGCTTCTCACTTCCATGTGAGGCGGTTAGGGTCCGTTGCTCCCCTCTTCTCAACAGGGAGCTATTGGAACATCAAGCTTACACTATGCTTGAGGTGGATTTGATCTACATCAAAGGCTATCACGTCGAAAGAATATCCGTTGGAGAGTTCTTTTTCATATGCTCATTTATTGTATTTTTTTGAGAAATTTTTGATTGTTCATTTACCGTTGTAAAAGCCTTGAGCTTTACACATGTAAAGGTATAAAGATAGAGCCCAAATCCCACGAATTTGTGGTGGTTGAATTTGCATTCAATCAAGCAATCAATCACCTAAAAGTAGATCAAACTAGATCTTCACTTTTCCTAGATTGTAGGGAAGTGAATTGATTCCCTCCAACAACCATTCCCACCTTCATTTGAATTCAAATTTCACTTGTAGAAGTCGTGGAACACCCCTAGAGTCTATATAAAGACTTGAAATCACTTGTACATTACATGGAAGCAATATACAAACACTTGTGACCATCATTGTCTTGCTCCTTCAATTCTCTGCATCATCTTCTTCGCCAATAGTAATCTTGAAGAGGCTGCTGCTCTCTCTCTCTCTCTCTAGAGCTGCAAATTGAGTGCAAGATGGCTCATTGGAAAGGTATTAGTGTCTAGTTTATGCTTATAAATTTTCATAGCATTTGGTTTAGTAGATTGGGAGAAATCTGAGTTTTTCTGTCTCGGGGTCAATCTCTGTGTATTCCTGAAAAATAGGAAGTACCACTGATGAATGTCGTATTCATTCCTATAGCATATTTTGCTTATTCCTTATAATTTTGTGCATTACATACACTCAACCCTATGTGTATCACTCCCATAAAAGGATTTTTTCTAATTGTAATCACGCTGGTCGCTATGGGCATTTGAAGTCCATTGTCTCTTCCATAGATAGTAAGTTTTTGAGCTAGTCGACCCGCGAACCTATCTGTCTTGTATCGACTCATTCTCCTTGATGCTCCAGAGTACATGATGAGTTTCTTTGCACTTATTGCATGCCTATAAGGTCTGTTTGAGTCTCCATAAGCTCAAGGGTTGGTCTTGTGCTAGTTGGCTTGACCAAACTTCGTCGCTTCGAAACACACTTTTCTACCTTCTACAAGCTTCTCCAAGTTCTTTCAGCTATCGTGTGTTTAAGAACTTTACCAATGTCCTACTCCAGCCTAGTGCAAATGGTAGAGAATTGCAATGAGGTATGTCTTCTGGAGTATTTTCTTGACATTCCGAGCAACTTCCAACATACTCATGAACATGCTTAGGCATATCAGGCCAATAAACTCCTAGTCTTTTTAATTCCCTTCATGTTCCATGGGTTCCCTTATGCATTGTCCATTTATTTATGTGAGCTTTCTCAATCAAGTTCTTCTATTCGTCTTCTTCTTCACATCTTGACAATACACCGTTAGGTTCTTTATGGTACACACTTCCTGCCACAATGTGTAAGTTGCACGATTGCAGAATTCCCTTCCTAACCTCCTTGTTTATTGGGTGTTGTGGTCCATGGGTGAGTATTGGAATTAACTTCTTTGCCCACTTAGGGCATACTTCCAAGTTGAACAGATATGTGTGTGGTAAATCATCTGCTACTCCGTTAGGTGGTTCTCTATGAGTTAACCTAGACAGATGATCAACTCTTATGTGGGTATTTCCTTTTTTTACTACCACTAATAGAAACCATCTTACTAGCCTTCCCGTGTTACAGAGCTTATTGACTAGGTACAATAAAGCCTGATGGTCTATAAAGAGCTTGAACTTATTAGCTAGAAGGTAGTGTCTAAATTTCTTCACTGTGTATACCATTCCTAAGCCTTCTCATTCCATAGTTGTATAGTTTCTTTCAGCTTGATTCAGTTGTCTCCTTGCATAGGCAATAGGGTGCTCCAATTTTGCTTCATCTGTAGGTTGAGCTAGAATGTATCCTATTGCGTAGTTGGAGGCATCTACATGGATATGGAAAGGCTCGCTCCAATTGGGTATCTTCAAAATACTTAGTCGTTTTTTTAGTTCGTTAAACGCTTTCTCGCATTCATCCGTCCACGTGAATTGGGTTAATAATCCATAGAGTGGCTTGGCAATTATGGCGTACATGTGAATAAATCTATGATAGTATCCACAATGACCCATAAACACTTGCACTTCCTTCACATTTTTCGGTCTTGCAAGCTCTAGGATTACTTTAATTTTATCCTTGTCAGTAGAGATTCCATTCCTAGATATGATGTGTCCTAGGATTTTTCCTTGTCTCACCATAAAGATGCATTTCTCAGGATTCAGGCACACTCTATATTGTCGGCACTTCTAAAATATCCTTCACAACTCCGAAATGTGCTCTTGCCTCAGACCTGAGTACATGCATAAGTCTTCTACATATACTTCCATACTCTTCCTTAGGAATTCTTTGAAGATGTGACACATCAACCTTTGGAAAGTAGCAAGGGCATTCGTGAGTCCAAAAGGCATCACCCTAAAAGCATATACTCCCCATTCAGTTGCGAATGCAGTCTTATGTTGGTCCTCTATAGTGATAGCCACTTGGTTGTATCCAAAGAATCCATCAAGGAAGCTATAGACTTCCTTACATGTGACTCTTTCCAAGAGGTGATCAGTGATAGGTAACGGGTAGCTATCATGGATCGTGGCTGTGTTTACTTTCTTCAGGTTAATACACACTCTTAATTTCCCATTCTTTTTGGGCACACTCTATCAAGCCAGATTTGCATTTACAGGGCTTACTAGAAAGATTAGAGCAGTTGGTAAACAAGCCTCAGGTTTCGTTACCTCCACAGGCTCAACCAATTATTGAAAGAGAAAGCTCACCACCAAGAAAATCTTACGTTCTTGATTCCATAGATGACGGAACACCTCTTTCAATTCAGCAATACTCTCAAGAGTTCTTGCGGGAAATACAAGAGGAGAAATGGGCCAAGGAGAAGGGTAATCCCCCTCCCATTCCTGAAATTGATGACCTTCATGATCAATTTCCCCAAGACATTCCATCCATTTATGGAGAACAAGCAGAGCAACAAGATGATGAAAGTTTAGATTTTGAATCTAATTCTTTACAAGAGTTGCCACAATTCACAGGCCCATGGGAATTTGAATCTCTTCAGATGAGAGCTCCCACAATATTGGTAAGAAATGAAGACTCAGTGGTTCCAAGAAACACTGATGTCATGAAGAACACTAAGGTTCAATGTCATCTCACTATAGAAGAGCTGCTCAAAGCAAAACCTGAGCTATGGAATCATGTGAAGGATCAAGTTCCAGAACTTGATTCCAATATGCCAAAAGCAGGCTCTAAGCAAAAAGTTTCAGAGATACCTCTCAATAAAATAGGAGACATGAGCGAAGGTGAAGAAGGTAATACTTATCTTTCGATCACCTATCAAGGTTACACAACCAAAGCAATCATAGACTCAGGTGCTGGTGTTGCTATTGTGACCCCCTACTTGTGGAAGCGATGGGGCAAACCCACATTAAGACCAACTAGAATGAAGCTTCAAATGGAAAACAATCATTTTGAAAGAGCTCTAGGATTTCTCGAAGGGATAACTCTAACCACTTGTGATGTAGAGTTTGAACATACATTTGCTATATGTGACTTTGAGAAAAATAATGTCTATGAGATGATCCTAGGAAGAACCTTCCTATGACAACTGCAAATAGTACAGGATTGGGGCACCAACTCCTTGTACTTACAACACTTAGGGGTCACCACCAAGGTCAATTTGAAGGACTACACTTTCAGAGATGTACCACCCCTACAGTGGAATCCTATCCACAAAGCGAAAGAAGATTCTATCTCTGTGCATTCTGGAAGTTCACCTGATCCATCATGGCTACATGAAGATACTCACTTGTGGATGTGCAAGGTCGTAGAGGAAGAAGAAAAGCGCCTAAAAGTAAGAGAAGAAGGAACTCCCCTAGGAGATAAACCAGTTAAAGACCCAACCTATAAACCGATAATATTTGCAAATGAGGAATTTGAGCCTCACAGTTGGGTAGAAATCTTAGCTACCATGGACATTGCTGTCAATGAAGAACAATGGACACCTCATTGTGATGAGGAGGGTTATGATATTTCAGTGTTCATGTGTCAGCCCTTGTTGGAAGAATGTGACCCTAGTGATGTCATAGAAGAAGAAGAAAACGACAATGATCTAGAGTCCATTTTATGGGTAGTTGCTTTAATTCACAAAAGCACTATCTAGAAGATGTAGGAGTATTGACTCAAAAAGAAGAAGAACCCCTCGCAAGCATTAAAACTATAAATTCAAAGGATGGAAGTGACGGAGGTCAAAAGAAAAAGAAGAGAAAAGCAGTGAAACAAGAAGAGGAGGAATCATTGTTTGAAGTACCAAAAAATTTCAAGAAATATGAAGTTGAAGACCAAAAAATTTTGGTACGAATGCCTAAGAGAGAGGCCATCATAGGAGAAGCATATGATAACAAAGAAAAGACCAAAAAATTTGTAGTAACCATTGAAGGAAATGAAGAGAGATGTACGTATATAGGAGATGACCTAAGTGCAAAAGAAGAAGCAGAGCTTGTAGCTCTATTAAGGGAATATAGGGATGTGTTTGCATGGCACTATAGAGATTTGAAGGGAGTAGATCCAAAAATTTGATCTCATACGATCCCCATGACCACCGATGCCAAACCCACCAAACAGAAGCCCTACACATATAATGACACTTATGCAACTAAAATCAAAGAAGAAATTGACAAGTTGATTGAAGCTGGATTTATCTATGAGATTGAGCATACTGAATGGGTGTCCCCCTTTGTAGTGGTGCCCAAGAAGAATGGAAAATTGCGGGGGTGTATTAACCTTAAAAAAGTTAATGCCGCTACGATCAGAGATAGTTATCCTCTTCCAATCACTGAACATTTATTGGAGCGTGTTGCAGGCAAGGAAGTTTATAGCTTCCTTGATGGATTTTCAGGTTACAATCAAGTAGCCATTGCCCTAGAAGTTCAACATAAAACAGCCTTTGCCACAGAGTGGGAAATCTTTGCATTTCGTGTGACGCCATTTGGGCTCACCAATGCACCTGCAACATTCCAAAGGCTCATGTGTCATGTTTTCAAAGAGTTCTTGCAAAAAGAACTTAGAAGTATATGTGGATGATTTATGTGCTCATTCCCAAGTAAGAAGATACCACATCCCTGAGCTCAGACAAATCTTCAACAAGTGTAGAGAATATCGAGTGTTTCTGAACCCAGAGAAGTGTGTGCTCATGGTACGACAAGGTAAGATCTTAGGTCATATTGTTTCTAAAAATGGAATATCAACAGATGAGGACAAGGTAACCATAGCAGAGTTGCCAAGGCCAAGGAACGGTAAAGAGGTATAAGCCTTTCTGGGCCATTGTAGATATTATCGCAGGTTTATCCACATGTATGCTATCATAGCTAAACCACTTTATGCCTTGTTGAAAAATTTTGAGTGGAATAATGATTGTGAGAATTCCTTCAATGAGCTGAAGAGACATTTGTGCTCAACACCAATACTGACCACTCCATATTGGAATAAACCATTCCATGTCCATGTGGATGCATCCAATCATGCAATAGGATGTGTGCTAGCACAACCAACAGGTGAAGGAAATTTAGATTTGCCTATAGCATATGCTAACAGGCAATTGAATGCTGTTGAATGAAATTATACTACAACCGAGTGAGAAGGTTTAGGCATGGTATATGTCGTGAAGAAGTTTAGACACTATCTATTGGCCAACAAGTGCAAGGTTTTCACTGATCATCAAGCTTTATTATACTTGGTCAATAAACCTTGCAATACAGGACACTTAGTAAGATGGTTCCTTTTACTAATGGAGTACGATTTCAAAGTGGTAGTTAGGAAAGGCAGAACCCATCTTAGGGCAGATCACCCTTCTCGCATCACTTCAGGAGAGTCACTACAAGGAGTGTCAGATGAACTGCATGATGCTTATATGTTCAATTTAGAAGTTGTTCCTAAATGGGCAAATAAGCTAGTACATGTCCTAACCTTCGGCCCTGTAAATAAAAATGTGAAAACAAACAAAGAAGAAGTAGTGAGATCACAAAAATATCAAATATTGGCAGGGAGCATGTACAAACAAGATACAGAGGGAGTATTAACTTGTTGTGTTGAGGACGATGAACATACTGGTTGGTTGCAACAAGCCCATGAAGGAATGCTAGGAAATCACTATTCTAAACAACGAACATTGCAGAATCTAAAACATTTAGGAGTGTATTGGCCTAGCATGGATAGAGAAATACAAGAGTGGATAAAAAATTGTCCAGTGTGTCAGGAGAGACCCCCAGTGGAGCATGCCACCCTTTATCACGTGTCATTAATTCCATACTGGAGTGCTCCATTGGTGGACTTTATGAGATGGGGGACACTACCTAGTGAGGCTAGTCTAGCAAGAAAACAGAGCAAGAACCTCCCATGTAGAGTACATTATTGTAGCCACAGACTACCTTACAAAGTGGGTGGCAGTAAAAGCCAAAACAAAGAACGATGCTCAGACAACGACTAAGTTTTTATTTGAGAACGTGTTCACCAGATATGGATTACCAATAGAGTTAGTTAGTGATAGAGGTACACACTTCTTGAATGAAGTCATTGACAACCGTCTTCAAGAATTCATGGTGATACATAAGAAGTCTGCCCCCTATCATCCACAAGCTAACGGACAAGCCGAGAGCACAAATAAAATCCTATGCAACGTACTGAAAAAACTCATAAATAATAAACGCTCTGATTGGGACAAACAGCTTCATCATGTTGTGTGGGCGTATCGAGTTGCCTACAAAACGGTACTCAATGCCACACCATTTCATATGGTCTTCAGACAAAATGTTGTGCTACCATTGGACTTCCTAATTCCAGCCTTGAAAGTAGCACAAGAATACGAGTGGAATGGACATGAGTTGTCCTCTAGGATCTTTGATCTAGAACGTTTAGGTGAGACGAGGTTATGAGTGGCAATAGGCATTTATGCCGCAAAGAAACGGCAAAAGGCATACTTTGATGCTCATATAAAGGATAAAGGATTGAAAGAGGGAGACCTAGTGCTAGTTTATACGCTAAAGCAACATGCCCGAAATTAGAGAAACGAGGATATGGACCCATGATCATTAATAGAATCTCCACTAGTGGTGCGGTTCAATTGGCCACTCTAGAAGGTGACGTCTTGCCAAACTGTATCAGTGATTGTCGAGTCAAGTTATATCAAGAACCTCTTACAGAGGATATGCTAATGAGACTCAACACTGCTAAGAAGCGAAAAGAAGAAGAGTTGAGAGTCAGAGAAGAAGCATAGGTAGAGGCTAGAGAGCGCATAAGGCGAAATAAGTTAAGAAGACTAGGCCTAGATCTCAACCCGAAAGCCCCAAAATATCACATGGACATGTGCCAAAAATCAGGCATAATTACTTCTCGCATAATCGATCGACACCCCTTTGTGACCATAGAGGTAGGACAAGGAAAGAGTGTAAGGACTGTGAGAGCATTGGTTGACTCAGGTGCAGCAACTAGCGCAGTTAGAGTTTCATACTGCCAAGACCTGCAATTGGACATCAAGCCCATAGAAGCCTATCTCATAGGATTGGGAGGTGTGGAAAACCCTTGTTTGGGGGAGGTGGAACTTCCCATCTACCTTCAAGATGTTCCAATGAAAGTCAAAATGCTAGTGTGTCACGATGAGGACCTCACAGAGCCACTTGTTTTGGGTCAAGACTGGATTTATGACCATGCAGTCAACTTGAACCTAAGAAGTCAACCTCTTCAAGTTTGGGTATAGGAACAATGCATCATGTTAGAATTAGAGAATTGCATGCTCACAAATCCAGATGTCACACATTCTCCTAGTTCTTCTAGGGCAAATCTTAGCAAAAAAGATGTTGTATGTGTTAAAAGCTCTATGTTCCAAAAGAACTCAATCATGCAAGAACTGGCTCAAAGACAAGCAGAATCCTCCTCTCATGGAAGGACTAATGCTGAAACCACGAGTCAACCACAAGGACAAGCAAAATAGTACAAGACAACGGCTATATCAAATAGACAAAGAGATTTCAAGAAGAAAGTAGTTCTAGGCATGAAACAAATCTGGGTACGAAAAGGAGAGCAACCACCAGCCTTGCCAACACAATTTCCACTCAGGCAAGCCAACCATGCGAAGACAAGAAACAAGCAACCAGGACCACCTCAACCAAAAGATCTCCGACAAATCTAGGTGCCTAAGAAATTAGCTGCAGATCAACAAGGGCGATTACAGATGTGGGTACCCAAGCAGCTCTTACACACACAATGGCCTATGCTCCCCACCATGCAAAAGGTCTCAACAAAGAGGCCAAGGAGAGAAAAGGGTAAGAACAGAGCACAAAGACCAAAAGAAGATAAACTCAACCGTCGGCAAAAGTAAGAAGACAATCATCAGGGATATGGGTTTGGAAGCCTAAGGTACCAGTAGCACCCATAGCACCAAAGAACAAACCACTCCGGATACAAAATTTAAGCAACCAACCAAAGATGAAGAAGTCAACAAGGACTTGTACGCAACCCAATGCTGTTCTGAAATGGGTCCCTAAAATCAATTGTCCTTTTGACATCCAATGGATACCTCAGACAAAGGCTGCATCAACATCTGCAAGAACATTGAAAGCCTCGATGTGCAACAACCATGTGCCTGTGGCATAACCTTGTCTTTTGCACCATTGAGGTCATGCACTTCCAAAGTATGCATCAACATAGGGACACATTACATGGCCGTGCATAGACACCATTGAGAAATCCCAGGCACATGAGACACACTTGTAGTATGTAAAATATTTTATTGATACTAACCTCTTTCTTCTGGTCTTATGCCATCGCGAGCACCAAAAAAAAAGAAGAGAGAGAGAGAGAGAGAGAGAGAGAGAGATAAAGAGAGACAAGATTGTGCATATGAAGAATCTCATAAAGTGAACCATTAGAACGGACATCCATTGACAAGAAAGACAAGCCAATGGTCAAACACCATGATGGAAGTACAACACGAAGAGATGAAGATCGACAGACCTTTCACCATGGTAAGACGTGTATGCTTCAACAACACTATAACCATGATAGATTAGGAAACCTCTTCGTCTGCATACCCTTGAGCACTCAGCTCAAGACCCAACTTCTTGCACCATAATTCTTCTAATGCATTTCCCAAGTATGAATGCATAGGACTATATTACAAGGCCGTGCACAAGGCACCATCTTCTTCCAACCCATGCACCAATGCACTTACCCATAATTATGGGTCACGAGCACTTGGCAGGAAAACTAGGGGAGCCATCTTTGACCACCAGAGGACATCAAGATGACAATAACAAGAGCAAGGAAGCAATCCACTGCCAAAAGCTACTCACAATCAATTGTGATAAAGGCTCTTTTGAGAAGCTCACAATGTTTGAAAGCTCAACAATACCTGGAATCAAGGAAGAAGCATATATAGAGGGACCAAATATGAAGAATGGGACAAGCGACCCTGCTACAAGTGGAAGACAGATCGCTTTGGTGGAGACATGATGAACTCTACCTCTCAACGTACTACATGGAACAACCACTACAACAAGGGTCTGTCAGGGAGGACAGAATCAAGAGGGGGGGAGTTTTGACAGACAAGGTCATGCACAAGCATAAGAGCACATCAAGGAAGTGGACACACAAGAAGAAGGAGCAGCTCCAAGAAGCACATGTCAAATTTTCAAAAGAAATCCCTATAAAAATAGTGATTTTTATCACTAAAAACCATTGTAAATACCATTTTCTATTTTTGTAACTCCATTTTGTTGAAGCCGAGGAGTTCCTGAGCTTGAAGAGTATTAGAACTATCATCCTACCAATTTTCATAATTTTTAGACTCCGTTTGAGCCCCCAAATAAGCTCTGGAACCTAATTTTTAACTAGGACAGACACTAGGTCTGGACAGGGCCAAAACCACTCAAAAACTATAAAAAGGGCTGGTTAGCTCATTTTTGAGGTTAGCTTGTTGTAGATTTCAGCTTTGTAAGAGAGTTCTTTTGTAATCGAAGCTTTCCATTGTTCCACTTTTTGTTCTTACCTTGTGCGCGCGTGTGTGTATGTGTGTGCATGTTTGTGTGCTTTCACTCACGCACTTGTGCCATCACTTGCTCATAGTCTTCATACTAGTCCTCACGTCTCCGCGGATTGAAATTTATGAGGTGAAGCTCCTCACATTGGTACTTGCCATTGAGCTAGAGTGACACCAAATTTGGCACCGATTTGGAGTTACAAAAATAGAAAATGGAGTTTGCTATGGTTTTTAGTGATAAAAATCACTATTTTTATAGGGATTTCTTCTGAAAATTTGACATGCTTCTTGGAGCTGCTCCTTCTTCTTGTGTGTCCACTTCGTTGATGTGCTCTTATGCTTGTGTGTGACCTTGGCTGTCAACACTCAGGAAGACTGAATCCTGAAGAGTTAGTAACTACACCCCGAGGCAAATCAATAATGACTCGAGTCTTGAGAGGAGATTTGATACCTCAAGATGATTACCTACTAGAGGTCTACTTAGTCAATTGATCTGACTTATTGTTACAAACCGACTCACCCACGTGCGGATGAGAAGAAAGCCCAATGACTTTCTATGAGCTAAAAGATCCTGAAGAGGAGTCTAGAGTCACATACCTAGACAAGAACCAAAGAAGGTATTGGCCAGTTGATGCAATAGATAGGGCTCAATTGAAGTATATGGGGTTGCCTGTATTCCCTCTACGAGAGCAGGCAACTACCTCGCATAATCCCTTCGAGACACAATAGGAGTCAGAAAATACAATGTCGGGACAGACAAGCCATTGAAGCATTCCCAACCGAACCCATGTACAATTCACAATGCCAGGGCTGCAATCACATAATCAAACTCACCCTAGACTAGGCAATCAGCATAGGACACCAATGGGTCCAAGACCACCTCTAGGAGTGCAGCCTGGAATGCCTCCAATGAGACCAGAAATTCCTATAATGCATAGACACCCAAAACCCATAAGAAGATTAAGACCGATTCAAGTGGCTAAGTGTATGAGAAACCATTACGACGGGATGGGAGAACCTTACGATCACATAGCTGAATTTAAACAAGTTCTACGAGCTGAACAAGTGGATGATTTCTTTGTGTAGTATGAGTCCTTTGGACTTACCCTCATAGGAATAGCTTTGACCTGGTTCGAGCCATTGGATCCCAATGAATTTGGAGACATAGAGCAATTCTTTCAAGAATTCATTGGGGAATTTACTAAGAGAGGAATTAAACACAACTCTTCCTCTCTAATCCATGGTTTCAAACAAAACCCAATGAAACGGTGAAAACTGCGGCCCGAAGATTCAATCAATATGTCGATAGATGCCCACTAATAGAAAGATCCGCACAACAAAAAATGATATCATTATTTTTGGACGGGTTGACGAACAGGACCTTGAGAACTCTAGTCTATGTGAAATGGTTACAGACGTTGAGTGAACACCTTTAAGAGTGTATTGACCTAGAGGACAACATAGCTGATGACCTCAAAAGTACACCAAGCCCAACAAAGTCAGAAGACACTAGAAGCACAGTGACATCCAACTCTAGTAATGTAGAGGAGTTAGCGGAGCTGGTAGCCAGAAAGTTAGGAGTTCACGGACAATAGAACTACCAGCATCCACCCATGAGAATACCCATGTTACGAAGATGCAGCTTATGCGGAGGAGACCACCCAACTCACATGTGTGTAAGGGGAGGAAAATGTAGAGGATTTAGCGGAGCTGGTAGCCAAAAAGGACAATAAAGAAAACGAGTAGATTCAGAGCAAGAAAAGAGTAAAACCCTAGAACACATAATACAAGTAGTGGAAGATTCGGAAGACCCACGTGAGAATATCCAAACAACAAAAAGCCAAAAGTGGAAGGATAGAAGGGAAAAACTCAAGGAAAAATGGAGGAAAAATAAAGATAAGGAAGACAAGAAGGACACAAGGGGCAATAAGAAACCTAAAGAACCTAGAATTCAGGAGGAAAATTACCATTATACCATCAAAACTAAAACCGGACAAGCCAGGATCAATTCTAGCATATACAAGACCAGATGATTTAGACATGTGGTTGAAAGCTTACCAAGCTAGAATCGTGAATGGACCAAACATAGAGCAGCATGAGAAATCTTACCCACAAGGGGAGCTAGAAAAGGAGAGACTTGCGATATGCAAAAAACTCATAGAGATGGCTCATGCCACTCTAGAGAAGACTATCCTAGTCCTCCCTGAGACGAGAATATCTGAGAATCTATACAATGTTTGTCTTAAAACCAAGAACCAAAACCCAAAAGAGAGGGATGAGAAAGAAGAACTATTGAATACTCAAGACAAATCCATGTCCACAGTCCCTGATTTAGAGGCGGATTGGCCAAGAGAGTTGTGGACTAGAATCCGAGAAGATCAACGGAAAAAGAATGGAGTTGCAAAACTGCCCTTTGAGGAATTAGATGTGGAAGACTATCAACTGACGCCAAACATGGAGGAAATATATGAAGAAGTTTCTAGGTTAGATCGAAACAGGGAGGAAGCACAGATTCTTTCCACCCTACCAAACTACATGGGAGAATATGAGAAGGAATCCATGATCTTCCATGCTCCCACAGTACGAGGAAAAGAAAAGGAGTCGGCAGATAAAACCTCACACATTCTATTAGAACTCAAAAAAACCAAAGTGCAATGTCAGTTGACTGTGGAAGAATTACTTCGTGTCAAACCACAATTATGGAAACAATTGGTGGGACAATTGAAGTTAGAGCAGGAGAAGAACGAAAAGGAAAGCAAGGAAAATGAAAACCCTTCTATTGTACAAATCCCGATGGATAAGGTTGGAGAATTTAGCAAAGGAGATGAGGGCAACACATGTTTACCCATCACCTACAACGGATACATGACCAAGGCTATACTAGACATAGGAGTAGGAGTGGGTATCGCCACCAAATAGATTTGGGAGAAATGGGGAAATCCAGCCCTATGACCAACTCGTATGAAGCTTCAATTACCAGATGGTCATGTTGAGAAACCCTTGGGAATATTGGAAAAATTTAAATTAACCACCTGTGGAGTTACATTAGCTATATGTCAATTTGGAAAGGAAAATAATTATGAAATGATATTAGGACGACCTTTCATGAGACAACTCAGGGTAGTGCAAGACTGGGGACGAGACTCATTATACCTTCAACATCAAGGAACCATTACCAAGATAAATTTGCATACCTTTGCATACAGGGATGTACCCCCACTACAATGGAATCCCGTACACAAGGAAGAAGATGATTTGTCTATCCATAGTGCCGGATCAAGTGATCAATCATGGATGCACGAGGATGCCCAATTATGGATGTGCAAGGGAGCAAAGAAAGAGGATAAAAAACTTCAACTATGGCCCATAGGACATCAAAATTATCGACCTGCAGAGACCCAATGTACATGCCTCAAGTTTTTCCTGATGAAGCATTCAAACCGCACGGATGGATGGAGATCCTAGCAACCTTGGATGTATGTGTAAATGAAGAGGTGTTGACCATGAATGAATGTGTGGATGAAGAAGGCTATGACGTAAATTTTTACATGGTAGTCCTTCAGGAGGTAGAAGCAAGAGAAGTATTAGAAAAAGAATGGACGGAAGAATATGAGAGCATAGAGATGGAACCGGAGTTTGATTTAGAGGAATGCTATTTAGAAGTCATTCGAGCTGAGGACAAGTGTGGAACACCCAAAGTGTTAGCAATTGAAGAAGCCCCTATAGTACAGAACCATGAGGAAACCACGAGTAAGACCGAACCAATCCTGGATCTATTTGAAGTTCCAGAACACTTCATACCTGATTATTGCAACCAGGAAGTGACAATCTACACTGGGTTTGCAAGGATCGAATGAGGAAAATAGAGAAGTCTACACCACACTACGAGGCCATGCATTCGTCACATGATGTGTGTAACAAAACTAGTGGTGCACATTTCCCACTTGGGAATAGATAATAGATTCTACTGCAATAGGAATGGACCTACTATGTAAATAAATAAATGCTTCGGTTCAACTAACTCTTGTTTTATTTCATAAATAAAAATGAAAAAATGTGGTTTAGAGATCTTACTCACGTAAGCAAGGGGAGACGGAGTGACATAATGAATCACATGTCAATACTATACACATCATTAATGACAGGCCTTTTATAAAAAGCTGATGTTCTTCTCATTACAAGTGCAGATGGCTTATGAAGACTGAAGCAACCATTCAAGAAGAGGTGCTGGAATTCCCTCTATAGAGCGTGACTAAGGCAAAGGGTCACTGGTTTAGAGAAGATCAACCTACTGGGGACTACTTCTTCTTGGTGACAATTAAAATTATGGACACGGACCATCAGTTCCCAGTAATGTCCCAAGATTTCAAAGTAGTGCATGAACCTCCATCGACTGTGGACATTATGAAGAAAGTTGGCATCCAGAAGTACATTGAGCTCCTGATCTACAAACCTGATTTCCAGTGTTGTACCCAAGTCATGAACACCTCACAGCCGGCATTGCATGATCCATTGGTACCTGAGGCAAGGGTCCTTGATGCAATAGGCGAGTGGGTCATCATACAATTCACCCACGACCTAATTAAAGAAGCCTTCGGATGGGAAAAGGACAAAAATACGATTTTGAAAGAGGAAAGATGGGGAGCAAAGACCATAATGTTCACAGATATCAATTGCATTGACATAGAAGAGGAAGTCTGATTTATTCATCAACACTTTTGCTTTCCCAACATGCACCGATATACTGCTTCATAGAAGATTATAGTGCAAATGCTTTCCCATGCCATCAAACAAATAGGGAATCAAGTCAACATGACTCCATACATTCAAGAATAGCTCTTCGAGGCAAAGAATAGTGGAATCATAAGAAGTTCCTGAATGGAAGCATTGCCTTAACAATACCGATCTATCATGCTTTGGGCATTAGAGAACACTTGAAACAGATGATGTCATCAGAAGCTATGGCTAAATATGCAAAGATTGCCATGGTTCCAAGGACGAAGAAAGGAGTCAAGATCGTAGAGGAAGCTGAAACGAGATCCAAACCAAGAATGAGAGGTACCAAACGATTACAGGAAATGATAAGGCAGAAGTAGAAGCTCCAACTATAAAGAAGGTGCATGTACTTCCAAGGACCAAGCTTGAAGAAAATCCACCCACTACAGAGGAAGAATTAACAAAAGCAATGGAAGCTACTCACCAATATATGGAAGGACAGGTAAACCTATCGGTGCAAGGACATCACTACCAACAAGATCATCAAGACTCTGAACAAAGAAAAAGGTTGACCAAGGCCCATAGATACAAAGAATTGGGATTGATGAATTCTAGCTCATCGTTAGACACACAAGAACAACAAGACACATCTATGCTGAATGTGGATATTAGAAGTGATTCAAGGGATGATGGTCAATGCGAAGAATTAAATCAAGTAAACGATGACTTTGGCGTGGAAGGGACAAAGATCGATCAGGTGCCAGATAACACAAGCAAGAGCATGACAAGGCAGGAGGCATCTCAAAAAGGATTTCATATTATCAAATTGAATGAAACATCTCACATACAAATAAAAGAGACTCCTCTAGCGGGAGAAGCCCGAATAAAGAATCCCAAGGAAGAAAAGGTAGAAGACATAAGGAAAGAGTCCGAACCCTTCACACCAATAAGAGTCGTAGCAGAGCCCTCACCGATGGATGTGACATTTCAAGGGAGTGCTACCAAATCAACCAATAACACAGAGGAAAAAAGAGACCAAGAAGTACAATTCCAAATAAGGCAACCGTACAACAAGACAATACATGTAGAGCAAGAAAAAGACGTACGAACCGAGGAAGCACCAAGCATTCCCAAAACTTGGTTGAATGTGGATGTTGCTCAGCTCAAGCCTTTAGTACAACAAATGATACAAACTGCCATGGATACTCAACAACTAATGCTGGAAGCTGATGTTGTCTATGAAAAGGCAATGAGGGAGAAGAATCAATTCCAAGAAATACGTGAGAATTTATCTGCCAAATTAATTCAAGCACAAAAGATAATATTAAAGAAAGAGGCAGAAGCCAAAGAGGCCAAGAATCAATGTGTCACACTAGAAACGGAAAACAAGAAGTTGCAAGAACAACTAAAAGAACTACAAAGCAAATATGAGACTAGCGAAGCAGAGAAAGCACGAATGAATACTAGAGGTAAGATCCTTGAATCGCAAATCAAGGTGTACATGGATGAAGCCGACAACCTACGGAACAAGAACAAGGAGTTGATGACATCCCTTTTATGCAACCAACCAATAGAAGCTCCTAAAATGATAGAAAACAACACAAAAGCACTAGAAGAGAGGATAGCAAAGTATGAAGATCAGCTGAAGAAAGAGCAATCCATCATAGCCGATTGGGAAACAAGATACATGAACAACACAGCTGAGCTTAGAAAGAAGTGGAAAATGGCAGAAAATTAGTACTTGGTACAATGCAATGAAGATGCTAATCAACTCGAAGCGATAGGAGAGGAGCTGCTGAAGAATAAGGATACAATTATATGGCCCACCGAAGAAATCAAAGAAAAGGATGAACTGATAAATCAATTGAAAGCTCAATTAGCACAGTAGGTCAATATGGGGACACCAGTAGTTCCACCCTCCACAGCGGCTACTGAGGAGACTGAGGTATGTCCTCTTTCTCCCCCCTTACATCATTCACCGATAAGGGAGGAAACAGGGACCAACACTGAAAGACATACTCAGGCTATTGCAGAACTAAGCCGACATGAGTGGGCACTATTGGTGTACCAGCTTACTGAAGATTTTGAAGAACAAGTAATCCAAGTAATGAAAGAAGCAAGGATTGAAAGCAGAAATCTAGAACATGTAATGAAACCTTTCAATGTACTATATGGATTACTCAAAGAACAAACACGCCAGTACATAAAGACCACAACAAATAAAGAGCCAGATAGCAACCTATAGTTCAACATGCAAACATTTACCTATACACAAGAGGAATTTGGAAAAGCAGATCCTATCTGGAGGCGAGAATTTTTGGAAAAGAATCCTATACTACGAGTACACTAGGAATCAGCACCATATATACTTCAAGTCAATCCATCTTTTGGCCCAGTACCCAGAAGATGCTCTTGGATGCAATTTTGGGAAGCACGGCACCAGGGAAGCATGAATAGTCAATGGCTTAACTATCCATTACTACCAATTCCACCTTGAAATTACTTACCAACTGAAGAATACATGGTTAAAACAATCGAATTTTGGATTGCCGGATATGCCACCGTACCAGATTTAGCCATCAAAATGACTAACAAAATTTTGAGTATGTTACTTACTGTAATAAAGGTGTTTCAACATGCGCAGTATACCTTTTTGAACTTCATTGGCATTAACCAGGGTTCAGATGCCCTTGTTTTCAATTTATCGACTATACCTAGTTGCTTAACACTCATGGCCATATACTCCAGACTCATGTTTTTGCCAAATACTTATATGCAGACGTTTGAAGAGGCATTTTTTACAAGACTTTTTGAGTTGGATTCAGAGATTTTTGCCAAAATGTCTTCTAATCTAAATGCAAGACTGGTAGCCTACGAATTAAGTTTCTTTGCTGATCATAGACAGGCACCAGATGATGGTGTGAAGTCAACTCAATGGAAGGAATTGATGTTATGTCAAGCCAATTTGCTTAACCAACGAGAGTAGAAAGTCCTACAAACATACTCATGTCGCCACAAAAAGCCTGTCGGGGACGAGAAAGTTTAGGAGGAGGGACGTGTGGAAGGGGAATCGAGCAAAAAGAGAAGAAGATCAAAGCATAAAACTGCTCAGTGATGCTGGAGATAGACGTCTGTGGAAGCACGCGAACATCACAAGGAAGGAGAAGAAGCTTGGAGTACAACACACAATACTGAATGTGCTCTGACTGTCAGTGAAGATGGTGGTGGCAGAAGACTGATCAACACCCAAATCAATCGTAAGGCGTGTGAGCCACACACACTCAACAGTCGCTGTGAAAGCTGCCCTATACTCAGCCTCACAACTGGAAGTGGCCACAGTAGGCTGCTTCTTGCTCAACCAAGATATACATGAGCTACCAAGCATGAAGCAAAAGCCACTAGTGGACACACGAGTGTCATAGCAACCAACCCAATCAGAGTCAGAAAAAGCATGCAAATCTGGCGGTAGTGATCCCCCCTTGGGATAAAACAACCCAAGTAGCTGAGTGCCACTCAAGTAGCGAAAGATACACTTAACCACCTGCCAATGCTTGACTCCTGGGCAATGCATAAACCTGCTCATCTGTGAGACAACAAACCGAATATATGGCCGAGTAATGCATAAGTAAATCAAGCATCCAACAGCCTGTTGATAGAGAACAACATCAAATGCATCTCCAGCATCATGAAGACTCAATCATAAACCTGTCTCCATAGGAGTGGCAATAGGCTTACAGTCTTCAAGGCCAAAACGTTGCAATAATGTGCATAAACTGAATGCCCAAATAATGATGCAAATGCCCCAAATAAGAAATCTCAAATGACGCATGCAAATCAGCCTTAAAATCAGCAATATGCCTCTCATGAGGACCAGTGAGCAACATGTCATCAACATAAACCACAATGATCAGAAGTACATCATTAGCACGCTTAACATATAAGGTGCTTTCAGTTGGACTGTTCTCAAAACCATGTGCAATCAGATAGGCATGTATCTTTTCATACCAAGCATGTGGTGCTTGCTTTAAACCATATAATGCCGTCTTTAACTTGCACACCTGGTTCTCATGCCCTTTCTGCACAAAGCCATGGGGCTGAAAAACATACACTTCTCCATGCAAGTCACCATTCAGAAATGTTGTTTTAATGTCCAACTGATGTACATTCCAACCATGATGGGCTGCAAGTGCACAGATGCTCCGAACAGTAGTCATACAGCATGTAGGTGCAAAGGTCTCATCAAAATCAATGCCTCTTTCCTGTGCATAGCCCTTTGCAACAAGCCTAGCCTTATACCTATCAACTATACCATCAGGTTTATGCTTCAGCTTGTATACCCACTTAGTGCCAATGGCCTTCTTGCTAAGATGCAAGTCACATAAAGACCAAGTAACATTCTTCATTATTGCATCATATTCAGATTGCATAGCAGCCATCCAATTTTCTGAATTTTGTGCTTCATCAAACAAAACAGGCTCAATCTCATCACAAAGACTAGATGCAGCCATAGCATAGCAATTTGATGCAAAAGAGGCACTATGAGAGCCTGATCGAGTACGATATGACAGAGCTGCATCTAATTTGCTATCACGCAAGGTCTGCGCCAGCCATTTTGGCATAGTTCTTGCCTGCTCAATATCAGCTCTCTCATCAATAAGTGCATCATGTAATTCTGCATCAGAAATGGAATGATCTGCATCATCACATGAAACCTGCAAAGGCTGAGATGTTGCCTCACTAGGACCAGCACTAGACTGTCCACCTGTAAAAAGAGGCAACAAAGTATCATACATGTCTTTGGAGCTAACAGATGTCTCCTTAGTACATGAAAGCAATGGTTGAATAGCATCCTCCACAAAAACAACATCACGGCTAACCAGAATGCATTTAGTTTGTGGATGATACAGACGATAGCCTTTACTTTCTGAACTGTACCCAACAAAAATACATTTTATTGCTTTATCATCCAATTTTTTGCGATGTTGTTCGGGCACTAATGCATATGCCAAACAACCAGAAACATGCACATGAGCAACAGATGGCTTGTGATCATGCCAAGCCTCATATGGAGTGATAGACTACAACGCTTTAGTGGGACACCTATTTAGTACATATGCTGCACACATGACAGCCTCAAGCCAGAAACTATGTGGTAAAGCTTGACTCTTGACCATACACCTCGCCATCTCCATGAGAGACCTGTTCTTTTGTTCAGCAACTCCATTCTCTTGAGGTTTATACGGCACTGTACACTGGTGTCTTATCCCATGTTCAGCCAGAAATGCATTAAAATCAGAAGACATATATTCCCCCCCTCGATCAGAACGGAGGGTGCCCATTTTACATGCTGACAGATTTTTAGCCAAAACCAAAAACTGTTTGAAGCACATGAACACTTCGGACTTTGCCTTCAATGGATATACCCATGCATGCCTGGAAAAATCATCGATGAAAGTCATGAAGTAAAGATAATTCCCAAAAGAAGGTGTTTGCATAGGACCACAAACATCACTATATACAAGCTGCAATTTCTGAGTAGCCTGAACTAAACCATCTTTTGGAAAGGATGAATGCTGCATTTTGCCCAAAATACAGCCTTCACAAACATGTTTTCCAGGTGCCTTAAGTTTGGGCAAAGAGGACACCATTTCACATTTCTGCAGGCATAGCAAACTAGCAAAATTCAGATGACCAAAGCGTGCATGCCAAAGCTTTGCATCTGACATAGCCTGAGAATCATTTACTGCACATGCCAAATCATTTACATATCTTTCATAGTCTATGATCTTATACAGCCCACGACATAAAATTCCAGAAGCAATAATCACATCGCCATTTGACAGATCATGAATTGTACACCTCTCATCAACAAATTTCACAACCAAGCTAATCTTGGCTAATGCAGAAACTGATAATAGGTTTTTCTTGATCCCTGGGACAAATAAAGCATCCGACAAAGTGAAAGAACTACCATAAGCAATAGTAAAAATGATCTTACCAACTCCCATAACAGGATAAGAGGAGTTGTTAGCGCATGTAACAGTATTCCCTGTAGGGGCAGACTCGAGTGAAGAGAAGAAACTGCGCTGCGAGATAATATGTTTGGTTGCCCCACTGTCAAAATACCAAACATCTGAGTCTACTGCAGACATGCACTGCTCATGAGAAGATGGGTCAAAACTGTAAACAGTAGTAAATGCCCATTCTTCTTCCTGCACAAGATTAGCAGACTCCGTTTTTGGTGTAGAGGCTTCTGCAACAACCATTCCAGCCTCTTTCTTCTTTGCCTCTTTTGCAGCCAGTTTTGGATAGTTCTTTATGATATGATCATTCCCTTTATAGTACTTACAAAACAATTTCTGCTATTCTGATTTTTTCTCATCGTTGTCTTGGTTCTTCGAATGTGTAGCATTTGCAGATTTCTGCTTACTAGGAGAAGAGCTCCATTTTCCTTTGCCCTTCTGACTAGACAAGAAAGCTTGATCTGCAACACGCATAATGGACCTGTTCTGCCTGGACTGATCTTCTTGCAACAGAACAGAGACTAACTCCTCAAATGATAAGGCATTTGGATTGCCTTTCATAATCAAGCGAAGAGTAGAAGCAAAACTTTGATATGAATCAGGAAGACCATTCAGAACGGTCTACACAAGTGAGCTATCTGGTATAACCTCGTCAGCAGAAATCAACTGTTCCTTCAAGTCTTTGATCTTCGTTAGGAAACTGTCCATAGAATCACCCTCATTCATATGCTCACTCTCCAACTGTTTTCAGAGGTGAGCAACACGAGCCTCATTCCTAACTTCGTACAATGTGGTAAGTGTATCCCAAGCATCCTTAGCTGTTCTGCAAGAGCGTATGTGAGGAATAATGGCATGTTTGACAGACAAAGCTATCAATGCATGTGGCTAGGAATCTCTGCCATCCCAACGAATCTGCTCTGCAGCAGGTGCAGCAGAAACCACAGTATGAACATGAATATGCAGAATATCATCATCTTTGACACCTTCTGCATCAGCTTCTGTACCTGCTGTTGTAATAGTTGCAGGTGTGATAGGACGTTTTCAACACCCTGCACAATGTTCCATAGTCCTTTTGCAACCAATACATGTCGCATCATATAAGCCCACAACGGGTAGTTGGTACCATCCAACTTATCCTCAACAGCCAACATACAAAATACATCACTGCTTTCATCCAATTGTTGGAGATAGACGTCTGCAGAAGCACGCGAACAACACAAGGAAGGAGAAGAAGCTTGGAGCACAACACACAATACTGAATTTATTACTAGAGAATGTACAAAGATAAGTAGCCCATTAGGGCAATAGGCATATATACAAGCCAAGGGAAAAAACCTCCGAAAGAGGGAAAAAAGTGCCTCGACGGTCCTAGAGTGTTCACACATATCACTACCTAAATATATCAACAAGTTTGCTTAAACTCAGCTATGTGGTCATATGGTTCTCGCGTTCCATCATAGTGATTTCTCATGCATTTGGCAACTTGAATTGGTCTCAACCTTCTTATTGGTTCTGGTGGTCTGGGCATTACAGGAATTGCTGGTCTAAATGGAGGTATTCCAGGTTGCACTCCTAGTTGTGGCCTTGGCCTAACTGGTGGCCAATTCAGGTTACCTATTCCTAAGTAGGTTTGGTTGTGTGATTGCACTCTTGGCATTGTGAGTTGCACATGAGTCCAGTTAGGAACACTTCGTTGGCTCATTTGTCCTGACATTGTCTTCTCTGGCTCTTGATGCGTTCCAAAAGGATTGTGGGAGGTGGTTGCCTGTTCTCGAGGAGGGAATAATGGCAACCCCATATACTTCAATTGAGACCTATCAACCGCATCTACCGGCCAATACCTTCTTTGGTTCTGCTCTAGGTATGTAACTCTAGACTCATCTTCGGGATCCTTCAACTCATAGAAAGTCATTGGGCTTACTTCCTGTCCTCGTGTGGGTGAATCGGTCTGTAATAGTAGATCTGATCCATGGATCAGGTATACATCCAACAGGTAGTCATCTTAAGGTATCAAATCTCCTCTCAAGACTCGAGTCACCACTAACTTGCCTCTTAGTGTAGTTACTAACTCTTCAAGGTCAGGTCTTCCCAAGTTTCCTTGTCCCTCCAATTCTCCTCTCTCATTGATCCAATCTGAGTTTTCTATTACCACGTAGATGTGACCTAATTTATCCATGTACACTCCTCCTTCATGTTTGTCTGCAGGTCTGGGCACTGTTGCTGATTCAATAGAGTTTACCATCCTTGCAACATACCTATTTAAACCATCAAGGTAAATAGGGATCCCTTGCAGATTGGTGGACACATATTGCAGAGAGGTGCGGTATTCATCCTCTACAGTTGACATAAAGTTCTCCCTAGGGGTAGAACCATGCATGTCTTCTAAGGCCATGGGCAGCTCCTCCTCTAAATCACTAGAGGTGTCCGTACAGATAGAGTGATGACTTGCTTGGGTGGTGCTTCCTACCGATGAAATAACACTCCTCCAGCTACTTAGCGCTTGTCCTGATCTTAAGTTCATTCACCCCTCTGGGCTTATGTTGGCTTCCTACTTCCCCTCAATTAGTTCCTCAAACTCTTCAAATTTTCCCTAAAATAGCTTCAGTGGTTTTGGACGATATCACTCTTGGCGATACCACACAGACCATACGATACCAACCTGGCATGCGATATGATACCGCTGGGTCGATGATATGATACCATGACTAGGACGATACGATACTAGGCGAACCATGATACAGTACCACCAGTCAATTGCGATCATGATACCAGCACTTGACGATGTGATACCACACTGGTATCACGATACCTCAAGTGGGTATGCGGTGATACAATACCAGGCGAGTATCCTGATACTAGGGAATTTTGGTATCGTGATACCAAAACTCAACCGACTGTGATACTTCAACCAAACTTCATCTAAACTCAAAAAATTTTGGTGCAAAGTGTTTCTTTTCCTCACCTCTTCACTCTTGACCCCCTGTATCACTTAAAATCTCTCAAAAACTCTTTGTTCCTCCCCACGATACTGAAAACCACTTAGATCACATGCACATGTGTTATAATGGTGTTTTTGGAATAAAAAATTTGCACAACTCACCTTCTAGGTTGCCTTGCCTAAGCTTTGGGCTCACTAGAACTTTTCCTTGCTTGCTATGCACGATACCACACTAGAGATACTGATTGCTACCCAACTCACAATACTTGTTCTCACAAGTACTCAATTGAACTGATTTTTTGGTTTTTATAGTTTTGGGTTGCTTAAGACCTAGACTGAGCTAATTTTGACAATTTTTTGGGGTATTTTCTTGGTGTAATCTACTTCTTACTACTCTACTCCTCTCTTGCCTAACCCTAACTCTTCCCTTTCTTCCTCACTCCTAACCCTAAACCTAAAAACTCATTAAACGCACCTCAAAACTATGAAGTAACAAGTGCTCAAGTGCTTGGCTACTTGCCACTGAATGAATTCACCTCTACAAGTACGATTCCTTCACTCAAGAGCTATAACAATCACAAAGGCACCTTGGTTAAGTTTCTTCCCCAACAACAGTGCCAAAAACATGTATACCTAAGTCGTGAAGCCTTAGGGACCTGTGCCAATGAGCCTAAGCCTCAATCGCCCTACAAGTGCATATAGTGGTGGGTCGATACGCGTTTAATTATCAATCAGAGGAACCACATGAACCAAGTGTATGAGGACATGTGCGCACATGATGGAAAGAGAAGTGACTAAGCTACAATGCAGTCTCAACTATCTCTCTAACTAACTAATCCTCTGAAAATGCATGCTGCGATACCATTTACAGTAGTAAGCACAAATTTGAACTTTTCTCCTAGCTCCGAACTTCAAATATGGCCAATAGCTGCTTTGTTTTGAAGCTCCCGACGAGACACATATGCTAGTGGTATTTTCACTCGAATCTGACAATCATTGTTCAAGTTATGGGTAAAATAGTGAGTGGTGGGAAACACCAACACACGCTCCACAACTCATAATAGCTCACACACACACTACAACAGTTCAAAAGCGATGGGAAGGGATAGATAACAGTCCTACACACACATTTCAAGCATTACACACACACACACAAAAGATCATGAAGAAGGAGGAAATCGGTAGGAAAGAAGCAAATTTGAAATTCTTCTACAATTCTTCACAATGGCAAAAAAAGTCTCTTACAAGAGTCGCAAAGTGGCTTATATATATGTGCCCTAAAAATGGTCCTTTCACACAAGAGACCGACACTTTTATTGACTAACTCTATTTTTCTACTATTTTACAAGAGTTATGATACAATGAAATGGGCTTATGCATCTAGAGGACTCCTCTAGTGCATTTACATAGCTTTGAGGGAATTTCCTAGGATTTTGAATAAGAAAAATTATGCTCAGTAATTTGAAAATTTTGGGGCTCCTTTTCTGTGCCTCTATTCTCTGCAACAACCACCATCTCCAACAACTTCTATAGGTACAATAGACCTTTGCACGGTTTTCGAGATAACGACCTCTATTTGTCGTGATAAATAGAGAAATTTGGTATTTCATGTTTGCATGGATTGCACAATAAACTAGTCCACTGGAGCATCCAAAAGCACTATAATTGTTTGCAAAATCTACATTTTTTTTGTCTATCACAACAGACACCGTCTATCCCAATAGAACAAAATCCTTGAACCATCATTGGTTGGGTCTTCATGGTGCAATGATTGGACAATCACAAATGAATTGATATCCCTGGTATCTATAGCATGGCCCTCTGGGTGCTTGGGGTCTCAATTGTTTTGGTTGGAGCCTAGGGTTAGGGTTTGTGTACATCACATTTGAATATTTTGGTTCCAATCTAGGTTCACTAGAGATTTTATAAGGGTAGATCTCAATATGCTCTAGTGAGTCAACCTAGAAAGCTGGTGGGCTATCTACATGAGTTGATTCAAAGCTATGAGCATTTGGATTGATTTGAAAAATGAAGGGAGGTACTTGCACTAAGGCTCTACTCAAGTTTTCCTCCATCGATGAGTATTTGGGTGTGATCACATTGGCTTGGGGTGGAGGCTTTTGGCCCAAAACTGGTAAGGTTAGTAGAGCCTAAAGTATTGCTATGGTTGGTACTAAATCTATTATCTTCCTTGTTGTTGATACGATTGTGGGTAATTTTGCATAAACACCTGCTTGTTGTAAGGGTAGTCTTATGCAGTATGGTTGGTGTATATTCTCTCTATCATGCAGTACTAGCTGTTAGGGTTTCCTTGGGGTTGAGTCATGATTGGGCAAACATTTTCCATGTGGTCTCCTCTATAGTTGTAACATCATTTTGTTGAGACCAATCTAGGTATATGATTGCTTGGGAGTCCTAATTTTTGTGCTACTTTCTCTACCAACTCATCTATTGAAGTTGATGGTTTAGAAGTGAAAGTTGTAGCACTGTCTTAGTCCTTATAGATCTTTGAAAGCTCTAGTTCATCACCTAGATTGTCCTCAATGTCTATGCACATGTGCTTACATTGCTTTATGTTCCTAGGCTTTTTTAGATACACATATGATCTCAATTTGGGACTTAGCAAACCATCCAAGAACAATGCCACTTGCTTGTCTGGTGTGGGTAGTTCTAGAATAGGGCATCTCTCTAGGTACTATCTAAATCTTCTTCATGCTAGTCTAACCATCTCCTCAAGTATTTGCTTGAAGTTGTGGATCAAGGATGATGTATTGTGTCTAATGCCACTCTTGGAGAATTCAGTAATGAATGCTTCGAGCAACTGATCTATATTCCTAAATTGACCTTGATGTAGTCCTTGAAACCACATCAAGGCTCCATTTTTGAGATTTAGACCAAAAGCATTGTATTTAGTGAACAAGTCATCCACCTTCATGCCTTTCACGATTTCTTTCTTCACGAGTACCATGAATGTGAGATGATCCTGCTCCTTGTTGGCCATAAGATACATCCGATCTCAGTGGGGGGGGGGACTAATTCACCCTTCCAAGTGTATGCATGCCTTTGTTATCTTGAGGAATCCACTCTGGTGTAATTACTCTGGTTAAGATAGATTTGCCACGACGTGTCCTAGGTTCTCATCCTAAGTCTCCTTGCTCCATATCTCCTATCTCATTCTCTAGAATGACATTCCCAAACTCATCTGTCCTATCTGCTAAGCTGGTAACCACATACATCGTTCCTTGCTTATTAATCTACAAGCCCTCTTCAAACTTGATCACAAGGTGTTCAAGTCCAAAGGGCTGATCTGGGTTTTTAAGTTGGACAACTGATCACCTCAGATCATCCTTATAGATGTGCGCACCTAATCAATTGGTCTGGATGTATTCCAGTTGGGTCTTATAGGGTTCTTCAGTTTCTAGGTAAGCCATTCTTGAGCTTCTTGCATGTATGTCCATGTTAAATGAAATCTCTAAGTCACTTTCTAAGCTCACTATGTAAGGATTGTCACTAAGTTGTTGAGCCTACGATCTTGCTATGTGATTAACACTAGCCTTAGATGATCTAATACTTTGTCGATCTCTCCCTAGGTGTCTTCCTAATCTAAGGTTCATATTCCCTACTGATTAGCCCAACTATCCTTGTGCAACCACATTGTTGATTCCTTTGATATTAATCACTTGTTCCTTTTAACTTCGAAATCAATCACAACCACTAATCGTACTTAGCCTATGCTAAATTGACTAAAGGGATTGAGAGATCTTCCAACCTCAAGTCACTTTTCCTTGTTCGCACTTGAATGCCCAAGATAGGCATTCCCAATCTTGCACACACTGGCACCTTTGTTTAGTTTTTTAAAGAGCTCCAAAATCCGGCAAAAATCCCAAAATTTGAGCTAAATTTGATAAACCCTAAAAATTGCCCAATTTTCTTGTCTATCATGATTGCGCATGTTGCTTGGATTCGTTGCAATGGAGGACTTAGAGCTAGTCCAAATGGATGTGAAAACTGCTTTCTTGCATGGAGATCTTACAAATGAGATCTATATGGAACAACCAGAGGGTTATGTAGTTCCTAGCAAGGAAAGTCTAGTTTGTAAGCTCAAGAAGAGCTTGTATGGACTTAAAAAATCCCCTAGACAATGGTACCAAAAGTTTGATGCTTTTATGAAGTCTCAAGGATATTCTAGAAGTAATGAGGATCATTGTCTCTACACAAAGAGATGTTCAGATGGCAGCTTGATATGCTTGATACTTTATGTCGATGATATGTTGATTGTTGGGAAGTCCTCTTATGACTTGTTTATTCTCAAAAAGAAGTTGAGTCAGACATTTGATATGAAGGATTTGGGGGATGCCAAACATATTCTTGGCATGTGCATTACTTGTGATAGGAATAAAAGATACATATACTTGTCTCAAAGTGAGTACATATCCAAAGTACTTCACAGGTTCAATATATAGGGTGGAAAGGCATTGAGTACACCTTTACCCACATATGTGAAATTGAGCAAGGATGATTGCCCCAAATCAGATGCGAAAAAAGAATTCATGACCAAAATTCCCTATCAGTCTGCTGATGGTAGTCTCATGTATGCTATGGTAGCTACGAGACCAAACATTGCATTTGTAGTGGGAGTTGTGAGCAGATATATGTCTAATCTTAGCAAGAAACATTGAGAAGCGGTTAAGATGATTTTGAGATATCTGAGTGGCACTAAGGACAAGTGTCTATGCTTAGGTAGAGGGAAAGCATCCATTATTGGTTACACAGATTCTGACTATGTTGGTTGTGTAGAAAATCGTAAGTCTACATTAGGGTACATTTTTCATTTTGTTGGAGGCACTATCTCTTGGAGATCTTGTCTTCAAGAATGTACAACTGTTTCCACCACAGAAGCAGAGTATGTTGCAACAAGTGAGGTATGTAAGGAAGCATTGTGGTGTTCTTGTCTTGCTTGTGATATGGATTTACCTCAACACGTACCTCGTTTGCTCTGTGACAGTGAGAGTGCCATTGCTTTGGCTAAGAATCTGGTCTATCATGCAAAGACCAAGCACATTGAGGTGAGCTATCACTTCATTAGAGATTTCTTAGCCACTGAGTGCATTATTCTTAAGAAGGTTCACACTCGAGATAATGATGTAGATGATTTGACTAAAGCTCTACCACACAATAGCTTTCCACACTATTGTCACTTGATGAGGGTTACTTGATTCATGATCTTACATAGTCACTTGTACACTGTGTAACATGCCGATCAGGTGGGAGGTATAATTTGTATACTTACACTCAGGTATTCTTTATCATTCTTTATTTTTCTCCCATAGTTACTTTGGCCATATTGGCCTTTAGTGGGAGATTGTTACTGTTAGTGTCCATGTGAAAGGCCAAATGGCCACTGAACACTTCTTTGTATATGTTATTTAATAAAACATATAGTGGCTTGGTCAGTCACAAACTGTAAGTTTGATCACATTTGTAACACCTGAGAAGTCTGTCTTTGTGCTCCCTGTGTACTGTGTTTTTCTACGTATTATGCAACCTCTATGTGGAGTACCGTCTGCGGCCCTAGGAGCTTGATTTTCTACTCGGAGGATATCATCATGGAGCTCTCTAGTAGGACAGTGCACTGTGGTGCATCACCATCGAAATACTTCCTGTCACTCATGAAGGGGGTGCAGAAGGCAATGAGGAACTCCCTTCTTTTACAAAAAGGATCCCTAGAAAACAAGCAAGACGACACAAGAAGCAACAGATAGTCAAAGGGCATGCTCAACGACTGGTGCAACATAAAGTAACTCATGCAATAAAGCAAACATGGATGCATAAGGGTGAACAACCCTCTGCTCTGGAGATAGGATCCCAAAGATGCACCAAATGAACTACTTAGTCGAGGACTACCATGAAGGAGTATCCTAGGCTTCAATCTAGACGGTCCATTTCTATTTGGGTCCCAAAGCAGTCAATGAAGGTTGTCCCCCATGCTAGATAGATCTAGGTGCCCAAGAACTACTTACGAGCTCAAATAGCTTCTCCTCAGCTCACAAGCTTGAATCAACACTCACAATCACTCATGACACAAATCCCAGGGCAAACATCTAGTCTCCACACTATTACATCTCTGATCACACCTAGGAATATTTGGAAATGGGTACCCAAAAAGTCCCAAATCCAACACGATCTAATCTAGAAACCTTTACATGTTATCACTACCAAAAGCTATGATCCCACGATAACATTTTGGAGAGTTAAACCCTGTATCAAACCCCCTGACCCAATTTTGTAAATCAATTTGCATCAAAGTAGATATATGTTAAGTCCAATGCACATCCAAAGTATGCATCTAGGGGAATCACTAACTTTCTAACCAAAATTCACAAACATCACGAACACTTCACCCACGAACCCCTAACCACTTCGAGTATCATGTTGGTATTATAGAGGGAACACCATAATATCATGTTTCCTATGCAATGCTAATATGCTTCTCTTCTTCCAGTAGATAAGCATCAAGAACTATGAGCAATATCATGGCAGAGATAGTAAGCCCAGCTCGCAAGCAGGAGTGAATCAAGTAGGTGTTAATATGAAAAATCTACCTATCGAAGTGCCACCAACAGAACGACCTATAGAGATGTGACACCTACAACAAATACCTATGCCGGACCCTCCCACAAGACTAACGGAGAGAGTTCATGCAAACTCTCACTGGTTCAATGGCATGCCAGCCCTTAGGAGAGGCGAAGTACATATGGGATGGGTATGATTCCAATTCTTTTCAAGGGAGTTCGAGACTCTCCAAAACACACCAAAACTAGAAATCATATGGCAACGTGCAGGGCTAGCGGAAAACTTCACCCTTACCAAAACCGAACTTTCTACGTTGTTACTATTTGGTATGAACATTACAAGTGAGCAATGTCAAGGATCGACCTAGAACCTTCATCATTCCTTCTTTATCGAGCAACAATGAGCTGAAAAAGTTTGAACTCACCCTAGAATTGGTAAGAGATGCTTTGAACATGCACGACACGCATGTGCCCTTTGAGAACAATGCTTTAATACCCAATAACATGAAGAATAAGAAATTGCAAAAGTTAAAAGATATGGCAGCACTCACAGCAAATGTTTCCATCCCTCTACAAATGTGCATGCAACATTTTGCATTTCCTCGCCAAGATAGATTCGCTTAGCCACACAAACGAATCTGGTTCAATCTTTACTTGGCAGAGATAGGCTCACTAACCATTAAGCTTCTTGTGTGGATTATAGACCAACTGTACAAAGCTAATAAAAGGTACTCTAGGAAGCTAGTGGTTGTTGGAGTTAGACGTCTGCGGAAGCACGCGAACAGCACAAGGAAGAAGAAGAAGCTTGGAGCACAACACACAAGACTGAATGTATTACTAGAGAATGTACAAAGATAAGTAGCCCATTAGGGCAATAGGCGTATATACAAGCCGGGGGAAAAAAACCTCCTAAAGAGGGAAAAAAGTGCCCCGGCGGTCCTAGAGTGTTCACACACATCACTACCTAAATATATCAACAAATCCCCCCTGGGAGTGATGCGGTGAACAAGGAGCTGGCACTCATGTATAAGGAAGTGCCGAGCTATGTGGAAATCACTCCACAAAAGGAAGTAAGCCCAAAGCTTTGCGGAAAGCTTCAAACTTCTCCCTAGGCAGAGCCTTCGTGAAAAGGTCTGCAATGTTCTCCTGCGTGGGCACATATGCCAAGTTGATCTCCCCAGCAGAGAACCTCTCCCTGACATAGTGATAATGCACCTCAATGTGCTTAGTGCGAGCATGGAACACAGGGTTCCTCGCAACTGCCAATGCGCTCTGACTGTCAGTGAAGATGGTGGTGGCAAAAGACTGGCCAACACCCAAATCAGCCATAAGGCGTCTGAGCCACACACACTCAACAGTCGTTGTGAAAGCTGCCCTATACTCAGCCTCACAACTGGAAGTGGCCACAGTAGGCTGCTTCTTGCTCAACCAAGATATACATGAGCTACCAAGCATGAAGCAAAAACCACTGGTGGACACACGAGTGTCATAGCAACCAGCCCAATCTGAGTCAGAAAAAGCATGCAAATCTGGCGGTAGTGATCCCCCCTTGGGATAAAACAACCCAAGTAGCCGAGTACCACTCAAGTAGCGAAAGATGCGCTTAACCGCTTTCCAATGCGTGACTCCTGGGCAATGCATAAACCTGCTCATCTGTGAGACAGCAAACTGAATATCTGGCCGAGTAATGCATAAGTAAATCAAGCATCCAACAGCCTGCTGATAGAGAACAACATCAAATGCATCTCCAGCATCATGAAGACTCAATCGTAAACCTGTCTCCATAGGAGTGGCAATAGGCTTACAGTCTTCAAGGCCAAAACGCTGCAATAATGTGTCAATATATTTCGTTTGACACAAAGCCATTCCACCATCAACTTGCATAAACTGAATGCCCAAATAGTGATGCAAATGCCCCAAATCAGACATCTCAAATGAGGCATGCAAATCAGCCTTGAAATCAGCAATATGCTTCTCAAGAGGATCAGTGAGCAGCATGTCGTCTACATAGACAACAATGATCAGAAGCACATCATTAGCACGCTTAACATATAAGGTGCTTTCAGTTGGACTGTTCTCAAAACCATGTGCAATCAGATAGGCATGTATTTTCTCATACCAAGCACGTGGTGCTTGCTTTAAACCATATAACACCTTCTTTAACCTGCACACCTGGTTTTCATGCCCTTTCTGCACAAAGCCACGGGGCTGAAAAACATACACTTCTTCATGCAAGTCACCATTCAGAAATGCTGTTTTAATGTCCAACTGATGTACATTCCAACCATGATGGGCTGCAAGTGCACAAATGCTCCGAACAGTAGTCATACGGCATGTAGGTGCAAAGGTCTCATCAAAATCAATGCCTCTTTCCTGCGCATAACCCTTTGCAACAAGCCTAGCCTTATACCTGTCAACTGTACCATCAGGTTTACGCTTCAGCTTGTATACCCACTTAGTGCCAATGGCCTTCTTGCCAGGAGGCAAGTCACATAAAGACCATGTACCATTCTTCATTATAGCATCATATTCAGATTGCATAGCAGCCATCCAATTTTCTGAATTTTGTGCTTCATCAAAAGAAACAGGCTCATTCTCATCACAGAGACTAGATGCAGCCATAGCATAGCAATCTGATGCAAAGGAGGTACTATGAGAGCCTGAACGAGTACGATATGACAAAGGTGCATCTAATTTGCTGTCACGCAAAGTCTGCACCAGCCATTTTGGCATAGTTTTTGCCTGTTCAATATCAGCTCTCTCATCAACAAGTGCATCATGTAAATCTGCATCAGAAATGGAATGATCTGCATCATCATATGAAACCTGCAAAGGCTGAGAAGTTGCCTCATTAGGACCAGCGCTAGCCTGTCCACCTGTAAAAAGAGGCATCAAAGTATCATACATGTCTTTGGAGCTAACAGATGTCTCCTTAGTACATGAAAGCAATGGCTGAATAGCATCTTCCACAAAGACAACATCACGGCTAACCAGAATGCGTTTAGTCTGTGGATGATACAGACGATAGCCTTTACTTTCAGAACTGTACCCAACAAAAATACATTTTACTGCCTTATCATCCAATTTTCTGCGATGTTGTTCAGGCACTAATGCATATGCCAAACAACCAAAAACACACAGATGAGCAACAGATGGCTTGCGGTCATGCCAAGCCTCATATGGAGTGATAGACTGCAACGCTTTGGTGGGACACCTGTTCAGTACATATGCTGCACACATGACAGCTTCAAGCCAGAAACTATGTGGTAAAGCCTGACTTTTGACCATGCACCTCGCCATCTCCATGAGTGACCTGTTCTTTCGTTCAGCAACTCCATTCTGTTGAGGTGTATACGGCACTGTACACTGGTGTTTTATCCCACGTTCAGCCAGAAATGCATTAAAATCTGAAGACATATATTCCCCCCCTCGATCAGAACGGAGGGTGCCCATTTTACATGCTGACAGATTTTCAGCCAAAACCAAAAACTGTTTGAAGCACATGAACACTTCGGACTTTGCTTTGAGTGGATATACCCATGCATGCCTGGAAAAATCATCAATGAAAGTCACGAAGTAAAGATAATTTCCAAAAGAGGGTGTCTGCATAGGACCACAGACATCACTATGTACAAGCTGCAATTTTTGCATAGCCCGAACTGAACCATCTTTTGGAAAGGAAGAACACTGCATTTTGCCCAAAATACAGCCTTCACAAACATGTTTTCGAGGTGCCTCAAGTTTGGGCAAAGAGGACACCATTTCAGATTTCTGCAGGCGTAACAAGCTAGCAAAATTCAGATGACCAAAGCGTGCATGCCAAAGCTTTGCATCTGACATAGCCTGAGAATCATGAACTGCACATGCCGAATCATTCACAGATCTTTCATAGTCTATGAGCTTATACAGGCCACGACATAAAATGCCAGAAGCAATAATCACATCGCCATTTGAGAGATCATGGACTGTACACCTGTCATCAACGAATTTCACAACCAAGCCAATCTTGGCTAATGCAGAAACTGATAACAGGTTCTTTTTGATCCCTGGCACAAATAAAGCATCTGACAAAGTGAAAGAACTACCATCAGTAGTAGTCAGAATGATCTTACCAACTCCCATAACAGGATAAGAGGAGTTATTGGCGCATGTGACAGTATTTCTTGTAGGGGCAGGCTCGAGTGAAGAGAAGAAACTGCGCTGCGAGGTAATATGTTTGGTCGCCCCACTGTCAAAGTACCAAACATCTGAGTCTACTGCAGACATGCACTGATCATGAGAAGATGGGTCAAAACTGCAGACAGTAGTAAACGCCCATTCTTCTTCCTGCACAAGATTTGCAGACTCTGTTTTTGGTGTAGAGGCCTCTGCAACAACCATTCCAGCCTCTTTCTTCTTTGCCTCTTTAGCAGCCAGTTTTGGACAGTTCTTTATAATATGATCATTTCCTTTACAGTACTTGCAGAACAATTTCTGCTTTTCTGATTTCTTCTCATCTTTATCCTGGTTCTTCGATTGTGCAGCATTTGCAGATTTCTGCTTACTAGTAGAAGAGCTCCATTTTCCTTTGCCCTTCTGACTAGCCAGGAAAGCTTGATCTGCAACATGCATAATGGACCTGTTCTGCCTGGACTGATCTTCCTGCAACAGAACAGAGACTAATTCCTCAAATGACAAGGCATTCGGATTGCCTTTCATCATCAATCGAAGAGTAGAGGCAAAACTCTGATATGAATCAGGAAGGCCATTCAGAACGGTCTGCACAAGTGAGCTATCTGGTATAACCTCATCAGCAGAAATCAATTGTTCCTTCAGGTCTTTGATCTTTGTAAGAAAAATGTCCATCGAATCACCTTCATTCATGTGCTCACTCTCCAACTGTTTTCGGAGGTAAGCAACACGAGCCTCATTCCTAGCCTGGTACAAAGTGGTAAGTGTATCCCAAGCATCCTTTGCTGTTCTGCAAGAGCGAATGTGAGGAATAATGGAACGTTTGACAGACAAAGCTATCAATGCATGTGCCTGGGCATCTCTGCCATCCCATCGAATCTGCTCTGCAGTAGGTGCAACAGAAACAGCAGCACGAACAGGAATCTGCGGAATATCATCTTCGACACCATCTTCATCAGCTCCAACACCTGTATTTGCAGTACCTGTCGTTACAGGTGTAACAGGACGTCTTTCAACACCCTGCACAATGTTCCACAATCCTTTTGCAACCAGTACATGTCGCATCATATAAGCCCATAATGGGTAGTTGGTACCATCCAACTTATCCTCAACAGCCAACATACGGAATACATCACTGCTTTCAGCCATGGCCGGTGACTAAAATACCTTGATGCAGAAAATTGACTGTATCTCAAAAAGTTGAACAAAACTGCCCACACGAGTTCTGCTAGACCTGTAGCAGACTTCGAGACGCTTAAACTGGCGAATAGAAACTGGTATATACCTTTGGCACAAAAGGACGAAATAGCCTGCACAAGCACTGCGATAGTGCGTTCGGAGGCCGAAACGAGCTCAGATCGCGATTTCGGCACCACATAACGAAGCTGTTTAGATCTCGGAAACACCCTGAGTATGCTCACCAAATTTTGTGCGAATCTGAGACTGCAAACGGAGGAGTGTCGACGGCGCCCTAGAAGAAGCAACGACCTGCTCTGATACCAATTGTTGGAGTTAGACGTCTGCGGAAGCACGCGAACAGCACAAGGAAGAAGAAGAAGCTTGGAGCACAACACACAAGACTGAATGTATTACTAGAGAATGTACAAAGATAAGTAGCCCATTAGGGCAATAGGCGTATATACAAGCCGGGGGAAAAAAACCTCCTAAAGAGGGAAAAAAGTGCCCCGGCGGTCCTAGAGTGTTCACACACATCACTACCTAAATATATCAACAGTGGTGAATGGATGTTGTAAAATAACACGCATCATTTACAAATGCTTATCATTGTATGTACCCATCGAGCATGCATTGACCTGGTCACAACTACAACTATTTAAAGGATGCAAAGCTTCCACACGTTAGTCCAAGAGAATGAGGGGCACTATTCTATGTGCCTAGACATGTGAAGTTCTTATGACCCTGGAGGTCTCACGATGACGGGATGCCATAGTGCCTCTTTTTACGATTCGAATTCCTAGATCTGGATATGAAAGCACATCATGAGCTTCCCCATCTTCTCCTCCTGTCCCACCGAAATTTGAATTTGCTACCATGGGAGACGTTGAAGGGATGAGCACCTTTGATTTTGAATCCCTTTTCCAGAACACGGAACTATCGGATGTAGAATTCTTTTCAGATACTCTTCAAAACGTGGCAAGGTCAAGGAGTCTACCAACACAATAGAAACAAAGCTTGAGTTATTTGTTACGATAGAGGAGGTGTGTTCCTCGACTGAAGATTTAGGAACAGATGACTCATGGGTGTTGGACAGGGGTGCATCTTGTCACATGACAAGTAGAAAAGACCTTTACAATTCCTTATAGCCTCTAAAGTAACCCATCAGAGTAAAGGTAGGGAACAATGCAAGATGTCATGTAGAGCGCGAAGGTATAATTTCTTTCATTAACTCCAATGGTGATATCAAAAAGCTTTGAAATGTGTTGTATGTTCCACAAATAAAACGAAATCTATTTTCAGTAGTTTCTATAACTGATCAAGGTCATCAAGTATCTTTCAGTAAGACAGGAGCTAAGATTATGGACAGTAACAACAACATTGTTGGGACTAACATAAGGAGGAACAACTTGTATGAGTTGTGTGCTCTTACAACCACTACAAATGTGGGCACAAGTAAGCTATGGCATGAGAGATTCGACCACATTGGATACCCGATACTGAAGGAGATGCATCGCAGGGGTATGGTTGCACACCTACCATCGATTTGCAAAAATGAAGGAACCATGTGACACTTGCATGATGGGCAAGCAATAGAGGAAGGTGTTTCCACAAGAAAGCAAGAACAGGGCAAGCTATCATCTAGAGTTGGTGCATGCTGACTTGTGGAGAAAAATGCCTACATAGGCCTTGGGTGGATCTTCCTACTTCATGTTACTTGTCGATGACTATAGCAAGAAGATGTGGGTGTACTTCCTTTGCGATAAGGCTCAAGATTTTGGTAAGTTTAAAGAATGGCTTCAAATAGTTGAAACTGAAACAGGGAAGAAGATGAAGAAATTCAAGACAGACAGCGATGGTGAGTTCACATCAAGAGTTTGAAGATTTTTGTAAGAGTAAGGAAATCAAGCATCAACTCATAGTGGCACATAGTCCTTAGCAAAATGGTGTTGTAGAACATCAGAACTGAACCATCATGGAGATGGCAAGGTGCATGTTGAAAGGAAAAGGTTTGCTTAATCAATTTTGGGTAGAGGTTGTCAACACTGCTATCTACATCTTGAATCGAAGCTACACCAAGGCACTTGATGGAAAGACTCCACAAGAAGCCTACACTGATAAAAAGCCTTCTGTTTCCCATTTCAAAGTATTTGGATGTGAATGTTATGTACATGTTCCAAATAGCGAGAGAAACAAGATTCAACCAAAAAGCATCAAATGTATCTTCCTAAGGTACAATGAAGATAAGAAGGCTTATAAGCTTTATGACCCTGAGGCTAAGAAGATCATGGCAAGTTGCGATGTGTTTAAGGAGGAGCAGCCACATGCAGTGGAGGAGGAAAAGAGAGCTTCCACTTTATCATCAGGCAAAGGGGCAATCCACTATGAACCTGGACCAAGAGCTATCCCTTCTACACAAGAGAAGGAAGCATCATCTTCAAATGATGAGTCTGAAAGTCACCAATCTACCATCACCCAAGTGGAAAAGCCATTGCCATGTTGGGTGAGGTAGCTCTATGATTCTGCAAACCCCATTCCATAGTCACTAGAACAGGTTGCAGATGGACTGAGGCGATCATAGAGAATAGAGGAACAGAGATGGGCAAGCGCCAATATTGTAAACACAGCCCTGATGGCTGATCTCATTCAAGAAGAAGCAAAGGAACCAACCAATGTGGAAGAGGCACTCCATGATCCAAAATGGAGGGCTACCATGCAAACAGAATACAACAATATCATGAAGAATGGAACTTGGGAGCTAGTGGATCGAGCCCCTAAGCATAAAGTCATTGGCACCAAGTGGGTCCAGAAGCTAAAGTACAAGGCTAATGGTACTCTAGAAAAGTACAAAGCAAGATTGGTTGTACAAGGCTACTGTCACTCTAGCACAATGGCAAGTACCAACATGAGGAGATCCACCTCATAAATGACAATTTGTAGAGATGTGAGGACTAGTATGATGATTGTGATCAAGTGAAGGCACAAGTGCATGAGTGAGAAGCACACAAGCATGCACACACATACACACACGTGCACACAAGGCAAGAACAAAGAGAGGAACAACGGAGTGCTTTCTATTACTCAAGAAGTTTCTTACAATAGCTCAAAACTCTAACAAGCTAACCTAAAAAATGAGCTCTCTAGATCTTTTTATAGTTTTTGGCTAGACTTTGGCCCTATCCAGATGTAGTGTCTGGCCTAGTTAAAAATAAGGTTCCAGGGCTTATTTTAGGGCTCAAACAGAGTCTAAAAGTTATGAAAATTGGTATGTAGGTATTTCTACTATCCTCAAGCTTGAGGACTCCTGGACTTGCACAAAATGGAGTTGGAATTATAAAAAATGGTATTTACAAGGTTGATGTAGTGATTAAGATCATAATTGGTTGGAAGTAATTTATGAAAAAATTGATTGGGCCTCTTCCATGCTAGATTGTACTTGACTGCTCTGTCTCCTCATTGCTTCTATGCCAACACTCCCCCCTCTCTAGCATCTGTCACCCTGTTGGAAACAGTCAGAGGCACAGTCAGAGGCACAGACGACATGGAAGCATGTAAAGACGGAGCAGGGAGCCAGTCGGATCATTTTTTCAAACAATTATGTTTTTATTACCTCTTCAAACATCCAACAGTGATTTTCATCACTCTTGTAACATATGTAATATAGACAAAACCCCATTTTGTAATTCATAGCTCCATTTTGTGCAAGCCGAGGAGTCCTCGAGCTTGAGGAGCTTAGGTAGAATATGCGTACCAATTTTCATTATTTTTAGACATCGTTTACCCTTCCAAATAGCCTCTAGGACCTATTTTTTAACTATGCCGGTCACTAGATGTGAAACCGGTCAAAACTAGTCTAGAAACTATAAAAAGAGCTAGAGAGCTCATTTTTGAGGTTGGTTCATGTTGGCTAGTGTGAGCTTAGAGCTAGTTTGAGCTTGTAATAGTGTTCTTGAGTAATAGAGCTAATTTCCCACCTTCCATTGTGTCTTGCTTGTCTCTTCATTGTGTGTGTGTATGTGTGTGTGCATCTTTGTGCTTCTCACCTTCACTCTCACATCATCTCTCATTCACGATCTTCATATCACTCCTATCTCTTCCGCGGATTGACATTAAGGAGGTGAAGCTTCTTAACGTGGTTCTCACCATTGTGCTAAAGCAACACCAAATTTGGCGCCGTTGCCGGGGACCGAGTCTAGGACGAATGTGTGATGGTAAGAGTATAGCAAGAAGTGGCGTTGGAAGGTAAAAATTTCAGTTTTTGTTGTTGTTTTTACTTAGTTTTTAGTGTTTTTCACCTCCCCCACACTCCATCTTCATCATCGCATCATCATCTTCATCTCCAAAAAAAAAATCAGAAAATTCACCATATCCACCCATTCACCTCATTTCCCCTCATTTGTGCATGCGAGAGAGCGAGAGAGAACTTTTGTGCTTGTGTGTGCTTGTGTTTTCTTGAGTTTTCTTGCAGGTACAGAGCTCCAGTGCATCAGGAAAGCTTGGAAAAGGTAAAATTTTACTCTCTGTCAAAGATCTGCCGAGTGTGGCGGACCATCGCGATGGTCTGCAACCTTCGGAATTCTTGGTAGGTGACCACACCACGAGGTAGGCGATCCCTGCGCATACACGAAACCACAGCTGCATCTCAAAAATTTTCAGTTTGGTGGACCATCGCGACGGTCCCAGACCATCGCGATTGTGTCGCACCATCGCGATAGGCTCACGCCATCGCGACGGCTCGGCCGGACCATCGCGACGGTCCCACGCCATCGCGACGGTTCATTTGGACCATCGCGACGGTTCGCGGACCATCGCGACTGTTCGGTTGACCCCACACCATCGCGATTGGCTCACGCCATCGCGCCGACGGTGCCACGTGGCAAGTTGGACCATCGCGACGGTTCACTTTTTGGACCATCGCGACACTTCAAAAATTCGGACCATCGCGATTGGCTCTCGCCATCGCGCCCAGACCATCGCGATTGGCTCAAGCCATCGCATCGCGGACCATCGCGACGGTTCACTTTTTGGACCATCGCGATTGTTCCCCGTTGACCGTTGACTCGCGCCATCGCGATTGTCCGCCTGATCACGCCATCGCGACGGTTCACTTTTTGGACCATCGCGATTGTTCACCTTTGACCGTTGATCGCGCCATCGCGACGGTTCATTTTTCGGACCATCGCGACAGCCCAAAATCGGACCATCGCGATTGGCTCACGCCATCGCACTTGTGACCATCGCGACGGTTCACTTCGGACCATCGCGATTGTCCACCTTTGACCGTTGACCGCGCCATCGCGATTGTCCGCCTGATCACGCCATCGCGACGGTTCACCTTTTCGCGCCATCGCGATTGTCCAAATTCCACGCCATCGCGACGGTTCGCTTGGACCATCGCGACGGTCCCAGACCATCGCGATTGTGCACCCCCATCGCAAATTTAGGGTTCCATTTTTTGACCAATTTTGAGGGTATTTTTGAGAAATTTTTGGACCATTAGACTCATAGGAGACCCCTTAGCTCATATTTGAAAGAAAACCTGATTGTCAGTTTTTACCCCCCAAGGCCTGAACGCTCATAACTTTTTCATCCGAAGTCCGTTTTTTGAGCTTAATAGCTCATTAGAAAGCTCGTGACGAGTACTACGTGACCTCAACTGTTTTTTCTTAAAGGATACGTCTATTTTTAGATAAGCTATTTTGAGGTTCACCTAGTTTGGGACTAGGAAGCCAGGGGGCACACATTGAAAATTTGGGCAAAAGGGAAGGGACTTAAAAGGTGTATATACTCAAGTGTTTGATCATCCAACTGTGAATTGGTCTAATATTGGATTTTTCTAGGTCTAGCAAGGGCAACCAAAGGCAAGCAAGCAAGGCAGTGAAGACAGCAAAGCTTGGGAAGCGCGGCTTCTTGGGCATCAGAGCAACCAGAAAAGCCGACTCGAGGTTGGAAGATTACTCAACCCCCTCAGTCAATTCTTAGCTTAGGCTAAACGGTAGTTGTGGATTAAAGACGATAGGAACGCCTCAAGTTCAAGATACTTAATTCTTTCAAGTTTAAGACTACAAGTAAAGGTGTGTGTGACGCGAAAACCTAAAGGAAAGAACCTAAGTCTGACGGAATGAGAACTCAAAATCATCACGGAAAGTCGAACTCCTGACGCATATATTAAGACAAGAATCCAAAGAAAATTAAAAAGAATTAAGAAAGTAATAACAAAGAATCATTGACGATCTAAGTGTGTAATTGAGGGAGCAAGGAAGAAAATTAATGAACCTTAGATCGGGCAAACATATAGGTAAGTCGGACCGACGAAGCCTTAGATCATCAGAGGCTAGTGTAAGAACTACTGCTCGATCGTGGGCTCAGCAATTGAATAGTAATTACCCCTACGAGAGCTCAGATACTAGCGAATCAGAAATGGCATTTAGCACAGACAGACCAGAAGGAGGGTCTAATGTAGCATACCTAGAAAAACCAGAAGGACCCTATAGAACGCAATTAGAGTTTCTCCGAACCAACCGATTAGGTGCTCGCATCTATGAGGATGGTTTGCGAAGGCAAGTGGTGCAACTGCACAACCCTGATCAACCCATTGGATTGGAAAGACCAGTGGTGAAATTTGAGAGAGACGCGTACATAGACAAAGAAGGAACCATGTACGTCCTAAGTACGCAGCCAAACGATACTAATGAGTTTGGCACAATTCAATTAGAGACGGAAGCGAAATTTCAAGGAAAAGAACCGTTAGAAGAACCTAGGACACCTAGAGGGAAATCCGTATTAACAAGAGTACTCATCCCAGAGTGGATCCCTCAAGATAACAGGAGCACCGAGTTGTTTGTAAATAAAGAGACAGATGAAGCCTTTTGGAGGTACAGAAAGGAACACCCTGGTGAGATAGGCTTCATTACAATTTATGAATTCAAGGACCCGGATACACCTGGAAAGGTGGTATACCTGGATGAGACTTCAGAAAGAGTCTTTGTGGTGCCTGACCGCGCTAAAAACACATACACATGGAGAGGTGAATTGGTATTCCCTCCATCTAGAACGAACATGAATACAAGTCAACAAGGGGCAGGAACATCCTCAGCCCAGGGAAATCAAAGAGAAGGAAATAAAGAAAGACCGGAAGTAAGCTTTAATCATCCCATAGGGAGAGATAGAACAACCACGAACACTAATAGAATGGATAGACAAAGAGATCATGGAATACCAGGTGGTAGAGATGATTTTCCTCTACCTAGACCACGCGAACACGCAAGAGTATTGAGACCCACACAATTAGTAAAATCAATGAAGAATTACTTTGATGGGACAGGAGATCCCTATGACCACGTCGCAGAATTCAAGCAAGTACTAAGAGCAGAACAAGTTGAAGACATGTTCACGCAGTACAACGCATTTGGACTAACGTTAAAGAACACCGCTTTAACTTGGTTCCAACCATTGCAACAAAGGCAATTTAGAGACATCCATCACTTTTTAGAGTCATTCATCACTGAATTCTCTAAAAGTGGGATTAGACATGACACGTCTTCGTTGATTCATAGCTTTAAACAGACCCCTCAGGAAACAGTAAGACTGGCAGGTCGTAGATTCAGACAATATGTTGAACGATGTCCTGTGCAAGAGTTACCTTCCCAGGCCAAACAAGTATCACTGTTCCTAGATGGCTTGTTGAGCGCTAAACTACGCTCCTATGTGTACCTAAAAGAACCCAGAATGCTAGAGGAGTGTGTAAGAATATGTATAGACATCGAGGACAACCTAGGAGATGAATTAGAACTCTCAAAGGTCTATAAGGACTCAGATTGTTCTTCTCTAGCATCCACAAAATTGTCTAATTCGATAGAGGACCTAGCAGAAAAAGTGGCCCAAAAACTAGGAGTTTCTAGTAAACAGGTGCCCAAGCTGCCAACCAATGTACGTTGTTACACTTGTGGTGGAAATCATTTGGCAAATGTGTGCCCCAATGCACCTCAACCTCAAGCCAACCCTAGTGGCCAATACTGTACAATTGAGAGGAGATATACAAATCATACGGCTCAGGACTGCCCATACAACAAACAAACCGTAAGACAGAATTACCCGCAAACATACCAGCAACCAGGTAGGTATCAAGGCCAATACAATGCTCAGCCTTATTACTATAGGCCTCCTCAGAACTACCCATACCAGGCTCAACAGAGACCTCAACCCGTCTTAGCTCAGCAGCCACCCCCACCAGCGAATGTCATCTCAGTCAAATACGTTGCTGCAGAAGAGAACCTAAGTAGGGCGTTAGTGCCTTCTTCACCCTTGATCACAGAAAGTGACCCGAACTCAAACAGCTTTGACTCTACTCATGTAACTAGTCCACCCGCTTATTACACGGAGTCACCAGAACATGTGGAGACATATCATTACGATAGTCCACCAATGGAACCTAGTTGGGAGCCAGATTATGCTAATGTGATGTATGCAAACCCAAATCCACGGCCCCAATTGAGACAACAAAGACTACAGGGCCCTAGAGGACCATGCTTTAGGTGCCAAGGAGATCACTTCATTAAGGATTGTCCACATCCCCTAATAGCAAGGCAATCACAGTACTATAGCATACAAGGCTTTTGTGCCGATTGTGGCAAAGAGCACATAATCAAAGATTGTCCTAAGAACCCAGTTAGCACTTCGAATGTGACACCGATCAACGTGATAGGTATTGTAAATAACGCAGATGGATCCAACCCTACATACGTGCCTATCCAAGCTATAACCAGAGCCCAGGCGCTCTTACAAAACCAACAGCTTAATCAAGAGAAAGTAGCCGGAACTAGTGAAGTTGCAGAATCGAGTAGTAAAAAGACGAAATCTTGGAAAGATTCTAGAGAAAGGATAAAGAGAAAATGGAGTAAAAAGATAAGCGAGTTGGAAGGAAGTTTGAAGGAGTCAAGAGCCAAAATCCAAGAATTGACTTCACAAGAATTAAATCAAGAAGACCCAGCTCAAAAATCAGGATCAGTTTTAGCGGAACCCATACCAGAAGATCTAGACATGATGTTTCGTGCATATCAGGCTAGATTAAAAGAGGGACCTCAAGTAACGGAAATGAGTAAAAACTACCCTCGAGCTGATCTAGAAATTGAGAGAACTAAACTGTGCATGAAGATGGTAGAATTAGCACAAGCCTTGTTTGAAGCCTCTAGATATCTTAATTGGAATAACATGGCAAAACCGGAATTACACTTTCAAGGACTAATGGAGAGGCTAGAACACTTGATAGAAAGCAAAGAGAAAAAGGATCAGCATAGGAACCCTATTGTCTCAGAGACACAGGAAAGGAATGCACCATCCCTGTCTCAAGTACCCAATACAGAAAGTCAAGACAATTTGTCTTCCATACATAGGTACTCACATGAATTTTTGAGGGAGATCCAAGAAGAGAAATGGAGAAGAGAACAAGGAACTCATCCTCCTATTCAAGAAATAGACGACTTGCAGGAACAATTTCCCCAAGACATCCCCTCTATATATGATGATGTAGAGGTGGAACAACTGAGTGAACCCACAGGATTTGAATCTAATTCTCTACAAGAATTACCTCAGTTCACAGGACCTTGGGAAGCTAAGTCTATTAGTATGAGAGCACCCACGATAATAGTGAGGAATGAAGAATCAGTGATCCCTAGGAACACGGAAGTGATCAAGAATACCAAAGTACAATGTAATCTCACTCTGGAGGAATTGTTAAAGGTAAAACCAGAATTGTGGAAGCATGTAGCAAATCAATTCCCTGAGCTTGCTACCACACCCTCTCAGATAGGATCACATAAGAAGGTACCAGAGATACCCGTGGAAAAGATTGGAGACGTAAGCGAAGGAGAGGAAGGTAACACATATCTTCCAATAACCCATCAGGGCTACACCACGAAAGCCATCTTAGATTCAGGAGCCGGAGTAGCCATCGCTACCACCGCTTTGTGGAAACGTTGGGGTAAGCCAGCACTCAGACCCACCCGGATGAAACTACAAATGGCTGATGGACACATAGAAAAACCATTAGGCTTACTAGAAGGCATATCTCTCACCACTTGTGGTGTAGAATTTGAGCATACTTTCGCCATTTGTGATTTTGCGAAAAATCGTGCTTATGAGATGATATTGGGACGACCATTCATGCGTCAGTTGCAAATTGTACAAGATTGGGGAACTAATTCTTTGTACTTGCAACATTTAGGAGTGACTACCAAAGTCAATCTTAAAGACTATTCACACAGAGATGTACCCCCAATACAATGGAATACCATCCATAAGACACCAGTAGAGACGGAATCCGTGCACTCATTAGAATCAGATCCTTCTTGGTTGCATGAGGATACCCATTTATGGATGTGTAAAGTAGCCAAACAAGAGGAAGAACGATTAGAAGCCAGGACCTTAGGTGCAGAACAACATCCAAGAACCCTTCAAGATCCAGCCTACGCACCTGTAGTATTCCCAGACGAAGAGTTTGAACCCCATGGTTGGGCAGAAATACTAGCAACCATGGATGTAGCCATCAATGAAGAACAATGGACACCCCACTGTGACGAGGATGGCTATGACATTTCAGTTTTTACGATAGAGCCAATCACGGGCGATGCAATTTTAGAAGAGTGTGAACCGAACACTGATGCATTTGAGGATGCAAGCGATTTTGATTTCGAATCAATTATCATGGACCCACCCTTTGCATCAGAAGAAGAATATTTCTACGAAGTAGAGACTCACACTCAGAGACATGAGGAAATTACGAATGAAGTGAGGTTAGCCACGGAAGTGACTAACAAGAGTGAAGGCAAGAAAAGAAAGAAGAAAGCAACCATGTCAAAAAAAGAAGAATCTTTATTTGAAGTACCCAAAAATTTCAAGAAATACGAAATCGAAGATAGAAGAATCATGGTACGAATGCCTAATAGAAAGGTGAATGATGGACAAGTATATGATAACCGAGAGAAAACCAAGAAAGTAATAGTTGCCATAGAAGGAGAAGAAGAAAAATGCACATACATAGGGCATGATTTGACGAAGGAAGAAGAAGAAGAATTAGTTGCCTTATTGCGCGAATATAGAGATGTTTTTGCTTGGAGTTATAAAGATTTGAAAGGAGTAGATCCAGATATATGTTCTCATAAAATCCCTATGACTCCAGATGCAAAACCGACAAAACAGAAACCGTACACGTATAATGATAACTACGCTGCGAAGATTAAAGAGGAGATAGATCGCTTGATAGAAGCAGGATTCATTTACGAAATTGAGCATACCGAATGGGTATCCCCCATTGTGGTTGTGCCCAAGAAGAATGGAAAATTGCGTGTGTGTATTAACCTTAAAAAAGTTAATGCCGCAACGATTAGAGACAGTTATCCTCTTCCTATCACGGAACACCTATTGGAAAGAGTTGCGGGCAAGGAAGTTTACAGCTTTCTTGATGGATTCTCAGGCTATAACCAAGTAGTCATTGCTCCAGAAGATCAACACAAGACGGCTTTTGCCACAGAATGGGGCATATTTGCGTTTCGTGTAATGCCATTTGGCTTAACAAATGCACCCGCCACTTTCCAGCGACTCATGTGTCATGTTTTCAAGGAATTCTTACGCAAGAGCTTGGAAGTTTATGTCGATGACTTATGTGCACATTCAAATGTAAGACAGACACATATCCCAGAGTTAAGACAAGTATTTGACAAATGTCGAGAATATCAGGTTTGTTTGAACCCAGAAAAATGCGTTTTCATGGTCAGACAAGGCAAAATTCTAGGACACATTGTGTCAAAAAATGGAATCTCCACGGACGAGGAAAAAGTGAAGGTAATTGCGGATCTACCCAGACCAACCAATGTGAAGGAAGTACAGGCATTTATGGGCCATTGCGGTTATTATAGGAGATTCATACACATGTATGCAATCATAGCCAAGCCTTTGTACTCTCTTTTAACCAACTTTGAATGGACAGGTGAATGTGAAAATTCATTCAATGAACTTAAACGACGCTTGTGCTCAGCACCTATATTGACAACCCCAGATTGGAGTAAGCCATTCCATGTACATGTGGATGCATCCAATTACGCCATAGGATGCGTGTTAGCACAACCCACGAATGAAGGTAACATAGATCTTCCCATAGCTTACGCGAGCAGACAATTGAACGCAGCAGAAAGAAATTACACCACGACGGAACGAGAAGGATTAGGAATGATCTACGCAGTAAAGAAGTTTAGGCACTACTTGTTGGCCGACAAATTCAAGTTCTTTACAGATCATCAAGCCCTATTGTACCTAGTCAACAAACCATGTAACACAGGACAATTGATACGTTGGTTTCTATTACTCATGGAGTATGATTTTGAAGTAGTAGTCAGGAAAGGAAAGACACATCTTAGAGCTGACCACCTTTCAAGATTAACCTCAGGAGAAGCTCCTCAAGGAGTAGCGGATGATCTCCCAGATGCATACTTGTTTAACCTTGAGATAGCACCAGAATCGGCTAAGCCTATAGTCCCTATTTTGACATACGGACCCAAGAATCCTAAGATAAAGATCAAAGAGGGAGAGATTACCAAATCTCAGAGGTATCAAATAATGGCAGGAAGCATATATAAACAGGATAATCAAAAGATTCTTGCCTGTTGTGTAGATGAATCAGAACATGCGAATTGGTTGCAATTAGCACACATAGGTGCACTAAAGCAACATCATTCAAAACATCGAACATTACAGACTCTGCAGAGATTGGGAGTATATTGGCCTACGATGGAAGCAGATGTCTACAAGTTGTGTAAGGAATGCCATGTTTGTTGTGAAAGACCACCCTTAGAGCATGCTACATTATATCACGTGTCTCTCACACCAGACTGGAGTGAACCTTTAGTGACATACTTGAGGACGACCACATTCCCTCAAGGAATGACCTTAGCTCGACAACGCAGTCTAGAGCAGGAAGCTCACGACTATTCACTTATTGGCGATAATTTATACAAAAGAGGACGAGATGGATATCTAAGACAATGCGTTCATGAAAGCGATTATCTGAGCATACTAGAGACTGCACACCAAGGTGTTGCAGGAGGTCACTTTGGACCAGATAGGATAGTCAAAGCCATTCTCTTTGCAGGATTATGGTGGCCCACTCTTCACATGGATGCTCATACCTATGTCAAGAGATGTGATGTGTGCCAAAGAACTCAGTTTCCTACTCGCAGAGATGAAATGCCATTGAAACCCATGATGGGCGGACGTGCATTTTCTAAGTGGGGTATAGACTTTGTAGGACCCATTAACCCCCCTGCAAAAGGTACACATGCGGAATACATTATTGTTGCCACAGATTATCTAACCAAATGGGTAGAGGCAAAAGCCACGAAAAAGAATGATGCACACACAACTGCAAAATTCTTATTTGAAAATGTCTTTACAAGATATGGATTGCCTATAGAGTTAGTGAGCGATCGAGGCACTCACTTTCTAAACCAAGTCATTGAATATCTGTTACAGGATTTTATGGTGATTCACAAGAAATCTGCACCATATCATCCTCAGGCCAATGGTCAGGCTGAAAGCACTAACAAGATACTTTGTAACGTGCTGACGAAACTCGTGAACAACAAACGTTCAGATTGGGACAAACAGTTACACCACGCTGTTTGGGCATATCGAGTGGCCTACAAGACCGTACTCAATGCAACTCCCTTTCAGATGGTTTTTGGTCAGAATGCAGTGCTTCCTTTGGACTTCTTGATACCGACACTTAAGGTTGCACAAGAACATCAGTGGACCGGCCATGAATTATCAGCAAGAATAATGGACTTGGAACGATTAGGAGAAACCAGGCTGAAAGCAGCAGCAGGAATATACGCAGCGAAGAAGCGACAGAAAGCATATTTTGATGCACATGTGAAAGATAAAGGCCTAAAAGAAGGAGATTTAGTTCTAGTGTATACGCTGAAACAGCACGCACGGAAGTTAGAAAAGCGAGGTTATGGACCTATGATCATTAACAGACTTTCGACAAGTGGAGCAGTACAGTTAGCCACCTTAGAAGGAGATATAATGCCTAATTACATTAGTGGCTGTAGAGTCAGGTTATATCAAGAACCTCTTACTGAGGATATGCTTAGACGACTCACATTGGCAAAGAAGCGTAAGGAGGAAGAAAACAGAATACGAGCCGAAGCTCAGGCAGAAGCCATAGAACGCATTAAGCGCATGAAGCTAAGAAGACAAGGACTAGGGAGAGAACATTATAACCATCAGGATACATCACCCATATATCCCATGGCCATGTGTCAAGTAAAGTCAACCACTCATCCTAGCATAGTGGACAGGAGACCATTCATTACAGTTAGGCTAGAGCATGGCAACCCTTGCCAAGAACTCAGGGCTTTAATTGACTCAGGTGCTGCAACTAGTGCGATTAGATGGTCCCACTATAAGGATTCGGGAATAGAAATGCGGCCAATTGAGGCATACCTCATAGGCCTTGGAGGCATGGAAACCCCTTGCATGGGTGAGGTGGACCTTCCTATCCTCATTAAGGATGTGACCATGACAGCGAAGCTACTAGTGTGCCATGATGACGACCTAATAGAACCCCTAATCCTTGGCCAAGATTGGCTATACGATCACTCAGTGGACCTAAATCTTAGACAAGGCTCCTTACAGATTGGAACCTTAGAGCAGAAGCGAGTGATACCGCTTGACTTCCCTAACGGCATTCCGATTGAGGTTTGTAACCCTAGACCCTATGAAACACATGCGACGGAAGACCGGAAGATCTTGGGTCAGACCAGTCACGTTACGTCTACACCAACCCACTCGGGCTTGGCTATGGACAGTTGTCAATCAGAAGGACGACAGGAGATCTTCCCTGGGACTTCCTGCAAACTAGAAGAGGCAGCTACCCATCCGCTAGGGCAGATGGACACAATCAGCGGTCAGGTGGGTTGCATCAGCGGCCAAATGAGCACGACACCCTGCGGTGCTCATCCTTCCAAACTTGTTGCGGACTGGCCTAGATTAAAGTTAAAGAACGAATCACTTCCTAATGGGCAGGTCACGCAAGTTTTGGATCTCCCTTCTTTTCCAAAGCAGAGCGTCCATCCGACCTCTCAACCTCAACCACGACAGAGTCAACCACGACGAAGGAACCCAGACCGACGGCAGTATCAGAAGACACCACAAGGAGAGCAGTATAGGCTACCCAAAGGAAGCGGCACCAGACTAATATGGGTGCCAAAAGGACAAAAAGCACCGAAGAACTCCAACCAAGCAGAGATCGACAAGAAAAAGGCAGGGCAGAAACAGAATCAGTATCCACCATCCCCTCGACCTCCTTCTACAGGTCCGAGCATTCGACAAATTTGGATCGCCAAGAAATACCTTACCCATAGACCCACACCCATGCAGATTTGGGTACCCAAACCATGTATCATAGCTCAACCCTTAAGCCATGTAATATATACCCCTCACAAATCTTTCCATCCCTCAACACCACCACACCCGATACTACCTTTGACCCCTCAGCAGAAACCCACCACCCACTCAAGGAATCTTAGGAAATGGATACCAAAGCGTGTCCAACCGTCTTCCCCTAACCCATTGACTAACTACTCCCCGACTAACATACAACCTTGTAATAAATCACTAACCTTTAAACCTTGTATAAATTCACCCACCATCATCACACGTCACTCATAATCTCATCTCATCAAGGAACGTATGCATAATCTGAAACGTGTAGGTGTCTAGAGACCTGCACTAGTGCTGCAAGAAGCATTGCATCCATCACATCACAGCACTTGGCTACACGGGTTACGCATCAGTTATGGAAAGGGATTGCGGTCTCACTTTAATGGGATCATAATTAATTTCCATGCTAATGTGTTAATCTTTTGTAGCAGATCTCTCTCAATAGCGCATCAGTCATCATGCAAACCGACGAAGGACCATCAGGAGCAGGCCCCAGTGTAGCGGCAGTGCCCCTCAACGTTTTACAGGCAGAATCCCACCCGACTGCTCCACCACCAGAATTCCAAGGATTTCCAGGGCCCATGCCGATCGATAACCCACCTATGGGCTACACAGAAAAGATACACCGTAACTCTCATTGGTTTCAGGGACTTGCAGGACCCTTAGCGGACGCGGATTTCATATTTGAATCTAATTTGACATTTGATGACCGCACTTGGGGAAAATACCAATTCTTCTCCAGAGAGTTCGAAGCCCTACAGAACACCCAGGATTTAACTCACGTTTGGGCCAGAGCAGGCTTCACGGAGTATTTCAGTGATCCTCTGCCCAAACCTGACTTTTACAGGTGTTATTATTTAATCACTACTTTGCTGGCCTCAGAGAATAAGGATATCCCAGGAACTTTTATTTTGCCTTCTTTAGTGGATGATCCACCCTACAAAAGGTTTTATCTTTCGAAGGATTTAATCAGAGCTGCCATCAAAATTCATGGAACCCACACGCCCACAGATCGAGAAAGATTAATTCCAGACCCTATGAAACGTGGGGATGTTACTAAGTGGGAGGAGATCTCAGCAATTACACCTGAGCTGTCAAAGCCGCTACGGATATGCATGCAACATTTTGCATTCCCTACTCAGGACAGATTCACCATGCCCCATAAAAGAATATGGTTTGGATTGTACTTAGCGTGTACCGGACCTCAGACTGTTGATCTGGCGAGCTGGATCATTGATCAAATGTATTTGGCACAACACAGATGGGAACGAAAGAAAGTGCTTAATGGATGTTGTGCGCTCACAAGAATTGTTTATATGTGCTTGGCCTATGATTTGCCAATTGAATGTGCATTAACAGGAGAAGAGCTGAAAGCATTCAAGGGAACTACGAAGAAAGCCAGGAAGCCCAGCAGAACACGGGCAGGTAAGCGCATGAGAGGCACTATTCCTTGCCTTCAAGTGCCAGAGTCACCATCACCACAACCCTCTCCAGAGCGATCACCGACAGAAGCCGCTCCCACAGTACAACCCATTCGAATAAGGTTATCTAGACCAGTCGTAACGGAGGGCACTACTAGTACCGTTGCACCTCAGGCAGCTTCAACCACAGAACCCACCACCACAACAGCAGATGCTCCCACCACTATTGGTGCGGAAGCCTTTTCTTTCCCAATACCACACATGGAAGCAGAACCAATAAACACAACGTTCGATTTTGAAATGCCTGATGTATTCTCAAATGAGTTCCAGTTTTCAGAGGCACAGATGTTCTCTCAAGAATATGAACGCCCCAGCTACCCTACCACACCGCGGGATCAGCCACAGGGACAAGTTGTGTCGAGCTCTGATGCCGAAAGAACAGCCACCGACGACGACGAAGGTGATGACGAAGCCAGCCAGGGCACGCATGATTCCCAAGAACAAGGACAGACAGACGACCAAGGCCAACAAACCGATGCACACGGTGACACCAGCACGCATGAAGAGTAGACTTTCGAAGCAGCAGCTTACACATTGGCAATCAAGAAATTATATCGTACAATGGAGAAAGTCTGGGCACGGAAGAAATTGACTGAAGAAGAGAGCCAAACCATAATCGAACAAGAACTCGTCTCCGGAGGGTTTGAAGAAGTCTACATCAGTGGGTTCAGAGAACTGGTCAAATCCATTGGCCCGGTCGAAGCACTGAGATATTTACAAAGGAAGCCACTCCCCCAATATGACCCTCGCAGAGTTCGCCTGTTATCAAAGCCCAGTGAATATATTCGAGTTCCGGTAGGTGCTCAATCATCCCACCAGGCGCAAGATGCACGCCTACGTCCGGAAAGATCCTTCACCGACGAAGCTATCCTAGTCGACTCCCCGCCACGTACTACCGCTGTACATACTACCACTATCCTTGAAATAACATCCACACCTTCTACTCCTCTCTCACCTCATGTTTCACCAACCCATCCTGTATCCCCTGCAAACCCACCTGCTTCTCCAACAGCCACACCAGTCCACGGCAACATAGCCGCACCCTTTGCCCTGCCCATTCATGCCACCATGCCCGTACCCACCCCACCTCGTCTACATGTTAACCCCTTCACCCCTTCATCCTTCCCATCTTTTCCCCCACCTTTAAGACACCCTTTCACCTTTCTAACCCCACTAACCTTCTCACCAGTTTCACCTCCCCAACCCACCGTAACCCCTATTTCCCCTTTTCACCAAGCTGCTCCAACCATTCCCCCTGTAAATTACTCTACATTTGTAAATCCCGTCTTCACACCTACACAACCACCCACATACACACCGCTTTTCACAGTCACCGCACTTGACACGTCCAATGACATGGACATATCACCACCCACCGCACCAGCACCCACTCCACTCACAGCACCATCATATTTAGGTACGTCACAATTTTCCACGATCACCACCGCATCCACCTTCCCAACCCCATTTCCCATTCCCGCTGCATCTACTCCCACTGCATCCTCACTTAGCACTCCATTACTATTATCGCCAACCATAGACACTGCACTTCAACAAATGTTCACATGCATGTCACAAGTACGAGATGAGTTCGCATCTCTGGGCAACAACTATCAACAGCTGCAGAGGACGACAAATGAATTACAGTCGCAGCTTAATTCATTATCGATCGAGAATGCCTCGTTAAATACGCGATACCAAGAACTAAGAGAGGCATATCATAAGCTAGAGCTAGAAAGTGAAGAGAAAACAAAAGAAGCCACTGCTGATTTGGACAACCTGCTTCGAGCCCAAACAATTAGAAACGCGACGCTGACAAGGAATATGGGCCTACTCAGGAGACACCTAGCCGCAGCCCAGGAGGAGAACGTGAGACTCCAAGCGCAGAATAGAGAAAATTTGGAAGCAGCATTGGATCATCCAGAACAACCATTAAGTCCTAGCAGATTCAAGGCAATCCCATCCGAATCGATGCGGATGTTGCTAGATGACCACGTTCGACTGCTAGAGGACTATGATCGAATGAACGAAGAGCATCAGAAGCTAAAAGAAGATCACAAGTTACTACAGCTCAGAGAACCGGCACCACAACAACTACCAGTGGCAGCAGAAGTACCAGAACCTGTGGACCCCTCTCCTGAGCTCATAGAGGAACTAAACGCATTACGGGCCCAGGTAGCCACTCTCCAATCACGCATAGAGGTATACGAAGCACCACCACGGCCTGATTCCCCACCGGAGATCCCAGCTGACGACGAGAACATAACCATTCCGGTGGAGGAAACGTTTGAAGAAGCATACGAGCCAATACCCATCCCAGGCGGACAAGTCACGGCCGAAGGCCAGATGACCTATGAACTTCCTACCCCCGCGTGGATGAAAACGATCGAAGAACTTGGAACGACACATTCGGCCAGAGTAGAGGCACAGTTACATGCCATGGCCATGATAGAAGAGAGAATCTTACAATCCCCCTTCTTTGCTCAGTTGGCCCCCCGACGCTATATATCTGGGCATGAGCTGCAGTATAAGCCATACTTCATGTTAATGGTTGAATATCAGCTAGCTATAGAGAAAGAAACCGGCATGAAACCCACGCATGCTACACAATTCGAGCCGGCGGACTTGCCACCAAATGCGCAAAGAGGAGAGATCCATCAACCGGATTGGCGCAAAGATCTACTCCAAAAGTACCCAGAAATGATGAGCACATGGGTGAAAGCGCCCTTACATTTAAAGTATAATCCTTGCTGGGGACCAGTACCACGACGCCGCTCCTGGACTGCATTCGCTATCAAAGTACAAAACAATAGGCAGTGTCAGGATTGGCTGAATTACCCCTACTTCAAGCCACCTACCGAGTTGCCCACTGTTGGCTATATGATGGCTACAATCCGTCACTGGCTCCCTCGCCTGAAGCATATGAATGATATCGCAGCGCATATGACTGTCAAAATTTTTGACATGATGCAAATGATATTTAAAGTCTTCCGACGCGTCAAGGCACCGCATGTAAACACCCCGGGATTTGAGCATGGTAACTTTGATCTAGTATATGACATGAGCACAACGCCATCGCTCCGGGTGTGTTATGCCTGGCACTGTAGGATAAAATACCTCCCGGCATGCTACAAACAAACCTTTGAAGAGATGTTCACCACCGGGTTTTGGGAATACCATTCCGAGGTATTCATCAGCAGGCCCACACATTTATTGCAACTTTTTGCCTGTGAGCGAATGGTTTATTCCACGCATTATCAACTCCCGCCACCCGACGAACCGCAACCGATTGACTGGGAGAAGCTCGAGGCTGATCTGGCCCGAGGCATTCGAGTATCTGAGCACACCCTCGCTCACGACCTCCTACAAAACTACATCCGGCAGACCGCACAACAAGGTTCTGTCGAGGACGACAGAAGCGAGAGGGAGGGGGGTGTTGGAAACAGTCAGAGGCACAGTCAGAGGCACAGACGACATGGAAGCATGTAAAGACGGAGCAGGGAGCCAGTCGGATCATTTTTTCAAACAATTATGTTTTTATTACCTCTTCAAACATCCAACAGTGATTTTCATCACTCTTGTAACATATGTAATATAGACAAAACCCCATTTTGTAATTCATAGCTCCATTTTGTGCAAGCCGAGGAGTCCTCGAGCTTGAGGAGCTTAGGTAGAATATGCGTACCAATTTTCGTTATTTTTAGACATCGTTTACCCTTCCAAATAGCCTCTAGGACCTATTTTTTAACTATGACGGTCACTAGATGTGAAACCGGTCAAAACTAGTCTAGAAACTATAAAAAGAGCTAGAGAGCTCATTTTTGAGGTTGGTTCATGTTGGCTAGTGTGAGCTTAGAGCTAGTTTGAGCTTGTAATAGTGTTCTTGAGTAATAGAGCTAATTTCCCACCTTCCATTGTGTCTTGCTTGTCTCTTCATTGTGTGTGTGTATGTGTGTGTGTATCTTTGTGCTTCTCACCTTCACTCTCACATCATCTCTCATTCACGATCTTCATATCACTCCTATCTCTTCCGCGGATTGACATTAAGGAGGTGAAGCTTCTTAACGTGGTTCTCACCATTGTGCTAAAGCAACACACCCCTAACAGAACTCTGTTGTATAGGGTGGTCGATATAATACTAGATGACATAAGTGGCCAGCTCGTGTTCACTGAGCCTTAACCCTCTTGCCAAATCAGCTTGCAAGGCATCCCAATCGATGGAACTGGGGATGTCAAGCTGGGGGGTCGTGTAATATTCAGAATACATAGCCTGCTCACATGCAAATAAGTGAAGCAGGTTTGTTGGCTTCGGTGCAAACACCTCTGAGTGATATTCCTAGAATCCTATTTTAAACATGTCTTCAAAGGCCTATTTGTAACATGCAGGGAGGTATTTTATACGTGCATGCCAAGCATAGGTGACTCTAATGCTTGGCGTAGTGCTCATGGCATACATTAAGTCGTAGTTTCCATTGGTGAAGCCTGGTAGAGCTACTTGTGGTGCTTCTATATTGTAGAAAGTTTTGAGCACGATTTGCATCATATCCAAAATTTTGACCATCATTTGCACCGTGACATCTGGCATTGCTTCAGGCAAGGGATCCAGTGGTGGATGTTGGCCATCATGTAAGCAATGGAGGATGGTCCCTATGGTGGTGCAATGTATGGATAATTAAGCCATTCCTTCCACTAGGCATTATTTTGTACTTTAATATTAAACACTTTCCATGATCTATGCCATGGAACTGGACCATAATATGGATTGTAGATAAGATGTAGAGGTGCATGGTTCCACATATGCAGCATTTCTGGATAAGTTTCTAAGAGCTTTTGCCACCATGTTGGTTGATAGATTTTGCCTTTCTATGCCTTTGCTGGCAGGTCCTCGGGATGAAACTGGGTTGTGAAGGTGGGAATCTTTCGCATGACTCTCTATATTTTCGCATTATAATATGCAAGAATGACAAAGTAAAGTCAATACTCAAGTTTTGATGATGTGATGAGGTGCTTGGGTGCCAAGTTTTGGAAATAACTAGATTGTAGCACTGTTTCTTCTATGATTCGCATTGCCTGATTTTGCACCATTGTGCGATCTTCATGAGTACGCCCGATTTCTTCCACTTGTCTTAACCATGAGGATCATGGAGCTTTGAATGTGTCCTAGCCTTCTTTTGTTATCCGTCCACTCGCAATGGGTTCAGGGTTGTAGTCATCTTCAAATGTATGTTCTACTAGAATTGAGATGGTTTCTTCTTATGCGGAGGCCTCCGGTGGGGATGGTGGACTTTCGTATTGCAGGAGTTGTGTTTGTAATTCTTTGACTTGTTGTTTGAGTTCCTGTACTCCTTCTGAGTCAATAATGGTTGAAGAGGTTGATATGGTGGTTAGGGGGACAACTGGAGTGTCTAACATTTGTTGGTACTGCAATTGATCCAATTATTCTGATAATTTGTCATGGGCTTCAAGTAGGTTAGCATAGTCTTCCAGTATGATTTTAATATTCTCTATGGGTAGAGCTTGAAATTTTGAGGGACTGATGGGTGCCCCTAGTGTACTCTCTATGGCTGCTACTAGATTTTCTTGATTTTGTATCTGCAACCATCAGTTTTCTTCCTGAGTTGTGGCGAGGTGGCTTCGTAGTAGTGCCATGTTATGTTGTAGTTTAGAATTATGTTCCATCTATGTTCGTAGATGACTTTCAACTTTTTGCATGGCTTCGATGTCTACGTTCTGCAACTTTGATTCCAATGTGTTGTTGGCTTCCTGTAATGTATGAAATTGCATTCGTAGCCTCTCATTGTCTTCCTCCAGTATTGCGATGCGTTGTTGTAATTCTACATAGTGTGCTTGTAATCTCTTGTTATGTTCCTCTAGCTGAATGTACTCTATCCTTAGCTATGACATACACTAAAGCATAGTGTCAAATGCATTATTTATAGATGAATATGCAGTTTGTACATTGGTTGATGCAAGGGAGAGGGAATGGGGAATGGGGAGTGTGAATGTTGTGTCTACTTCAGATGTGTGTGCAGGTGAAGTTGGTGGGGGGGAATGAGGGATGCTGGAAGTGTGGGGGGTGGGGGAGGTGTTGTGGGTGGTGAAATGTCCATGATGTCAGACATGGAGGTGAGAGTAGTGTCTACCATCTACATTGGAATGGTAAGTGGTGTGTGTGTGTGATCGTGGTGAATAAGTGTGAAGTGGGTGCTAAGAATAACATTGGTGGAATGGTTGAGACATGGACTGGGACATTCTTGAGAAAGCAGCCGTCTAGATGGCTTGAAGGATTGGTGGGATGGAGGTGGGGATGTAAGAGCTTGGAGGTGGGAATGTGTAGCTCAGTGATGAGTAGCATCTCCTTTAATGTCAATCCGGGAAGACGTGAGGATGGTATGAAGACCTCGAACAAGTGATGGCCCAAGTGCGTGAGTGAGAAGCACACTAACATGCACACTCATACACACACGTGCACACACGGAAAGACAAAGAGAAAGACAATAGAGCTCTTTTAGATTACTTCAAAAGTGCTCATACAAGTTCAAATCTATTACAAGCTAACCTAAAAAATGAGCTCTCTAGCTCTATTTATAGTTTTTTATTAGCTTTTGGCCCTATCCAGACCTAGTGTCCGGCCCAGTTAAAAATTAGGTTATAGGGCCTATTTGGAGGCTCAAACGGAGTCTAAAAATCATGAAAATTGATACGATGATACTTCTAATACTCCTCAAGCTCGAGGACTCCTCGGCTTGCACAAAATGGAGTTACAAAAAGGTGAAATGGTATTTACAATGATTTTTAGTTATGAGAATCACTGTTATGAGGGTGTTGATTTGGAAAAATTTGAATGGCTTACTTGCCAGATCTTCGTTGACTACTTTGTCTGCTTGTGCCTTCTCTCTGCTCTGGCTCCCTTCTTTGGCTTCCTTGTCTTATGAGTCCTTGGGTGGGTGCTTTGACTGCTGCCAACACCCCCCCCCCTCTCTCGCGTCTATCGTCTTTGACAGACCCTTATCGAGCTGAGCCTTGGACATAGTATTGAACCACATCTGAAGCAAGGTGGTGTTCTTCTAGTCGCAGCCCCCGTGCTAGGTCTGTTAACAATGCATCCCAATCCACTGGACCTGGAATGTCTGGATGTGGCACCCGCAATTGATCTGAGTGGATGGTCCTCTCCACAATGCATAGTTGGAGGAGATGTGAGGGCTTGGGTACAAATATTTCTGAGTGATATTCCCAGAACCCTGTGACGAACATCTCCTCGAAGGTCTACTTGAAGCAAGCTGGGAGGTATTTTATTCTAGCGTGCAAGGCATATATTACCTTTATTGAGGGGGTGGTGCTCATGTCATATACCAGGTCTAGGTTGCCTGCAGTGAAGCCAACTCTTGAGAAATGGGGGTCTTTGATGTTCTTGAATGTTCTGAATGTGATCAGCATTAATTCAAAGATCTTCATGCACATCTGTGCCATCACATCAGGGGTGTTCCGTAGTCGAAGGCTCCAGTGACGGATTATAGAAATCATGTAAGCAACAGTGGGAGGTCCTTGTGGAGGTGCTAGATAGACATAATTTAACCACTTTGCACAGCCTTTGACATCCTTGACAGCAATGGTAAACTCGGGCCAGGTGTGTCTTCGGAAGACTGGAACATAACAAGGGTTGTATTTGATAAATAGCGGCATGTTATTCTAGGTACGAACCATTTCAGGGTAAGTTTCTAAGAGTCGTATCCGCCAGGTAGGTTGATGAATGGATCCTTTCTTAGCACTCTCAGGGATATCATCCGGGCCGAATTGTGTGGCAAAAGTCGGGGCTTTGCCACATCGTCGTTGAACCGCATTGTAGTCAGCCAGGAGAGCACAATATGGAACGTATTGATCATCGTTAGTGCCTATCTAGCGGTGGTGTGACATGTTTCGAAAGTATTCTGAGTTTATGATGGTGTCCTCCAGTTTAGCCATTGATTGGATTTGGACTGCCACTCGATCTTCATGTGTTTTAGCTGTCTTTTCAAGTTTCTAAAGCCATTCAGGTGCTTCGACTTCCAGGGTGTCCATTCCTTCCGAGGTTTGCTGACCTCCTGGCATCGGCATAGGAACATATGGTTCCTCATACGATTCATCCACCTCAATGGGCACCAATTCATCTGGCTCTGATTCTATAATTGGAGAGGGTTGTCTTTCATGCTCAAGTAGCTTCTTTTGCAATTCTTCCACCTGCTCCTTTAATGCCTTTACTTCCTCTTAAGTCGATGCTGTCTCTATGACCTTGGGTTGTTCCTCCTGTTCCTTGAGTTGGCGGCGTAGTGCATCTCGTTCCTTTTCCATATCATCATGTGCTTCTAATAGATTGGCATAGCTTTCCAGGATTGTCTTCATTGTATCTGAGGGGACTGCTTTAAACTGTTCTGGGTCAATCTCGTGGGGGGAGCCTTCCATTGCGGCTTCTAGGTTTTCTTCGTTTTGCTTCTGCAGGCGCTTGTTCTCTTCAAGGGCGGTAGCCATGTGTTTTCTGAGTAGGGTCAAATTACGCCGGACTCTTAGATTATCTGTTTGGTAGACTTTGAGTAAAGCTTCAAGTTGTTTGACGCCTGGCAAATGTGATGGTTGGGGTGTCTCCAGGAGGGTTTGATGGGCCTGTTCGAGTGTGGTGTAGTGTTGATTGAGGTCAGCGTTTTCGTCCTCTATCGTTGTAAGCCACCTCTGTAGTTGTTGGTGATTCGTAGTTAGTTGACGATGACGGTCTTCGAGAGCCTGATACTCACTCTGTAGTTGATACACACATTGATGTAACCTCGAAAATGCATTATTTACATTAAAGAATGCAGGGAAAGGAGAGGATGCAGGGGGAATGGGGAAGGGAAAGGGACTCGTGAATGATGTGGAGTCAAGTGGTGATGTGGGTGGAGGGGGTATGGGAGATTGGGGCTGCGTGGGGGGAGGGAGTGGTGCTGTGGCTGGTGATGTTTCCATGGTGTCAAACGTGTGTGTGACCGTGTTTCCATGGTGATGTTTCCATGGTGTCAAACGTGTAGATGGGGACAGTGGGTGGGGTGGATGTGATGTTCGTGAATAGTGTTGTGAAAGTGGGCATGGTAACTCCTCCGAATTGGATGTTGGGAGAGAGAGGAATTCCCATGAAATATGTGGTAATGGTGGAAGTGGGGGTGGTAGTGCCATGTGGTGAAGTGAATTGTGTAGTGAGAGGTGAGGAGTGTGGTGAGAGTGGTGCCGCCTGATGTTCTTCTATTTGTGTGGTATCTCCTGGCGCTGATACATCGATGTGAATTTGCTTGCCGGATCGCATGGGACGGGTTGGCACCCGTTTCTCAAAGCGTTGAATATAAGCCATAGCTGAATGAATGGCTTCATCCAAGCCCACCGCGTCCGCGTGCAAGTTCATGGATTCAATAAACATTTCATCCACGCCTTCCTCTCCTAACATTTGGCTCATTAGCACCTTTCCTGTTTTGAGCGACAGTTTGTGTTGTTCTTGGACTCGCTTCATGGTTTCATACAATCTTTTTATTTGTGCCGAAGAGGCTGGGGCACTTGCTAGTTCTGAAAGTTCGTCATATTCTTGATCATGTTCCTCATTTGCTTCTTCTTCTTCTGTCTCTTCTTGATCCTCTTCTACCTCTACCACTTCCGGTTGGGTTGGGGCTGAAGTTGTTGTAGTGGGTTGTGGTCCTTGGGTCTTCTCTGCTTCTGTCTCGAGGTTAGATTCATTGATCAGCCTAGCAATTTCTTCATCAGTGAGATCATTCAAGTTGTAGCCCTATGGAAACTCCAGGTCAGAAGGGATTGGAGGGAAAACTAGATTAGGTCCTTCTATACTCTGTCTAGGCAAGCGAATTGTAAACGGACGAACACGTCGCGTTTGTGGAGGGGTCACTTCTAGTGTGGTGGTGGCTCCCCTTGCTTGGGCACACGGTAACTGGATTGTACCTCTCATTTTCTTTGATGGAGGACCCGTTGTGGATAGTCGTCTCTGGAACTCCTGAGCTCTGGACCACACTAGTGCTCTTTGAATGGGTACATCATAAGCTAAGCATCTATAAATTATTTTTGTTAATGCACATCACCCATGAAGCACGTTCTTCTGTTTCTTATTCCATCGCTGATGGGCTAGGTGGATTTGATCTATGATCCAGTGTGGTAGATTAATTGTGAGATCCTCTGTCTCTGCCAAGTACAAGCTAAACTAGATCTTTTTTGGTGGCATAGTGAAGCGTTCTTGGGCGGGGAAAGCGAAGTGTTGCATGATTGTTCGTAGGTGGAGAGCGATGGTTGGTGTCATTGCTACCATGTCCTTCAATTTGTTGAGATCCTTGTGCTTCATCCTGCCTGGAATCATTGTTTCCTTCTCAGTGGGAATATGCATACCTTGCATGTTATGCTTCTCGTACTAAATTGAGGGTCAATTTGAATCTTTTGAGTTCGTGGCCTGGGGTCAGTGAGGGTAGCACGAAAGTACTATCACCTCCCTTAGCCCTGCTAGGGGTGATGGTACTGATAAGGTAGGAGCAGTGCAGTAAATCTGGCTTAGGTAAATGTGCTCAGAAATAGCCATCCAAACCCGCTTTGGTCCATACCGATCGCATTATTTCTGCATTTTGGCATTGCTCGAACTCACGGGTGAAGAAATGATATCGTCCCCATTTGCCATTAAACTCAAGTTCTGCCTCCCAAAAGTAGGTGTCGTCTCCCAATGGCCCTGCAACATCACTGAACCAATGTGCGTGTTTCCCCACTTGAGAAGTGTGCCCCTGAGGCGGGTCCTGAATAGGAAGCACATGCACAGCTCTAAGTTCTTGAGGCCTCTCAGTGAGTTGTGGTTCAAGAAGGAGGGTTTCAATGTCCACTATCTGGGCGCTAGACCCTGCCTGGGAACTGGTGCCTCCGGCTTCTGCCATGTTACAGCTTGCTTGCTAGTTCTGTGAGAATATAGAAGCATGCGTTAACATTGTAAAGGACAAGGTAGAACAATTTTTGTCCCCATTACAACATTAACATAAGGTGAATGATGAGATAGTAGATCAGTGAGTGCTCGATGATTGTGTGTGTTGTTAGTGAACACGTAGTCCTATGAGCTAAGTGAAGAGATGCAGTGTGAGAATGATGCAGTTAGTAGGTGGGGATGACTTTACAAATGGGGTCAGGGGGGTTTATTAGAAGCTTTGGGCTGCCAAACACAGTGGATGACTTTCAGTTTTGGTCTTTTGGAGACTCTAGAGGGCTTTATGAGGGTGTCTGCTTGGAAATGAGGCTTTTTAGGGACCCATTTACAAGTGATTTCGCTCGTGCCCATGGGTAAATATGTATTTGTGTGTATCAAATAAGAGGGGGCATCGGCTATTAGAGCGAGTGAACCATGTCATGCATGGTGTGATTTGTGTGTAGCTATTTGAGCCTGCAAGCAAGCCTTAGGCACCCAAATTTGTCTTGATTGTGGGTCAACCTTCATCGACTTCTTGGGTACCCAGATAGACTTTATTTTTACAGAAGAATTTTTGGAAGAGTTTTTATTAGTGTCTGGTCATTGATCATTAATAGGAAGTTGAGTTAGTTATTGTGGCTTGATCGCAATAGGATGCTCGCCTTTCCGCACCCACACTTGTTTTGATGGTTGAGACACCATGCTTCGTATTTTCTTTTGGCTTCGAGCATAAGTCGTCTGCTTCTTCTCCCTTTTATCTGCCTCTGGTTGCTGCATCCCGATGGCCTTTGGAAAAGAAGGGAGTTCCATTGTATCCTTGACTTCTGTGTTGCGATCATCATCCCTCTGCATCACATAGTTTTGGACAAGAATAGCATGGTCATCTTCATGTGGACTCCTGGAAGGACCAGGAGAATGTGTCTTTCCTAGTTCCTTGAGTGCTCCATTGTCTAACTCAACTGTAATTTGACACTGATTTACCCATACCTGAAGAAGTCCACTTCTTAGGTTTAGGTTGACTGCATGATCATAGATCTAGTCTTGACCCAAGACAAGAGGCTCAATGAGATCCTCATCTTGACACACTAGTACTTTAACTGTTAGTAAAACATCTTGAATGTAGAGGGGAAGTTCCACCTCGCCCATGCAAGGGGTTTCCACTCCTCCCAATCCTATGAGATATGCTTCCATAGGATTGACTTTTAAGCTCAATTCTCGATAGTAAGAAAGTTTAACAGCACTAGTGGCTGCACCTGAGTCAATCAAGGCCCTTATAGCCCTTGCACTCTTTCCTTGTCCTATCTCTAAGGTTACAAAAGGACGTCGGTCAACTATTCTATGGGGACTTACACTTGAGACTTCACACATAGCCATATGATATCCCGGGTCCGCATAGTCATCTATCCTAGGCTGATCTCTACCCTGTCTTCTTAACTTCATCTTTCGGATTCGCTCCAATGCTTCTGCCTGTGCTTCTTCTCGAATTCACTTTTCCTCTTCTTTATGTTTCTTTGCAGTATTGAGTCGATTTAACATCTCCTCAGTGAGGGGTTCTTGATATAGTTTGACTCTGCATCCACTTATGTAACTAGGGAGAACATCACCTTCGAGTGTAGCTAATTGGACTGCTCCACTTGTGGATATCCTATTGATAATCATGGGTCCATAGCCACGCTTTTCTAGCTTTCTTGCATGTTGCTTCAACGTGTAGACTAAAACTAGGTCTCCTGCTTTCAAACCCTTATCCTTCACATGGGCATCAAAGTATGCCTTCTGTCGTTTCTTAGCTGCATGTATCCCTATGGCAGCCCTCAGTCTTGTTTCACCTAGCCGTTCAAGGTCAAAGATTCTAGAGGAAAGCTCATGGCCTGTCCACTCGTGCTCTTGTGCTACTTTCAATGTAGGTATCAAGAAGTCCAATGGTAGCACTGCATTTTGGCCAAATACCATCTGAAAGGGGGTGGTTTGGAGTACCGTTTTATAGGCAACTCGGTATGCCCAAACAGCATGGTGTAGCTGTTTGTCCCAATCAAAGCATTTATTATTCACTAATTTTGTCAGTACATTGCAGAGAATCTTATTTGTGCTTTCAGCCTGGCCATTAGCTTGTGGATGGTAAGGAGTAGACTTCTTGTGTATCACCAAGAATTCTTGGAGAAGGTTTTCTATGACTTCATTCAAGAAGTGAGTGCCTCTATCACTTACTAGCTCTATGGGTAGTCCATATCTCGTGAATACATTCTCGAATAGGAACTTAGCTGTCGTTTGAGCATCATTCTTCGTTGTGGCTTTCACTTCTATCCACTTGGTCAGGTAATATGTGGCAACAATGATATACTCAGCATGTGAACCCTTAGCTGGGGGATTAATAGGACCAACAAAGTCTATCCTCCACTTAGAGAATGCTCGTCCACCCATCATAGGTTTCAAAGGCATCTCATCTTTACGTATAGGATACTGAGTTCGCTGACAGACATCACACCTCTTCACATAGGTATGTGCATCCATGTTGAAGGGTAGGCCACCAAAGACCTGCAAATAGTATAGCCTTGATCACCCGATCTAGGCCAAAATGTCCTCCTGCTACACCTTGGTGAGCAGTTTCCAAGATCTTGAGATATTCACTCTCATGGACACATAGTCTCAGGTAACCATCTTTACCACGCTTGTATAGATTATCACCAATGAGTGAGTAATCTAGGGCTTCTTGTTCTAGACTTCTTTGTCTGGCCAATGTCATATCTTGTGGGAATGTTTTCGTCCTTAGGAAGGCTACTAGTGGTTCACTCCAATCTGGCACTATGGACACTTGATAAAGAGTGGCATGCTCCACCGGTGGTTTAACACTACAGACTGGGCATTCCTTACACAACTTATGAACATCTGCTCCATAGTTGGCCAATGCACTCCGAATCTCCTTAGTGTCTGTAAAGTTCTTTGCCTCGAATGGTGTTTCTCTAATGCACCTACATGTGCTAATTGCAACCATTTTGCGTACTCGTCCTCTTCCACACAACAAGCAAATATCCCTTGATCTGTCTGTTTGTACATACTTCCTGCCATGATATGGTACTTCTGCGCTTTTACTTCCTTCCTGTCTTGAGTGTTTATGACTGGATGGTTAGGCTCGTATGTCAATATTGGCACTAATGGCTTAGCCCACTGAGGTACCACTTCCAAATTAAACAAGTAAGCATCAGGAAGGTCATCTGACACTCCTTGTGGGGCCTCTCCCGATGTGAGCCTTGAGAGATGATCTACCCTCAAATGAGTCTTCCCTTTCCTCACCACTACCTCAAAGTCATATTCCATTAGTAAGAGGAACCATCTTACTAATCTACTTGTATTGCATGGCTTGTTTACCAAATACAACAGTGCTTGATGATCGGTAAAAAATTTAAACTTATTTGCAAGCAAATAGTGTCTAAACTTTTTAACTGCATATACCATGCCTAGTCCTTCTTGTTCAGTGGTGGTATAATTTTGTTCAGCTGCATTCAATTGTCTACCAGTGTAGGCAATTGGAAGATCCATATTACCTTCACATGTAGGTTGTGAGAGTACACATCCAATAGCATAATTTGATGCATCCACATGAACATGAAAGGGCTTATTCCAATCTGGTGTGGTCAAGATTGGTGCTAAACATAATCGTCGTTTAAGCTCATTGAAGGAGTTCTCACACTCTTCAATCCACTCGAAATGGGTTAAAAGTCCGTACAGAGGCTTTGCTATGATGGCATACATGTGTATAAACCGTCGGTAATAACCACAATGCCCCATGAAAGCTTGTACTTCCTTGACATTCTTTGGCCTAGGTAACTCCGCAATAGTTCTAACTTTTTCCTCGTCCGTAGATATGTCGTTCTTTGACACTATGTGTCCTAGAATCTTGCCTTGCCTGACCATGAAAACACACTTTTCTGGGTTCATACAGACTTGATATTCCCTGCATTTGTCAAAGATTTGTCTGAGTTCAGGAATATGTGTTTATCTAACGTTGGAATGAACACAAAGATCGTCAACATAGACCTCGAAATTCTTCCTCAAGAACTCTTTAAATACATGGCACATCAGTCTCCGAAAGGTTGCAGGAGCATTGGTAAGCCCAAATGGCATTACTCGAAAGGCAAATATGCCCCACTCTGTGGCAAAAGCCGTCTTATGCTGATCTTCTGGAGCAATGGCTACCTGATTGTGGCCAAAAAATCCATCAAGGAAGCTGTACACTTCCTTTCCAGCTACTCTCTCTAGTAGATGCTCAGTGATAGGAAGCGGATAATTATCTCGAATAGTGGCTGCATTAACCTTCTTCAAATTAATGCACACACGTAGCTTTCCATTCTTTTTGGGAACTACGACAATAGGGGATACCCACTCAGTGTGCTCAATTTCATAGATGAATCCAGCCTCTACCAGTCTATCTATCTCCTCCTTGATCTTAGCAGCGTAGTTATCGTTATAAGTGTATGGCTTCTTCTTGGATGGTTTGGCATCTGAGGTCATGGGGATTGTGTATGAGCATATGTCAGGGTCTACACCTTTTAGATCCTTATAGCTCCAAGCGAATACATCTCCGTACTCTCTTAGAAAAGATATCAACTCTTGCTCTTCTTCTTCCATCAGGTCATGGCCTATGTAGGTGCATCTCTCTTCTCCTTCTTCTATGGCTACCACTATTTTCTTGGTGGTTTCTTTGTTATCATAGGCCTCTCCTGACTGTGCCTCGCATTTAGGCATTCTTATCATGATCCTCCTGTCATCTATCTCATACTTCTTAAAATTGTCAGGGACCTCAAACAAAGATTCTTCTTCTTCTGGTGTGACTTCTCTCTTCTTCCTTTTTTTAACTTCGCTCTTGGGGTTCACTTGGGAGGTTAACCTCACATCATTCGTGATTTCTCCATGTCTCTGAGGGTAAGCTTCTACTTCATAGAAGTATTCTTCATCTGATGCAAAAGGTGGGTCCATAATGATTGACTCTAGATCGGAGTCACTTGCATCCTCAAATGCATCAGGGCTAGGTTTGCATTCTTCAAGAATTGAGTCTCCCATGATTGGCTCTATGGAGAAGACTGAGATGTCATAGCCGTCCTCATCACAGTGGGGTGTTCATTGTTCTTCATTGATGGCTACATCCATTGTTGCTAAAATTTCTGCCCAACCGTGAGGTTCAAATTCTTCGTCAGGAAATACTATAGGTGCATAGGCTGGGTCTTGAATTGATCTATGGGTTTCCTTCGCACCTATCTCTCTGGCTTTTTCTCTCTTCTCTTCTTCTACTGCTACTTTACACATCCATAAGTGAGTGTCTTCATGCATCCATGAGGATCCTGATCCTATGGAATGCACTGACTCGGTATCATCTTTAGCTCTATGGATGGGATTCCATTCGATAGGGGGTACATCCCTATGAGAGTAATCTTTGAGATTCACTTTGGTCGTGACACCTAAGTGTTGCAAATACAAGGAATTGGTTCCCCAATCCTGTACCACCTGCAACTGTCGCATAAATGGTCTTCCAAAAATCATCTCATAGGCATGGTTCTTTCTAAAATCACATATGGCGAAAGTCTGCTCAAACGCAACACCGCATGTAGTGAGAGTTATTCCTTCTAACAGCCCTAAGGGTCTCTCTATGTGATCGTCAGCCATCTGCAATTTCATCCTCGTGGGCCTGAGTGCTGGCTTGCCCCAACGTTTCCATAGGGAAGTGGTGGCAATTGCAACTCCTGCACCAGAGTCCAGAATTGCCTTGGTTGTGTATCCTTGATGGGTGATGGGAAGATAGGTGTTTCCTTCTTCTCCTTCACTCATGTCTCCTATCTTGTCCAAAGGTATCTCTGGCACTGTTCTATGAGAACCTACCTGAGAACGAGGTTTGGCTACCTCTGGTACTTGTTTAGCTACATGTTTCCACAATTCTGGCCTAACCTTGAGTAACTCTTCTAAAGTGAGATTGCACTGCACTTTAGTATCCTTTACTACCTCAGTATTCCTAGGTATGACTGAGTCTTCGTTTCGTACCATGACCGTGGGTGCTCTCATACAAGCAGACTTTGCTTCCCATGGGCCTGTGAAATGGGGCAACTCCTGTAAGGAGTTAGACTCGAAGTCTAATCTCTCTTGAGATTGTGTAATCTCTTGCTCCTCATAAATGGAAGGAATATCTTGTGGGAATTGATCATGCACGTCATCTAGGGAGGAGGGACTTCACTTTCTTTAGCCCATTTCTCTTCTTGAATCTCTCGCACAAACTCTGGTGTGTACCGATTCATAGAAGAAGAGGTGTCTAGTTCCGTGGAATTAGGCACATAAGCTTCCTGGGGGGGAATGCTTATTCTTTTACTTGCCTCATCTCTCCCTTGAGAGTTTTCTTCCTTGGCAGATCTTGCAATTATGCTCTCTAACTTCTCTAATAGTCCATCTAAGTGCAATTGTGCCTTAGCTGAGCAAGAGTAGTTGAAGAGGCGACTGGCTTCAAACATGGTCTGAGCCAATGCGACCATTTTTGCACAAAGCTTGGTTATTTCTATCTCTAAGTCAGCTCTAGGGTAGCACTTGTCGTGATCCGTCACGTTTGGCCCTTCTTGGATTCTGGCCTGATATGCCTTAAGCATCATGTCTATGTCTTCTGGAGTGGGGTCAGCTAATACTGATCCTACTCTAGGGGGTGGTGGAATTGTATGAGGTGGGTTGAATGATGGTGGATTTGATGGTGATGGGGATGAAGGTGGTGGTGGTATGTGAGAGTTTGTTTGAGAGGTGAGTTCAACAATTTTGGCTTTTGTTTCTCTTATGCTTTCTTCTAAATCGTTCATCTTTTTAGACCATTGTCTTTTCATTCTCTTCCAGCTATCTTTCCAGGCTCTCGACCGTTTCTTGGCTATGCTCTCAGTTTCACTAACCTTTGCACTCTTTTCTTGTCCTAACCCTTGGTTCTGTTGCAAAGCCTGAGCTCTAGTGACCACCTGTACTGGTGCAATGGAAGTTACACTTCTTGTAGTGTCTACTACTAACCCAATAACATTAATAGGAGTGATTTTTGGCATATTATTGGGATTCTTTGGGCAATCTCGTAAGAGATGCTCCTTTCCACAATCTTGACAAAAGCCCTGGATTGTTACTGACTAGGGTTGTGTGGGTGCAGGGATGGGGCAATCACGAATGAGGTGATCTCCCTAACATCTGTAGCATGGTCCTCTAGGGAATGGGGGTCTTACTTGCCTGGGTTGAGGTCTAGGGTTGGGATGTGTGTACATGATGCTTGCATACTCTGGATCCCAACTAGGTTCACTCGGTTCTTCACTATAGTAGGACTCACCATGTTTAGGAGACTGCATGTAGTAAACCTGGGGGCTATCAATATGTGTAGAGTCAAAGCTATGGTCACTGGGGTCACTTTCTAAAAGTAATGGAGTTAGTGGGACTATAGCTCTATTCAAATTCTCTTCTGCAACTGCATATTTTACAGGAATCACATTGGCTGGAGCAGCAGGTTGTTGGGCAAGCACTGGTTGAGGTCTTTGCTGGGCCTGATAGGGTGGCTGATAGGGTTGCTGGGGCCTTGCATACTGTTGTGGTGGGTATTGATTCTGGTATCTTCCCTATTGTGGATAGGGCTGAGGGTAGGTTTGCTTAACCGCTTGCTTATTGTATGGGCAATCTTGCACAGTGTGATTAGTGTATCTCCGTTCTATGGTGCAGTACTGGCTACTAGGATTCACTTGGGGTTGAGCCATAATGGGACATACGTTTGCCATATGGTCACCTCCACAAGTATAACATCTCTTTACTGGGGCAAATCTTGGGATTTGTTTGCTAGAGACTCCTAACTTCTGAGCTACTTTTTCTACGAGTTCCTCAATAGATGTGGACTGCGAGGAAGAGAGGCTAGTAGAACTATCTGAATCTTTGTAGATTTTGGAAAGTTCTAATTCCTCCCCTAGGTTATCCTCGATGTCGATGCACATGCGTACACACTCTTTGATGGTCTTAGGATCTTTCAAGTACACATATGATCTCAACTTTGTACTCAGCAATCCATCTACGAATAAAGCCACTTGTTTGGCTGGTGTGGGTAACTTAGGAATAGGGCATCTCTCTAAGTATTGCCTAAACCTTCATCCTGCAAGTCTCACGGTCTCTTGAGGTGTCTGCTTGAAGTTATGAATCAGTGAGGAAGTATTATGCCTTATGCCACTCTTAGAGAATTCGGTAATGAATGCCTCTAGAAGTTGGTCTATGTTCCTGAAGTGTCTCTCATTTTATGGTTGAAACCACATCAGAGCGGTGTTCCTAAGGGTTAGACCAAAGGCATTGTACTGCATGAATAGGTCCTCCACTTGTTCAGCTCTCAAGACTTGCCTAAATTCGGCCACATGATCATATGGGTCTCCAGTGCCATCGAAGTAGTTCTTCATGGACTTAACTAGCTGTGTAGGTCTCAAAGTTCTAGTGTGTTCCCTAGGTCTTGGTAGAGGGAATTCATCAGCGTTTCTTTGGTTTCTTGGGGCTCGAGTTCTCTCAGGTTCCATTCTATCCATTTCCGTTCTCGTTCTTTCTCTTCCCATTGGGTTGGAAAAACTCACTTCTGGTCTATCTCTACTTCTATCCCTTGGAGCGCCATGAGCTTGGGATGTTCCAGCCCCTTGATGGCCAAAAGAGACATTAGATCTTGGTTGGGGAAAAATAAATTCTCCCTTCCAAGTGTAGGCATGTCTACCATGCTCTCTGACCACAAAGATCCTCTATGAAGTACTGTCTAGGTAGGTCACTTTGCTTGGGCTATCCGGATCTTTGAACTCATAGATTGTGATCGTTCCTATCTCATTAGGTTGATCAGACTTATATCTCCAAAAGGCTTCATCAGTCTCTCGGTTCAAGAGTAAATCTATGCTCTTATTGACCTGGGGAATCCACTCTGGTGTGATAATTCTAGTAAGAACTGATTTGCCTCGAGGTGTTTTAGGCTCTCCACCTAAGTTCCCTTGCTCTAGGTCACCTATGCCGTCTCTGGGATCACATTCCCGAATTCATCTGTCCTATCTGGGTGACTGGTGACTATGTATATGGTTCCTTCTTTGTCCAGGTATGCTCCATTTTCAAACTTGACAGCTGGATGTTCAATTCCAATGGGTTGGTCAGGGTTTTTAATTTGGACCACAGGTCTTCCTAGGCCGTCCTCATAGATGCTAGCACCTAATCGGTTGGTCCTAAGGTATTCCAGCTGCATCTTGTAGGGGCCTTCTACCCTATGTAAATATGGCACACCTGAACTCCCTGTGGGTCTCTCCATACCATGAGACATTTCGGACTCACTAGTTTCAGAGCTAGGGTAGTGCGAATAGTGGCTCAACTGATGGGCCCAAGACCTAGCAGTATGATTGACACTAGCCTCTGAAGACCTAAGACTCTATCTATCTCTTCCTAGGTGTCATCCTGATCTAAGGTTCATAAGCCCAACTGAATAATCCCAAATTTCCCAAGTACAATTTTCGTTGCTGAATTCTTTTGTATTAGTCGCTTGTTCTTTTTAATTTTCCTTAGGATGTCACTTCTTGTCCAATCAATCTTCGTCGCAAGGAACACTTAAGTTTTATCGTACTTGAGTTGGGTCACTTGATTTAAATTCTTTTCCCTTAGGTTGTCTCGCAAATGGAATTTCTGTGTTCTTGCACTTGACTGATTAGAGTTCTTGGACTTGATTGTGCTTAATGTATCCTTAATTGATCAAAACCTCTATCCGTACTTAGCCTAAGCTAAGGATCGACAGAGGGTGTTGAGAATTTCCAACCATTAGTCTCTCTCCTTGGTTGCCCTTGTGTGCCCAGGAAGCGTGTTCCCAAGCTTGCACTTACTCTTGCTTAGAACTCCCTTCAATGCTCTCCTAGGACCTGTAAAAGTCCCAAGTTAGTTCAAGAATTGAATTCCCTTAAGACAACAGACCATGTTCATTCAAGCAATTCAAAGATCAAATTATTCTTTGGCTTTATGGAAAAGAATCCTAAAGATCCCTTAGTTTTTCTTCCCCCGAGGTATGGTCACTTCAAAATAATATATCTAATAATCCTGATATTAATTTTACTATAACCAGTGGAAGTTTTGGTTGTACTCCCCACAAGCTTTCCAACAAAACAAAAATCACAACAAATGGATTTCGTATGAGAAAGTTATGACCATTCAGGGTTCTAGGGTTAAAACAGGGTTCCAACAGGCTAACAGGCAAACAGGACTTCTCGAAATACTTTTGTAGTGGCGTCACAATGCTCTAACAAATTTCTAATGTTTCCCAAATAATACCCCAAAATAGACCAACTATCCTTGCCCTAAAAAATGGCCGAATTTGCCCGTCAATCGCGATCGAGTAGTCTGTCAATCGCGATTGATATGTCAGTCACGATCGACGTGTCGGTCGCGATTGACTGGTCCATCGTGGCTGTCAATCACGATTGATGGGTCAATCGCGATTGACACGTGGCCCAAAAATTCAGTCGATCGTGGTCAAAGGGTCGTTGACTCTATCGGTCACGATTGATGGGTCGATCGCGATTGACAGGTCCGTCGCGAGGGGGTCTATCGATCGTGGTCAAACAGTCGTTGACTGGGTCAGTCGCGATTGACAGGTCCATCGGGGCTGTCAGTCGCGATTGATGGGTCGATCGCGATTGATGGCTCGATCGCGATTGACATGTGGCGTGCGCAAATTCTGTCGGTCGTGGTCAGTCGGTTGTTGACTCAGCCGGTCGCGATCGAGGTGTCGGTCGCGATTGATAGAGCCATCGGCAAGTGTCTGTCGTCGTTTGTCGATCACGATTGACAAAAAACAGAGGAATTTTAAAATTTTAAGCACATATTTAGGAAGCTCTAGGCATGCAGATCATGATTATGCACTTTTTTTAGCAAAAGGATCATTTTTTCTGTCGGTCACGATTGATAGAGGTCAACGCCTCGGGACCTGCACAGTCAAATTTTTTACCTTATGGAGCTGGTGCAGTTGTTGGGGATGCTGATTCCTGCAAAAAATCTCAGAAAACACAGAATAGCACACACACACAAACGCTCTCTCGCTCTCTCTCACGAATGAAATGAGGGGAATGGTGTGGGTATGGTGATATGACCAAAAAATGGAAAATGTCGCGATGATGGAGATGGAGGTGGGAGATGGTGATGATGATGATGGTGATGAAGATGGTGAAGAAAACAAAAGAAAATAGATAAAAGTGAAGAAAATACCTATGACTTCAACGCCTCAACTCTATGTCTTACCATCACACGCTCGTCCTCAAAGCTCGATCCCCGGCAACGGCGCCAAAATTTGGTGTAGCTCAGTGATGAGTAGCACCTCCTTTAATGTCAATCCGGGAAGACATGAGGATGGTATGAAGACCTCGAACAAGTGATGGCCCAAGTGCGTGAGTGAGAAGCACACTAACATGCACACACATACACACACACACACGGGGCAAGACAAAGAGAAAGACACTGGAGTTCTTTTAGATTACTTCAAAAGTGCTCATACAAGTTCAAATCTATTACAAGCTAACCTCAAAAATGAGCTCTCTAGCTCTATTTATAGTTTTTTACTAGCTTTTGGCACTGTCCAGACCTCGTGTCTGGCCCAGTTAAAAATTAGGTTATAGGGCCTATTTGGAGCCTCAAACGGAGTCTAAAAATCATGAAAATTGATACGATGATACTTCTAATACTCCTCAAGCTCGAGGACTCCTCGACTTGCACAAAATGGAGTTACAAAAAGGTGAAATGGTATTTACAATGATTTTTAGTGATGAGAATCACTGTTATGAGGGTGTTGATTTGGAAAAATTTGAATGGCCTACTTGCCAGATCTTCGTTGAATACTTTGTCTGCTTGTGCCTTCTCTCCGCTCTGGCTCCCTTCTTTGGCTTCCTTGTCTTGTGAGTCCTTGGGTGCTTTGACTGCTGCCAACAGAATGCCATGGATGAAGCTTTGAAAATAGGGAAACCTAGGAATGTGGATCTCATGTCTGGGTGGCCTATGACTGAGGTCATGGAGGTTGGATGTCCTAAGGCAGGCTCCATGAGGAATTCGGTTGTAATGGTGGTGATATGATATAAAGTGCTTTCAAAGGAGGAAAACAAGGTTGAACTAGAAGTAGGACTACAGAAGATGAAGGTTTGCTCTATGGGGTTAGTAGTCGGGATGATATTTACAGCTTCTATTCGAGGAGGTGATGGTGGGGTTGTTGGAGGTAGTGGTTTTGTTGATTCTTCATGGATGACCATGGGTTCATGGCCAAGATTTCCAGTTGCTTGGGAGGTTGTCTCTATTTATTCTGTTATCGTAGTGGTTGCCTCGACTAGTGTGATGGGGATCTGAATGTTTTTGCCTAACCTTGGTCGTGTTTGGAATCTACGAGGATCGTATTGGGTGGGAGGCCTCTGTAGTGTGGATTTTATGGCTTCCACTACACCATAGGTTTTGGCGAGCAGTAGTAGAGTTTTGCTGAATTCAAACTCAACACCAGCCTCTTCCAAGAGCTGGGCCATTAGCATTATGCTGCTCTATTCAGAGAGTAATTGTTGTGCCGATACCCTTTCCATGATTTGGTATAATCTATGGAGTTCTGCAGTGTAGGTTGGGGCTCCAGTCGTTTCTTCTTCTTCTCCTTCTTCTTCTTCCTCGTCTTCACCCTCTGGTCATTCTAGTTGTTGGGATAGGGTCCTTTGTTGATCGTCATCCTAGTGTACATGGCGGCCCTCTATTGATTTACCCCATCTTTGGGAGGATGTGCCTAAAATACTTCATGGGGTAAAAGGGGTAGAAGGGATGTTGTCGACCACTCTACACACTTATCACCTTAGGATGGGCCTAAAAACAAGAGGCTAAAATACTCCATGGGGTAAAAGGGGTAGAAGGGATGTTGTCGACCACTCTACACACTTGTCACCTTAAGAATCACCACTTTTGTCGATCCTCTGTAGTATCACCCTCCTTGTCGGTCCTCGAACTCCAAGCACTTTCCTGATGGAACACTGTTACTCTATGCACAAATCAACCCAAAGGTTCCCTCACTTTAGATCCCTTCTCCAATTCTTTGAAAATACTGACCTTCTCTCGGAATGCCGCTCCTTTTCTAGTGTCTACCTTGCTTTCTATGCACATAAATCTCTCGGTTGTACCCTCTACTCTCTGAGCATCCTCTACTTCATGATTGCATATTCAATAAACTTATGTATGTCCCTAGATTACCACACCTACTTGCTTCTATCTTTCCCTTCCATACTACCTAGCTTCTCTTTCCAGACAATGATGTCATTCTAGATTCTGCACTTATGGCACACACTATGGCAATGCATCCACTCACAAACTCCCCTACAATTCCTATTACCATTGTGACTACTGACTCCTATCCTTATGCACATGCAAACATATATGTGTTTCCATAAGCCTATGTCTATGTCTCTCTCTCTCTCTATGTATCGATATATCATATATGGAATCCTTGTGATTGCTTATAGGGCCCTTTATATCGCATGAAGATTCTTTGCTTGTTGATTCTCTTCAAGACTCTGCCTCCTTGCACCTCCATGTTGTACCATCATTGTTATGATGTACCAAATTGAATGGACACGTCTTAGAATACCTTGATGTGCACATTCCCACATTTCCAAACAATTATGCTTTATTGTACATAGTAGATGAGCTACACAACATTTGTATGCTCCAAACTATTCTTGTAGGACATGTTGCTAAGTGAATCTTTGAATATGATGATAACACATTTTCCCAATTTTTGCTAGATTGAAAAAATGATAGTCATTACAAGGACTAATCTTTTGCATGGGCAAGATGCATGAATATCTAGCGTGTCCTAACAAAAGGCATTCTAGGTGGGAGAAGGATGGTTGCGGCATGAAGGTTGGGTGTAGTTAATGTGAAGGACGTCATCAAACACCATGGGACTAAGTTGGGACCACTAATACATTCAAAAAGGAAAATCGATTACTGTGGAGGATTGGACCGCACTTGGTCATTGGAACTTAGGATCACCTAAATGTCAAACTACTGAAGCCGAAAAAGTACTATGAGACTCCAGACCACTTGGGTACCAAAATCATAAGGTATCAGACCAGAAGACATAGGAGTTGACAGTCACCCAAAGCCTTTTGCACAGAATTCTAGACACCATGATGGCTAAGGAGTACCAAAATCATAGGGTATCAGACCAGAAGACATAGGAGTTGATAGTCACCCAAAGCCTATTGCACAGAATTCTAGACACCTTTGATTCATGATACTACATAGGTTGTACACCTACTCTACTTTCATAGGGAAGAGCATCAATCATATATCATACAGAGTCAATGCTCTCAAGCTATGAACCAAGAGCTCGCACCCTAAAAAATATCTCTCAAGAAATTTCTAAGTCAAAATGAACTTCCAAAAGAAATTAGGGTTTTTGTGGTGAAAATGTGAAAATCTATTACTCTATATTTTGCTATTTCATTGATCATAAGCCTTAAAACTAAAATTTCTCTTCATTAAACTTAGAGATCTCTTTCTTCACTATGCAGAGACACTTAAAACTCCTCAATCGGAGGATTTTAGCTCAAGATACAAGAAAAATATGCATATGATCTCATTATCATCTCAACCTATAGTACTATCTCTCTATATTTTGCATTTTGGGTGACCTAGATATTTGAATATGAATATTCTTCTGCAAAGTTGTAAACACATTTGAGCTATGTAGAGCAGATTGAATCACTTCAATCTGACTTGTATAACTCAAGTTGTTGTCAAAACACTGACCTGGTATCAAAGTGATTAAAGACCCAAAGTTTAAATCACCTTGTGGTTTTCCGATTTTTGGTAAAGTAAAACTTTGGATGAATTTTTGTACCCTAAGCTGATTTCTTCTTTTCAATTTTGGTTCTTTTCCATATGCTATTTTGTTAGTTTCCTCTTTTTCTTTGTTAAAAAAAGGAAAAATAGAGAGATCAAGAAAGGAAAAAAAAGAGAAGGGAAGTGAGTGTATTTGTTTTTCTTTTAAGATATTAAAAAAGAAAAAAGGTATGCTACCTTTGCCAAGCTTTTTTCCTTAGGCTTTGATTTTCTTTTTAGGCCCTCCTTTCCTTTAGTCTTTTCCTCTTTCAGTGGGTTGAGCCTCTTCTTTTTCATCTTTTGAAGTTGTTGGCTTGATTAATTTTTGTCAAACTCGTTTTCTTAAAGGTGGTATTTGGGTTTTCTGTGGCCTCGCCCTAGTGGTGCCATCATCGTTTTGTGGCAATCTGCCTAGCTATTTGTTTCTCTTTCTCAAACTGTAGTGAGTTAAAAGATTTTAAATACAAAAATAAATTGTTCCTCCAAGCCTTTGATTTTTGAAAGATAAGTAATCATAGAATCACCTTCATTCATATTCTCACTCTCCAAGTACATCTAAAGATAAACAACACAAGCCTCTATTCTCTACTTGATACAATGTGGCAAGTGAATCACAAGCATCCGTAGCTATTTTTCATGAGAAGATATGTGGGATAATGGTATGATTGATAGAAGACATAGTCAAGGCATGTGCATGTACATCTCCACCATCCCATAAAAGTTTCAATGTTGGTGGTGGACTTGACACTTGTAAGAGGAACGGAAATAAGATCATAGGCATTATGTGATAGCATTCATCACAATGAGAATAAAGGATTTAGTTGCTATAGTTGCATAAAAAATGTGTCTAGGAAAAACTAAGGGAAAAATATCATTGGTATTTCCTTTCTTGGTTCTTTGTTATGTTCGAAATGTGCACTACATCAGCTTTCAACTTCTAATCCTCGATGGATAGTGCTATGTTTCCTATATGTTCAATAGGATGTGATGTATCTTTGCCTATTTCAACAAATCCAAAAACATGCAATTTCTACAAACTACTAAACCATTCTACATGGATGGTCATGTGATTTGAAGCACTTGAATCAACATACCAGACATTACCATTCAATTTTGAAACATCAACAGGCATTGTATTCATTTTGTGATGTTGAATCATGAACAACTTCTCCGAATCATTTGCACTTGTGGATGCATAGTTGTTTTGTTGCTTTCTATTGTTTTGATTCATCAACCTGCAATCACATTCAAAGTGATGAGGTTTAGCACAATTCCAACATCCCTTATTATCATTACTTGAACCATTTCTTTGGAAATTTATGTGGCCATTTGGCTCCGCTGCCTCAAAACTATCCTCTATCTCCTACATTAGTCTGTTGTTGGACTTGGTCCTGGTTATTGTTCTCTCTTCCACTTTTGATACCTTGGAGTAGAGTAGGATGCCTCTTCCTCTACTAGAGTAGGATGCCTGCTCAAAAGCATCTTTTCCTTGGGAGTTTGAGCCTTCAACAAGGTTCTTTTCTTTAATTATTAGCATGGACACAAGATCAATAAAATTTGGAATATTGTCCCTGGTATGGATAGAATAACTTCTTATATGTAGTTCCTAAGGCACGAAAGCATACTTCAACCTTATCATCATCATCCACATTGACACCAATAGATGCAAGAGACTTCACATATGATTTTGATTTCTAAGGTGTAATCACTTACAGTCGTGATCTTTTACTCCAATGTATGCAACACATTCTTGAGTTGCAATTTCCATGCCTTTTATTGGTCTTATACAATTTGACCAAATCTTCTAAGCATCTTTTAGAGTTTTTGCATCTTGTATGTGTCCAACCATCCTATCTTGTATGCTAACAGACATCTAATACATTGCCTTCTGTGCTCCTTGATTCCACTCTTCATATCCTCTTAATTGGTCGGCAATATGATTCCTCTTTGGTAAATACATAGGGTCTTCATTGTCTTCTTGGATGTATCTCCAGTAGCCTTTTCCCATTAGGAAATACTTCATTCTCAATCTCCAAGAATGAAATTTGTTCCTTTCCAACTTATGGCTCATAAGTTGATTCATTCCATCAGCATTTTCTATTTTTGCAAAAAAATATAATATTGAAAAAACACTAGAAGTAGTACCTTTGCTTGAACACTATTACACTATCACTTGACAATTTGATCCTCGAAAAACACAATTTTTGTGTATCAACAGTACACATAATCGCTTGAAATTCTAGATCTAAAATATTTGGGAGATGGAAAATATAATGCATGCTACAATTTTGCAAGTTGACCTTTTTTGTGGGCCCCATGCCTGTGGACTCAAAATGAATGTGTCAAAAATGGCTCCAAAACTGAAATTTGAGAAAAATGAGCGACCCGAAAGGGACAAATCACAAAAATATTTTGATGCCTTCTACCTTTACACGAAATTTTGTAGCAATTTGAGATTGTTTCGGAAGCATGCACTCTCCACACCTTCTCACAGACTCTTCACTGTCCGCATTCTTGATGAGCTCTCTACAACCACAATGGCTTTGATACCATGTCAAGAGAAACAAGATAAGAAGGAGAGCTCTCGTCACACACAAAGAGAAGAGCACAGAGAGATTGAGGCAAGGAAGAATAATCTTCTTCTACTACTTTATTACATAAAGAGAACATACAAGGATGACCTAATGCAACAATATAATCAGTACAATTATATAAAGAACAATACATAAAGAAAACCCTAATGCCCACGAATGAGTGAGTTGGAAAGAAAAAAATGTGTGATCACTTCTGATATATAAATATGGTAAAGCTCACTAAAAGTGTCCCTGACATAAATTGGCATAACAACTATACATGTTAGAGAGATGAAGAAGTGGTTCATGTCATCCTCAATCATCACATGTTGAGCTTGATATCTCATCATTGCGGCACCCACTTATAGAGAACAAGAAAGTGGTCCTTATGTGGAAGATACTTCATGAAGGGCTCTGAGCTAATGCCGTCACTAGTAAAATATGCAATGTTTCTTTGTGGTGTAAAGGATAGTTAAGACAAAGGGAAGACTTAGGTCACCTTTTCTTTTCCTTTCTTAAGAGCATCATTATCTAGCAACATATCTCTAAGTTCTTTTTTATGAATTATCAGACTAGTTGGAAGTAGCCTTTGCTCAAAGAACATGTCGGGTGCTTTGTGGCTCATGTGAATGTCATTAGGAGCGAAGCTCTCAAGAAAAGTTTAAAGGAAAGATACATGGCTAACTTCAATAAACCTTTCAGGGAGTGGTCCATAGAGAAATCCCTTGACTACATATGTAGAAAGATTCTAAATTGCACCAAAACGTGTTCTTTTTTAAAAAATAAGAAGTTGAAAAGCAAGTGGGTCCCTCACAAAGCAGATGAAAAGTTATGAGCCTTCTTTGTAGCTCTCTTTAATCCTATTGTATCTTTTTCCTTGTTTCTAGTTTAAATCCCTTTTTAGAAAAGAAAAAAAATAGCTTGATAAGTTCATCGAAGATAAAGATGTGAAACCTAGAAAACATAAAAAGGCAAATGCGGAAGGGACCAACAAAACTTGGGCCCCAAGAAACTCTTTTGTGGTGTATAAAACTTAAATGTCCATCACATGCTAACACGTACACGAGGAAATCATGAGAGAACACATACAAAAGAAGTAAAGTACACATGACAGCTAGCAATCCTCCAAAAGTCAATCCGCATATGGGAAAAAGGCAACACTTTGTGGTTGGAAGCACCTCACTAGAACACAAGAAAAATAAGCCATTGAATTGTTAACACGTGGCTACAAAAGAGATGAAAAAGGTCATAAAATATCGAAAAGATCCGCCCATCAAATCATTATGTACGAAAAAAAACCTACCCAATTTGCTATATTTTTCGTCTCTACATATTTATGTTGGGGAAGATGTTGATTAATATTAAGCATAGATTTTTTAGTTTCTTTGAGTGAATGGGACACTCAAGGATATGAGTCATATGCCATACATAGAACTCATATGTTGTATCAAAGTATTTGATAAGAGATGGTTACATGACCTCCTTGGTATTTGAAGAACCTTCTTGTAAATGCTTCTTAACATGTTTGCAAGTATTGGCTTTGAAGGTACCCAAAAGGAAGAAAAATAAAGAAAATGAGCACCTTCTAATTGGAGTCTCTTATAGATCATAAATTAGCGGTTGTCCACCAAGTTTAGATCTAATCTTCTTTAGATATAGTGTTTCTTCACTCTTAAATCATGTCAAAGAGGCACGCATCATATCAAAGATTTTGAGTAGTACCACATAGGCACAATCTAGCAGTCCATGTCAAAGAATTATCGAATTAGAGGCTATATCCTTCTAGAATTCCAACTACTTATAGATAATAAAGCCATGAGGCACATGTTGTGTTGTTGGCTACTTGGATTTCATATGCCCCCCATGCTCTTTTCTTATGGAACATAATGTGGAGATATATCCTATGAGGCTCTTTTATGAATTCTTGTTATTTTCTTCCAAGTACTTGGTGTGTTCATGAATGCACCTTTTGTTCTTTAATAGAAAAGGCCATGAATAGGTTCGACTACCTTTTGTTCTTTAAAGTATGTAGCAAAAATCTTCTTTATTGAATATTGTTATGAGTGGTGGGTATGTAATGAGCATACGACTTATCTCTCATGGATCTAGCATGGTCAAGAGGTAAGACTTATCTCATCTTCAAAAAGATCACAAAAGTAATAAATGATATATATTCTTTCCTCTCAATCTCTCTCTTTCTCTCATGTATTCCAAAGTTTCTTCTCCATGTGCTCGTGAATCTAGTTCTTCATGTGGTTCATATCTAGTGGCTTTCAAGTTGAAATGATCTAGAACATCTTTATCCTATTTCTTATGTTTATTATCTTCCTTAAGAACATCTCTTTTATGATGCATTTCCTCACATACTACCACATATGGTTCCCAAAACTTGATCCCAAACAACAATTAAAATAACAAGGGGTATGCCAAGATCATCTATAGAGATAGAGTGTATAAAATGCAATCTTTGCAAAATATGGAGAGAACATCTAGCAAGGGGTGTGCTTAAGCAAGGGGCCAACTTGGGCATGCTTTTCCACGACTCTAAATCATCATAAAACTCATTAGAGGCTTTAAAGGCCACATACTAACCTCTTTAACCAATCAAAAACATATACATGTGAAAAAGTGAGGTCCAACCATATCAAGATGTGACCTATTTCTTCTCTAATCAAATTCTTTCTATTATAGACATGATTTGATGCTTCCAACTTGTGGAAATCATCCTCCTTTGATTGTCGATGATGTGGAACGTGAGAGCATGCTCCCACAATATTGAGCTTGAAACACTTCTTAACTTCCAACACTCCCCCTCAAGTCCTTTTCCTTCATTGCTTCATCCTATGTCTCCTATGTTGATGAACCTCTACGTGCTTGCTCCTTGCATGAAACATTCAATTGTTAGCTAGGTAGATGCTTAAAATGTTGTCTCCATAAAGAGGAAACTCCTCTGATCCCACTTCTAGGTCCTTAAGTATCTTCTTTAAGCCATAATAGCTCACATGTAGCCAATGTTGAACCTTTGTACTCAGCCAATGCTAAAGAATCTAGAGAATGTTTGCCACATATGTTGTGGTATTTTAGTTCCACATTCAACCAAACAGTTGACTGACATACGACAATGTGTTGTAAAACAAATGTAATGATATGAATGGTTGCATGGCACAAGGTGCACCAAAAACTCAACCTCTCCTCAATTTTCAAACCACATGCTATGCACATGGATGAAACACTGAGTGAGAGGGATGATGGTAGTTGTGGAGGAGGTAATGGTAATGAGGGTGACAAGTCATGTGACTCCATCATGCTTAGCATGTTCTTTACAAAAGATAGATGTTGATTCACATTCTTAAGGGGATCCTCATGCAACTTGTATTTAGCTTGTGTATGTAACAATTCGACCTTTCAAAAATCCTCCAACCAATGCCAATAAAGCTAAATATTATCTATAATTTAGGCACTTTGTCGTTCTCATCTGGTTGAACCCCTAATAGCTCCAAATCAACAGTATATATTTGAATTTGTGTCTCCAATTGAATCCTCCTCTTAGGAAACATTCCCACATCACATTTCAATCCTCTAGGGATGCTTGTAACATTTTTCTCATCTCAATGATTGTTGTAGTCACTTTAGATTGAGTTGCCTTTGATAGCTTGGCTTGATCCAAAGCAAGCTTGACCCTATCCAACTTAATCTTTTAATTATCAATTAAAAATTCTAAGGTACATATAATCATAGTACCCTCCACATGCCTAATGGCAGCAACTATTGTACCCTTTGGAACATGTAACTCAACATCTCGTTTTTGTTCCTACAAGTTAGCATTCAGAGGCTCTAAAACCGGTGAAACATCATCGTTCAAAAAATTGTAAAACCTTTGCATCTTCAATTGCAACATACCCATCTTCCTACATCTCTTAACAGATTCTTATGTAGCTACAATCCATGCCACTTCGTACATAGCTAGATTTTTCAATGTCTGAGTAGTGGTGTAGTTTTCAAGTGCAAAATCTCTAGCAAAATTTACAGACAACTTGTAGTTTGTTAGTATCTCCTGGTATAACTTCTGATGCAACACCATCAATGCATCACAAAACTCTGGCCTGGCATGTTTCACTTTCATTTTTCCCTTCAGTCGAGTTACTTTAAACAGAGACAACCAATCTGCCTCACTAATTGATTTTTCTAATATATTACCTGGATCTACACCAACGATAGATCATAGACCGTACACAATGTTGAATTCCTCTTTTTTTTTTTTTGGCAAAATACGCTATGGTTCATAACTTTTGGATATGTTGGATATATCCATCTACATCAACAAGGTAAGTTATTGGTCATAAATGCAACTAAAAAGGTGCAGGTTGACTAATGATCTGAATAAATTGAATCAACAAGGGACTTAGCTAGCCCATTGCTTCCGCTTCAACAATAGACTCCTTACAGAGGATACCTCTCCTCTACCGAAAATAGGAGCTCTTACATTAGAACCAAAGAAAATACTCCTAACCATGGGAGCACCTAAATGATGCATGCATGCATGCGATGCTAGATTCAAACCCATGCTTTGCACTTTTTCATACTTGCTCATACTCATTCCTAGTGTTTCTGCTTCACCTTCGTCCAATGGAACAACTTCCTTTATGGTAGCTTTCTCTCATGACTGACAAATTCTCTCAGGCCTCCTATGTTCCACTAGCATAGACTCCATGGATATATACCTTGTGTAAGACCTGATGAGTAATGGCAATTATTGTTAGCATTCAAGTCATGATACCCTACGAGCCACCTTCTTTCACATGAGTAATGAGAATATTCAAAAATCATTTTCACATGAATGATTGTACATCGATCGGAGGAATTATGAATTTAGTTTTGTGCTATTTAAATACCTTTTGAAATAGGCAAATTGTGACATGCTTAAAAGTGGTAAATAGTCCTAAAAATTATTCACATTAACATGCTTTCACCCATATACACACACATACACGTACACATGCACATACATGCACATACACTTACACTTACACATACACATACACATACACATACACATACATATACACATACACATACACATACACATACACATACACATACACATACACATACACATACACATACACATACACATACACATACACATGTACATACACATACACACACATACACATACACATACACATACACATACACACACATACACATACACATACACATACACATACACACATTAGCACATACATATACACATGCATACACACACACACACACACACATATATATATATATATATATATATATATATATATATATATATATATATATATATATATATATATATACATACATACATCATATACATATACACATACACACACCTACACATACATATGCAGATACATACAAACATATACACACACAAACACATGCACATACATACATACACACACATACACTTACACATACACATACATACATATACACACATACACATACACATACACATACACATACACATGCACATACACACACATATGCACATACACTTACACATACACATGCACATACATACATATACACACTCATACACATACACACATATACACAGACATACACATGCATATATACCTACACATACACATACACACACATACATACACATACACATACACATACACATACACATACACATACACATACACATACACATACACATACACATGCACATGCACATGCACATGCACATGCACATGCACATACACATGCACATGCACACTTACACAAATATAGATGTATACCTACATGTGCATACATACATTTTATACACACACAACTACACACACATACATACATATAAACAACCATATAATATGAATAAATTATATAATTAAAGTAATAAATCAAATGTTAAATATAAATAGTAACAAAAATCATTAAAACAAGACTTTTCATTAGTTAGTACCATAGACACAATTCAAAACATAACTGGAATGAGAAAATATATAGACATTAAAAAATATGTATATGAATGTAAAATATATATCCGATGTAAGATATCAGTCATCGTGATCATGATCATCCACATCATCATGTAAGTCCTCATTATCATGATCATCCGCATGATTTGATGTATCTGTAGTGACATCATGGGTAGAGGTGTGAGCACTCTATGACGATCGAGATCGTCTTGCCTGTGTCTATCTCTCTACCTCATCCATCAGCCTCTCCATAATACTCCTGTATTACATATAAAAAACTTAAATAAATAAAACATATAAAACATCAATAAAAATAAAATAATTATATGAAATTTAATAATACTCATAAAAGCATTTGGATGATCTTACATGTACTCGCTCAAACATTGGCAACATATGAGAATTTTAAGTCACAATAATATAAACCATTAATTTGTATACCTTCTACTGAGGAAATGATTCTTGAAGACGTAGCTATCTATGAAAGAACTACCATGTCTCAAGTGGTATGTCAGGTCTTCTCTTATTTTGTTATACCATACAATATCTCCTATTATTTTAATCTTTATTAAAAAAAGATCAAAATATAAAAAAAACTTTAAATTTATAAACATGCATATACAAAAACACATAAATACACTTAGACCTACATGCTTACACTTAAACATACATACATACACATACCCACACATATACATACACACACATACATACTAAATACATGCACACATACACATACACACAAATACACATACACATATACATACACTTACACATACATACATACACACACACATACCCACACATATACATACACACACATACATGCTAAATACATGCACACATACACATACACACAAATACACATACACACAAATACAAAAATACACAAATACATTCATACTGCACTTACACATACATACATACACACGCATACATACCCACACATATACACACATACATGCATACACATATGCATACACTTACACATACATACATACATACACATGCACATACATACACACACATACATGCATACACATACACTTACACATACATACACACACACATACATACTAAATACATGCACACACACATACACACAAATACACATACTCCTAGACACATGCATACACCTAGAAACACATACACATATATAGACACATACGTACACTTACACATACATACACTTACACATACATACATACATACACTTACACATACCTCATGCATATAGACACATACATAATAAATAGATACACATTTATAAACATGCATACATATACACACACATACACATACCCACACATATAGATACACACACATACATAATAAATACATGCACATATACACATACACACACATACACCCACGTATACATACATACACACCTCATACATTTATAGTTTTGTATGTGTATCTATATATGGCATGTGTACTTGTGTATATGTGAATATGTGTGTATATGTAAATTTGTACATGTGAATGTGTATGTATGTAAATAATCAAATTATTAATATCTAGTACCTTTATTTTCTACACAATCACATTCTGATCAATCAGAGGAAACTCCGCCACTGTCTCCTAATCATGCAAGGACTCCTTATTGTAAGTATATCAAACTTTTAATTATAATATTTGATAGATACATACATGACTGATATATGTTTTTTTATTGTTATATTATAATCAGATTCTGATCTATAAGAGGGTACTCCACCACTTCCTACCCATGCAATGACTTCACATGTAACCTCTAATAGGAATTATGATGATTTTTACTATCAAGTGCATATAACATGTTGGTGTAATTTTTGCTATGGCACGTATCGAAAACCACGATTGGAATGTATTGAACATGAGGTAGTGTATAGAGAATATGTCAATATGGTATTCTTTGGAGTTTTGAGAGATTTAAAGATCTGTCATCTTCTTGATCCTATGCATATATTCAAGAATATTGGTTATTCATTATGGCAACATCTTCTTGGATTGAAAGACACAATAGCATGAAGAAATGATTTAAAGGATCTAAACTTAAAACCAAAGTTATGGACAATTTTTTATAGAAATTAACAAGAAACAACTTATGCACCTGCTCCTTGGATACTTATGATAAAAGAGATGCAAACTATCAATAATAGGATTCAATCAATTCGAACACCTATAGGATATGGAGCATCTTTCCAAAACATGTTTGCTATGGATGATAGGAGCTTATTTGGGTTAAAGACACATGATTGAGACAACTTTTTGAAGCACATTCTACCTCAGGATATGGATGGATGTACAACAAAAGGAGTATGGGACGTGATCTATCATCTTATATCACTTATAAGGTAATTATCATACTTTTATATTTAATATATAATAAGACTATTTGATATCTTTTATTTACAAATTAATTTCTCTATAATTTAATTTATGATAATAATAGATGGATTACATCAAAAGAGATTGACAAAGACTCGATCCCACAAAACAAACGCGAATGCAAGGAGATACTATGTTTGATCGAGAAAGAGCTTCCAACATCATTTTTTGATATTTAGGCTCATTTATTAGTCCATCTTGTGGATGAAATAGATATTGCAAGTGTTGTAACTCAATGGATATTTTGGGTCGAGTGATTTATGGGAATATTAAAAGGTTATGTGTGATAAAGAGCAAAACTTGAAGGAACTATGGAAAAGGGGTGGATGCTTGAGGAGTGCATGTACTATGTTAGTAAATACCTTGAAAAGGTTCATGAAGAAGCCCCATGTGCATGGACCAACGTGTCTTCTTCAAAAATAATAGATGAGGTATTATCAGGTGAGGGAGTTCCATTTCAGTTTACATTGCAAGAAAAAAGTGATTTTTCTACATATATAACATATAATAGTGAATGCATGCAAGCATTCATTAGCGAGTATGAATAGGAACTTCAAAATCTTTGAACTAAAAGATGGAGAAGCAAAAGATATAGATGTAATCGTGATAGTAATGTGCACACTCTCAATGGCTTGAGAGAGGATGAAAGGTGGAAAGCATTCACCACATCAGTTTATGTCAGGATTTCCCTACCAGAATTTGATCAGTTAGTCACATTGATGGTGACCGAGGAGATGAACCAAGGAGGTTCACAATCAAAGGGAAGCCAAGCCCAAGTTTTCTATGCAGGTAGAGGCAAAGGCAAGTTGAAAGACGTTATGAGGTGAGATTCAATGATCAAGGATGTTTTTTTGAAGACCCCATGCCAGACTACAATCTCATAGCAAAAGGAAAGAAGCAAGGAAGACTCTTCACCATGGAGGTAAAGCCATCAATCCCTCACACTATCTACTTGTCAAGTGGAAATAAACAAATGGCAAAAATCGACTTATGGCATAAAAGAATTGGGCACATAAACTTACAAAGGATGAAGGACATGCAAAGGAAGGGCTTGGTGAGTGGTCTACCTGATCTTACATCTCAAAATATGCAAAAATTGTGTCATGCTTGTCAATTAGGAAAACAAAGCATATTGCCATTCAAGAAGGGAGCACATGTGAGCTATGAAGTCTTGAATCTCATACACATAGATGTATGGGGACCTACAAGGGATCCATCCATTGGAGGTAATAGATATTTTGTCACATTTGTAGATGATCATTCAAGGTTTGTTTGGATGTATTGCATGAAGTCAAAGTCAGAGGTGTTTTACCACTTCAAGAGGTTCAAAAACCTAGTGGAGAAGGAAACAGGGAAGAATATAAAGACTCTCAGATCGGATGGAGGGGGAGAGTATTTTTCAAATGAATTTTCAGATTTTTTACATGACCATGGCATCAAAAGGCAATTCACTTGCAAGTATACACCTCAACAAAATGGGGTGGAAGAGAGGAAGAATAGATACATAGCAGAAGTGGGTAGAGCTTTGTTAAATGAAATGAATGTTCCTAACTCTTATTGGGTTGATGCAACAAATATAGTCATATGCATTATGAATAGGTGTCCAACCTCAGGAGTACATGGAGTTACACCTTATGAAGCTTGGTGTGGTAAGAAACCCAACCTTTCACATCTCAAAGTATTTGGTTGTGTGTGTTATGTTCACATACCTCAAGAATTGAGGCACAAGTTAGACCGAAGGCAGATAGGTGTATATTTCTTGGATATTCTTCAGATCAAAAGGGTTTTAGATGCTATTACCCTTTCCCCAAAAACCTTAAGGTATCTAGGGATGTAATATTTGATGATTTGATGCCTTGGTATGGTAGCAAAGATGTGCTACAAATTGATGATGCATATGAAGCCGAGAAGAAGTTCAAAGAGCAAAAAAAAGCATGGAGACAAGTGGCCCAAACACTTCAAGCACACCATCAGAGGAGAGTACTACACCAACTTGGCATGGAAGGACAAGTAATGAAGATCGTTCAAGTGAAGGAAGTAGCAAAGGAAACGAAAAGGCAAATGCCGAAGACCATCGATGGGTAGACATGGAATTTACAAGTGATGAAGATATGGAAAAATTAGAAATCCCAAGATTCAAAGTATCTAAACCAAGGAGGAGGAGATTCCTACCACCTAATGGTAAGGTAAGGTCATGCAATAGGGTTAAATACCCTATTCAAAGGTTAACTTATGATTCATTCATTGCAAAACACTATGCCTACACGAGTCAAGTTATAGCTTGTGAAGAACCTAAATTTTTTGAAGAAGCAAATAAGCATAGGGAATGGATTGAAGCCATGGATGAGGAAGTCAAGGCACTTGAAGAAAATGATACTTGGTCATTTGTTCTAAGAACAACAGACATGAAAATCGTTGGCAACAGATGGGTGTACAAGGTAAAGATGCATGCAGATGGGAGCATCTCTAGGTATAAAGCAAGGCTGGTTGCCAAAGGTTTTGTTCAAACATATGGCATTGACTTTGAGGAAACATTTAATTGGGTAGCTAAGATGTCCACCATAAGAATTTATTGCAATTTCAACCTCAAAAGGTTGGAAGATGTACCAATTGGATGTGAAGAATGTTTTTCTAAATGGAGAGCTTGAAGAGGTAGTCTTCATGGAGCAGCCCCAAGGCTTTGAAGATGAGAGGTTTCCACATCATGTATGCAGGCTTAAGAAGGCTCTTTATGGACTCAAGCAAGCCCCAAGGGCTGGGAACCAAAAACTTGTGGACTACTTGGTAAAATGTGGATAAAATCAGAGTCATGCAGATCCATCACTCTTTGTGAAGAAGGAAGGTAGCAAAATTGTTTTCATATGTATATATGTTGATGATTTGATCATTACAGGGGATGATGAAGCCAACATCAAGGACATAAAGAGGAAGCTTGGATGTGAGATTAAAATCTCTGATTTAGGGAGTTTAAGGTACTTCTTTGGGATTGAAGTGCTATATAAAGAGGAAGGTATATACTTGATGCAAAGGAAATACATTCTAGATCTTTTGAAGAAGTTTTGCTTGTGTGATTGCAAGCCCATTTCAAATCCATTAGAAGTAAATGTTAAACTAAGTGCGCATGAAGGTGAAGAAGTGAAGGATGTCACCATGTATAGGTCAATAATTGGCTCTCTCTTGTATGCTACTATGACAAGACTAGACATTGCACATGTAGTTGGAGTGTTATCTCAATTTTTGCAAGCACCAAAAGTACCTCATCTAGCCAAAAGGGTACTTAGATACCTCAAAGGATCAGTAAATGATGTTCTATATTATCCATTTGATGATGGATTAAATGTACAAGCTTATTGTGATGTTGATTGAACAGGTTCCAAAGATGACAGAAGGAGCACTAGTGGATATGTTATCATGCTAAGGAAGAAGACCATCTCATGGATGTCAAAGAAACAACCAACAATGGCTCTCTCATCGATCAAAGCTAAGTATATAGGCTTAGGACAATTCTCATGTGAGCTTATGTGGCTCAAGAAATTGTTTGTTGATCTTGATTTGCAGGTTAAGCAAGTACCTATTTTTTGTGACAACATAAGTAGCATATGCTTGGCTCAAAATCTGGTGTTCCATGCAAGGCCGAAGCATATAGAAGTGCATTACCACTTTATTAAAGAGAAGATCATGTCAAAGGATGTCAAGTTGGAGCATGTCAATACAAAGGACCAATATTCAGATATGTTTACCAAAGCATTGGATGGAATAAAGCCACAACACTTCAAGGCATGCATTGGAATGAAGGACCTAGGCATTGAGACTTGAGGGGGAGTGTTGAAAAATCAAGTCTCAATCATGGAAAAGGGCTAAACCGTGAGTTTTTCAAGTGGACCAATAAAAAATGAGGACCCAAAGTCATGGAATAAAGTTAGAAGCTCCACCAAACTCAATCAAATTCAAATCTCATCAAATCAACCACGAAAAAGTTTACCTACATTGATTGGTGCATGGTTAGTTAGATTGTAGGAAAAGTAAAACTCTATATAAGCATCATACCCCCTTTGTTGCTTGAGTTGAATGCATCCCACAAGCTTCCCACTTAGTTTAGTGAAGTCATAAACTCCAGCAAGCAGCCCCCTTGCTTGCTTACCTCATTTTCTCATGATTTCGTTCCTCTCTATCTAGAGGTGTAGTTAAGCTTTTCCTAATCTGATTGTAACAGATTGCAGAGCATTGTTTGCTCTCTCATTGGACTCATTTTCACTGATTTCAAACTTCATTTGGTCTCTCATATAGCGCCTTGAACTTTTCCAAATTTTCAAGTTACTTTATTGAGTGAGTTGTGAGAAATTGCCAACTTTTGAAGGCATATCTCTACACATAGGCAGAGAGTGTTTCAAACAGGTAGCCTATTTTGTAGAGGGTCATTCTCCCATCTCGAATATCCATTTGGGATTATTTAAATCCTGTCGGGTAGCTATTATAGTCTACTCTAAGTTTGCAAAATTTCGTTTTAATGCTCTATATTGATTCATAAAAAAGTTCAGAATAGTGAGCATATATCACTGCTTGTGGACCTAGTGGAGGGCAGCCATCTTCCATTTTTCAATTCGGGTGTTAGAATCATTGCAAGAGAACGAGGATTACGACCACCACGTGCTAGAGAGATGACTCTTCTCCCAACCAAATGCCTCTATATATAGCTCTCTCCAGGGGATTGCCTTCTTGGGCAGGTGGATACTAGCTAGCCATGTGTTGGCCATGTAACTGCATGTGCGCCGTGTCCCAATCAACTTGAGTTAACTCAAGTGGATGCTTCTAGAAGGCTCTAGATCTCTTTGGGCAATAATACTCTCCCCATGTCTCCCATGGGGATTGAGCCCAAGACCTCCTCCTTCACATCCTTGAGACTTAACCACTAAGCTAAGTGGATCACTTGTTCACAAGAGCATAAGACCTCTTAGTAAGTCTAAACTTGAGATCTTTGGTCATACACATGGATGACCAAACACTGTCTGATTTCAGATCCGTCTAGACTGGCCAGACTCCTAAATCATAGACTTACTTTATTACATTCTTCCCTCCTTGGAAAAATATTTTCGTCCTCAAAAATAGAGCTATATATCTACTATAGGCAACCCTCGAGCCTCATGTTCTAAAACTGGAAGAACATGGTCATGTTCTAAAACTGGAAGAACATGTCTCATCTCTGTGGTGGCATCCCTGTCCAAATGATTCAAAACATTGTCTCGCTTTGCACTTTGATAAACTGGTCAAAGTACAAAGTAGTGAATGAATGATAATGGTGGATCTAAAAACATCCCTGGCCAATTCATAGTTTCTTGATGTGCAATCTAGGCACAAACATGTGAACTGGGTGGATTCAAATTACTAGTCCATTTCTGGACATGACTGGTGAAGGCGGGATTCTTATCCCTCGTAAAACTTTGAGAACTCTTGATTCACTTGAATTTGGTTTGGAAAACTTGAAGTTTGGTTGTCCCAAACATCTAACTTGGATGTTTGTACAATGGTTAACTCCTATCCAACAGTTACTTGATTTTATCACCCAACTAGAGGACTACTTTGTCCTAATGAGAAAAAATCCTATGTAAACTATAGGAGAAAGTTTACCATTTTCTTTGAGTCAACCTAACTATATCTTGACTAGGTCAAATTCAAAATGAAAATCATCCAACTCAGAATACTTTTCTCAAAGACTTGAGCTAGAAGTTCTTGGGAATTGTCAATCAGATGATCAATTCCTAACTTCTCTATTCTAGAGTATATTAGATTCTAGCCAACCATTTATGCTATAACTTGAAGCAAACTCAAATGAATAAGTCAACTTAGACTTATTATCTTTTGAAGATTCAAAAGGTTCTTGTACATAACATCTATCTAGGATGGTCACCAACATCAGTGTGTCAACCCACTGAGGTTCTGTTGATGATTTTTGAGTTCAAATAATGCGTCTCTTGAGACTAAGTTTTACCAAGTTACACTAGGAACTTGGTGCTTGACTTAGTCACTCAAATCCTTGGTTAAAAAATCAACTCAATGTCAAGGTCTAATTTTTTTCAGAAATTTATGAAATATTTCCAAATTAACAACACTTTAGCTTGAACTGTTTCAAGAAGATCTTGGAAGTCACTTACTTCATATCTTCATATATCCTTGAAGTATCTTGAGATCATACTTTTATCCTCCTTGAATTCAAAATTCTCCTTTGAAGTCTCTAACTTCAAGATTTTTTCAGGACTAAAACATAATCATCATCTCACGGTCCGATGTCCCATACCATCTTTCCTACATCAATCTGAGTATAAAATCTAGTGTCCCATACCGCCCTATTTTATATTCACATTAATGTGTGGGTGATACTTATCCTAAAGTCAAAACATCTCTTGATAGTGTATATTCTTGCTTCAATTCTTTTCGAGAATTTTGAAGTTTCAGGCATTACCTCTAACTAGATATTCTAGGTTTTGATTCCTTCACATGATCATCTCACAATCATGTGCTTTGCCTTGGAAACTTGAAAACCTCTTGATAGAATATCAATTCTTCTTTAATAGGGTTTTCAAATTAAAACCAATAAAAAATTCCAAGTACTTGAATTTTCACAAATTCAAGTTCAATTGGTTTATCCTTGACCAATTTGTAGTGACAAGAGCTTTTAACTTCTTATCTTTAGATTCCTTTCTTTACTAATGCTTTAGGTACCTACCCCGGGGACTTTACATAAGAATCTCTCTACTGCTTAAGTCTTAAGCATCCGCTCATGCTCTCTGGATTTGTACCAAAATCCCTTTAAGGATAGGAAAACATTATGTTTTACCTTCCATAGACTTAAGTATCGTCTTCATGGTTGCAGACTACCTTCTTGGAATTTCTTACTCTCTTCAGACTTGGAACAACTTACTCTTTTTACAATTTTTCCATTGGATAAATGGAACCTGAGTGAATAATTTCCAAAATAAATTTTATTGCCAATACTTGGGCAATCTTTAGAGTAGTTCCAATCGCACATCCTTGGACAATCATGGCCAAGCTTGATCAATTCTAGCTGATCTTGCGACTAAAATAAAGACTTATTCTTTATTATTAAGATCCCTGAAACTAACAAAAGCGTCTTCTCTTACCCATGGGCTTTAAGAGATCTTTCCCCGTCTTAAGTCCAGCCATACTCCAATGCCTCTAAGATTCCAAAGCTAAGAATCTTTGATATACCTTTAGGTTATATCAATATTTGGACTTAAGTACCAATACTTCTGGTTTTGGGAATTGCTTGGAACTACTTCTAATAAACTTTTCTTGAAAGATTCTAGTCTCACATCTAGGGAGACTTTTCTTTCAAGAGCTTTAGATTCCTACCAAGGAATCAAGTAATACTAAGCCAATGATTCATCTTGGAATCTTTTGCTTTTAGAATAATCTCTCTAAAAGGAATTTTGACTATTGAACAAGAAGAAGACTTAAGGCTTTATTGCTAGTCCAAAATATTCCTTTTTAACCAAGAAAATAGTTAACCATACTATTTTCTTTGTTGGCTTATCTTTAGGAAGTAGCTTAATTCCTAAAGATTACTTTGATATATCTTTTAGGAAAATATCTTGATTCCTAAAGATTACTTGGGTTTCTTCTTTAAGCTCTAATTAGCTTAAACAAAACCAAGCATACTTTTCTCATCCTCAAAAAAGTGCTTAATATAAGTATTCAACTACTTAACCAACAATCATATATATAAAATATCTGATCTTGCATACAAATGCATGTGAGTACATGCACGTGTTGGCATTCTCCTTTCATGCATCAAACCTAATTCAAGCAATTCTTGAGCTTGACATGTGTGCATCCAATCATCCATGCACAGACAATCTATCCTCTACCTTACAAAAGGTTATAAATATACATGTGCACATACTTGAGTGCATCCTATTCCTGAAGAAAATGTGTATGATGCCTGAAAACATTCTTTTGAAAGGAGAGATGCACCAACAATCTTTCGTAGATGCATGCATATGCTTGTGTTTAATGAGTGTTTCAATATATTTTTGCTCTTTCATGTAGGTTTCAATCATTTGCATCTAGATTATCAAGAATGAAGTTTACTACCATACATCAATGATAAAAATGCATCCTACAAGAAAACAGAGAGCAAAAAACAAATATTCAAACTAATCATTAACTTGGAAAATACTTATCTTCCAATTAAGATACATCCTTCCATTGATCCTCGTGAAGAGCCGACCTTCATAGCCATGCTCATATCTCTCCAAAACCTTGAAGAGAGCTTTCTTTTGTTGATCAAAAAATAATGAAAATCAAAAGCACGATCTTCCTTGCTCTGATCTCATATTGTTTCACTTTGGCTTTGATCACTAAGAAATCTCAAAGTAAGCTCTTTTGTCAGATGGAAAAGTTATTCCAATTGATCCCCATCATCCCCGTTGTGGAAGAAACTCTTTTGCTTTGATAATCAAAGCTTCTCCAAAGAGTTATGACTTCATATAGCAAGCAACAAATATGCTGCATGGAACAAGTTTTGAGGATTGGTTTAGGAACACCTCCATGCATAGAGGTTTAGAGCTCGGATCCCAATTGCTCCATCTCACATTGATCTTCTTACTTGTCTTCTGCTTCTTCAGCATGCCTGATTAAGGTCTTAAATAATATGATAGCAAAAGAACTTACGAACGTAGCTTGGTATGTATGATAGAGAAGTGGCATTAGCAGATCAAGGTCACAAGTTGAAGACACTCGTAACCACATTCTTTCATCTAAAATATGTGTCCCATATATTAGGCAGACTGGTTTAGGTGAGCTCCTTTCATTGAGCAAGTCTAGAGCTCGATTCCTACTAGTACCCTCGGAGAGAGATACCAACCATTTTGCTTTCGTCCTGATCTACGCTAATGGTTATGGGTTCAAGATCAGGCTAGATCGTCTTTGGCAGACGATTCCTTTTGCAATCTCCAGATGCTGCCACCGAGAGGGATATCACGCTGGTTGGATGGCCCATATAGACTGCGCAGCCAAATAAACAAACAAGTGCATCTGCTTCACATGTAAATCACATTGAGAAATCTTCATACAAGTTCTTGTGTATTTCAGATAGCCGAGCATATCTTCATCTCCATGGAGCGGGTTCAAAACCCCTCAACCACAAGTGCCCTTCTATTTTGCTAGCTTGTGTACAAGCTTCCCCAGCAAATTAATACAAAATTAATTGAATTGAACACAAGATATCACCAGCGCTGCGTGCTCTATTGGATAAGAGGACGACCTCTGATTGAAAAGACCCAGAGTTGGTAACTTGGAATCCGCATGCTTGAAGACATAGGTAGCTTGTGTACAAGTAGCGCTGCATGCTCTTGGATAGAGAAGATCCTTCTGCCATCAAGATCCCAAGTTCGAATCGCCAAATGCACTGGGTAATTTGAGAACAAGCAAAGAAACTTGATTTTTTCAGACCTGAGAAATGATCCAAATCTGAGAAGCATTTCTATTTTCCGCCAGGCGATCTTGAATTGCTATTTAGCTCACCATGCACGTAGAGAAGGTTTTACACTGATTGACTTCGTTAGCTAACGAACCAAGTCTGCTTTGTTGGATGAGCATGGCCTATTGCTACTGGATGTCGGGGGCTCAAATCTTGGAGCCGACCCTCTATATGGGGGTCCTTTTTCTTTGTTTGTGGCCGATCTGCATGCCTGATTGTAACAAGTATGAGAAGCGCTAATGAAGGTTGTCAAGAACATGTAGTACTCTAGTGGTATTGTTTCTCTTCATCTCAATGATCAGGGTTTGACACTCGCCCTCTGCACTCTGGCATAGAATGAAACTTTATAGTTCTTTTGCACTCCCAAACTCGGGGTCACAGTCATGAATCGCCAAAAGAATATGGGGGTCACGAAAGTGATTCCCCAAAAGCAAATCGATTACATGCAATAATGAAAAAGAAACTCAAAAATTTCGTCAACAGAACCACTAACTAATGAAGAATGATGAATATCATGTGGAGATCTCCATAGAAGCTCTACATTAGGGAAGATGATAAATCACCAAGGTCACCATGAAAGCTTGCCTAGAGCTCTGATACCAATGCAAGAGAACGAGGATTACGACCACCACGTGCTAGAGAGATGACTCTCATCCCAACCAAATGCCCCTATATATAGCTCTCTCCAGGGGACTGCCTTCTTGGATAGGTGGATACTAGCCAGCCATGTGTCGGCCATGTAACTGCATGTGTGCCAAGTGTCCCAATCAACTTGAGTTAGCTCAAGTGGATGCTTCTAGAAGGCTCTAGATCTCTTTGGGCAATAATACTCTCCCCATGTCTCCCATGGCCATTGAACCCAAGACCTCCTCCTTCACATCCTTGAGACTTAACCACTAAGCTGAGTGGATCACTTGTTCACAAGAGCACAAGACCTCCTAGTAAGTCTAAACTTGAGATCTTTGGTCATACACATGGATGACCAAACACTGTCCGATTTCAGATCCGTCTGAACCGGCCAGACCCCTAGATCATAGACTTACTTTATTACAATCATCTCCCATCAACACATACATACACTTATACACATACACATACACACACATACACATACATATTCACATACACACATACATAGATACATAGATACAGGTACACATACACACATGCATATGCATAAAACATATCTATGTGCACGTATATACACACATATATACATGCATATAGACACATATATATACCTACATGTGCATACGTACATTTTAGACACACACAACTACACGCACATACATACATATATACACACAAACACACATATAATATGGATGAATTATATAATTAAAATAATAAAATCACATGTTAAATATAAACAATAATAAAAATCATTAGAATAAGACTTTTCATTAATTAGTACCATAGACACAATTCGAAACATAACTGGAATGAGAAAATATATAGTTATAAAAAAAATATGCATATGAATGTAAAATATATATCTAATGTAATATATGAATCATCCTGATCATGATCATGATCATCCACATCATCATGTAATTCTTCATCATCATGTAATTCCTCATCATCATGATCAGTCGCATGATCTGATTAGTCTTTCATTTTAGCTTGAATTAATTGAAAGTAAAAAAGGAAGTTGAGCATAACACCTAGGAGATCCTCTAAATCTCACAAATCAAGCCTTACATGCTTAGAAACTATTAAGATTCAAAACCCGAAGGCCTATTAAGGTATACACTACCCTAAAATCCCAATGATCCCTTGAAGAGACTCATTTGATAGCTCACCACCCAAGCGATGATAGGCATCAGAATGCAGCCCATAGGAGTTGAACACGCAAAAACTAGTTGTTGTATGAAGTAGTTGTATGAACATGCAAAATTTGTACATCTAGGAGGAGACTAAAAATAAAAGTAGACAAAACTCCCATGAAATCATGTGTTGAAGAGAAGAAAGACCTACAAAAGCCATATATTCATTTGTTTTACATGAAGATTCTTGTCTACAACGTCTATTCATATGACCTTTCTTTCATATGGGCCGTGCTATTATTTTTGTATTGTATTCCATTGAAATTCGCAATGATATTTGCACTTTATTAAATATGTGGTAGATCTTATGATGCAGAATTTAAGCATCACACGCCACATATTTTCCATATTGTTGGAAAATATGCCACATTCCTCCTTGTTTCTATCTTCAGCCCTTCAAAGAAGTGTGGGACTTCGAGCACTCGATCAATCCAAGCCTTCAAGATACATAGTTCAAATCTATCTTCTCAATAGGCTTTATGGACATCCCTTCCTGATTTCTACCTTAGCAGAATTTTGGGCTCTATATCCTAACTATGCTAGGCATCTAACCCTTTATTCGTGGGATACAAGAGGTCTCATGGGTGCAATGCCTATCTCCACTTGTACTTTCAATTAGTTCAAGCTTAATCAAAAAGAGTAGATCTCTATAATAGGACTTCCTCAAAAAAAAAAAACATTGCATCCCATGGAATATACACAGCATTGGAGGTAGCACATGAGTTGATGGGAAGTTAGGAAGGCACCCAAATCACTTTCTATCAAGAAGTAGATTGTTTAATTTGTAAGGAAATAACAACAC
>CM035437.1:28689800-29069800 GCA_020310875.1 Ceratopteris richardii | reverse complement strand
CAAATATGCCTTCTTTGTATAAGCTTGAGCATCTCAGCAAAAAAGTGACAAAAAGCAAGGAAAAAACAACCTTTATTTTCAATTTTGCATCAAACTCTCTATGAGCATGCTTTTGGAGTCGATGTAGCTTTTTATTAATTGCTTTTGGTGGATTGAACCTCAATCCTTAGATCATGTGCTTTTTTATCTCGAAATCTCAGCCATTCAAGCACATTGAAAAGCAAAATTTAGGGTTTGACTTTTTTATGTGAGATGGTGTCATGTTATATACCATTAGAAAGCTCTCAAAGAGTACTATCCAATAAGCCAATATTAATTTTTTTACCATCTTCAAACAAAAGTTGATTAAGTCCTAAAATAGCACTTTGAATATCTAAAAATATCTGCATAGGAAGATGAACATGAATATCAAGATAACTAAGAATTTTATGCAACCAAGTAGCTTCAAGTGTAGTTATAAAGGCAGCCCTATATTCTGCTTCCCTTGAAGATGTAGCCACTATTGGTTGTTTCTTAAAAATCCATGAATAAGACATTCTCCAACATAAAAACAATAACCACTTGTACTTCTTGTTTCTTTATCTCCTATCCAATCAAAATCTGCAAAACCTTGAAGTATAAAATATAGTGATTTTGAAAATACAATTGCATAATTCATAGTCCCTTTCAAATATCTGAAAATTCGTTTTGACTGATTTCCAATGAATTTTGAGAGCTTTTGCATGAACCTTGATACTTGAGAAACTGCAAATTGAATGTCTAGACGTGTATTACATAGATGGATCAGGCATCCAACTACTTGAGTATATAGTGTAGCATCATAAAGTTTTGAGTCTATATTTGTTTGTAATGACAAATTAACATCCATAAGTGTCTGCATAGATTTGCAATCTGTCATTTCAAATCTTTCTAGAAGTTTCTCGATGTATTTTTGTTGTGTCATATAGATACAATCATTCTCGACTTTGAATTCAATGCCAATATAATAATGTAAAATACCAAGATCATTAACATCAAATGTAAGCTTAAATTGAGACTTAAAGAACTGACGATCTGAATCCTTGGGACCTCTCACATTAGGGGAAAAAGTGAGCCCTGCATGGGCCTTGTAAGGATTCCTAATTTTTAGGAATTAAAAGTCTTAATCTAGGAGATTAAGGGGGCTCCAAAAACCACTAGTGGTATCCACATTTAAAATACTATTTGATGAATTTTGTTTTCTCATTATCAAATGCAAAATATTTCAACCTTTGGATGCTTCATTTCAATGGCCAAGATTAAATTCGGTTGGACCTCTAGAGAGAGAAAGCCTGACAAGTTGTGGGAGTTAGGAGATGCTCACGCACTTTTTGGGTACTCTCTGCATATTTTTCAGCCATTAGATGATGTCTAATCTAAGGGTAAACCGCAAATGGGGCTGATCCCAAAACCGGATGCGACGTGAGCCGTTGGATAGCAGATGGATCCAAGGATGGAGGTTCAAAGGCGCCTTCCTCTTTTGGCTATTCAATCTCAGCCCTTGGATGCTCTTTTGATCTAATGGACACAATTTTAGGCGCCTTTTTTCAGCACCATTCAAGCTACATCGTCCGATTAAATGGTCCATCCGACGGCCCTTGTGCAAAGGGCCATTTTTTAAGGCTTGCCACATCTCATCCATTGGATGCAAAGCAAATCCAAGGGCTGAAATGCAAGGACGCCTTGACTTTTGGCCTTCAACCTCATCCTTTGGATCATTAGGCCAATCCAAGGGCTATAAATGAATTGCAAGCATTTCAAAACCATCCAAATAACCAAAACCACGAATTCTAGCCGGTTTTCTCCTCATTGACCACACAAAAACAAGGGAAGCCTATGCCTAGCCTATGTGATTAAGGGACTAGACTGTGGCCACCACCCTCCTCTCATTGGTCCATCACTAATCACTCCTTAAGCTAAAAGGCCCATGCAAGGTTCATTTTTTCCCCTAATGATGATCATATCATCACCCTAAATGATGAGGATGATCAAGACAATGACTTAACATAGGGTGTAGGAGCTCCTTCAAAGTTTTCAAAACCAATAGATAAAAGATATAGATGAATCTTTTCATACCATGCCCTTTGTGCTTGCTTCAAACCATAAAGAGCTTTAATAACTACAAAGAAACACAAGAAACACTTATAACCCATCAATACCAAAGATAGTATGTGAGGATAAGCAACAAGATATGAAGAGGTTAGGGCAAGATCTCCAAAGCAACCTCTCATAAGAGTAAGTCCTCCAAGTGATGAGCATACATAAACCTCCACCTCCTCCAAGAGAGTAAGCACATCCTCCTCCACGCACCAAGTTCCAAGCATGAGTAGGAAGTGATGTGATGAGAAGATATCAAGTGAGCATAGCATGGCCTTTATTTAGATTAGGTTGGTACCTACCTATTCATACAAAGCACTTATGAAAATCTCTAATAAAAGCTACCTATTTACTTTTGTTGATATGGCACGATGACATGGCAAAGTAATTGCAAAAATCTCTAAGAAAAGCTTCCAATTTACTTTTGCACAATGATGTGGCAAGCTAATAATCGTGTTAATGCCCAAATCTAGGGATGAACCACTGTAACCCTTGGATCTTGCTTTAATCCCAAATTTAATCTCAGCCATACAAGTGAATTATGAGAATTTGACTTTTTAGAAAAGTTGGCCACAAATTAGAGTTGGACTTTTGAAGGGTTGAATGCGGTCATATAGACAAGCATTATATATGGTCGATGATCTCTCTTTGAGTACTTGAAGAATGTATGAATACCTCTTCATGTAAGTTTTGTTCTTTTTTTACCATGTTTGACCAAGTGTTGGACCTGATTTGACCTGGTTTGACTTTTCGGCAATATCCTAATCTAATCAAATTGTTTTGTAAACATCCTAAAACATGTACAAATTAGAATTTCAACATTTCCAAAATCTTAAAAACCTACTACTTTTTTCTTTATGTTGACATTTGGATTGTGATACTTCACATGAGATGATGAGAGAGCTTCATACCAGATATATAGGTTTACCGTTTGACATATGCTCCCAAGACTTGGAGTGTACCCACGATGGAGACAATTTGTAAATATGGGCATGTACATGGGTTAGGCTTTAGCCATACGTAATGGCCTACAAAGATTTCCAACTACTTGCTTTCCACATTGAAAGAGGGCTAGCACAAGGATTATGTGATGGCCATGCCAACTTTTCTTCCCCATATCGAGGACTTTACAGTTGGACCCAAGCCAATGGAGTGGCAATGGACCATGCCCTGTTGACATCCAGCATCTTCTTTTAGTTTATTGCAACACAAAGGACGCATGCAGTGAGTCATACCACACATACTTTCACTTCAAGAAGAACAAGATAAAATTAATCTAGATCTACAAGAGGCAATGAGTGACATAACCCTCGCAAAGGGAGAAAAAGGCAATGGTAAAGGCAAGAATAGCAATAGTAGCTCAAAATCTAAGACGAGTTCTAGTTCTATTATCAATTCCAAAACTAGTAACAATCATGAGGATCCTAGTGATCTGAAGATTCTAAATCTGAGAAGACGTATATGAATTGGCGAATAGAAAACAAATTATGATAATGCAATAGATGATGAGGATCAAAAACTTAATGAACCAGTTGAGACTTTGAACACCATTAACTATGATGATCAAAACTTTGTGTTCTCCATGGTTTCAGAAGACCTTTAGAGAGATGTGTTGATTCATTGTTTAATAGTGTTGCAACAAACCACGTGACTTTTGACTTTAGGTTGTTCTAGTCTATCTCATCTACTAAACCTAATGTTGGTCTGCAAGCCCACAATTAATATAGAGACAAAGAAAATAGAGACATCATGAAGAGAAGGATGCACATGAGAGAGATGTAAGGAGCTATGCTCCAAATATAACCTTTACATTCCATGATTGAAATTACAAGATAGCATAGAAGCTACACTTGAAGTACAAGATGATGAATACAAACGTCCAATAACTCCAAAACCTCTAAGGTTGAAGCATGATCTCCTCCGAATAGATATAAGTTCCTCCTCCAAATTGAAGGGAGCACCCTCTCAAGCTAGCACTTGAAGAGATCTCCAAAAAGTGATGATCTAAGCATTCAATACCCTTGTCTTTCTATAGATTTTGAGCAAGAGCAAAAAATCAACTATAAAAGTTGCTTTCAAATTTTTTTATGCAAAAAACTAATGAGGACCAAGGCTTTTTGTGTTTGTGCCTAGGGCTTTTATGAGGATGCCGCCTAGCTTTTGATGTGCCACTAGGCATTACTCTAAACCATTGGATTATAATGTTTTCAAATTTAATATACAATTGACATGTGCCAAGTGCTTTTCACACTTATAAAATTTGCTTTTCATACCAAATCTATAAATTGGGGCTTGACTTTTGACCTAACTATTGTTGTCAAATACCCAAGTGGTGTATATGGTTGGATAGCCCCACTTAGCTCTACAACATTGTCTAATTAAAGTTTTAGTCAAATTTTGACCATTTTGACCAATTTGACCTTCCCTTTGACTAAACTTTGACCACCATTATTTTGAAACTTTGACCTAGAGTTAGGGTTGCCCTATTTGACATATCTTCTAACATCTAATTTGTTGGTTTCTTGTGCTAATAACCAAACTATTCATACCCTATGCATAGAAACTATTATTCTTAAGACTCAAAGTGGAAAGTTTGTGCCTAATGTATGTATGTGCTCAAGGCTTTAAGCATTGGAAAGATCTTGTTTTTCATATTGGGCCTACCTCACTTGGAACATTTGGTATCAGAGTTCTTGTTGCACATACATATCTTGTTCCATGATGAGTGATTATCGAGATAGATTGGAACAAGAAGACAAACTTGATGGCATGTCTAACTATCTTATGTGGAGTTTCATGATAATGAATTTGCTAGTTTCCAAGGACTTGAGGAATATTGCCAATGGTAAACTCTATCAAAGCAAAAATCCTGGTGAGAAGGCTCATCTAAGAAGGCAATTAGTCAACACACACATGAAAGTTGATGAATCAATACAATCTCATATTTTGAGGCTTAAGGACATTTGTGATCAACTTCCTAATGTTGGAGTCAACATTCCTGATGAAGAGATAGTAAACACTTTTATCAATTCACTTCCATATACATTTCGTTCTTTTGTTACTTCTCTCCCTCTCTACAAGTGATAGAGAAACTACAATTTGAAGAGTTGCATTTCCTATTACTTCAAGATGAAGATCACTAGAAGAGTATGGAAGAGAATGATGAGGTTATGGTGTCATCATCCAAAGACAAGAAGAAAAAGAAGGAGATTATGAAGAAGGAAACCCAACGAACAAAGACGGAAAGTAAGCCATCTTCTTCTAAGTCTTTAACCACATCTTCTTCAACTTCTACTTCAACTACTTCATCTACACCTAATGATAAACCTATTACATCCACATATACACCTAAGAAGGAAATATGCCATTATTGCAAAATACCAAGTCATGATATTGCAGAGCGCAAATAGAGAATTTTTAATGAAAACAAGAGAGCTTCATGTAATAATGTTGAAGTTAAATTAAAAGATTAATCTTCTTCTGCAAAAGATACCTTTGCATGTGTCAATATGAAAGAAGTGTCTTTCAATCAAGCAACAATGAATGTTATATCAAAAAATCCTTGGACTTTTTATTCTGGAGCTACTAAATAGATGACAGGTTGCAATAAGGTATTTCATTTCTTACTAACTCTACAAGTAGAAGAGTGGTCATCACAAATGGTCATGATTTGGATATTGTTAGTATATACTATAGGGAAAGTCATACTTCAATCAAAAGGTGGAAATTTCACTATTTCTAATGTTTTATATGTACCAGAGATCAAGAAGAATCTTCTCTCTATCTCCACATTTCTAACAAATGGTTCTAAAGTGATTTTTAAGAAGGATTCATGTCAAATCCCTCCACCTCATGAAGAGCATTGTCTATTATAAATAAAAATAGAAGTGACATGTTTGAATTGTCAAAAATCAGCCATGCTAATCTCGCTACGTAACCTACCTCTCCCAAGGAAAGTAGGAAGTTCTGGCATGCTAGAGATTTGATCATATCAATTATGCAGCTCTCAAACATATGGAGGACAAAGGTATGGTCGAAAGTTTGCCAACTTTTGATTTACCAAATGATGCATATTCATGTGAAGGATGTCTTGACAGGAAGTTACATAAACTACCATTCAAGAAGCATGGATTTATTACAGCTACTAGAAAGTTGCAAATCATTCATTCTAATGTGAATGGACCTATGGGAGCATACGCTTTATATGATCATGGATATTTTGTTACCTTTCTTGATGATTTTCGAAGATATTCTTAGGTTTCTTTAAAAGCAAAGTCCGAAGTTCTTGCTACTTTCAAGGGATTTGAAACTATAGTTGAAAAAAAAAATCAGTATAAAATTCAGATTTTAAGAAGTGATAGAGGAGGAGCATACATGTCTAATGACTTCAAGTCATTTTAGAAAACAAAAAAATATTTCATCCGGGTCATCTTATTGAAAGCAAAGGTTATAAATTCTATGTTGCAGAAACAAGTAGAGTCTTACTCTCATGCAATGTTTACTTGCTAATATTTATGATACAAATTTTAGAAGTTCCTGAGTTTATCAACTTTCAAGGAAGATAATTATGCATTTTTTTGAAATATAGATCCTTATATTCAACCATATAGAAGGGGTGATCAACCTTCTCAAAACCCTACTCAGGTATATAAAAATAAAGGAAAGAAGAAAGTTGTAATCATTCATACCCATCACCACAACCGTCATCATCTCCCATTCCTTCTCAAACTATCGAAGAAGACTTTTGCACCTACTTCTAGAATGACCATAGTCGAAATTGTGTTTCCTTTAGTTGCATCCTTTAGAAAGTATACCAATTAGATATTAAAAGAGCATTTCTTAATGGTGATCTACATAAGGATGTCTCCATTCAACAACCAGAGGGTTTTGAAGAGAAAGATAAAGAACATTTTATCTACAAGTTAATCAAAGCACTTTATGGTTTGAAACAAGCATCAAGAGCTTTGTATGAGAAGATTCATTTGTATCTTATTTTCATTGGTTTTAGAAACTCAGAAGCTTTTCCTACTCTCTATAATAAGTGAAGGGCATATATTTTTATCATAATCATTATTTATGTTGATGACCTGATCATAACATGTCCCAAAGATTTAGATTTACAATTTTTTAAGTCAGAACTCGAAAAAGTATTTGATGTTAATGATTTTGGATAATTACATTAATAGCTTGGCATTGAATTCATTCACATGGTAATTGTATTCATATGATGCAACACAAGTACATTAAGAAACTTCTAAAAAGGATTGAAATGCAAGATTTTCAACCTATGCAAACTTCTATGGACGTTAATGTGTGTTCGCAAGCAGTGGCAGAGTCAGAACCTTTTGATGCTATTGTATATAGTCACGTCGTTGCTTATTTAATTTATGTTTGAAATACACATCCTGACATTCAGTTTGTTGTTTCTCAAGTATCAAGGTTCATGCACAAACCTCTTAAAATCAATTGGAATGCAGTTAAGCAAATTTTAAGATATTGAAAGGAACAAAAAATTATTCTATGGTTTTCCTAGGTCGCTACATTTTACACTTCAAGGATTTGCAAATTCTATTTAGGCAAATGACATAGTCTCAAGAAGATATTCAAGTGGTTATCATTTTTTTGTTGGAGAATGCCTTATTTCTTGGCATTCAAAAAAACAACCTACAATGGCTACATCTTCAAGTGAAGTAGAGTATAGGGCTTCCTTTACAACAACACTTAAAGCTATATGGTTGCAAAAAAATTTTAATTATCTTGATGTTTATGTTCACTTACCTATGCAGATATATTCAAATAGCCAAAGTGCTATTGTTATTGCTAAGAATCATGTTCATCATGCAAGGATAAAGCATATTGAAATACATTATAATTTTATTCACGAGTAGATATCTAAAAAGCACATTGAGCTTATCATATTCCTACAAGTGAGAATATGGCATATATTTTTACTAAAGCATTATCCAAAGGAAGACATCAGAAGTTATGCAAATTATTTGATCTTACCCCAATATGACATTGAGGGGGGTTGTTGGAAACAATGTCAATTGTGGCTCTAAATCTTAAATTTCAGCAAACACTAAGTTTTTATCTTCACCATTTCAAGGACATGGAAATGATCGATATGTTCAAAGATTATCAAAAATTATTATTGCATCTTCGGAAAGTGTTCATTAAGAGCTGCCTATCGATATATAACATGTCACCATCTAAGACCTAAAACCCCTCTAAATATCACTCTTTTCTCAGACAAATACATGTTTTTCTTCATATCAAATGAAGGGCTTAGATCTAATTCCCAAAAAGCTATCTAATCTAAGGGTCAAGGTTAATCATCAACTCTAAAAGCCATCTTCACTATTTTTAATGGAAATGAAGCCAAATAAGCAAAATCGTAAGTTTTAGTGAAAGATTTTGATTTTTCGGGATTTAAAACTGATTTTCACTAAATCAGCTGCATAAGCTTAAATTTCTATATAAAGACCCCAAGACGGTCACATACCTTATGTTCTATGTACACTCTTATGCACTAGAGTTGTGTGCTTCTTGAAGGTTTTGCTATGTTTTGGAGTCTATTTGGTGAAGCATGTGCACCGGCTGATTTTAGTAAGTTGCTTCCATTTTTGGTGTTCCTTCTATTTCTTGTTGTTGTACCGTATTTTCCTCACTACTACCTCAAGAGGAGAGGGCTCCATGGCTGCTTACATCAGAGAAGAAAACCTTATTCTGTTAGGGTTGTAGAATTTTACTTCAATTCAAGCACATTAGATGTTTTCCGTACAAACAGTCTTATTCTTTCTCCATATTCAAACACACTTCCACTTTCTCTAACTCTTCGGCACACTTCTCTATGATTTTCTAAACTTCTCTACGATTTTTGTAACTAGATTCATCTACATTCAGCCTATTTGTTGGAAAACAATGTCACATTAGTCCAAATCCCTATTAGGGCAAAAACCCTAATTTTGGTACTTAGTCATTTTTGGCACAAAATTTGGGTAAAATTTTTATGATCCTATCTTGTAGAGCTTGATGAGAGCTATCTAATGGTATAGGACATTCAGTCATCAGACAGTACTGTAAGTATGTGATCTATCACACACACATCTGATTTAGGGTCTTCCATAGCCTAAATTCAGATTAGAGTTTGCTGAATATCAGTTTCAAACTGATCTTTCCTGTTTCAATCACTCATATTCACTCTTCTACAACTTATCAATTCCTACACCTCATACATATTCAGATTTCTGTCCCTACATCTGAATATTCTTGTAACTTTTGTACATACACTCATCCATCTATTTTTGTTCACAGAGTGGTTGAAGTTTTGACTCCCACATTGTAAATTGACATTTGTATATGATGGTGTGAGTAAGTAGTGGCTTACGTAACACTTTGTACATGTCTAATCTCTCTCTATCTTTGACTCATCATTGTATGATTAAGTGATGTATGATTATGTCTGTCAATGTTGGAGGATCCTGGAATCTGTGTCTGTAGTTATGGGCCTACCTAATTTCCAACACTATTATCCAACTTTTGTATATTATACACATTGTATAGTTATTCTATCATCAATAATATTATTTTCGAGTAGCCCTTTTTGCTACTCATTTCACGTCTCTTGTCTCTTGTCTATTTTTGTAATCATTCATCTATCTTATTTGGTTCAAGATGTGTACGCACTCAAGGTTTTAAGTGTTGGAAAGACCTTGTGATTTAAATCGGATCTGCCTCACTTCCAACAAGTCCATGTTTATTAGTAGGCATCTTCTTGACCTTGACCTAAAATGACAGCAAATTGAGAAGTAGAAGGCTAAGAAGGTTTTTCATCACCATACATATGCGAAGGTGGTAAATGTGCAAGCAGTGAAGGTTAAGAAAATATGTAGGAGCTTTTCTTTATATGGAAGGTGAGGCTTATAGTGCCATGCTTCACAAAAAGAAAGTCCCCCTCCTCTTGAATCCCTGTCCCAAAAAGGAAAACTTTGCCTCCCCTATTTCCTAGGTACCTCCACAAGAAAATGGCCACCCTAAAAATTAGAAAGATCTTCTAAAATTTAAGAACCTCTCCTATAACCTAGGAATCTCTTGAATATTTAGGCACCTCTCCCAAAAATCAAGAACCTCCTCTAAATTTCAAGAATTACTCCTAAAATTCATGAAGCTCCTCAATCCTAGGAGCCTCTCTAAAATTCACAAACCTCTTTTGAATTCTAGGGGCCAGAAAAAAGAATTCCTTGATATCAAAGTCACCTCTCTAATCTTGAAAACTTCTTTAAGAATTATAATTTCTATTTTCTCATATTATTTGCCCCAAAAATCTCATAAAATAGATCATATTATCCTTTGAAAATTTATACACCTATCTGCTATAGGCATGGCTGAAAAAATCCACAGACCGTAAAAGGATTGAAGTCCATGCTATAACTTGGCTTCCTTTGGCTTGCCCATAAAAGGACCGCAGACCATGCTATAGCTTGGCCGGCTACAAATTGGAATCCACCTTTCTCATTTCCTGCAATGCCCCTTGACAAGGGCTGATTTCATCCAGAACAAGCCAAAAGAGCCCGCTTTTCCCACCCACTTCTCCCTCTTGACAGCAAATAGAGAGTAGATAAACTCTAAAATCACACACAAATTGAGTAAGAGAGAGAAAGAGAGAGAGAGTAGAGACAAAAGAAGTGAGACTCTCACATGTGGGCAAAGGAGCACAAGCTCCACACACTATTTCTATATTACAAAAGATACTTGCAAGGGATAGCCCAAGAGTATGTACACCTAGGGCATGTATTGTAAATGATGATACAAGTGCCAATTACACAGTCTTTATATGGTTTATGCTAGATAAAGCAAAAGCTCAACGATAAAGTTCCATACAGCAATCTTGGAAAAGCTGCGGATGAAAAAGCTGATTAGAGCATCTCAGCATTGAGATTTTTTGCATAGGCTTTTTTGGAGTTACCGCTTAGCCATCTTGTGTGCCACATAGCATAATTTAAGCCATAGGATCTGTTTAATATGACTTATACAAGTGTCATATGCTTTTCATATTAAAAATCTGCTTTTCACATATGGACTGAAAATTAGTGTTTGACTTTTGACATGAATACATAATAAAAAATTATTGCCATACTTCATAACCATTTGCCGAAAATCAAAACCGTTTCTCACCATTTGTAAACCTGTATGTAGGATTTTCCCTAGTAGAAGGTTGACCTTGTTTTGTTAATTTGCTAACAATTTCCCTCCTAACATGAGAGTAGGGGAGTATGTCAAGTAGGTATATTCTGCGTAGAAGAATCTAATACTTGTATAATTTTCACAGTTCATGCAAAGTGTTCAATGCACATACAAGGACCTTTGACATGAAGAGCTCTCTCCAACACACATCACAAAGAGTACTCAGTGCTCACACATCCAATACTTTTCTCAACCAAGTACTACTTGGAAGGATAGAGACAACAAAAGGATGCTATGTAATTAGATAGAATATAGACTTAAAACATACTTCCAAGACTATCAAGGTTGGCCAAGACTATCAAGGTTGGCCAAGCCTATCAAATCAAGGTAATATGCTTTCATCTACTCCTTCAGCCTGCCACACACACACACACACAAACACAAAGATGATATGATTAGAAAACATAATTGGTTACTTCCACAAGTCCAACCACCTATCTTTATGCTTTTCTTCAACCTTTATTGTATGTTCCTTTTCTTGAAACAAAGTTCTAATTTTTGTGTTTTACCTCCACAAATCTATCAGAAAATATGTCAATGGGCAACCTTCCACTAGGGACCCCTTTAGTCCTTGCACCAAACATTCCCTTCAATTTTATCAAACCTTCCCCTTCACTTTTGATACCTACAAGGTGACGTATGTATTCATTACTTAAACTCATACCTATAGTGGACAAAGCTTTTCTATTTTTAGCAATAGTTGTTGCATTGGGGCCTTGACTTTATGCTGAAGCCCCTCCTAGAGTTGCTTCCCATTTGTTGAGGGTGAAGAAGCACTTTGAGCTTGGGGCCTATAAAATTCTTGAGTAGTTGTTGTGTGTAATCCAATACCTCCTTGTTTTAGCCACTTTACTTAAGCTTCAACCTCATCCCAAAAATCAGTGACCTTGAGACGATATTGGAGAAATGTTTGCCATGTATGGAAATTTACTTCCATTGAAGCAATTTGTTATCATCATATTGGAGGCTTCCATATTCTCTCAACAAGAGCTTAAGCAAGGAGCTCAAGCTAATACTCTACACACTCACACCCCTTCTCTTATACCAATTGTAAACCTGCAGGTAGGTTTTTCCCTAGTTGAAGGTTGACCCTTTCTCTTGATTTGCTAACACCTGTCACAGATGGTCAAGGATGGCCCACCTGGTTCTACCTTTGGCCACTTAAACGGCTGCCTTGTGGCAGGTCTTTCTGGTACCCTCAGGCTGCCCTTAGGGCATTAGCAGAACCTTGAGGTTTTCTCCTCCTCCAGGCCATACCCCTCTAGAATTTTCAAAAAAAAAATGGACTGTTGATTTCATCCCCCTTCATGGAGTGTATGCAGGGGGGAGCAGCCATGTACCAATCATCCACGTCATCTACATCCGACACACATTGCCTTATGGCGATCACCTACCACTATAGGTCTCTTCTCCCCATCCATCATGCATGGGCTGAGACTCTTTAACATCAATATTAGCACCACACCACAAGGCAATTAAATTTGATTTAATTTCTCAAAATGCACTCCTCGAATATCACAAGTGGGGAGTAGAAACAAACCTGTTGATAGCATCATTTATTTGACCTTTTATAATTGCTCCCTTTCTGGGGATCTTTGTCTGCATAAACATTATTAGCCATGTAAGAGGAGAAACAACCCCAAATGAAACACTGACTATTTTCACATACAGCCGAGGAGGGAAGAAAACAATGATGGTTTTACATTTATGAGTGGCACAGATCGAAGGCGTACAGACTCCACTGCACCATAAGCAGAGAACTCTTTGATCAAAGCCTTTTTCTTCACCGATAATGGCAAGTTCCCCACAAATATTGTCCTTTTCAGCTTCTCTTCTGTGTCATACTTTTCAGAAGTTGGTTCGACAGTTTGCTCACCATCTCTGATCCGTTTTCTATTACCGAATGTAGTGCCCAATCCCAAGTCAGTGTGCTTCTCCTCTTCATCTTTAGAATCTGGTTTGTGAACATCATTCATCACTTCTGAATCCTTTAGATATTTATTTTCATATCTATCTTCAATGCTATCCTCTAACTTCCTACGCTTCTTTTTAATTTTAGTGTCAGGACTGTCATTCTTCTTTCTCTTTGAGCTCAATTTTTCTGTTTGAGAGCCATCCACTACAATGTTAGCCGCTTGGACTTCATGCGAAACAATTGCGGGGATGGAGCTTCTGTAACTACTTATTTTATGCCTTTTAATAGTCTTCTCCTCTTCTTCCAAGTTTCTTTTTCCTTTGATTCCATTAACTGTTGATTCCTCCAATGAAATTAGCTGCCCTTTGAGCTTTTTCTTCTCCTTAGCTGCATATGCCTCTTCTGGAGATTTTCCATGGTTCTCCTCCTTATCCTCTTGAGATGAGTGTTTTCTTTTATTTTTAACATCATCAAAAGATGTTAACGTTGTTGTATCTTCATCAAGCTTCTCGTTTTTCTTCTGCTTCTTCTTTTTCTTCGCCAATCTCTCGCCCTTCCCCTGTTCTGCTTCGGAGTCCCTGATCTGAGCGCATCCTTCAGATTCACAGGCATCGGGGAACTTCACAGAAATCCGCTGCTCTTCTGTGTTTGAGAGCTTTGAGCGACGAAAGGCATTGTTGGAAAATATGGAAAGTCCTTCTGCTTGTGTTAGGAAAATACTGTTTAAGGCCTCAGAAAAACTGGACGTACCTTGCATCGCTCCTTCTTCGTGCTATCAAACAGAGAGAAGAGAGAATTCTCCTTTGCAGAGAGGCCGGTTGTTAATACACTACCCAATGCTACCGCAAAACATCCAGTAATTCCGGCGAAACGCTAGCATGCATGATGTAAGCCGCGTGCATGATGAACATCAGTCTTGTACACAGCTCTATCCTATTTGACCAAAGTTCACTTCATTATTCTGTTTCTGGTTTACATTATCGGTGATTCAATGTCGTTGGCACGAACTAAATTCTTTTTAACATAAAACATAATAGAGAATGATCCTACGACTCTAATAATAAAACATTTAAACTCTGTTGATAGAGAATGATATTAGAACTCTATTAATACATATAATGCTACAATCACACACAAAAATGGCTTTTGAATCTATTAGAGTGGCAAAACTTCTTGATTCCATGCTCATCTAATCCTCCCCTCCCGCCAGCTTTGCAAGAAATCAAGGCCTCCTCGATGTTGAATCTAAGCCATGCCGAACACTAGGGCTATCCTTTTTCATGCCCAAAGAGAGGTACAAAGTGTTAGGCAATAAGGAGGTACAAAGAGTCAAGCAATAAAGAAGGGTAAAACTCTACACCAAATTCACTCATCTTGAAGAAGAGAAACAAAGTCAAAGTAGAGCTTCAACCTAAACTCATAAAAAGTAGAAGCAAGCTAAGATACGAAGAGGATTTGAATTGTCATCACCTCCAATTATTCTTCAACAAGTGGTGAGTGGGGTGCACATCTGGATGATCTCGTCAATGAATTTTTTATTGCGACCAAGGGCATTATTGTGGAGCCCCTCCTCAAGGTCTAGCAATATTCAATGAGATTTGGCACCCCCTCCCAAAGTGTCTTAATGTGAGATTCATTAAGAAAATTAATAAGCAAGATAGAAAAGATTTGATTGACAACTAGTGTTATATGGAGTATCATATTTGAGTTATGTTTGAGAGGTCAGAACCTCCTCTTATACATGTTGAGTATGATACTCACATGAGTGCCAAGTGGCACTCATATGAGATGCATTAAGCATTGCCCTTTATGGGCAATGAGAGAATGAGAGATAAGAGGACTCCACGCGGTTGGGCGACAGATCAACTTGAGAGTCTCCGTGTGTTTTCGAGCATGGAATTGCATGCAAGAGCGGCCTCAAAAATGATGGGATTCCTCAGGGCCTGAGAGCTTCTACAACATTGGTATCCGAGACAGACAACAACACAACAACAGCCATAGGAGGGACATAAGCGCATGTAAACACACATCCAAGTACAAGTCAACGCATGCTGATGTGTAAGAACAGAAGCCGATGGCTCCATCCTCCCTCCTCTCCTCCTCTTGGATGGGAGAATGAACCTTTTCGCCCTTTATTTATACTTAGATTTGAGCGCGGTAGCCCTATTTGGGATATTACTCCTCAATCGATGCCTACTTTTGAGTCTTATTGAGAAGGACCAAACGGAAAAGGAGGTAAAGCATTTCAATTCGAGTTTTTTCCTTAAGTTGGGGGAGAAAAACCATGCTATAAATCAAAGCTTTGGGAAAAGAAATGATGCATACATGTAATATGGGCTTTGAATATGGGATATGGGTCATGGGTTTATCTTGAAAAGCTTCAAGTTCTCAGTTATGGGTTCTCAAAGTCACCCTTCCATGAAGATTAGCTTTTCCACTTCTTACCCATGACATACCCATCTTCTCGACACCATAGCTTAGTCATACGACGTCCGATTTTAGAAATTTTTATCGCGTTACGAAGCTACACTCCTAGGTTTTAGTTAGAACCATTTTTTATGGATTTGGACAAGATTTGATCAACAAAAATCTCTCTACAGCACTTCAATAGGAACTAGGTGGCCACTTCCGAGCCTAGTTTTTCATCATCCAACGTCAAAATTCACTTATTTCACTTGGGATAGCTTTATATCTTTGAAATATAGTTGTTGGGCTATATTTCTTGGATTGGCAAGGACTCTCAAATCTCTAAAGTGTTTCAGTTTCACTCAGTTTGCTCGGTTGGGGCTATTACTACATGGTTTTGGCATTGTTCTTGTTGGTTTTTGGTGATTAGAACCTCCTCGGACCAACTCGACATTTCAAATTTTTGTTTGGGTCTGGCAAGGATTCAAAATCAGCAACCTCAAGCTTCAAAGATCACCTTGATTTCAGTTTCATAGCTTCATTTTGTACCAAGGAAGTGCTCTTGTGATATATTTCTCTTCTTCTTGCATATTCAAGGTTTACTCCCATTTCTTTTCACATACTCTAGTTAGCAAACGAGGGAAGGAAAGTGAAATATGGAGTCTAAAGGGAAACAAATAATTGAACACACTTATCCATCTAAAGAGAAACTAGAGGATCCTTATTTTAGAATGGAAGAAGTAGAAATGGGGTAGGAAGTAGAGGAAAACCTAGAAGAGAAAGAGCCTCAACAAGAAGAATATACCTATGAGGAACTTTTGGATGAGTTTGTTACTCATGATCAATTTGTAGACTTGAAAGAACAGACCCTTAGACTAGAGAGAGATCTAGGTAGCATTACATCTCTCATTCAGCAGCTTAAGTCTCAAATGATATCACTTGAGACTCATGCCACCTCTTTCCTAGCTAGGAAGAAAGAGAAACCCCTACTCTTCCTCTAGAGATGACTAGGAGAGATACTTCTCTTCCTAGTAAGCACAAAGGAGAGAGCTCTAGGGAAGCTCCCCTCCTGAAAGACTTAAAGCCACCTACCTTTACGGGGGATGACTGAGATAGAAATAAGGATGCAATCTACACTTTTTTACAAAAGTGGCATGATTTGCATCAACTGAAGTGCACCCCACTAGAGTACCGTGTGCTAGAGGCGAGTCTCTTGCTTGGCCCACGTGCTTATAAGTGGTGGATGAGTCTCAAGGAGGCGAACTTGATCTCTACAGATTGGACTAAGTTTGAAACTCTTTTTCTTAAAGAGTTTTTTCCTGACAATGAGGAGGAGAGGAACTGGGATGAGCGGGATAGGATCACCTAGAGAGGTAAACCTTTGACAGTCTACATATCCCACTATAGGGAGATCATTTTGAAACTTAAGGGCTTAGATGAATTTCAGAAAACTAGAGGGTTTGTTAGGGGCTTAGATAAAGCCATCAAGAGAGAGGTAAGAAGGAATGCACCTAAGACGTTTGAGGAGGCAATCAAGTATGCACAGATCTATGAGGACCATAACCATCCTCAATATACTCCTATGGAGCCAGATCAGCCCCTCAAGCCTCAAAAAAAAGTTGCCATTGGGGAAAAACAAAATTTTCATTAAAAAACAAAGATCACAAGGGCCTATGTTACATATGGATCAGTTTGAGAGGGCCAAAAGAGAGACTCTGTGCTTTAGGTGTTTGTCTCCTAGCCATTGACAGTGGAATTGTCCACTCAAGAAGGGGGAAGAAAAGAAAAGAGGACCAGAGAGTAGTACGGCCCCTGAAAAGGGCAAAAAGGTGGTCCACCTAGTGCAGACCCTTCCTATTCATGGAAGCTCTAGGTGCAAGGAAGTGGAGGTGATGCACGAGGATATAGAGCACACCTGTTGTTTGACTCAGTCATTGTGATCACCGCAGTTTGGACCACATGACTTAGTTAAACTTCATGGTAGTGTATATGGGACTAGAGTGTGAGTCATGATAGATGACTCTGCCACTCATAATTTTATAAACTATGCTCTGGTCAAGAAACTAAAGATTCCCCAATAGCCCAATGCACATAAATACATAGTATCTATGATGCAAGGGGAAGACAAAAGGATATGGGATGCTATGGTATCCAATTTGGAAGTCAAGATGCAGGATTACACAAATCATATGGACTTCCAAATTATGAATATGGAGAGGACAGATCTTGTGTTAGGAAGAAAGTGGCTATGGGGGTTGGGAGACACACTTAAATGCAGCTATCAAAACAACACACTTGAATTTCAAAGGGATGGAAGTAAAGTTTGTATTCAGGGAGAAAAGAGATGTACCTGTTGGAGTTAGATGTCTGCGGAAGCACGCGAACAGCACAAGGAAGAAGAAGAAGCTTGGAGCACAAACACACAATACTGAATGTATTACTAGAGAATGTACAAAGATAAGTAGCCCATTAGGGCAATAGGTGTATATACAAGCCGGCGGAAAGAAACCTCCTAAAGAGGGAAAAAAGTGCCCCGGCGGTCCTAGTGTGTTCACACACATCACTACCTAAATATATCAACAAATCCCCCCTGGGAGTGATGCAGTGAACAAGGAGCTGGCACTCATGTATAAGGAAGTGCCAAGCTATGTGGAAATCACTCCACAAAAGGAAGTAAGCCCAAAGCTTTGTGGAAAGCTTCAAACTTCTCCCTAGGCAGAGCCTTCGTGAAAAGGTCTGCAATGTTCTCCTGTGTGGGCACATATGCCAAGCTGATTTCCCCAACAGAGAACCTCTCCCTGACATAGTGATAATGCACCTCAATGTGCTTAGTGCGAGCATGGAACACAGGGTTCCTTGCAACTGCCAATGCGCTCTGACTGTCAGTGAAGATGGTGGTGGCAAAAGTTTGACCGACACCCAAATCAGCCATAAGGCGTCTGAGCCACACACACTCAACAATAGCTGTGAAAGCTACCCTATACTCAGTCTCACAACTGGAAGTGGCCATAGTAGGCTGCTTCTTGCTCAACCAAGATATACATGAGCTACCAAGCATGAAACAAAAGCCATTATTGGACACATGAGTGTCATAGCAACCAGCCCAATCAGAGTCAGAAAAAGCATGCAAATCTGGCGGTAGTGATCTCCCCTTGGGATAAAACAACCCAAGTAGCCGAGTACCACTCAAGTAGTGAAAGATGCGCTTAACTGCCTGCCAATGCTTGACTCCTCGGCAATGCATAAATCTGCTCATCTGTGAGACAACAAACTGAATATCTGGCCAAGTAATGCATAAGTAAATCAAGCATCCAACAGCCTGCTAATAGAGAACAACATCAAATGCATCTCCAGCATCATGAAGACTCAATCGTAAGCCTGTCTCCATAGGAGTGGCAATAGGCTTACAGTCTTCAAGGCCAAAACGCTGCAATAATGTGTCAATATATTTCGTTTGACACAAAGCCATTCCACCATCAACTTGCATAAATTGAATGCCCAAATAGTGATTCAAATGCCCCAAATCAGACATCTCAAATCAGGCATGCAAATCAGCCTTAAAATCAGTAATATGCTTCTCAATAGGACCAGTGAGGAGCATATCGTCAACATAGACAACAATGATCAGAAGCACATCATTAGCACGCTTAACATATAAGGTGCTTTCAGTTGGACTGTTCTCAAAACCATGTGCAATCAGATAGGCATGTATCTTCTCATACCAAGCACGTGGTGCTTGCTTTAAACCATATAATGCCTTCTTTAACCTGCACACCTGGTTTTCATGCCCTTTCTGCACAAAGCCACAGGGCTGAAAAACATACACTTCTTCATGCAAGTCACCATTCAGAAATGTTGTTTTAATGTCCAACTGATGTACATTCCAACCATGATGGGCTCCAAGTGCACAAATGCTCTGAACAGTAGTCATACGACATGTAGGTGCAAAGGTCTCATCAAAATCAATGCCTACTTCCTGTGCATAACCCTTTGCAACAAGCCTAGCCTTATACCTATCAACTTTACCATCAGGTTTATGCTTCAGCTTGTATACCCACTTAGTGGCAATGGCCTTCTTGCCAGGAGGCAAGTCACATAAAGACCATGTACCATTCTTCATTATAGCATCATATTCAGATTGCATAGCATCCATCCAATTTTTTGAATTCTGTGCTTCATCAAACAAATATGCTCATTCTCATCACAGAGACTAGACGCAACCATAGCATAGCAATCTGATGCAAAAGAGGCACTATGAGAGCCTGCACAAGTACAATATGACAGAGGTGCATCTAATTTGTTGTCACGCAAAGTCTGCACTAGCCATTTTGGCATAGTTTTTTCCTGCTCAATATCAGCTCTCTCATCAACTAGTGCATCATGTAAATCTACATCAGAAATGGAATGATCCGCATCATCACATGAAACCTGCAAAGGCTGAGAAGTTGCTTGGACGTCTTTCAACACCCTGCACAATGTTCCACAATCCTTTTGCAACCAATACATATCGCATCATATAAGCCCATAATGGGTAGTTGGTACCATCCAACTTATCCTCAACAGCCAACATACGGAATACATCACTGCTTTCAGCCATGGCAGGTGACTAAAATACCTTGATGCAGAAAATTGATTGTATCTCAAAAAGTTGAACAGAACTGTCGAGACGAGTTCTGCTAGACCTGTAGCAGACTTCGAGACACTGAAAATGGCAAACAGAAACTGGTATATACCTTTGGCACAAAAAGACGAAATAGCCTACACAAGCACTGCAATAGTGCGTTTGGAGACCGAAACGAGCTCAGATCGCGATTTCGGCACCACAAAGCGAAGATGTTTTGATCTCGGAAACACCCTGAGTATGCTCATGAAAATTCGTACGATTTTGATACTGCAAACGGAGGAGTGTCGATGGCGCCCTAGATGAAGCAACGACCTACTCTGATACCAATTGTTGGAGTTAGACGTCTGCGGAAGCACGCGAACAGCACAAGGAAGAAGAAGAAGCTTGGAGCAGAAACACACAATATTGAATGTATTACTAGAGAATGTACAAAGATAAGTAGCCCATTAGAGCAATAGGTGTATATACAAGTGAGGGAAAAAAACCTCCTAAAGAGGGAAAAAAGTGCCCCAGGGGTCCTAGTGTGCTCACACACATCACTACCTAAATATATCAATAGTACCTAGTCTCATTTCATCTTTAGAGTTGTATAGTCTTTGCTATTTTCAGCATGTACAGGAGATCTTTTTATTGTATATTCATGATATTGAGCATTGTACAAACAGTTCATCTGATGTATATTTTCATGCTAGAAATGTAAATATGGATAGGACTTTATATTATTCTTCTTGCAAGAGTGTGTGTTTAAAAGTTTTAAAGATCTTATGTTTGATTATAGAGATGTTTTTCCCACCGCTTTATCTAGAAGGCTACCACCTGAGAGAGGGAACATTGACCATGCCATTGAGGTAGTTACTAACACTAACCCTATTTGTAAGTCTCCTTATAGGCTTACTGTTTCTCAGCATGAGGAGGTTGAGAGGCAATTATAGATTATTTAGATAAGGGCTTCATTAGGCCTAGTAACTCACCTTGGGCATCCCCAATGCTCCTAGTTAAGAAAAAAGATGACTCTATGAGACTATGTATAGACTATAGAGCACTTAATAAGGTAACTATAAAAAATAGGTTGTTAATGCCTAGATTGGAAGATCTATTTGATCAGTTACATCAAGCTAGGTATTTTACCAAGTTTGACCTTAGATCAGGATATCATCAGACTAGGATTAGGGCAGAGGATGTCCCTAAAACTACATTTAGGAGTAGATATGGGCACTATGAGTTTTTGGTGATGCCTTTTGGTCTCACCAATGCTCCTTCCACTTTCATGAAGCTCATGAATAGTGTTTTACGGCCTTATCTAGGACACTTTGTAGTAGACTTCTTGGATGACATTATCATCTATAGTGCATCAGAAGAGGAGCACTTGGAACACTTAAGAAAGGTATTTCAAGTGCTAAGGGAAAATTTTGCTAAGGAGTCAAAGTGTGAATTTTTCAAAATAGAGGTTAGATACCTTGGGCATATAGTCTCCCATAATGGAATCCAAATGGATCCTGGAAAATTATTATTAAGGGCTATTATGGAATAGCCACATCTAAGGAACCTGGAAGAGTTGAAGATCTTCCTAGGTTTATCAGGTTTCTATCGAAGATTCATTGAGAATTATGCCAGAATTGTTGTCTCGATGATGGAACAACTTAAAGGGAAAGGGAAAGCCTTTCATTGGGGAGACAAACAGAAGAAAAGTATGGAGAAATCGGAAGTAGCAATTGCTACAACTCCACTTTTACATATAGCAGATCCCAACAAACCCTTTGTGGTTGAGACTGATGCAAGTGATTTTGCTATAGGAGCAGTTTTAGTTCAGGATGGTCGACCTCCAGCTTATGAAAGTAAGAAACTAGAACTGGCTCAGAAAAATTACTCCGTCTATGAGAAGGAGTTGTATGCAATTGTCTATGCTTTGAAGAAGTGGCGTCATTATTTATATGGTGCCAAAGTTACGATTGTCTTTGATCAAGAGAGCATTAAATGTCTCTCTAATCAAACAGACCTTAAAGCCCATAAGGCCCGATGGGCAAAGACCCTTCAAGAGTTTGATTATGAGCTTAGGTATAGGAAGGGAAAGTTTAATGTAGTGGCTGATTCACTTAGCTGCATACTTATGCTCAATGGACTGAGTTTTACTCATATCACTAGTGAGCTACTTGAGTCCATTAGCGGGAAATGTAGGCTTGATCCTACATATTCAGAGATTTGGGAAGCCATAGAGAACGGGGATCGTGACACATGGGTTTCTAGTGAGGATGGAGTATTGACGAGTACTCAAGAAGGATTCAAGTGGAAGAGTTATAGTGTCCATGATGGATATTTGTTGTATAAAGATAAGGTGTGTGTCCCTAGAGATTCTGAGATGAGACGGCATATTCTGTATGAGTGTCATGACACACATAGTGCAGGACACCCAGGAGTTAACAAGACTTATGATCTTGTTAAGAGGCATTTTTACTGGCCTAGACTTCATAAGGACGTCCTAGAGTATGTGCTTAAGTGCACCAAATGCAAGGTCAATAAAGATGAGAGGTTGAGGATTGGAGGACTACTCCACCCATTGGACATTCCTAATGGGAAGTGGGAGAGTATCTCCATGGACTTTATAGTCGGATTACCTAAGACACATAGAGGGCATGACTCGGTTTGGGTAATTGTCGATAGGTTAACCAAAATGGCTAGGTTTATTCCAACACGTACTACAGTGAAGAAACCATAGTTGATTAGACTCTTTGTAGAGAACCCATACTGGTCATATGGTCTTCCTTTAGACATAGTTTCTGATCGGGAAAGAAGTTTACTAGCCACTTTTGGAGAGCAGTCCTCAAAAGGTTGGACACGAAACTTAGGATGAGTACGGTCGAGCATCCACAGTTGGATGGGAAAACAAAGAGAGTTAAGAAAATCCTAAAGGATATGCTTCGAGCATATGTGAATGAAAGGCAAACTAATTGGGAAGATTACTTACCTATAGTAGAGTTTGCATATAATAGTGCCAAGCACTCTTCCACTAGGCATAGTCCATTTATGCTTATGTATGGGTTTCAACCAAGAGCTCCGTATGCAGTAGGATTGCAGAATGAGAAAGTTCAAGCTGCAAAGGATTCCTTGGAAGAGATGAATGATATTCTTAGGCTTGCTAAGGATAGCATTAGGAGAGCTCAGGATAGGGCTAGAGCCTATGCTAACCCTCAAGGGAGAGACATCAACTTTGAGGTAGGAGACCAATTCTATTTTAGAGTTCCATCTAGATATGAAACCATGAAGACGGAAACCTATCCAAAACTATCTCCTAGGTATTGTGGATCTTTCCAAATACTTAAGAGAATAGGAAAGATGGCTTACCACCTCCAACTTCTAGAGAATAGTCAAATCCATCCAGTTTTTCATGTTAGTCTGCTTAAGAAAGGCTGGTGAATCTAACAACCTCATTCTAGATAGTGAGGTAGTAGAGCTTATTTGTGTTCAATCCATTCCACATGAGCCTAAGAGCATAATACGCACTCGAGAGAAACGAACAAGAAGTCACTTACATAAAGAGTGTCTAGTAAAGTGGAAAGATAGTTCAGAAGATAGTGCTACATGGGAGCGGGTTAGCACCCTTCAGAGACGGTTTCCAAACTTTAGATTACCTTCCCAAGAGTCTTCTTAAGGGGAAGGATATGGGGAAACAACACAGAGATATGACCATGTATTATTATGCATGGGGATATAGTGGGAGTAGACTTCTATTATTTCTCTCTTTCTGTCAGACCTTCCAATACCATTTTTGAGGACAAAAATGGAACTAAGGGGAAGGAAATGTTATATGGAGTATCATATTTGAGTTATGTTTGAGAGGTGAGAACCTCCTCTTATAAATGTTGAGTATGATACTCACATGAGTGCCAAGTGGCACTCATATGAGATGCATTAAGCATTGCCCTTTATGGGCAATGAGAGAATGAGAGATAAGAGGACTCCATGCGGCTGGGCGGCGGATCAACTTGAGAGTCTCCATGTGTTTTTGAGCATGGAGTTGCATGCCGGAGCGACCTCAAAAATGAGGGGATTCCTCAGGACCTGAGAGGTTGTACAACAACTAGAGATCAATCACTATGCTCTAGATGAGGTATAAGATAAAGACCTTAGGATGGAGTATTGATTCATCAAGATGGTCTTCATTCTTAATGATAATTCAATCATCAATGGTAAACTCTCTTCCCCCATTCTTCTCAAGCATTCTATCAAAAAAGGTTACCGAGTGATTCCTCTTCTCATTGCATATTTCAATGCATGGTCTCACTTGCTCGATGGAAGATCAAGTCCTTAAGGTGTGTATTAAAGAAATCCCTCTCTCCAATGGATAGGATCAATTAATTTGTAAGTTGTTTGCAAACAACACCAAAGTGCTACTTCATACTGACATTGCGACTGCAAGGGCCTTTTGGGAGTGATTAGAAACATTTTACAACAAGTTTGGGTCAAAGATCAACCACAAGAAAAATATTGGATGACCCTCAAACTTTTGCCCCCTCAATTGATCCTCAATCTTGGGTGCAAAGAGGTCCCTGTGGGTAAGATTTTTAAGTCGTTGAACATCCCCATGGGATTCTAGATTGCCATGTCTCAAAGGTGGACTCGATGCTTAACAAGTTTGATAACAAGCTACAAGATTGGAAGGGATTATGTTGGGGGAGTTCTTTATTTAAAGGGGCTTGAGTGTTTGTAGGAGAAGAAAGAGTAGAGAAGAAAGAGAAAGACACGTTGCATCGAAAGTTCTTTGTGACTTGATTAAAATATAAGAACACAATTTTAAGAACAAGACAAAAGTACTCACTATGGGTATCATTTTGGGACTGAAAAGCACACAAGTACAACTAAGTACTTCCAGCTACTTGTGCAGTCAACCTCTATGCCGCTTCTTCACCTTAGCCAAATGACTTTCTCTTGTCCATTCTCGCATTCAAGCCTCCGTCAAGGTTGAAGTCTTGGACACTTCTATTGTTCACCTACAACACCTCCTTGGTAATATTATGGCCACACCTTGGTTTCTTGTTTCTAGGATACAATTGATCCTGCAACACACAAGAGAGCTCACGATACTCTCTTCACCACTCCTTGGCTCTCAAGCTCTCCACTCTCTATCAGAGAGTCTCTAGTCCACACTTTTCCCACTCTTTGTCTCTTTGTGTTTATCTGCATATGACTCTTCTTTTATATTTACATTTTATATTTTATGTATTCATATTGTGTCATGATGGATTTTCTGATTCTTGAGCCTCAAGAGTTTCTATCACACATCTTAGGATATTTTTCAATCATTTTAGGAGTTTGTTTGATCCTTTTTCTAGCTTTACAACCAATTTTTGAGTTATTTTTCAATTTCGTGCATCTCTCTTTCTTGAATCTTATCTTCCATCTCCTTCTTCATTTGGAGCTTTCATGGTGTGCTTGAGGTGTCCCAATCCCATACCCACCCAATGTGAGTGTTTTTTTGCATGTTTGATGTGTATTTATTGTTCACAAGGGCTTGTATGTGGGCTGATATTTTTGTTAAGCATGTATTTGAGTTCCATGTCTTTGTGAGATGTGTCTGCATACATTTGAATGGATAAACATACTTGGACTGAAAAATTATGTGTTGGAGTTTGAGGTCTATGTAAGCACACAAACAATACAAGGAAGAATAAGAAGCTTGGGGCACAACACAACACTAAACCAATTACCAAGTGAATGTATAAAGATAAGTAATCTGCTAGGGTTTTAGGCATATATACAAGCTCGGGGAAGAAAAACCTCTTAAAGAGGGGAAAAAGTGCCTCGACAATCCTAAGTGTGTTCTCACACATCACTACTGAAATATATCAACAAATCTCCCCTGGGAGTGATGCGATGAACAAGGAGCTTGCACTCATGTATAAGGAAGTGCCAATTTATGTGGAAAGAGATCAATCCACAAAGGGAAGTAAGCCCAAAGCTTCATGGAAAGCTTCAAACTTCTCCCTAGGCAAGTCCTTTGTGAAAAGGTCTACAACATTATCTTGTGTGGGCACATATGCCAAATTGATCTCTCCACTAGAGAACCTATCCCTGAGATAATGATAGTGCATCTCAATGCTCTTTGTGTGAGCATGGAACACAAGGTTCCTCACAACTGCCAATGTGCTCTGATTGTCAGTGAAGGTGATGGTGGTAGAAGACTGACCAACACCCAAATGAGCCAAAAGGCATCTAAGCCACACACACTCAATAGTCGCTATGAAAGCTATCCAATACTCAGACTCACAACTAGAAGTGGCCACAATAGGCTTCTTCTTGCTCAACCAAGATATGCATGAGCTACCAAGCATGAAGCAAAAACCAATAGTCGACACCTGAGTGTCGTAACAACTAGCCCAATATGAGTAAAAAAAACATGTAAATTTGGCAGTAATGATCGTTCCTTGGGATAAAATAATCCAACTAGTTGAGTATGAGTTAAGTAGTGAAAGGTGGGCTTAACCGCCTCCCAATGCTTGACACTTGGGCAATGCATAAACCTACTCATCTAAGAGACAACAAACTGAATATTAGGCCAAATTTTGCATTAGTAAATCAAGGATCCAAAAACATGCTGATAGAGAACAACATCAAATGCATCCCAAGCATCATGAAGATTGAACTATAAACCTCTTTGCATAGGAGTGGCAATAGGATTGGTATATTCAAGGCCACAATATTTCAATAATGTGTCAATATATTTTGTTTGACACAAATCTATTCCCTCATCAAATTGCATAGATTGAATCCCCAAATAATGATCTAAATGCCCCAAATATGATGTCTCAAAAGAGGCATGCAAATCAATGTAAAATTCATCAATATGCTTCTGATTAGAACCAATGAGCAACATGTCATGGAAATACACAACAATGATTAGAAGTACATCATCTGCATGCTTAAAATAAAATGTGATCTCAATTGGACTATTGTCAAAACCATGTGCAATCAACTAGGCATGTATCTTTTCATATCAAGCATATGGTGGTTGCTTCAAACCATATAATGCCTTTTTCAACCTACACACTTTGTTTTCATGCCCTTTCTGCACAAAACAATGGGGCTGAAATACATACACTTATTCATGCAAGTCACCATTCAAAAATACAATTTCAATGTCCTACTGATGTACATTCCAACCATAATGAGTTGCAAGTGCACAAATGCGACGAATAGTGGTCATTTGGCATGTGGGTGCAAAGGTCTATCAAAATCAATGCCTCTCTCTTGAGCATAACATTTTGCAACAAGCCTAGCCTTATACCTATCAACTATTCCATCATGCTTATGTTTCAGATTGTATACCCATTTAGTGCCAATGGCCTTTTTCCTAGGGGGCAAATCACATAAAGATCAAGTAACATTCTTCATAATAACAACATATTTTGATTGCATAACAACCATTCAATTTTCTAAATTTTGTGCTTCATTAACAGAAAGAGGCTCATTCTAATCACAAAGACTAGAGGCGTCCATTGCATAACAATTTGATGCAAAGGAAGCACTATGAGAGCTTGAACAAGTATGTTATGATAGAGATGCATCTAATTTGTTATCTCTTAAATTCTGCACTAGCCATTTAGGCACAATTTTTGCCTCCTCTATATTAGCTCTCTCATCAACAAGCACATCATGTAAATCTGCATTAGAAATGGAATGATCTACATCATCATGTGGAACTTGTAAAGGCTGAGAAATTGCCTCATTTAGACTAGTACTTGACTATCCACTTGTAAAAAGAGGCAACATGACATTTTTTTGACAAAGATCAACGATTTGGGACAAGATGTATTTTAACACTCTACACAACATTCCACAATACCTTTGCAACCAATATGTGCCTCTTCATATATGTCCATAACTGGTAATTTGAACCATCTGACTTATCCTCAACAACCAACATGCAAAACACATCATTGTTTTTTACCATGGTTGGTTACCTTGATGTAGAAAATTGATTGTTTCTCAAAAAAGTTGAGACAAAACCCCTATGCAGGTTTGCTAGACCTAGAATTGTAGCAAATGAAATGTTCTCTTTGATAGGCTCCATAGATGTCTTTTTAAAGGTAAGCTTTGGTGGCTATACCATTGGAGTTGAGTTCTCTTGTGGTTTGTCTCATCCAACTAGTTTTTGAAATTGGTCTTAAGGAATGCATGTGTAAGGGAAGATGAGAGGAGCCCTTTCTAACATTTTTGAGCTACTTTGATCATTTGTTTTGAAATTTCCATACGCTTTCTTTATGATTTAGGTGTAGGATAACATTTTTCATGGTTTTTAATATTAGTCCCTTCATAGATTCATTGGTGGTAGGCATGTAGTAGCAACTTGAGATTCATGTCGATTATGGAGGATACCCTAGATTTATCTGTCAGACATTGATCCACAGGGATCAGTCTGTTTGATCAACGTCTAACATTGATCAAATGGAGTGATCCCTATGGATCAATGTCTGCCATTATCCTAATGAACCATTATGATTTTGCACTTTATTCCTTGGTTGCTTTAGCTTCCTCACGAGCTTGCTTAGCTTGAATCTATATTTCTTCAATGCACTTTTTCATTTGTTTGGCTCGGATCCTACATTGTCTTCTCCTTGATGTTCCTTTCTCTTTCTTGCTAGTAGAAAGGAATACCCTTTTGTTTTGGGCTCGGGCTTTCCTCTTTCCTTGGGCTCTAGTGACTACTTGGATCGAGACTTCCTCCTCTTCATCACTCGATTCATGCCTGAATCACTAAGTAATTGACAAGAATGGGCAATCATTGTCACCCTTCTTGGATTTTTCGAGGAGTATTTGAACCAATTGGTTCCACAATCATGGCAACATATTAGACTTTGCACAATTGATGGATGTGATGGGGTCATGTGAGGTGACTCTATCTGAGGCGCTTGATCCTTGAGGACCTCATCTAGAATTCCCAAATTTTTTCTCTCTCACTTGAGCCTTTGGGATGGTTTCAAGTGTTTTTTCTTGTGTAGATGTAGAGTTCTCCCATTTAGAAGTAGGGGTTCTCACATTCATAGAATTAGACCATTGAGCTCTATTTTAGTGGTAAGGGTAGTCCTTGAATAGATGGTCTATCACAGATCTATTGCAATGAAGAGGTTCTTGTAGGGGAACAATGGGTTCTAGTAAGTTCCTTTACAATAGTAGTAGTGGTGGGGATTTGGATGCCAATAGTTGACCTCTAGTACACTCTAGAGTGGTGCATCTAGGTGTGCTTTGAATTGTGTGTGGATGACTTGGATTCATGGAACTTTGGAAATATGTTACGAAAATGACGTGGGTATTGGATTTATTTATAGAGCTCTTGGAACATGCAAAGTGGGCTTATGTAGTGTTTGAGGAAGGGTTCTTAGTGAATCGTAAGCTTGAGGAACAACTGTATGACCAAATGGGTTTGTATGATAAGGCTCTGATTCTTGATGTAGATACTCTACTTTTTTAGGTTGCAAGGTAGGCAATGCAAGAAATTCAGAAGGAGATCTTAAGCATTGTTTAGGTATATATGGAGGCACATAGACGGTACTTCTAAAACCTAAAGTGGATTTTTTGGCTTGATGGGGTATACTAATATTTCTAATACAACCAGTGTGTGAAATTCAAAGGTATGGAACATTTTCCTCCAATTAGAATTGTTTACTATCATGTTGTCAAGTTCATCTTTAGTGGGATGTCATAGAGTGGATAGAGGTTGAGGCTTTTCATTATCTTTTGATGTTCGTCATCCGTTTCAATACATTTCTCACGAAATCCATCAAAGAACTAGGTCTCCTATAGAAGGCACTTACTCTTAAGTCGGCATTGCTTAGTCCATCCAAAAAAAGTAACATACACTTCTTATCAGATGGTAGCCAAATACAATGTTCCATGTTTTGTCTAAATCTCCACACATCTTCTCTACACTTATTCAAAAGGGTCCTTTTTGAAGTGCATGATCCATTTAAGAGTATCATGCCCGACTCTAGTGGGGATAAACTCACTCATGAATGTCCATAAGAGTTCCTCAATGTTCCTAAACTCCTAACAATTTATCATTTGAACCCATCCCATGGAAGGTCTCCTCAAGTTTAGGCCATATGTGTGATATTGCGTGAAGAAATATTCCACTTGTTTAACTCTAATCGGGTGATGGAATTCAGCCTCATGAGCTCTAGGGTCCCCATCCCCATAAAAAACACTCTTCACTATCTTGGCTACTTCAGTGGGTCGAAGGGTTCTTCTTAGATTTAGATTTTGGGTAATCAAATTAGGCTCTTACAATTCTAGTGGTTGGGTGTGAGGAGGATCTACTTGACTGAGAGGATCCAAAGCTACACCATTTTCAAGTAGTGGTCTCCCTTGCTGTGCATACAAATATTGGTAGCATGGGGAGAGAAGGAAATACTTCCACCCTCCCTCATCTAGGAATATTGACTCTCTCAAGAGGGGATTTTTCATTTCTTGAATGTGTGCCTAGACTCCTTCTCGCTTTGAGGAGTGGGGAAAGCACCAAAAGGGTTCATTTCTTTCTAGCGAAATACATATTTCCACTAAGGAGTTCTCTTGTTGGATCTCGTTAAGTGCCATCTGTCTAATGGCAGTTGTTGAGCTTTGACATTTTGATGCTTTAGTCCTTCCATGAAAAAAATAAAAGAGGAAAGGTGCCATAGTTTCCCAAAAGTGTGTCATGATTTCTTACAAAATTCAAGAGAGAAATTATTTCCTTAGGGCTATTACAATCGCAATCCCAAAGGCTAGATACACACAACCCTAGGAGTTAGGACAATAGAGAATCGTCAATAGTAGATTATTGTCTTGGTTCTGAGATGTCTCTTTTTTTAATGGATTAGACTTATATGTTCTAGAATTTACTAGACTTTCTCAAATATCCCCTGAGATAAAGGCCTTCACTAACCTCAACCCTTGTCCCACACACACACATATAATGGTCTCTATGGAATGATGTCTTAAGAGAATAGCATGCTAGATTATGCATAAGTAAATCAAGCATCCAACAACTTGCTGATAAGGAAAAACATCAAATGCATTTCCAACATCATGAAGACTTAATTGTAAACCTATCTCCATGGGAGTGGCAACAAGTTTGCAACCTTCAAGGCCAAAACACTACAATAATGTGTCAATGTAATTTGTTTGACTCGTGTTATTCCCCCATCATCTTGCATAGATTGAATGCCCAAGTAATTATGTGAACACCGAAAATCTGACATCTCAAAAGAGGCATGCAAATCAACCTTCAATTTAGCAATATCCTTCTCATTATGTCCAGTGGGCTGCATATCATCTGCATATACAACAATGTTTAGAATTACATATGCACACTTAACATATAAGGTGCCCTCTATTGGTGTATTCTCAAATCCATGTGCTAGCAAGTAGGCATGTATCATTTCATACCACCTATGAGGTGCTTGCTTCAATCCATACAATATCTTCTTCAACTTTCATATCTTGCTTCCATGCTCTTTCAACACAAAACCACATGGCAAGAATATTGTAGCAATTCCACAATCACAAGCTCCCAATTATTCAAGAAAATTAGAAGAGGAAAAAAATTGCAAGATAAGAGAAAATGTGATGCAATAGAGTAGCCAATATGTTCTTCATGAAGCATTTGATAAGCTTATTCTTTAAAGCATCCACCCTAACCTCCAATGCATATTTGTGAAGATGCAAAAACATCTCATTATACTCATCCACGAACAAGTTATGTTTGTCATCATCATGATTTTTATATGCATAAATTGACTTGAACACTCATTCTAAACATTATCTAGACAATGTATAATAGAAAGTTCAAAAGGATTTATTTCAGTATCAAAAGGCTTATTACAATTCTTCCCCCCTTTGAAGATTTTTTCCTCGTAGTTGGAAAGAAGGATAATGTACCATAAAATTGTCTAAATTCACCCATGTCAAATATGTGTGCCACTTCACCAAAATCTCTAATGTAGATTGATTCCTAAGTAATCTTTCCCTCCTATCTAATATTATTTCAGGCCGAAGTTCAAAAGAGCCATCATCTTCAGCTTATAGGTGTTCTGTGAAACATGAGCAACATTACGTACATATCCTTTAAGTAAGCTTACCCGAGATACATGATGAACATATATCCAAGAAATTCCAACAAATAAGCAAGAAATCACATCTTCTTAAAAACTTTAAAAGGACATGCATATTGTGGAGAAATTCTATGATCCTTCCTTAAGAACAAGTTAGATTGTTGAGGAAAAAACTTAAGGAATACCATATAATACTTTTGAAATTCAAGTGGCATTTTCTTCAAATCATAGAATTTCTTTTGTCTTTTCTCATATTCTTTTATCTGATGCTTAACTTTTCCAATATTCTTCATCTATCTTCTTGAGCATTCTTTAGATAGTTCTACTTTATTTGAAAAAATAGAAAAGGAAGGTAGAGTCAAACAATTATAAACATATAGACCCTCAAACAGAGTAATCTTTATATATGCATGCCATGCACTATTGTATGCAAACTCAATTAAGGGCAAATACTCACTCCAATTATCTTGTTTTTCATTCACATACATACACAACATATCTTCAAGTACCGAATTAACCCTCTCGATTTCCTCATTAGTGTGTGGAAGGAAATATGTACTCATGCAAAGTTGAGTACCAATTGATTCAAATGTTTCTTTCTAGAATTTTGATGTGAACCTAGAGTCTCTATCAGAAATTATGTTGTTGGGCATTCCATGCAACTTGAAAATTTCTTTCAGAAAGAGTCTTGCAAGATTCAAGATAGTATTGGTCACTTTGATAGGAAATAAATGTGCCATCTTGGTAAGTCAATCAACTACCACAAATATAGTGCCATGTTTACTCTTGGTCAAAGAAAATTGAATGATGAAGTCCTTAGGAATAGACTCCTAGTTTTGGTTTGGAACATCCAAAGGTTGCAACATTCTAGGCATCCTTTTAAATTCACATTTCACATGTCGACACTTTAAATATTCATTCACATATTTTCTAATATCTTGCTTCATATATGGTAAAAAAAGAATACTTTGTCTTAACATAAGTCCTCAAGTAACCTCGATGTGGAAAAAAGGTGCATTATGACAATCATGTAATATTTGAGCTTTCAATGGATATTTAGAGTATATTTAAAATCGGTCGGTACAAAAATAAAGATCCATTCTATAAACAAAATTTGTCTTGATACATCAATCCCTTGTTTGCATGCAAAAAAACCAAAATAGCTGCATAAAAAGGATCATGTTTCAACTCTTCTTGAGTTTGATTAAGAAAATCAAACTCTACTACAAAAAGGATATTACATAAAGGTTTCTAACTCAATCATCCATTATTTTATAGTGAACTAATTTCAAAGTCTAAAATGAGGTGCCTAAGTCATGATTCACAAAATTTTCAAAGAGACACTTCTATTCTACTAAGCTTATTCTACCTTCTCTCATATAGCATTGTTCTTGATTCTTTCATTGTCATGTTCAATTTTCAGCTAGAAAACATGATGGATTTAGAGGGAGAATATAAAAATATCATCCCTAAATTTTGTCTATATGCATAAAATGACCTAAACACTCATTTTAAACATTATCCACACAATTTATAGCAGAAAGTTCAAAACGAATTGTTTTACTATCAAAAGGCATATTACTAATACATACACTTCTTCATACAAATCATCATTCAAAAATGCAGATGAGTTTTACATGTGAAAATGCTATGAACGATTTCCATTTAGCACGTGGATCAAATATCTCATCAAAATCAATGCCCTTCTCTTGAGCATAACCTTTGACACAAGAATAGTCTTATATCTATTAGTTTTTCTTACGTTTAATCTTGTATACCCATCTAGTGCCAATGACCTTTTTGCCTTGAGGATAATTGCATAATCAAGTACCATTCTTCATGATATCATCATATTTTGATTGGATAGAAGCCATCAATTGTTTTGAATTCTATGCTTCATCGAAAAAAATAGGCTCATTCTCATCACAATGATTAGAGACAATAATCACATAACAATCTGATGCAAAAGAAGCATTATGAAGCTTGAAAAAGTAAGATATGATAAATGTGCATCTAACTTGCTATCTCTCAAAGTTTATACCAACCATTTAGGCATATGTTCTTGAATGTTAGCTCCCTCATTAGTAAGTGCATCTATAAAGAGGTGATGGGGTACAGACAGAGATGAGTAAGTGTTGGCAAATACCTACTGAACACCAACCAAGATAGCTTCTAGAATGTCTTATATACTTGCTTAGCTTTTAAAATATGTACAAAGAACCACAAAGTCCTTTGGAACATCACTCTCAAATGATTGCATCAAAACAAATAACTTTGTTCTTCACAAAACTTAGAGAACCTTCTATTTTGGGAAGTGATGCTCATAGTAAAATGCTTAGAGCTCATAGTAAAATGCTTAGAGCTCATAGTAAAATGCTCAAAGCTCACAGTCTGGTTCAGATTGACCAAATAACTTCTGCGCACATTCAATCAGAGTGTCAAGATAACTCACTCCAAAGTTTATGAAACTATGTACGTATATTTAGAACAATCCTTTCTAAATTATCCAAGTAAAATTTTGGAAATTCAATACTTACGTATAGAGAAATGAATTGCATAAGTTTCTTGTGTACCTCAAGGTACTGTAGCAGCACATAGAGAATGAATACTTAAGGTACATGAATTATAATGTGCATAGATATTGCACATATGATACAAGGGAGATATGGAGGACTACTCTTACTTGAGATGAGTACACAATATTCTCAAAACCTTAGCTCAACCTCTCAGAAAATCTCACTCTACCTCGTGACTAGAAGTGACTCTATTTATACATCATTTTAAATTTGAATAGTGATGAGTCATTCACCCAAAAGCTAAGATAAACTTTAGGAATGATTTGATTTGAATCTCAAGTTAAGTCGTTGATTTTTGCTCCCTTCCTCCACAAGATTCCTCCTACTTTTAACTTTTACAATCAACCAAGACAAGTCAGAGGTTTTAAGCTTTGAACTTTTACCAACATGGGTTCATATGACTACATCTTGTGAGATGATCTAATGAGAGTAATCGAAGAAATTAAGCAATGTTCTTAGGCTTTTTTCTTGCACCAACAACTCCCCTCAAGCCTAAGAAGCTTGAGTCTTCAATCCTTCATTATCTCTTGCAATCGAATCATTGATTTGAATCTGTTCAACTTGAATCCATCCAATGCCTTTTTCATCATATATGCACATTGTTGATGAGTCGATACATATGATAATTGAATCTCCTTGCTTATTATATTTTCGCTGACATAATGATAATCCATTTCTATGTGTTTAGTCCTAGAATTATAGATTAGGTTAGTAGCAAGATGCAATGAACTGATATTATCCCGAAAGATGTGAGGAATAGATGAATTAAGACCTTAATCAGAACACAAGGTCTTAATCCACATTACTTCTTTAGTTGCATCAACAAGTCCTCTATATTCAGCCTTAGTTGATGAGAGTGCAACAATGGGTTGCTTCTTTGATGGCCATGAAATCAATTTAGTACATGCAAATGTGAGATACCTAGAGGTGCTTATCTTATTATCTTTAGGGCCTACCCAATTTGTATCAAAGAAGACCTTGATGTCTATATCAGATGTGTAAGGATAGTACAAACCTTCATTGATGGTTCCTTTCAGGTATTTGAGTATTCTTTTTTTTGTTTCCATATGGGGTTTACTTGGAATGTGCATGAATTGACTTAAGACACTTACTCCATAGCAAATGTCAACCCTTGTTAATGTAGCATAGTTCAAGCTACCAACTAGATTTCGATAGCTAGTTATATCTTCTATTTTCTCTCCTTCATCATCACTTAACTTCAAGTTCATCTCCATAGATTTACTTGCAATCTTTGAATTCTCCATTTTTAATTTGACAGGCATTTCTTTGATATATTTTCTTTGAGTAAGATACATACTCTTTTTTGTGTAAAACGCTTCCAATCCTAGGAAGTATGTGACTAGACCTAGATCACTGATTTTGAATTCCTCTTTCATATGAAGCTTGATCTTTTTTATTCCTTCAACATCATTACGTGTAACTACGATATCATCAACATATACACATAGGTATATGAATTTAGATTGATTCCTCTTGATGAAGAGGAAAGGAACTACTTTTCTCACATTCAATCCCCTATCCTACAAATAGGTGACAAGCCTATGATTCCAAGCCCTAGGGGCTTGATTCAAACCATACAAATCCCTTCTTAATCTGCATACATACTCAGTGCATGATAAATCTTCAAAACTAGGAGGTCAAGCCATGTATACCTCCTCAGATATCCATCCATCTGGAAAAGCATTTTTACATCCATTTGATATATCTTCCAATTCTTGGATGTTGCAACACTCATAAGTACTCAGATGGTTGGCATCTTTGCAACTAGGGAGAAAATTTCTTCATAATCAAGTCCTTGTGTTTGTGCATACCCTTCGGCCACAAGTCTTGTTTTGTACCAATTTATAGACCCATCAAATTTTTTCTCTACCTTGTATATCCATCAGCTTGAACCTATGATGATTGTAGATGGATTTTTGTGTACCAATTCCTAGGTTTGATTTTCCTGTAAGGCATAAATCTCTTCCTCCATGGCATTCATCCATTCAAGCTTGTTCTTTGCTTCCTCATATGATGATGGCTCCTTAGAATTTGAGTTTTATGATAGGTATATAGAATGTTTGGTATTTAATGAAGTATCATAGCCATACCTTTCTGGCTTCCTCTTCTCTCTAGTTGACCTTCTAATTGTTTGCCCAACGGATTCTACCCATCCCTCAACTCTTGCACTTTGTCTTTACCTTTAGAGTTCCAAGACTTGATTCTCTCTTCGGAGTCTTCTGATCATCTTCATAATCAATTGATGCTCATTCTTATTTGATAAAGTTGGAAATTCCTCTTCTAGGTCATAAGGTAGTTTGATCCTCTTGCAATCATCTTCAAACCATGATTTATTTTCATCAAACACAACATCCCTACTTATGTTGAATCCTTTGGTGCTGGGATTGTACATCCTATAACCTTTTTTATTAAGGCCATAGCCAATGAAGATGCATTTTTCTACCTTGGGGTCCAATTTGCCTCTAATATGTGAAGGTGTGTGTGCATATGTAATGCACTCAAAGATCCTACAATGATCAAGGCTAGGTATTCTTCCATTCCATGCCTCATATGGGGTCATTCCATCCAAAGCCTTTGATGGAAGTCTATTTACCAAATATATAGCTATTGATACTGCCTCAAACCACAAGTAGTTGGGGAATTTCTTTTCATTTAGCATTGTCCTTGCAGCCTTCTCTCTACCACTCCATTTTTCTCACTGAGTGTATCTGGTGGTGATTTCCATGATTTCCTTTTTTATTCCTCTCTATTGGAGATAAGAATCAAAGTCATGGGGAAAATATTTCTCCCCTCCATCTGAACTTAGTCTTTTTAGGGTTTTACCTATTTGGTTCTCCACAAGAGCTAAATACTTTTTGAAAAATGAAAATATTTCTTCCTTATTCTTCATAAAATATAAGATATTCCATCTTCTACAATCATCTATGAATGACACATAGTATCTTGATCAAGAGATTGAAGGCTCCTTGCTTGGTCCCCATACATCTATGTGGAACAACTCCAATAGGTCTCCATGTATGTACCCTTTCTTGGTGAAGGGTTGGTTGTGTGACTTACCAAATTGACAAGCACTACATTTATATATCATATGTTGTTTGGATATATTTGGAAAACCAAGTACAAATTGGTCCCTGCTAATTTGTTTGAGAGATCTTTCTCCTATGTGAGCTAATATCCTGTGCCAAATCTTTAACTCTGATAGAGTTTGGGTGCCATAATTGAATAATGCAATGTTCTTGGTCTCTTGGAGTTCAAAGATGAACAATCTACTTGTCTTTTCTCCTCTTGCTATCTTCTTGAATCCCTCATGTGTGTCTTCAACAAAATTCTCCATTCTTGGTAAATCTAATATGCAAACCCTTCTCAACAATTTGACCTACATTGATGAGGTTCTTGGTAATAGTAGGCACATAGAGTACTCTGCTTAGTTAGTTCATATCACCATTTGGAGACTTCACATTACCTATCTTCTCAATTGGATGCCTTGTGTCATATCCTATTTGGAATTCATGTCTATTATTTGGGTCTTACAAATTTGAGAGTAGAGCCACATTTCCTGCCACATGATTTGAGCACCCCGAGTCTATATAAAACACATGCTCATCTGCTTTACCTTCCTTCATAGTCATGTTCATGAGAAGAAGTGAATCTTCTTGAGCTTGGTCATTTGTGTGTTTATTTTAGTCTCTCCTTCCTTTGAATCCACCTTGGTAGTTGTTGTATGAGTTGTTATTATATCCATAAGAGTTGTTGAATCTTCCTCTTGAGTTTCCATAGCCTCCTCTCTTATCCTCTCTCTCTTTGGTTCCTTGGGTTCTTGAAACAATTCTCTGTAATGTGATTGGTTAGCCAAATATAGCAGAGGGTGATGAGCTTTGAGCTCATCCCCTACCTTTTCTAAGTCCTCTACCCCTTCCTATCGATCCTCTACGTTTACCTACAAATTTGGTTTGAGAGGTAATTCCTTCATCATCAAACTTCTTACCTTTTCCTTTAATATCCTTGCTTTTATTTTTATCTATATAGAGATCAGATGATTGATTACCTTTTTGGTTGTCTCCATTCTTCATATGTTTTGATTCATGTATGAACAATTGTCCCATGAGTGTGTTGAAGTCAAGAACTTGCATGTCCATGTATAGGCCGATAGTTGTGGTGAAGACCTGCCATTTTTCATCAGCTTTGATCCCATTGATGACTTTCCTTACTATTTGTTCTTCATCAATGACCTCTCCAATGCTTCCAAGTTGGTCCGCATTTGCTTCATCTTGGTGAAAAAATCAGCCACACTTTGCTTGGGAATCTTCTTGAGTGTTGTAAACTCCATCCATAGTTGAGTCTAACCTTGGTGCTTGATGAGAAGAATGCTTCCATAGCATTCCATTTTTCTTGTGATTTCTTGCAATTCATAATGTGAGGGAGTAAAAAACTAGAGATACATATGAGAATGTATGATCTTGCCAAAAAATAATTTGAGCACCATGCATTTAACCTTTCTTGCTCCTCTTGTGTTGGTCGGATCTTGCTTCTAAGTATTGGCATCATCTCATCTCCATATATGTAATCAAATAGATTCCTTCCTTGTAGATAAGCCTTTATTATGAGTGACCATGATGAGAAATTACCTCAATCCAATTTTTCAAAAAATGAGGGGAATCCATCACCCATGATGGTTATACTTCAACTTTTCTTTGATACAACTATAAAGAGGTGATGGGGTATAGACAGAGATGAGTGAGTGTTGACAAAAACCTACTCAACACTAGAGAGCTTCTCAAATGTCTAATATACTTCCTTAACTTCTAAAGTATGCACAAAGGACCACTAAGTCCTTTGATTGCATTAAAATAGGTAAAGTTGTTCTTCACAAGACTTAGAAAACCTTCTATTTTGGGAAGTGATGCTCACACTAAAATGCTCAAAGCTCACATCCTAGATCAAATTGATTAGAGAGCATTTGCACACATTCAATTAGAGTGTCAAGCTAATTCAAACAATTAATTTCATAAATTTAGCCTCATTATACAAGGAGAAATAAGTATAACAAGTCTAGGGGGTCACCCCGAATTTTCAAGAGGAAGATGAAGTGAAGACATAATCACACTCGAAACTTCATAGCTTGAACTCTACTCATCCTAAGTTTATGAAACTTTGTATATAGATGCATAACAATCTTATCTAAGTGATGAAAGTTAAATTTTCGAAATTGGATACTCACACACAAAGAAATGAACCACACAAGTTGATTGTGTACCTCAAAGTATTGTAGCAGCACACAAAGAATGAATACTCAAGGTATATGAATCATAATGTGTATTGAATTGCACATATGATACAAGGGAGATATGGAGGACTACTCTTACTTGAGCCGAGTACATAGTATGCTTAAAAACTCAGCTCAATCTCTAAAAAAAGCTCACTCTACACCACAACTAGAAGTGTTTCTATTTATACATCATTTTAAATTTGAATCTTGATGATTCAATCACCTAAAGTGAAGCTAAACTTTAGGAATGTTTTGAATTTGAAGCTTAAGTTAATTCATGGACTTTGGCTCCCTTCATCCACGAGATTCCTCCTACTTTTAGCTTTTACAATTGATTAAGATAAGTCCAAGGTTTTAACCTTTGAACTTTCACCAACATGGGTTCATATGACTACATCTTATGAGATGATTTAATGAGAGTAATACAAAGAGTTCCTCCTTGATGAGGTCCATAGTTAAATACATCATAACCTTTTGATCATGAAATTTTTTCACTATGCATCTAGGCTTTAGCTACTACCCATGCCTTGTTTTCTAAGAGGTGATCATCTCCATAACACTTCCAAAATCTAGTTTCACAGTAGGTGAGTAGAAATAATTACCATATCCTAGGGGTTCCCAAGTGCTGATGAGGTTTGGTGTCGTTTTCCTTTCTTCAAACTCAATGAACATGAAGTGGGTTTTGCAATCATGACAATGAATCTCTTGTTGGCATAAAGAAGTGTGTTCCTCCTTGCATGGTGTGTTCTCTTTACCTTAGCAAATGACCTCAAGGATATGCTATGGTTCCATTAGGAGGGTCTTCAAGTATGACATGTGGTGGAATTTTAGGGAATTGAGATTGAATCTTTGAGAAATATATTTGTGATTCTTCAATCAATATATCTTGCTTGAGATATTGGTCCTCCTTGAGTGAGTGGATTCCTTCTCTTTCTTCCCTACTAGATGTCATGTTCTTTTGAGGCTTGAAAGAAGATTCATTGTAACTACCAACACTTCCACTTCTTTGCCTTTCCCACATTGTTTGCAATCACACTGCCATTGGTTATCACTCTTAACATGTATTCTCTCATATGTACTTGGTGCATCAGTCCCCCTATCCTCTTGATATGGCCATTCTATAAGCATGGCATTTGCCTGAGCCGCTGCTGCCCTTGTTGTTGATGCTATCCCTGTTGATTATTCTGATTGTACCTGAGAACGGGTATACCTCTCTCTTCCCTATGCTTTACCCATAAGGGACAATTCGGCCCTATCCAATGATCGTGAGCTGAACAATATCCACAAAGCATCACCCGTGGTGGTCGACCCTGCTGATTCCCCTATTGGTTATTTCCCTACTGATTCACTTGATCTCTCCATGGAGGTCTTACTTGTTGCTACCTCTGAAAATTACCCCACCCCTGGACGGGAATAGCCTGATTGGCCGCTACTTCATTAATATTCCTATTATCTTGCCGCGAACTTTGCCCTCTATGCTTGGGGTTGTACCAACACTAATTTGTTGTATGTCCCTCTTTGTCACAAATATCACAAAATCTCTTTTCCTTTGGAGCTACGATGGAATATACATGTCTCTTTAACTTATTAATCCATGCCTCCTCTTTACTTTGCTTAGCCTTATGCTTGCGATGCTTTTTCCCCACTACTTCTTCATCTTGGTCATCAGAGTCAGAATCTGTTGAACCTTTGTCTGACTTCGTTTCTGAATCAGATTCAGTCTCTGAACCAGAATCAGAATGTCTCTTTTTAGTCCTTCCAAACCTTCTTTCCACGCATGCAATTGCTAACACTAATACATTAAATCCATTAGAAATATCTACACTTGCCACTGCGTGTTTGATAGCACTTCGTAGTCCTTTTAGAAAGTAACTTGCTAACATCTCATCCGTAGGTCTCTCGTTCCCTATCCACAAGTATCCTAAATCTCTGAGCATAATCCTCAACTAGCATGGTTTTCTGTCTGATCGCTCATAATCTTCTCAAAATATCAGAATGAGTCTTTTCCTTCCTAAATCTCTGCAAAAATGCTATTTTTAATGCATTGTATGTGGCAAAATGAGCTATACCATATTGACTAAACCAACTCATTGCTCGTCCTTCCAAGGTAGCCGCAAATTGTTGAAGCTTAACTGCATCACCATATATTGCCTGACAACCGTTTGCCGTCCATTTAATTTCAAACTGAGCAACATGACAATCAGCATCTTCTTTAGAGCCTCCTCTGAAAAACACTGATTTGACTTTAGGATTAGGAGCTGGTTGCGCCATTGGTTGTGGTTGAGGTGTATGCCTAGTTTTTTGACTGGTCGCCTTTGCAAGTGGGTCAAACTGGAGCCGTCTTCTTACCCCTACAGTTTCTTCTGTTAGGAATAGCGCTCCAAGTATACCGCCCACTAACCTTGCCTCTACTGCACCTGTTTCTCCTTCCTCCTCTACAGTGTCCATATCGACTTCCTCTTCTGCTTCATACCAATCATAAAATTTTGAGGATGACTCCACGTTAGCTACCCTTGCCTGCGCTCTTGTAAAATACACGTTACCAAATCGTCTTTTTTGTTCTTTCATGCATGTCTTGCCACATTAGCAACACAGTAGGATCGCCAAATGTGTTGGGGTTCGAATACAACACATCAACTACTTGACTTTGGTAAACCAAGTTCTCAACACTAGTTTGCTACACACAAAGAATTGACTTCTAACAAATTTGAGATCTATCACTGCTCTGTTGAGACAGAGTATAATTTTAAAGATTATGACCTGCAATAGACAGAGTTTTATGCTTGCGCTGAACAGATTTAGGCAAAAATTACCATTACGAGTCTTCTAAAATAGGCCTTACAAGATAGAAAGAGTTCATGAGAACATTCGAGTAATACAAACAGTAATTCATTACATGATTGACCCGGACTGACTCAGACATGTATCTGCGCTATTACAAGAATGAAGAATCTCTCTTTTGTTTCTTCTACATCTTCTTTTTTTTTTGTCTGCTCTTGCTTTCTTCTTCTCCCTTTCTTTTTCTCACGCAAACCAAAACATAACTACTCACTTCTCACGAAGTCGGCGCTCAATTAAAATATAAGTGTCTATTAAAAATCCTAATAAGCAACATCCGAGTTAGAAGAAATCTGATTCAGCAACAATCTGATTGAGTATTCCCCAAATTAGCAGAGTTTCAAAATTCAAATTAACTATATATCTTCAGGATTCCTCTACCCTCAACAGTATCACAAGCAAGGATCAATTCTAGCATCTTTTTACATGATTTCTTTTACTCAAATTATGTTGGATATTATGAAAGTCATGTGTCCACAAGTGATTTTTGCTTCATGCTTGTTAGCTCATGCATATGTTGATTGAATAAGAAGTAACCTATTGTGGTAATTTCTACTTGTGAGCTTTAGTATAGGGTAACTTTCACAACTACTATTGATTGTGTGTGGCTTAAACACCTTATGGATGACTTTGGTGTTGGTCAAAATTCTTTCACTATAATATTTACTAACAGTTAGAGTGCTATGGAATTTCCAAGGAACTGAGTGTTCCATTCTTTTACTAAGCACATTGAGGTGCACTATCATTATTTTTAGGGAGAGACTTTGTTGAAGAGATCAATTTGGGGTATGTGGCTACAAAAGATAATATTAGAGGCCATTTTACAAAGGCTCTATGTTGTAACAAGTTCAAAGATTTTAGGAGAGTACTCTTGATATATTTAGGTAGTGATGTGTGTGAACACTCTAGGACTCTCGGAGCACTATTTTCCCTCTTTACGAGGTTTTTCCCCCGTCTTCTATATATGCCTATTGCCCTAACGGGCTACTTATCTTTGTACATTCTAGTGGTAATACATTCAACATTGTGTGTTGTGCTTCAAGCTTCTTCTTCTTCCTTGTGTTGTTCGTATCCTTCCGCAGACATCTAACTCCAACAATTGGTATCCAAGTAGGTTGCTGCTTCATCTAGGGCGTTGTCTACACCTCTTTGGTTGTAGTCTTAGAATCAAATGAAATTTGGTAAGCATACTTAGGCTGTTTCAGATATCAAAACAACTTCATTGTTTGGTGCCGAAATCATGATCTGAGCTCGTTTCAGCCTCTGAATGCACTATCACAGTGCTTGTGTAGGCTATTTCATATTTTTGTGCCAAAGGTATATACCAATTTTGGTTCGCTAATATAAGCGTCTTGAAGTCTGCTACAGGTTTAGCAGAATTTGTCTGGGCAGTTCTGCTCAACTTTTTGAGATACAGTCAATTTTTTGCATCAAGGTATTTTATTCACTGGCCATGGCTGAAAGCAGTGATGTATTCTGTATGTTGGTTGTTGAGGATAAGTCAGATGGTACCAACTACCCATTATGGGCTTATATGATGCGTCATGTATTGTTCACAAAAGGACTATGGAATATTGTGTAGGGTGTTGAAAGACATCCTCTTACACCTGCAAATACAGGTGTTGGAGTTGATGGAGATGGTGTCAAAGCTGATGAAATTCTATAGATTCCTATTCGTGCTACTATTTCTATTGCACCTACTGCAGAGCAAATTCCTTGGGATGGCAGAGATGCTCAGGCACATGCATTGATAGCTTTGTCTGTCAAATGTTCCATTATTCCTCATATTTGCTCTTGCAAAACAGCTAAGGATGCTTGGGATACACTTACCACATTGTATCGGGCTAGGAATGAGGCTCGTGTTGCTTACCTTCGAAAACAATTGGAGAGTGATCACATGAATGAAGGTGATTCTATGAATAGTTTTCTCACAAAGATCAAGGATTTGAAAGAAAAGTTGATTTCTGCTGATGAAGTTATACCAGGTAGCTCACTTGTATAGACCATTATGAATGGTCTTCCTCACTCATATCAGAGTTTTGCTTCAATGTCGGGACAGACGAGTCAATGGAGTATTCCTAACTAAACCCATGTGCAATTCACAATGCCAGGGCTGCAATCACACAATCAAACCCACCATGGACTAGGCAACCAACATCGGCCACCAGTGAGGCCAAGACCACCACTAGGAGTGCAGCCTAGAATGCCTCCAATTAGACCAGCAATTCCTGTAATACCTAGACCATCGGAACCCATAAGAAGATTAAGACCAATTCAAGTGGCTAAGTATATGAGAAATCATTATGACGGAATGGGAGAACCTTAAGATCACATAGATGAATTTAAACAAGTTTTACGGGAAGATCAAGTGGATGATTTCTTTGTGCAGTATGAGTCCTTCAGACTTACTCTCACAGGGATGGCTTTGAATTGGTTGCAACCATTGGATCCTAATCAATTTGGAAACATTGAGCAATTTTTTCAGGAGTTCATTGGAGAATTCACCAAGAGAGGGATTAAACATAACTCTTCATCCTTAATCCACAACTTTAAACAAAATCCAAATGAAATTGTGAAAATAGCTACCCAAAGGTTCAATCAATATGTTGATAGCTGTCCAGCAACAGAAAGACCCACTCAGCAAAAATTGATATCACTATTCTTAGATGGGCTCACGAACAAGACTTTGAGAAATTTATTCTATGTGAAGCGGTTGTAAACGTTGAGCGAGTGCCTTCAAGAGTGTATTGACCTAAAAGACAACCTAGCTAACGATTTTAAAAGTACATCAAGCCCTACGAAATCAGAAGATACTAGAAGTACAATGACATCTAACTCCATTAATGTGGAGGAGATAGCGGAACTGGTAGCTAGGAAGTTGCAAAGATGCAACTTATGCGGAGGAGACCATCCAACTCACATGTCTGTAAGAGGAGGAACATGCTTGCCTCAAGCTTATCCTTACAATAGGCAACCACATCAAGGAACCGCCCTGTATTTCCGTATAGAACAAAAATATACTAATCATACCACTGAGAATTGTTGGAGTTAGATGTCTGCGGAAGCACGCGAACAGCACAAGGAAGAAGAAGAAGCTTGGAGCACAACACACAAGACTGAATGTATTACTAGAGAATGTACAAAGATAAGTAGCCCATTAGGGCAATAGGCGTATATACAAGCCAGGGGAAAAAAACCTCCTAAAGAGGGAAAAAAGTGCCCCGGCGGTCCTAGAGTGTTCACACACATCACTACCTAAATATATCAACAAATCCCCCCTGGGAGTGATGCGGTGAACAAGGAGCTAGCACTCATGTATAAGGAAGTGCCAAGCTATGTGGAAATCACTCCACAAAAGGAAGTAAGCCCAAAGCTTTGCGGAAAGCTTCAAACTTCTTCCTAGGCAGAGCCTTCGTGAAAAGGTCTGTAATGTTCTCCTGCGTGGGCACATATGCCAAGCTGATCTCCCCAGCAGAGAACCTCTCCCTGACATAGTGATAATGCACCTCAATGTGCTTAGTGCGAGCATGGAACACAGGGTTCCTCGCAACTGTCAATGCGCTCTGACTGTCAGTGAAGATGGTGGTGGCAGAAGACTGGCCAGCACCCAAATCAGCCATAAGGCGTCTGAGCCACACACACTCAACAGTTGCTGTGAAAGCTGCCCTATACTCAGCCTCACAACTGGAAGTGGCCACAGTAGGCTGCTTCTTGCTCAACCAAGATATACATGAGCTACCAAGCATGAAGCAAAAACCACTGGTGGACACACGAGTGTCATAGCAACCAGCCCAATCTGAGTCAAAAAAGCATGCAAATCTGGCGGTAGTGATCCCCCCTTGGGATAAAAAAACTCAAGTAGCGAAAGATGCGCTTAACCGCCTTCCAATGCGTGACTCCTGGGCAATGCATAAACCTGCTCATCTGCGAGACAGCAAACTGAATATCTATCCGAGTAATGCATAAGTAAATCAAGCATCCAACAACCTGCTGATAGAGAACAGCATCAAATGCATCTCCAGCATCATGAAGACTCAATCGTAAACCTGTCTCCATAGGAGTGGCAATAGGCTTACAGTCTTCAAGGCCAAAACGCTGCAATAATGTGTCAATATATTTCGTTTGACACAAAGCCATTCCACCATCAACTTGCATAAACTGAATGCCCAAATAGTGATGCAAATGCCCCAAATCAGACATCTCAAATGAGGCATGCAAATCAGCCTTAAAATCAGCAATATGCTTCTCAATAGGACCAGTGAGCAGCATGTTGTCTACATAGACAACAATGATCAGAAGCACATCATTAGCACGCTTAACATATAAGGTGCTTTCAGTTGGACTGTTCTCAAAACCATGTGCAATCAGATAGGCATGTATCTTCTCATACCAAGCACGTGGTGCTTGCTTTAAAACATATAACGCCTTCTTTAACCTGCACACCTGGTTTTCATGCCCTTTTTGCACAAAGCCACGGGCTGAAAAACATACACTTCTTCATGCAAGTCACCATTCAGAAATGTTGTTTTAATGTCCAACTGATGTACATTCCAACCATGATGGGCTCCAAGTGCACAAATGCTCCGAACAGTAGTCATATGGCATGTAGGTGCAAAGGTCTCATCAAAATCAATGCCTCTTTCCTACGCATAACCCTTTGCAACAAGCCTATCCTTATACCTGTCAACTGTACCATCAGGTTTACGCTTCAGTTTGTATACCCACTTAGTGCCAATGGCCTTCTTGCCAGGAGGCAAGTCACATAAAGACCATGTACCATTCTTCATTATAGCATCATATTCAGATTGCATAGCAGCCATCCAATTTTCTGAATTCTGTGCTTCATCAAAAGAAACAGGCTCATTCTCATCACAGAGACTAGATGCAGCCATAGCATAGCAATCTGATGCAAAGGAGGCACTATGAGAGCCTGAACGAGTATGATATGACAAAGGTGCATCTAATTTGCTGTCATGCAAAGCCTGCACCAGCCATTTTGGCATAGTTTTTGCCTGTTCAATATCAACTCTCTCATCATCAAGTGCATCATGTAAATCTGCATTAGAAATGGAATGATCTACATCATCATATGAAACCTACAAAGGTTGAGAAGTTGCCTCATTAGGACCAGCACTAGACTGTCCACCTGTAAAAAGAGGCATCAAAGTATCATACATGTCTTTGGAGCTAACAGATGTCTCCTTAGTACATGAAAGCAATGGCTGAATAACATCTTCCACAAATACAACATCACGGCTAACCAGAATGTGTTTATTCTGTGGATGATACAAGCGATAGCCTTTACTTTCAGAACTGTATCCAACAAAAATACATTTAACTACTTTATCATCCAATTTTGTGCGATGTTGTTCAGGCACTAATGCATATGCCAAACAACCAAAAACACGCAGATGAGCAACAGATGGCTTGCGGTCATGCGAAGCCTCATATGGAGTGATAGACTGCAGTGCTTTAGTGGGACACCTGTTCAGTACATATGCTGCACACATGATAGCCTCAAGCCAGAAACTATGAGGTAAAGCCTGACTCTTGACCATACACCTCGCCATCTCCATGAGAGACCTGTTCTTCTGTTCAGCAACTCCATTCTATTGAGGTGTATACGGCACTGTACACTGGTGTTTTATCCCACGTTCAGCCAGAAATGCATTAAAATCTAAAGACATATATTCCCCCCCTCGATCAGAACGGAGGGTGCCCATTTTACATGCTGACAGATTTTCAGCCAAAACCAAAAACTATTTGAAGCACATGAACACTTCGGACTTTTCTTTGAGTGGATATACCCATGCATGCCTGGAAAAATCATCAATGAAAGTCACGAAGTAAAGGTAATTTCCAAAAGAGGGTGATTGCATAGGACCACAGACATCACTATGTACAAGCTACAATTTCTGCGTAGCCCAAACTGAACCATCTTTTGGAAAGGAAGAATGCTGCATTTTGCCCAAAATACAACCTTCACAAACATGTTTTCCAGGTGCCTCAAGTTTGGGCAAAGAGGACACCATTTCAGATTTTTGCAGGTGTAGCAAACTAGCAAAATTCAGATGACCAAAGCGTGCATGCCAAAGCTTTGCATCTGACATAGCCTGAGAATCTTGAACTGCACATGCCGAATCATTCACAGATCTTTCATAGTCTATGAGCTTATACAGCCCACGACATAAAATGCCAGAGGCAATAATCACATCGCCATTTGAGAGATCATGAACTGTACACCTGTCATTTTGCAATGAATGTGGGAAGGAACATCTCTTTAGAGACTGTCCAAAGAATCCCAATAGGACTCATGACATTGCACCTATTAACATGATCGAAGTAATTGAATCGTCAGGAAGTGACAAGGAATACAAAGTACCAATGAAAGCCATCACACGAGCACAAGCTAAAGGACAAGAAAGAAAACGAGTAGACTTGGAGCAAGAAAAGAGTGAAAACCTAGAGCCCAGAGTGCAAGTAGCGAAAGACTCAGAAGATCCACTTGAAAATATCCAAGCAAAGAAAAACCAAACGTGGAAGGATAGAAGGGAAAAACTTAGAGACAAATGGATGAAAAACAAAAATAAGGAAGACAAGAAGGGCACAAGGGACGATAAGAAACCTAAGGAACCTAAAATTTGGGAAGAAACCCCTGTTACACCGTAGACAAGAGAACCAAACATGTCAAGATCGATCTTGGCAGACCCTAGACCCGACGATTTGGATATGTGGTTAAAAGCTTACCAAGCAAGAATCATGAATGGACTAAACATAGAGCAGCATGAGAAACTCTATCCACAAGGGGAATTAGAAAAGGAGAGACTTGCTATATGTAGAAAACTCATAGAGGTAGCCCAGGCCACTCTAGAAAAGACGATCCTTGTCCTCCCAGAGACGAGAATTTATGACAATCAATACAATGATTGTTTTAAAGGAAATGACCAGAAACCAAAAGAGAAGGATAATAAGAAAGAACTACCAAATACCCAAGACAAATCAATATCCATAGTCCTTGATTTAGAGGCTGATTGGCCAAGAGAGTTGTGGACTAGGATTCGAGAAAATCAATGGAAAAAGAATGGAAATGCAAAACCGCCTTTTTAGCAGTTACATGTGGAAGACTATCAGCCAATGCCAAATTTGGAAGAAATATATGAAGAAGTCTCTATGCTAGAACAAAATAGAGAGGAAGCACACGACATTTCTACCCTACCAAACGACATGGGGGAATATGAGAAACAATCCATAATCTTCCGTGCTCCCATAATACAAGGAAAAGAAAAGGAGTCTTCAGACAAGACTTCATACAAATTAGCAGAACTCAAAAAAATCAAAGTACAATGTTGATTGATAGTGGAAGAATTACTTCGTGTAAAACCTCAAATATGGAAACAATTAGCTGGACAGTTGAAATTAGAGCATGAGAAGAACAACAAGGAAAGTATGGAAAATGAAAACCCTTTTACTATACAGATTTCGGTTGATAAGGTTGGCGAGTTTAGCGAAGGAGATGAAGGCAACACATGTTTACCCGCCACATACAATGGATACATGACCAAGGCCATACTAGACACAGGAGCAAGAGTGGGTATCGCCACCAAAGAGATTTGGGAGAAATGGGGAAAGCCAGCCCTACAACCAATGCATATGAAGCTTCAACTAGCAGATGTTCATGTAGAGAAACCCCTGGGAATATTGGAAAAAATTAAGTTAACTACCTGTGGAATTGAGTTTGAGCATACATTAACTATATGTCGATTTGTAAAGGCAAATAATTATGAAATGATATTGGGACGAACTTTCATGAGACAACTCGGGGTAGTACAAGACTAGGGAAGAGACTCATTATACCTTCAACATCAAGGAACCACTACCAAGATAAATTTGCATAGATTTGCATATAGGGATGTACCCCCACTACAATGGAACCCCATACACAAAGAAGAGGACGATTTGTCTATACATAGTGCCGGTTCAAGTGATCAATCATGGATGCACGAAGATGCACAATTATGGATATGTAAGGAAGCAAAGAAAGAGGATAAAAAATTTCAGCTATGGCCCATAGGACATCGAAATTATCGACCCATCGATGATCCAACTTATATGCCTCAAGTTTTTCCTAATGAAGCTTTCGAACCACATGGGTGGATGGAGATTCTTGCCACTTTGGATGTATGTGTAAATGAAGAAGTATTGACCATGAATGAATGTGTGGACAAAGAAGGTTATAAGGCAAGCTTTTACATGGTAGTCCTTCAGGAGGTAGAAGCAGGAGAAGTATTAGAAAAAGACTGGAAGGAAGAATACGAGAGCATAGAGATGGAACCGAAGTTTGATTCAGAAGAACGATACTTAGAAGCCATCCAAGCCGAGGACAAGTATGGAACAACCAAAGTGTTAGCTATCCAAGCAGCTCAGAAAGTGCTAAATCATGAGGAAACCATGGATAAAACCGAACCAATCCGGGATCTATTTGAAGTCCCAGAACACTTCAAAAGATACAAAGTAGAGGAAAGGAAAATAGCCATTCAGATGCCTAAGAGAGAAGCAAGAGAAGGAGAAGCATACGACAACAAGGAACAAACAAAAAAAGTCATAGTGACTATAGAAAATGGAGAAGAAAGATGCACGTACATAGGAAAGGATGTGTCACCTGAGGAGGAAGAAGAATTGATAAGACTAATTTGAGAATATCGAGATGTGTTTGCATGGACCTAAAAGGACCTCAAAGGTGTGGAGCCCTCCATTTGTTCTCATCGAATACCAATGACACCTAATGCAAAACCAACAAAGCAACACCCTTATACTTATAATGATGTCTATGCTGTTGGGAGTGATGGTTGGATGCACTCAAGAAATGAGTTGATGCTGCAAAACCTGCTTCACACCTGCCCTCCTTTGACTCCAGATATGCTTAGTATACTTGCTTAGCTTCCAAATGATACTAAAATATGCTATATGTACTTTGGAAATGAGTTGAGTAATGATTAGATCAAAACAGATTACTTGTGACCTCAAGAATCTAGGAATACTTGCTATTTTGGTATTGACACCTGTTCAGTGTTATGCTCAGTGTGATCAGCACACTTAAAATTGGAACAATTCCTTTTGGGAGTATTAAATTACCTTAGTGAGCTACCAATCACAAGTGGAATCACTCAAATTGATAAACCATACACTGAGAAATAAGTTTAGCAAAAATATGATTACCCCCGACTTTTTAGGAGCTCTGCAGACACAGACCAGTGTGCACTTCGAAGCGGATTTCTCCCAAATTACTGAATGAAATCTTCTGAGATTTTGTATGCTTGTAGTAGACCTTGAGCTGGTTCCAATGAGCTATAGATCTCTTGATTTGGTTCAGTAGATCCTGAGATATGCTCCTTTGAAGTTGACAGACTTGAAGAAGATAACACAGAGAACCAGAAATGATGAATGTGTATATATCTATTGATTGATAAGATTGTACAAGCTCAATAGCATGACAAGCATAGCTAATTGAGGTGTGGTGGTGTAGGCTATGGAGTAGCACTAATACACACTCAGTTACAATGAAAATATGCCTCGGGGAGTGAGCTGAATTGACTGAGCTAACCGCGACTTTTCAAGTGTAGTTTTTATAGGAGTTGAAGGTTAATTTGAATTTCAAATTCAAACTTAGGCTCCCTAGAATATCTCTACTAAAAGTAGGGAGATATTCTCTCCACTAAATCATTCTCTTTTCCACGACTAATGAAGTAGGTAAGTGACTCAAGTGATTACAAATAAATGCCAAGTCATATAGACTTTTACAAAGGGGTAAAAGGTAAGAACATCTAAGCATATGTTCATATGAACCTTGCTTCAAGTGAAACCTTGATAAAGCTTTGTCCATGCTAATCTTCCATGAGTCCAAGCCAATGTGTGAAGGCTTGATATGCACCAACAGCTCCCCCTCAAGCCAAACACTTTGGCTTAAGTCTTCTCTTTCATTCTTCAATCACTTCCTGCAATCCAATCATAGATTTGAATCTACATAACTTGTTTCCATCCAATGCTTTTGTAAGTAAATCTGCACACTGCATATTAGTAGACACATATGTCAATTGAATCTCTTTGCTAAGTAACTTCTCTCTCACATAGTGGTAATGAACCTCTATGTGTTTGGTTCTGGCATGATAAATTGGATTAGCTGCAAGGTGAAGAGAACTAGTGTTGTCTCCAAATATAATTGGTGGTCTTGTGTGTAGACCTAATTCTGTGTATAGAAGTTTCAACCAGATAGCTTCTTGAGTGGCATTGGCAAGCCCTCTATACTCTGGTTCAGTGGATGACAATGCCACTGTAGGTTGCTTCTTGGCTGACCAAGAAATAGGCTTATCTCCTGCAAAACAAATGTATCCTGAGGTGCTTCTCCTATCATCCTTGCATCCTGCCCAATCTGCATCTGAATAAACTTTAATGTCAATATCTGATGTATAAGGAAAGTACAAACCATGACCTTGAGTTCCCTTCAGATACTTCAAGATCTTCTTTGCTGCCTCTAGGTGAGGTACCCTTGGTTTGTGCATGAATTGACTAAGCACACTAACTCCATATGCTATGTCAATTCTTGTCAAGGTAGCATAGTTCAAACTACCTACCATACTTTGGTATCCTGTGATGTCTTGTATTTCTTCTCCTTCATGAACACTTAGCTTTAGGTTGACCTCCATTGGAGTAGTAGATACCTTAGCATCCTGCAAGCCAAACTTCTTGACCATATCCTGCACATACTTCTTTTGGGTGATATATATACCTGAGTTGGTGTAGACTAACTCAAGACCTAAGAAGTACTTCAATAATCCAAGATCACTAATCTTGAATTCTTTCATCATCTGTCCTTTAATGTACCTAATTCCTTGAACATCATTCCCTGTAATAATGATGTCATCAACATAGACACATAAATATATTACCTCTGTACTACTTCTCTTTATAAACAGAGAAGTGTCTGCTTTACTCATCACAAATCCTTGATCTAGAAGGTAGGTTGTCAACCTGTAATTCCATGCTCTAGGTGCCTGCTTTAGACCATACAGAGCCTTCTTCAATTTACAAACATAATGTACCTTTTTTGGATCTTCATAGCCAAGTGGTTGTGACATGTAGACTTCTTCAGATATCCATCCATTCAAGAAGGCATTCTTGACATCTAATTGGTACATATTCCAATTCTTGGATGCAGCTACACTTACCAAAATTCTGATAGTGGGCATCTTGGCCACATGAGAAAATGTCTCCTCATAATCAATGCCTTGGGTTTGTGCAAAACCTTTGGCTACCAACCTAGCTTTGTACCTGTTTATTGTTCCATCTGAATTCTTCTTTAGTTTGTAGATCCATCTGGATCCTATCACCTTCATGGAGTCCTTCTTGGGTACCAAGTCCCAAGTATCACTTTCCTTAAGAGCTTCCATCTCTTCATCCATGGCTTCTCTCCATTCTGGTTTGGTAATTGCTTCTTCATAGGTACCTGGTTCTTCATTCAACAAGTCCTTTGCAAGATATACAGAATGTTTAGTTACAAGTGATGTGTCATACCCAAATCTGATAGGCTTCTTCTTTTCTCTCTGAGATCTCCTCATTGCTTGAGTTGAGGATTCTGGTTTATCTTCTAGTTGCTTCATCTTCATCTTCCCTTTGGACTTCCAAGCCTTGAACTCTTCAAGGTTTATTGTATCATCATCATCTGAGCTTGAATCTTCTTGTTGAATTGGTTCCTCCTTGGTGAGCTTTGGAAAATCTTCTTCCATGTCATAGGGTAGACTCACTTTCCTGCATTCATTCTCATACCAAGAGTCATTCTCATCAAAGATGACATCTCTGCTTACCTTGAAACCTTTGTTTGTTGGGTTGTAGAATCTGTATCCCTTTTGGTTGAAATCATAACCAATGAAGATACATTTTTCAGCCTTGGGGTCTAGCTTTCCCCTTACCTGTGAGGGAATATGCACATATGCAACACAACCAAAGATTTTACAATGATCTAGAGAGGGTCTCTTACCATGCCAAGCTTCATATGGTGTCATGCCATCAAGTGATTTGGATGGCAACCTATTGATGAGATAGGTGGCAGTGGATACACTCTCTGCCCAAAGATAATTTGGCAACTTTTTCTCATTAAGCATAGACCTAGCTGTTTCTACTATAAGTCTATTCCTTCTTTCAGCTACCCCATTTTGTTCATGTGAGTACCTTGTAGTAATCTCCCTTTTGATGCCTCTTTCCTACAAGAAATCTTCAAACTCATTGGAGAAGTACTCTCCTCCACCATCTGACCTTAGCCTCTTCAAGCTTCTTCCTGTTTGATTTTCAACAAGTGCAAGATACCTCTTGAAACAATTAAACACTTCATCTTTATGCTTCATAAAGTATAAAATGGTCCACCTGCTATAATCATCAATGAAGGACACATAATACCTTGAACCAGAAATGGAAGGGTCCTTGCTAGGTCCCCAAACATCTGTGTGTACCAAGTCTAGATAGTCTTCATGCATGAAACCTTTCCTTGAATAGGGTAATCTGTGAGACTTACCAAATTGACATGATCCACACTTGTAAATCATGTGTTGCTTGGACACATTAGGTATCCCAAGCACACATTGATCCCTGCACATTTGCTTTAGAGTTCTTTCTCCTATGTGCCCTAATCTCTTGTGCCATATTTCTAACTCTGAAAGTGTCTGATCCTTGTAATTATACAAAGCAATGTTTTTTGTATCTTCTAGCTCAAATGTAAATAATCTACCTGATTTCTCCCCTTTGGCTATCCTTCTGAATCCATGTCTTGGGTCCTCCACATATGCTCCATGTTGTGTAAATCTGACCTGCAACCCTTTCTCCACAATCTGACCAACACTCATTAGATTCTTAGTGATGGTTGGTACATAGAGTACCCTGCTCAATAGGTTTCGGTTACCATCACATGTCTTCACATTTCCAATCTTAACAACAGAATGTTTAGTGTCATCACCTGTTTGTACCTGATGTTTACCCTTGGGCTCTTCCAAATCAGAAAGTAGTGCCACATTGCCAGCTACATGGTTAGAACATCCTGAGTCAATATAAAATAAATGATCATCATTTGTACCTGCCTTGGAGTTCATATTCATGATCAATAGGGAGTCATCTTGCTCCTCTGTGTAATTGTTGTAGTCTCTTCTATTTCTGAATCCACCTTGGTAATTACCATTGTGGTTGTTGTTGTAATTGTTGTTGTATTGATTGTTGTATCCATTGTAGCTTTGGTGTTGATTGAATCTGCCTCTCCCTTGAGAGTATCCACCTCTTGAGTAGCCTCTTCCTCTCTAACTTTTGTAGTTCTTGTAGCATTCATCTGTGGTATGATTGGACAATCCACAAATATTGCATGGTGATGAGTTGTAGGGTCTCCCCCTACCTGACTTACCTCCTCTGCCTCTTCCTCTAGATGACCTACCTCTCCCTGCATAATTAGCTTGAGAGGTAGAGCCTTCTTCATCCTGTTTCTTCCCTTTACCTTTATCTTTAACTTTCTTATCAGTATAAAGAGCAGAGGGGTTGTTACCTTTTGATTGATCTCCAGCCTTTGTAAACTTTGCTTCATGTGTAAATAGTTGGCCCATAAGTGTTGTGAGATCAGGGGTATGCATGTCCATATAGAGGTCCATTGCAGTGGTGAAACTTTCCCACTTATCATCTGCTTTGAGTCCATTTGTTACTTGCCTGACTATTTGCTCCTCTTCAATCTCCTCTCCAATGCTTGCTAATTGGTCTGCCACATCTTTGATCTTTGTCACATACTCTGAGACTGATTGCTTGGGTTGCTTCCTAAGGGTTGTGAACTCAATCCACAATTGATTCTTCCTAGCCCTTGTGTTGGAAGAAAAGTAGTTTGACAAGGTTTCCCAAGTCTCTTGGGAAGTCTTACAATTCCTTACATGAGGTAAAAGAAAGTCAGATATAGAGTTTAAGAGATAAGACCTTGCCAAAGCATCCTTTGCACACCATTGGTTGAGTCTTTCATGTTCATCCTTTGTGGGTAGTCCTCTGGTCTTGAATGAGGGCAATTCCTCATCTCCTGATATGTATCCAAATAAGCTTCTCCCTTGTAGATAGGTCTTCATTCTCAATGACCAAGACTGATAATTATTTCTGTCCAATTTGTCAATGAATGAAGGGAAATCATCACCCATGTTTACCTTCTTTGCTCTGATACCACTGTTGGGAGTGATGGTTGGATGCACTCAAGAAATGAGTTGATGCTGCAAAACCTGCTTCACACCTGCCCTCCTTTGACTCCAGATATGCTTAGTATACTTGCTTAGCTTCCAAATGATACTAAAATATGCTATATGTACTTTGGAAATGAGTTGAGTAATGATTAGATCAAAACAGATTACTTGTGACCTCAAGAATCTAGGAATACTTGCTATTTTGGTATTGACACCTGTTCAGTGTTATGCTCAGTGTGACCAGCACACTTAAAATTGGAACAATTCCTTTTGGGAGTATTAAAGTACCTTAGTGAGCTACCAATCACAAGTGGAATCACTCAAATTGATAAACCATACACTGAGAAATAAGTTGAGCAAAAATATGATTACCCCCGACTTTTTAGGAGCTCTGCAGACACAGACCAGTGTGCACTTCGAAGCGGATTTCTCCCAAATGACTGAATGAAATCTTCTGAGATTTTGTATGCTTGTAGTAGACCTTGAGCTGGTTCCAATGAGCTATAGATCTCATGATTTGGTTCAGTAGATCCTGAGATATGCTCCTTTGAAGTTGACAGACTTGAAGAAGATAACACAGAGAACCAGAAATGATGAATGTGTATATATCTATTGATTGATAAGATTGTACAAGCTCAATAGCATGACAAGCATAGCTAATTGAGGTGTGGTGGTGTAGGCTATGGAGTAGCACTAACACACACTCAGTTACAATGAAAATATGCCTCGGGGAGTGAGCTGAATTGGCTGAGCTAACCGCGACTTTTCAAGTGTAGTTTTTATAGGAGTTGAAGGTTAATTTGAATTTCAAATTCAAACTTAGGCTCCCTAGAATATCTCTACTAAAAGTAGGGAGATATTCTCTCCACTAAATCATTCTCTTTTCCACGACTAATGAAGTAGGTAAGTGACTCAAGTGATTACAAATAAATGCCAAGTCATATAGACTTTTACAAAGGGGTAAAAGGTAAGAACATCTAAGCATATGTTCATATGAACCTTGCTTCAAGTGAAACCTTGATAAAGCTTTGTCCATGCTAATCTTCCATGAGTCCAAGCCAATGTGTGAAGGCTTGATATGCACCAACATATGCAACAAAAATTCAACCGGATTCATTTACGAGATAGAACATACCGAATGGGTGTCGCCATTAGTAGTTGGGCCCAAAAAGACCGGGAAACTAAGAGTGTGCATTAATCTAAAGAAAGTCAATGTAGCACGATCCATGATAGCTACCCCTTACCTATCACTGATCACCTCTTGGAAAGAGTTGTAGGCAAGGAAGTCTATAGTTTCTTGGATGGATTCTCTGGATACAACCAAGTAGCTATTGCTACTGAGGACCAACACAAGACTGCATTTGCGACTGAATGGGGAGTCTATGCTTTCAGGGTGATGCCTTTTGGACTCACAAATGCCCCTGCTACTTTCCAAAGGTTGATGTGTCACGTCTTCAAAGAATTCCTAAGGAAGAGTATGGAAGTATACGTAGACGAAGTATGCACATACTCAAATCGGAGACAGGAACATATTCCGGAATTGTGAAGAATATTTGAAAAACATCGGCAATATAGAGTATGCCTGAATCCTGAGGTGTGTGTTTTTGGTGAGACAAGGAACAATCCTAGGACACATCGTATCTAGGAATGGAATATCCACTGATGAAGACAAGATCAAAGTAATCCTAGAACTTCCAAGACCAAAAACGACAAAAGAAGTGCAAGCGTTTATGGGTCATTGTGGATACTATCGTCGATTTATCCACATGGATGCTATGATTGCCAAGTTGTTGTATGGATTGTTGACTCAATTCGCGTGGACGGATGAATGCGAGAAAATATTTAATGAACTGAAGAAAAGACTAAGCACAACACCAATTTTGAAAACACCCAACTAGAACAAACCCTCTCATATTCATGTGGATGCTTCCAATTATGCAATAGGATGCATTTTAGCTCAACCGACAGATGAGGGAAAATTGAACCATCCTATTGCCTATGCAAGCAGACAACTGAATCAAGCCAAAAGAAACTATACAACTATGGAGCGAGAAGGTTTAGGGATGGTGTACTGTAAAGAAATTCAGACACTACCTTTTAGCCAACAAGTTCAATTTCTTCATAGATCATCAAGCCTTATTGTACTTAGTCAATAAGCCTTGTAACACGGGAAGACTAGTGAGATGGTTTCTGTTGTTAATGGAGTTTGATTTTGAAGTGATTGTAAAAAAAGGAATTACCCACGTAAGAGCTGATCATTTCTGTAGGTTAACACACAAAGAACCACCTAGCAGAGTACTCGATGATTTTTCAGACACTTATCTGTGAAGTATGTCCTAAGTGGGCAGAAAGGCTAATTCCCATACTCACTCATGGATCACAACACTCAATTAACAAGGAGAATAGAACGAAGATTCTACACTCGCATAACTTACACATTGTAGCTAGAAGTGTGTACCATAGAGAACCCAATGGTGTACTGTCTAGATGTGTAGAAGAGGACGAACAAAAGAACTTGATTGAACACACGCACATGAACAAATGGCTAAGGAGATTGAGAACTAGGTCGAAATGAGCAGGCACTACTGGTGTCCTAGCTTACTGAAGAATTTGAAGAACAAGTAATCAAAGTAATGAGAGAAGCAAAGATTGAGAGCAAGAATCTAGAACATGTTATGAAGCCTTTCAATGTACCTTATGGGTTACTCAAAGAAGAATAATGCCAATACATAAAGATGACCACCAATAAAGAGCCATATCGCAATCTGAAATTCAACATGCAGACATTCACCTACACACAAGAGGAATTTGATAAGGCAGATCCTATTTGGAGACGGAAATTTTTGGAAAAGAATCCTACGTTACGGGTACACTGTGAATCGGCACCGTATGTACTTCAAGTAAATCCCTCCTTTTTCCTAGTACCCCGAAGATGCTCTTGGATGCAATTTTGGGAAGCACAATGCTAGGGAAGCTTAAATAATCAATGGTTAAACTATCCATTATTACCAAGTCCACCATGCAATTACTTACCAACCGAAGAGTACATGGTAAAAACCATCGAATTTTGGATCTCCAGATATGCCACAGTACTGGATTTAGCCATAAAGATGACTAAATTTTGAGTATGTTACTTATTGTCATAAAGGTATTTCAACACGTTGAGTATACATTTTTGAACTTCATTAGAATTAACCAGGGATCAGATGCTTTTGTTTTTTATTTATCTACTATCCCTAGTCGATTAACACTCATGGCCATATACTCAAGACTCATGTTTTTACCAAGTCCATATATGCAAACATTCGAAGAGGCATTTTTTACGAGATTTTTTGAAATGGACTCACAAATCTTTGTCAAAATATCTTCTAACTTAAATGCACGACTGGTGGCCTACGAATTAAGCTTTTTGCCATCCATAGACAGGCACCAAATGACGGGGTGAAGTCAACCCAATGGAAGGAACTAATGATATGTCAAGTCCATTCACTTAACCATAGAGAGCAGAAAGTCATGCTTCTTTGACCACTGGGTGCGTGTATTCAGGAGCCATAGACAAGATGCAGACAAAAAGCAAAGCCTGTCAAGGGATGACAGAGATAAAGAGGGGGAGAGTGTTGCAGAGGAAAGAGGCACAAAAGAGGAGCCCAAAAATTTTCAAATTGATGGCATAAAAATTCTTCTTCAAAATCCTAGGAAATTCCCTCGAAGCTATGTAAATGCACTAGAGGAGTCCTCTAGATGCATAAACCCCAAATCCTTGTAACATTATTCTTGTAAAGTAGTAGGACATTAGAGATTAGTCAATAAAGTGCCAGTCTCATGTGTGAAAGGACCATTTTTAGGGCACATGTATATAAGTCACTTTGTGACTCTTTGTAAGGACTTTTTGCCATTGTGAAGAAGGAGAATTGAAATTTTGAATTTGCTTATTCCCTACTGATTTCCATCTTCTCTATGATCTTGTGTGTGTGTGTAATGCTTGAAATATGTGTGTAATGCTTGAAATGTGTGTGTTGGACTGTTGTCTATCCCTTCCCCTCACTTTTGAGCTACTGTAGTGTGTGTGTGAACCATTACGAGTTGTGGAGCGAGCGTGGGTGTTTCTCGCCATTCACTATTTTGCACATAACTTGAAGAGCCTTTGTCAGATTCGAGTGAAAATACCATCAATAGATGCATCTTGTCGAGAGGTTGAAAATGAACCTGCTATTGGCCATATTTAGAGTTAAGGGCTGGGAGAAACATTCAAATTTATGCTTACTACTATAATTGGTATCATGGTAGGCATTTCCAGAGATTTAGTGAGTTGGAGAGGTAGTTTAGTCTTGTCACATGCATTGTAGCTGAGCCACTTCACTTTCCATCATGTGTGCACACGTCCTCATACACTTGGTTCATGTGGTTCTTTGGATTGATAATTGAACATGTATCGATCCACCACTGTACACACTTGTGGGGTGATTGAGATTTAGTCTCTTCGACACAAGTCCCTAAGACTTCATGACTTAGGTACATAGGGAGCAATATTCTCTTCCATTTAGTGAAGTAGTTTTCGGCTAACAATTTATGCACCCCATTTTCCCCTTGTACTTTGCTAAAAGATTGTCCATGATGTCCTTTTTGTAACTTTGGGTGCTTATGTGGGCTCTTGCCTATTGCATAGTATGTACCTCCTCTTTTAATTTAATCTTTCTGTTTTAAATAAAAAAACAAGTTCAAATCTTTTCACAAAGTTTTGGCCTTATTCCCTTTGTGGATTGACCTTGATTCACATTGGTTGACACTTCCTTATACATGAATGTCAACTTCTTTTTCAATCGCATCACTTCTATGGGGATTTGTTAGTACATTTTGCTAATAATGTGTGTAAACACTTAGGACTACTAAAGTAGTCTTTTTCCTCTTTAAGAGGTCTTTTCCAGAGATCTTATATATATTCCCATTACTCTAAAGAGTTACTTACCTTTTATGCATTAACTTTGTAGAGATCTTATATATATTCCCATTACTCTAAAGAGTTACTTACCTTTTATGCATTAACTTTGTAATACACTCTTTTTTATGCTCCTAGGTTTCTTCTTCCTCGTGCTATGCTTGTGCATTCCCAATCCCAAACTCCAAGAATATGCACTCATAGAGGTAGTTGAAGCTTGAGAAAATCAATTGGTTTTGGGTTGAATATTTTTTAAAAGTTGGATCTTCCCTATCAATTTGTGCCAGTGTTGCTAGAGCTAAGGTGGGAAAACATATTTCTATTTAATTTTTGGTGCTTTTCTTTTTTACCTTGTAAAAGGACCTTAGTGATGGAAAATATATTCTTTGTATTTGTGTGGGCAGATAATTTTGTTTAGATGGGGTGTAGCATAATTGAGTTGATATGACATATGGATAGTTAGAATTAGAATTGTGTTTCAAGTGTGAGAAAAAGGCACGACAACTATGGATTTCAAAGTGTGTATGCAAAAAACTTGGTAGAGATATTGTATTACTGATGAAGATATAATCTTGTTTTGGATATTTGAACGTTATGATCTTTGATGTACTAAACTAGTTTCAAAGGATATTTATTATACTAGCTCTTTATGGACACTATCTTTTCCTCACAATTAAGCTAGGGTGGTACAAATATATCTTCATTCCCATGTACAAAGAGGATGCTACAATCTTTTGATATCCTTCCCTCAAAAAACTTATGGGTGGTACACATCCTTACCTATACAAAGGGATTGAATGATGGATCATTGTTTTATTGTTTTTGGTGTTGTATAGTTGTTGATTGCTCTTGAATCAATTTCTCCTTTTCTATGATGGTCAACTTGCACTTGTTTGTTGTCATTTTCTTCACTTTGTTGTAGGCACTTGTTTATGAGAAAATTTGAATATAAAGAAAGCTAAAAGATCATCTAGAAAAGGGCCTTCTCTCAAAATGAGAGGGTTTCTCATTCCCATAAGAACAAAAGGCATGCTCAAACCTCTAAATATAGAAGAGCTTCTAGGTACATTTGTTAACCATATTTTAGGGTTTTATTAGATATAAAAAAGATAAATTTCTATCCCTTTGGATTCCAAAGCTCTTTTCTTGAGTGTCATGAGTTGGATTTACAAAACATTATACCACATGCACTATTATACATCTTTCCATTATAATTTTCTTGCCATAATCAATATTTCTATGCATACAAATGTATGAGCAAATATTGTTATTAATTTCCTTGCTTTTGTTGCTTCAAAATGTGCCATTTTCTTGAGAGGGAAATTGTCAAGTGAGCTTTGATAATAGAGCCACCAATATTTGTTCAAACTTTGATTGTAGAAGCTCCAAAAAACGTGCTAGGTTTGAGGAAGATGGCTTCAAACATTATGTTGTTGTTGGCTAATTGCTAGAACACTTTGCTACGAATTGTAGTCATTCGGCAAGTAGGTGCAAAGGTCTCATTAAAATCAATGCCTCTTTCCTGCGCATAACCTTTTGCAATAAGTCTAGCCTTATACCTATCAACTGTACCATCAAGCTTACGCTTTAGCTTGTATACCCACTTAGTCCCAATGGCCTTCTTGCCAGGAGGCAAGTCACATAAAGACCAAGTACCATTCTTCATTATAGCATCATATTCCGATTGCATAACAGCCATCCAATTTTCTGAATTTTGTGCTTCGTCAAACGAAACAGGCTCATTCTCATGACAGACACTAGATGCAGCCATAGCATAGCAATCTGATGCAAAAGAGGCACTATGAGATCCTTAACAAGTACGATATGACAGAGGTGCATCTAATTTGCTATCATGCAAAGTCTGCACCAGCCATTTTGGCATATTTTTTGCCTGCTCAATATGGCTCTCTCATCAACTAGTGCATCATGTAAATCTACATCATAAATGGGATGATCCGCATCATCATATGAAACCTACAAAGGCTGAGAAGTTGCCTCATTGGGAGCAACACTAGACTGTCCACCTATAAAAAGAGGCAACAAAGTATCATACATGTCTTTGGAGCTAACAAATGTCTCCTTGGTACATGAAAGCAATGGCTGAATAGCATCTTCCACAAAAACAACATCACAGCTAACCAGAATGCGTTTAGTCTGTGGATGATACAGCCGATAGCCTTTACTTTCAGAACTGTACCCAACAAAAATACATTTTACTGCTTTATCATCTAATTTTCTGTGATGTTGTTTAGGCACTAATGCATATGCCAAACAACCAAAAACATGCAGATGAGCAACAGATGGCTTGCGATCATGCCAAGCTTCATAAGGAGTGATAGACTGCAGCACTTTAGTGGGACACTTGTTAAGTACATATGCTGCACATATGATAGTCTCAAGCCAGAAACTATGTGGTAAAGCGTGACTCTTGACCATACACCTTGCCTTCTGCATGAGTGACCTATTTTTTTGTTCAACAACTCCATTCTGTTGAGGTGTATATGGCACTGTACACTGGTGTTTTATCCCATTTTCAGCGAGAAATGCATTAAAATCAGAAGACATATATTCTCCCCCTCGATCTAAACGGAGGGTGCCCATTTTACATGTTGATAGATTTTTAGCCAAAACCAAAAACTGTTTGAAGCACATGGACACTTCGGACTTTTCCTTCAATGGATATACCCATGCATGCCTGGAAAGAATCATCAATGAAAGTCACGAAGTAAAGATAATTTCCAAAAGGTGTCTGCATAGGACCACATACATCACTATGTACAAGCTACAATTTCTGAGTAGCCCGAACTGAACCATCTTTTGGAAATGAGGAACGCTGCATTTTGCCCAAAATACAGCCTCCACAAACATGTTTTCTAGGTGCCTCAAGTTTGGGCAAAGAGGACACCATTTCAGATTCTATAGGCGTAGCAAACTAGCAAAATTCAAATGACCTAAGTGTGCATGCCAATCTTGGCTAATGCAAAAACTAATTACAATTTCTTCTTGATCCCTGACACAAATAAAGCATCTGACAAAGTGAAAGAACTACCATCAGCAGTAGTCAAAAATGATCTTACCAACTCCCATAACAAGATAAGAGGAGTTGTTGGCGCATGTAACAGTATTCCTTGTAGGGGCAGGCTCGAGTGAAGAGAAGAAACTGCGCTGCAAGGTAATATGTTTGGTTGCCATGCTATCAAAGTACCAAACGTCTGAGTCTACTGTAGACATGCACTGCTCATGAGAAGATGGGTCAAAACTGCAAACAGTAGTAAATGCCCATTCTTCTGCCTGCACAAGATTAGCAGGCTCTGTTTTTGGTATAGAGGCCTCTGCAAGAACCATTCCAGCCTCTTTCTTCTTTGCCTCTTTAGCAGCTAGTTTTGGACAATTCTTTATGATATGATCATTCCCTTTATAGTACTTGCAAAACAATTTCTGCTTTTCTGATTTCTTCTCATCTTTATCTTCCTTCTTCGAATGTGCAACATTTGCAGATTTTTGCTTAATAGTTGAAGAGCTCCATTTTCCTTTGCCCTTCTGACTTGCCAGGAAAGCTTGATCTGCAACACGCATAATGGACCTATTCTGCCAGAACTGATCTTCCTTCAATAGAACAGAGACTAAATCCTCAAATGACAAGGCATTTGGATTGCCTTTTATCATTAAACGAAGAGTAGACTTAAAACTTTGATATGAATCAGGAAGACTATTCAAAACGGTCTGCGCAAGTGAGCTATCTAGTATAATGTCATCAACAGAAATCAAATGTTCCATCAAGTCTTTGATCTTTGTTAGAAAACTGTCCATAGAATCACCTTCATTCATGTGCTCACTCTCCAACTATTTTCAGAGGTAAGCAACACGAGCCTCATTCCTAGCTTGGTACAACGTGGTAAGTGTATCTCAAGCATCCTTAGCTGTTCTGCAAGAGCGAATGTGAGGAATAATGGCACGTTTGATAGACAAAGCTATCAATGCATGTGCTTGGGAATCTCTGCCATCCCAACGAATTTGCTCTATAGTAGGTGAAACAGAAACTGCAGCACGAACAGGAATATGCAGAATATGATCTTCGACACCTTCTGCCTCAACTTTTGTACCTGCAGTTGTAACAGTTACAGGTGTGATAGGACATTTTTCAACACCCTGCACAATGTTCCACAATCCTTTTGCAACCAATACATGTCGCATCATATAAGCCCATAATGGGTAGTTGGTGCCATCCAACTGATCCTCAACAGCCAACATACGGAATACATCATTGCTTTCAGCCATGGCCGGTGACTAAAATACTTTGATGTAGAAAAAGTGCGATTCAGAAACGAGCTCACCAAAATTCGTGCGATTCTAAGACTACAACTAGAGGAGTGTCAACGGTGCCCTAGATGAAGCAACGACGTGCTCTGATACCAATTGTTGGAGATAGACATCTGCTGACGCACGCGAACAACACAAGGAAGGAGAAGAAGCTTGGAGCACAACACACAATAATGAATGTATAACTAGAGAATGTACAAAGATAAGTTGCCCATTAGGGCAATAGGCGTATATACAAGCTGGGGGAAAGAACCTCCTAAAGAGGGAAAAGAGTGCCCCGACGGTCGTAGTGTGTTCACACACATCACTACCTAAATATATCAACATTCATTTGCTTCTGAACTTGTTGTTTTCAAAGAGGAGCACCCTATAATAATGTAAATCACTATAGTGCTTTGACTTATGCTTTAACAATCTGATGCATAATTTTTCCTTTTTTTGGTTTTGGGAAACCTGAAGTGAAGATTTCTTATCTAAGTTATTTTTGAAGAAACAGGGTTGCAGTGTTGCTGAGTACTTGCACAAATTGTTTATATAAGTTACTGTATGATTTCTGAAGCGATGCTTTTGGAAGCCAATTCTTTATGGTTTTCTTTGAAAATGTAAATGCAAGAAGAAGGCTTTATTAGCAAATGATTATTGATGTCTTTATAGATCACGTGGAATTTTTGTGTATAAGTTTTTGCATCTATATTCATTTACAATAGTATTGGCCCAAATTTTTTTTCTAGCATTCACGATGTTTTATAAATAAAAGATTGAGTGTTTTCATAAGACAGATTTTTGGCTCAATGCATGTACAAGTCTTTTGATCAACAGAACATTGAGTCTTGTCATGAGGGCCCAATGCATGTACAAAGTGTTTTATGTTAGTATATTTTGGTAATGATGTGTGTGAACACACTTTGAATCATCAGGACAATTTTTTTCTTTTTAGGAGGTTTTTTTTCTCTAGCTTGTATATATGCAAATAACTCCTTTTTAGGAGTTTTTTTTTTTCTCTAACTTGTAATATATGCCAATAACCTTGAGGGACCACTTATCTTTGTACATTCACTTAGTGATACACTTTGTGTTTTCTTCCAAGCTTCTTGTTCTTCCTCATGTTATTTTTGTGTTTTATCAATCTCCAAACTGCAACAACTTGTATCAAAGCATGTTGTTGCTTTTGAAGGCGTCACTAGCACACTCCCCCCACATAGTCTCAAATCGCTATTGAAACTCGTGATTATACTCTCTATAGTGTTTACTTTGAAAAAAATCTCTTAAGAAGTTTGTGTGTAGCTCAAAAATTGATTTGAGCTCCTGTTGACCTTCAAACACACCATTAAAATGATTATGTAGGTAAATTTTTCCTTTTGTGCCAAACATATATACAATTTTTAGTTTGCTAGTACAAGTACCTCAATGTTTGCTACAATTCTAGGTCTAGGAAACCTCCATAGGGCTTTTGTCTTCAACTTTTTTGAGAAACAATCAATTTTCTACATCAATGTAACCAACCATGGTAAAAAACAATGATGTGTTTCACATGTTGGTTGTTGAGGATAAGTTGGATGGTTCAAATTACCCATTATGGGCATATATGAAGAGGCACATATTGGTTGCAAGGGGATTGTGGAATGTTGTGTAGGGTGTTAAAATACATTATTTCATAGCTACAAATGTTCACAATGTAGGTGATACAGGTGGTGTTGAGGATGTTGCAAGTTCGATTTCCATTGCAATTTCCATTTTGATTCCTCTTTCAAGTCCAATTTTAAGAATGTCAGATACATCAACAACATCCTCAACCATTATAGAGCGAATTTGATGGGATGGTAGAGATGCATAGTGTTGAGGCTGATGACAATGCTACAGTAGAGATAGCACATATACAGTGATGGCAATGGAGAGAGAGAGAGAGAGTAGGGAGGGAGAGAAACACTCTCTCATATTCATAACTAGAAAGAGAAAGCAATGGATAAGGTAGAGAGAATGAGTCTCTCTCCTACACCTATATGCATGTGCACACACACACACAACACACACACACATATATATATATATATATACATATATATATACATATATATATATATATATATATATATATATATATATATATATATATATAGAGAGAGAGAGAGAGAGAGAGAGAGAGAGAGAGAGAGAAAGAGAGAAGTGTGACGTGCATTTCAAATAAACAAATCATCTTTTTATACAAATTTTAGTGATACTTAGGCCAATCAAAAGGGGATAAAGTAGGATATATGATTATGTTGTATTTAGGAGAGGGTTTATACCAAGCTCGTAGCCAACAATCCCCCCTTTGAGCATTATTATACATAACTCTTTGTGGGCACTATCGTTTCCTCACAACTAAGCTAGTTTGATACATATATATTTTCCTTCCCATGTACAAAGAGGGTGACACAATGTTTGGATATCCTCCCCTCAACGAACTTATGGGTGATACGATCTTACCTATACAAATATGAGGGTTGTACAAAGGGATTGAATGATGGTTCATTGCTTTCTTGCTTCTATTGTTGTATTAGTTATTGTTGATTGCTCTTGACTCCATTCCCTCCTTTGCTTTGTTGTTCAAGTTTCAATTAGTTGTTGTAATTTTGTAATTTTCTTCAGTTTGATGTAGGCACTTGTTTATGAGAAAACTTGAAGATAAAGATAACTAAAAGATCATATGGGAAAGACCCTTATCTCATAATGGGAGGGTTTCTGGTTCCCATAAGAACAAAAGGCATACTCAAACCTATAAATATAGGAGTGATCATGAAGCATTTACAACTTGTGGGCACATTTATTAACCATATTTTCAGATTTTATTAAATACAATAGAGATAAATTTATATCCCTCTAGATTCCAAAGCCCTCTTCTTGAAGTATCAAGATTCGGATTTACAAAACATCATACCATATGCACTACTATTGTTAGACTCAAGATACGATAGGCATGTTATGGTTGAACCACACCCTAATCGAGAGGATTAGGAAGTAATCCTCAACCATGGCTTTTGGGGCAAGTGGCTAGCCCATCATACTCCTCACCAGTAGATCATGAGTTTCAATTCCCACAATTGGTATCAGAGCTTAGGAAATAGGCTTGGTCTCTTCAGCCCTTGTTCAAACTACTAAGGTTGAGAACAAGGGCTAAAGAGACCAAGGTTGAGAGCCAGGCAAGTCCATAGGCAAGTAGCCAAGAAAAGGAGCATTAATTAAGCCAAAAGGCAAGGTTGAAGAGACTGAGGTTGAGAGCAAGGGTTCAACAGACCAAGGTTGAGAACAAGAAGACTCAAGAGACTATGCAAGGTGAGGACATCAATTCAAGGGGAGATCAAGGATTGATCATTGAGGACAATGATCACTAGAAGGGGAAGAGAGTGTTAGACTCAAGATATGATAGGCATGATATGGTTGAACAACACCCTAATTGAGATAACTAGGAAGTAATACTCAACCATGTCTTTTGGGGCAAGTGGTTAGCCCATCATACTCCTAGCCGGAAGGTCATGAGTTCGATTCCCACAACTATGCATCTTTCCATCATCATTGTCTTGCCATGATCAATGTTTCTATGCATATAAACATATGAGCTAATAATCTTATTAAGTTCCTTGATTCTATTGCTTCAACTTGTGACATTTTCTTAGCATGGAAACTATCAAGTGAGCTAGGCTTGAGGAAAAATGCCTTTAAGAATTACTTTGTTGTTGGCTTATTGGTAGAACACTTTGTTTTGCATATGCTCTACTATTGTCAATGTTCTATCAATGCCATAATCTCCCTTGAGTAGGATCTCATTCAACAATTGGGCTATGTTCTTATAAGGTCTTCAGACATCTAGCAAGAAACGATGTAGTCTCTACTATTGCAAGTCAAGATGGCCCATTTGGATTCTCATGACCATTCTCCACTTTGTGATTTGCATGCCTTGCTTGTAATACTCAACAAACTTGTGTGTATATGATATGCGATGACTGGTAGAAGTGGAGCAGTATTAATACTCAACAAACTCGTGTCTATATGATATGAGATGACTGGTAGAAGTGGAGTAGTATGCGCATCTAGAAGTGATGATATTGTGTCATGATCCATGGGTAGTATGTGCATCCTTTTTGTTTTTTCTTGTGTGAAAAATTGCATTCATCTCTTCGTTATGATATGAGATGTATCGAGATATGGCAGCTGTATTCATCTCAATGTGAAGATGCAAAGTACAAGTAATCTTTGATTTCTAGCTAGCTTCTAGAACAAAATAATAGCTTTTGGTGGATCTCGCTAAGAGCATGAGCACAATGTGATGTATGTCTAACCCTTCAGAGGTCTATCCCCTTATACTTTAATTGGAGTAATGCATCCATTCCATTTTCTAATGTGTCACACCTAATTACACATGCTTGATTGATTCAACTTTTGCTCTTCAACTGGACACTTTCATGGTTTGTGGGCCATGGGGTGATCTATGTGTGTTATAGATAGATGCCTCATGCATGAATCCATCTTGGAGAGATCATCACACATCTTTGCATAGAAGTGTTAAGAAGAAGGATAGATGGTGTGGTTGAACAAAGACAACACTTACAACAATGCTTTGATAACTCTTGATAAAGGTAGCACAATATTCATGGTTCTCTAATAGTGTCGAGGCTGATGGTGATGCAACAATAGAGATAGCACATACACCATGATGGTGATGGAGAAAGAGCAGGAAGGGAGAGAGATACTCTCTTGTACAAACAACTAGAAAGAGAGTGCAATGGATAAGTTTGTCTTTGATGGGGATGGGGATGGGAACCCTAGAGCTCATGAGGTTGAATTCCATCAGCTGATTAGAGTTGAACAAGTGGAATATTTCTTCATGCAATATCACACATTTGGCATAACCTTGAAGAGACCTGCCATGGGATGGTTTGAAATGATAAATTTTTAGGAATTTAGGAACATTGAAGAACCTTTATGGGCATTCATGAGTGATTTTATCACCATTAGAGTCAGGCATGATACTCTTTAATGGATTATGCACTTTAAAAAGGACCCTTATGAACCAAATAGAGAAGATCTGTAGAGGGCATTGTCTTTGGCTACCATCTAATAAGAAGCATATGGCACTTTTTCTTGATGGATTAAGCAATGTTGACTTAAGAGAAGGTGTCTTCGCCTACCATGCAACCTAAACAACTGGAGTATCTACATCAAGAATCACAACCTTATCATACAAACCCATTTGGTCATACATTTGCTCTTCAAGCTCACAATTCACTAAGAACCCTTCCTCAACGACTACATAGGCCCACTTTGCATGTTCCAAGAGCTCTGGAAAGAAATCCAATACTAACCTCATTTTCGTAACATACTTCCAAAGTTCCATGAATCCACGTCACACACACACAATTCAAAGCACACATACATACACCACTCTAGAGTGTACTGGAGGTCAATTATTACCATCCAAATCCCCACCATTAGTAATATTCCAAAGGAACTCACTAGAACCCATTCCTCTAAAAGAACCTCTTCATTGCAATAGATGTGTGATAGACTACCTATTCAAGGACTAGCCTTACCACTAAAATAGAGCTCAACGGTCTATTTTTGTGAATGTGAGGGCCCCTACTTCTAAATGGGAGAACTCTACATCTACACGAGAAAAATCACTTGCAACAATCCCAAAGCCTCAAGTGAGAGATTTTTTTTTTTGGGAAACCCAAATGAGCTCCTCGGGGATCAAGCACCTCAAATAGAGTCATCTCACATGACCCCATCACATCCATCAACTATGCAAAGTCCAAGATGCTGCCATAATTGTGGAACCCATTCACTCAAAGACTCCTCGAAAAAATCAAGAAGGGTGACAATGATTGCCCATTCTTGTCAGTTACCTAGTGATTCAGGCATGAGTCAAGTGATGAAGATGAGGAAGTCTTGATCCAAGTAGTCACTAGAGCCCAAGGGAAGAGGGAATCCCAAGCACAAAACAAAGGGGTATTCCTTTATACTAGCAAGAAAGAGAAAGGAACATGAAGAAGAAGACAATGCAGAACTCGAGCCAAACAAATGAAAAAGTGCAGTGAAGAAATACGGAGTCAAGCTAAGCAAGTTCAAGGGGAAGCTAAAGTAGCCAAGGAGTAAAGTGCAAACTCGGAACCAATGGTTCATTAGGATAAATCTAGGGTATCCTCCATAATCGGCCCGAATCTCAAGCTGCTACTACATGCCTACCACCAATGAATCTGTGAAGGGACTAATATTGAAAACCATGAAAAATATTATCCTACACCTAAATCATAAGGAAAGAGATTGGAAATTTCCAAAAAAAATGATAGAAGTAGCTCAAAAATGCTAGAAAGGGTTCCTCTCGTCTTCCCTTACACATGCATTCGTTAAGAGCAATTTCAAAAACTAGAGCCAACAAATCTTACCCCTAAAAAGAAATGTATAGAGCCTATCAAAGAGAACATGAGTTGGGATGAAAATCTACCCAATCTCAAGCTCAAGAACCAAAATTGTTGAAATATGGGAAGAGGTGAAATCCAAGAGATTGAGAGACATACAAAATCAACCAACAACCTTCTTATAGCTTCACTTTCCAAATCTACCCCTAGAAGAGGACACAAATCCATGGGATTCATAAATTTGACCTAATTTTGATTCAGATATCACATCAATTCTAGGATCGTTATCTAGGTATTAGGCCCAAATGAAGAGAAATGGGTGTAAGACAACCATGATGTACAATAAGAGAGTGGGGTTGACACACAATAGTCAAAAGGATCCCTCTAGAACATATTTTCAGGAGCAAAATGGGATGAAGTCATCCATGAAGACAAAGAGCAACCAATTAGATGCAAATTCTAGTGTTGTCCTAGTACCATTAGATAAAGTAGGATATTTTGATGAAGGGGACAAGGGAAATAAAATTCTTCCAATCGAGTACAATGGAGTGATCTCCAAAGCTATGATTGTTCCATGCCTGGGAATACGCATTGTGTCCTATGCGCTATGGAACAAAAGAATTTGACTTATATACATGTGCCCAAAATTAGGTCATTTCACACAAATGGACCGGGCACTTCTAAGAGCTAGAACTATAACTAAAGTATTACAAAACTAATTTGCATGGTTAGGATAATGCAACTAGAAGGATCCTCTAGTGCATTTGTGAGGCTTGTTATTCATCATAATGGGCTTTGTTAATAAGCAATTGATCAGTTCTTTGAAAGGATTGGATCTGCATTTAAGCTCCTTCTCCACTTTGTAGCTCCTTTTTTCTTTTCTTTTGATTAAGTTAAATGCTTCATACAACACTATCCCCTCTTGGTGTTTGTTATCCTCATCACACCCTTTCATTATCTACCATGGGTATGAGTTGTTGGTAACATTGCAAGAGAGCCATATATAGGTGAATTGCAAGCAATGATCTTAAGTCCTTTGACGTACCACTTTGCCTTTGTGTATGAGGTCCTTCTTTTTTTTTTTACTTAATCTTATCTTTTGGGGTTCTTCTTCCATGCTTGTTCTTGAAAATTGATTTATTGACTTTATTTAATGTATCCATGTGAGTGTTTCAAGCTGTAGAGCTTATTCCAAATGGATGAATGGATAATGGTAGAGTGCATGGGATTTCTCAATAATGTGCCTTATGCATGGCCTTGTAATATAGCCCTATGCATGCATACTTTGAAATGCATCCAAAGAATTATGGTGCAATTAAATAAACCTTGATTTGATTGCTCAAGTGCACGTTAGTGGTGAGAAGAAAATTGAAACATCAAAATTTGTAGATATCATGTTTGAACTTTGCATATTTGGATGATGAAACTTTTTTGTGATGTCCATTCTTGGAAACTTTAGCTAGCATCTGCCCACTTTTTGTACAAGTGCTTCCACCTATCTTGATAATGTGGTTTTACTTTGTTGCCAAAGAATTGATGCATGTTGTTCATATGTGCTTGTGTTTGCATCTCATTGAATTTGGGATCTGGGAACCAAATTTGGTTGCTTCGCTTGTCCTCTTTGATTTGTAGTGTGTGCACTTTGTTTGTGGTTTCTTTGGTTCTTCTTCTTTTGTTACCTACATGATGGCTCACTGTCCTTAAGTGACAAGGAACTATGGATCTTAGGAATCCAAATATGAGCGTGATTGTATTGAGTCATAATTAATGTTTTGGCACCCAAATATGACATGTATTGAGTCTTTTTCTTGGGAATGATCCACTTAAGATACTTTTGATGAGCTTTAGTTCATCTCTATCTTAATGCTTCCTTGAATTTAGACTACCTTGAGTTGCTTAAGTTAAATGGGTCTTTGGTATCCACCTAAATCTTCCATGTGCTTGGGATTGAGAAACCTTCCTTGGTAAGAGATTTGCATTATTGTTCCAGAATAGTGTCTAGCTAAAAATTGATACGTCTACAACTTCCTCTTTATTCTTATTCTCATCCACTTAGATTTGGAACTTTTCTTTGGTAATTGCCTAGGGTCAACTTCTAGCTCACTTGATCTTCATGAGGAGGATACTTCGGTGGTCCCTAAAAACTTTGGGATGCACATAGGGGCAGTTTCTACTATGATGGGTGTTCGATTATGAAAACTTGAACTCTCCCCATCATCTTGATCATAATTTATCTCAGTAACCTGGAGGTTCTCTTAATCTTTGGGAACCACTATTCTCACTTCCTCTACAACATCCCTTAGATTTTTTTGGAGTGATTTTCTCATGATGCTTTCTCAAATTCTTGTCTTTGCTGATTGGTCCTCAAGTTTGAATCCAATATCAATTCCTCAATCATTGAGGTCCAAAATGTCTTCATCTTATACTAGGTTATCTAGAATGAAGTGAGCACATAAGTTATTTTCCCACTCTATGCTTTCTTTTGATTGTTCTTCTTGTAATTTTGATGTGTAGTTTGAACTAGAAGAGAATTCTTGAGATACATGAGAAGGTCATCTTGAACTATCTTTTGGGCTAGAGACCGTATTGTATTGATTGTGCACCTTTATATATGAGATAATTATAGGTTTCCACCTTGATCTTTTCCAATCCTACTTGAATATAGGGGTTTTGGTCAATGCTTTTCTAAGAGGATGGTCTACTAGTCATATGTGTAGCCATAAAAAAGAAATTTGGTTATTCTCTTGTGTAATTAGCATGCAAAGGATTTCTTCTTGATAACTCTAATTGTGAAGAGGTCAAAATCATGGCCTTCTTCATCCGCACATTATTTCATGGTTATCATTTGCTCATATACACAAACATCCAACCCTGAGGTTCAAATTCCTCTTCTAGAAAAAATTGTGGAATATAGGCAGGATCCTCCACATATCTTTCTTCTTTCTTTAGTGTCTTTACATTCTTACATGTCTTTCATTATCTTTCTTCAGCCTTACAAACCCACAAGTGGGTATCCTCATGCATCTAAGATTGGTCACTTGATTTTTGCACTATGGATTGAAATATCATCTTCTTCTTTGTGAATTGGAGTCCATTGGAGAGGGTGCACATTTTTGTAAGATAAATTATGTAAACCAATATTGGTTGTCTTCCGCTAGTGTTGTGGATATAAGAAATATCTTCCCAATCTTGCACTACCTTCAACTGATGCATGATGGTTCTCCCCAAGATCATTTCATAATTACCTAGTTTCCCTCTCATTTTCTAATAGGCCTGTGGGATGCTCTACATGACCATATGCCAATTGCAATTTCACCCTTTTTTCTCTCAAAGCATGTTTAACCCATTTTATCTAGATCTTTTTGTTAGCTATGCCTACTCCTACACCAATATCAAGGATATTCATTGTCATGTATCTGTTGAAGGTGATTGAGAAACAAGTGCTTCCTTCATCCCCTTCACTGTAGTCTCCTACTTTGTTTATCAATACTTTGACTATCGGTTGGCCTTCTTGAGCTAACTTGGTTTCTTCCTTTTGTGGCTTAATGTCCCTTAAGTGATCTATACATCACTCCCAAAGTTGATGCTTGAGTTGTAATAACTCACAAGAGTCAGAGTACAATGGAGTTTTGCGTTCTTGAGTTTTAGTTCTTTGTATTTTGATTCTCATGGTAGGAGTGTAATGATACACAGAGCTTTTCTCATATTCTCTAGTATAGTTGGGAAAAGTCCTTAAGCTGATTACATCATCTCCCACTATACTTAGGCTCAAATTTCCCTCCAACATAGAGGAAGTTTTCAATGGATATGGATTTCTCCTTAAGCCCGTCTCTATGAATGGGGGTCGAGCTTTACTTTCTTTATTCCATCCAGGTGATTGCACCAACTCTCTTAGTAGTTAAGTGTCTCATGATACTACCTTGGTTGTTTCAGCCCTTTTGTGGTCTTGGTAACCCCTTAGCACTTGCACAACTTTGTTGGAAGCCCCTTAGATTCCCCACTCTCAAAGGAGGGTCAACTTAGAAAGTAAGGTCAAACTAAGCTTTGGGGGGATCAAAATAGATAACAAGACGCATCATGGATCTCCATATGTTTCAAAACCTCTCAAATTTCTCTTAAAAATGTGTCTTTTACCCCTCAAAGTCTCGAGAAAAATTGAAAAACTAGGTGATACTTGAATTTCATGACACCTAAGAAAATGATACTTGACAAGTGTCGAAATGCTTGATCCACGACACCTATCAAATGTCACAATACCATGTAAGAGTCAGTGATACCTAATGATCATGATACTTGGATAGTGTCATTACACCTATTCCATGACACATGGCACTCAAAGTTTGATGATACTCGACACCTATGAGGTGTTGGTGATACATGCCCTCACAACACCAAACTTTGTGAAACATGGTAAACGACACATGATGGATGATACATGACACGTGTGGATATACCAAAATACTAGGCAAGTGTCAATGACACCATGATATGTAAGTGTCAGTTATACCATGAGATTGCCCAAGTATCATGATACTCAACACTCACGACACCAAGATGTCACAATACACTCCAAGTATTGTCATATGTCAAAGTTTTTGGTAATATCTAAGTGTGGGAAACACTTAGATGTCAATGATACTCCAACGTGTTGACAATACCTAAAGATCACAATACTTGGATAGTTTCATGAAACTTGGTCCACAACACACAACACTCAAAGTCTGAGGACACTCGATGCCTATGAGGTATCAAAGGTACCTGCCCTCAAGACACCAAATCTCATGATGCCTGACACATAATGCATGATACAAGACACACAATACCATAAGAGTGTTGGTGATAACATGACGCTAGGCAAGTGTTGTCAATACCACCACACTAGGAACATGTTGAAGATAGCATGACACTTCTTAGGTATTGTGATACCAGACACCCATGATTCCAAGATATCATGATATACTCCAAGTGTTGTGATATCTTAGAGGTTTCAGTGATACTTAAGTATGGGTGATACTTAGATGTCAGTGATACTCCAAAGTGTTGTAGAGAAAAGAAGCACAAAAGAGGAGTCCCAAAAATTTTCCATTAATGAGCATAATTTCTTCTTCAAAATCCTATGAAATTCCCTTGAAGCCATGCAAATGCACCAGAGGAGCCCTCTAGATGCATAAGCCCCAAATCATTGTAACATAGATCTTGTAAAATAGTAGGAAATTATAGTTAGTCAATAAAGTGCCAGTCTCTTGTGTGAAAGGACCATTTTTAGGGCACATGTATATAAGTCACTTTGTGACTCTTGTAAAGAACTTTTTGCCATTGTGAGAATTGAAGAAGAATTTCTAATTTGCCTCTTTTCTACTGATTTCCTCCTTCCCCATGATCTTTTGTGTGCATGTGTGTGTAATGCTTGAAATGTGTGAGTAGGACTGTTGTTTATCCCTTATGATTGCTTTTGAGTTGCTATAGTGTGTGTGTGAGCCATTACGATTTGTGGAACGAGTGTTGGTGTTTCCCACCATTGACTAAAACTTGCTATTGATCATATTCGGAGTTCGGACCCAAGAGAAAAATTTGAATTTGTGCTTACTATTGTAAATGGTATCGTGGCATGCATTTTCAGAGGATTAGTGAGTTGGAGAGGTAGTTAAGCCTAATCACATGCATTGTAGCTTAATCACTTCACTTACCATCATGTGTGCACATGTCTTCATACACTTGGTTTTTGTGTTCCTCGGATTGATAATTAAACGTATATTAATCCACCACTATATGCACTTGTGGGGCGAATGAGGTCTAGTCTCATTGACACAAGTCCCTAAGACTTCACGACTTAGATACACACATTTTTGGCACTGTTGCCGGGGAAGAAACCTAACCAACGTGCATTCGTGATGATTAGAGCTCTAGAGTGAAGGAACCGTACTTGTAGAGTTGAATTCATTCAGTGGCAAGTACTCAAGTATTTCAACACTTGTCACTTCACACTCATGGGGTGTGTGTAATGAGTTTTTAGGTTTAGGGTTAGGAGTGAGGAAGTAAGGGAAGAGTTAGGGTTAGGCAAGAGAGAGGAGTAGGGTAGGGAGAAGTAGAATACAGCAAGAAAAATCTCAAAAAATTGTCAAAATTAGTTCAATGTAGGTATTAGGTAACCTAAGACTATAAAAACCAAAAAAATCTGTTCAGTTGGTCATTTGTGAGTTCCAGTATCGTGCGGAGAGGAGTGACCAGTATACTGTTACAGACAGATTCACCCATCCAAGAACAGGAAGTAAGTCTAGTAACCATTCATGAGTTAAAAGATCCAGAAGATGAGTCTAGAGTCACATATCTAGACCAAAACCAAAGAAGGTACTGGCCAGTAGACGCAATTAATAGGTCTAAATTGAAATCTATGGGGTTGCTCGTATTCCCTCCTCGAGATCAGGCAACTACCTCACACAACCCTTTTGGAACTCATCTAGGAACGGAGAATACAATGTCAAGACAAACGAGCCAGCGAAGTGTTCCCAACCGAACACATGCATTTTACAATGCCAGGAGTGCAGTCACACAACCAAACCCATTCAGGGGTAGGTAACATGACTCGTCCACCCATTAGACCAAGGCCATAGCCAAGTGTGCAACCAGGAATGCCTCCAATTAGACAAGCGATTCCTGTGATGCCGAGACCACCAGAACCGGTAAGACGACTGAGACCGATTCAAGTTGCTAAATGCATGAGAAATCACTATGATGGAAGGAGAGAACCATATGAACACATAGCAGAGTTTAAGCAAGTATTACGAGCCAAACAAGTGGATGATTTTTTTGTGCAGTATGAGTCCTTTGGATTAACCCTCATAGGGACAACTTTGACTTGGTTCCAACCATTGGATCCAAATCAATTTGGAAATATTGAGCAATTTTTCAAAGAGTTCATTGGAGAATTCACTAAAAGAGGGACTAAACACAACTCGTTGTCCTTAATCCATAGTTTCAAACAAAACCCAAATGAAACCGTAAAAACGGTAGCTTGAAGATTTAACCAATATGCCGATCGATGCCCAACAACAGAAAGACCTCCCAACAAAAAATGATATCATTATTCTTGGATGGATTGACTAATGGAACATTGAGAACCCTAGTTTACATAAAACGGCTCCAGACATTGAATGAGTGTCTTCAAGAATGCATTGACCTAGAAGAAAACCTAGCTGATGACCTCAAAAGTACATCAAGATCTACTAAATCAGAGGACACTAGGAGTACGGTGATGACTAGTTCTGCTAATGTGGCGGAGCTAGCAGATCTGGTAGCCAAGAAGTTAGGAGTCCACGAAAAGAGGAATTACCAAAACCCACCAATGAGAATGCCAATATTATGGAGATGAAGCCTATGTGGTGGAGACCACCTATCTCATATGTGTGCAAGAGGAGTAGGCATACCTCAAGCTTATCCATACAATAGGCAACCACCCCAAGGACCCAACCTATACTATCATATTGAGCAAAAATATACCAACCATACTGTTGAAAATTGCCCATTTAATAGGCAATCAAGGCCAGTGAATCAACCCCAGTATAGGCCTTACGGATACCCTCCTAGAGAATCAGGAAGAGAGATCCCAAGATACAACCCCTATCCAGGCCCACAAGGAGCACCCAGACCTTATGAACAAGGAGGATATGGACATCTGCGAGCAGTATTAGGACAACAACCACCCCTTCCATAGAACATAGTTCCAGTCAAATACACTCAACCAGACAAAAACATGGAAAGAGTCATAGTACCAGCTACACCCTTAGCTAGTACAGAAACAATGAATCAAGGATACAAGCAAACCCAAGGAGAATACTATCCCTATGACACCAGTCTGATGGAGTATGGCCAAACTTAAGACCAAAAATACTATGGTTATGAAGGATATGACAACACTTATGGACCGAATTATGCAAATTTAATGTACACTGCACCTAAGGCACCAGCACCTATGAGACCACCCATTAGACCACCTATGCCAAAAGGACCATGCTATAGATGCGGAGGAGATCACTTCATAAGAGAATGCACTCTGCCATACAACCCACCACCTCCTAGGCCTTGGGAAGGTTAGTGTAATGAATGTGGAAAGGACCATCTATTTAGAGATTGTTCAAAGAATCACAATAAGACCCATAACACAACACAAATCAATGTGATAGAAGTAATTGAATAATCAAGAAGTGATAAAGAATATACAGAGCCATTAAATGCCATGACTCGACGCAAGCCAAAGGATAGGAGAGAAGAAAATTAGATTCCAAACAAGAAATCAGTAAGGATCTAGAGCCAAATATACAGGTAGTCAAAGATTCAGAAGATCCATGTGAGAGTAACCAAATGAAGAAGATGCAAAGTTGGAAGACTAGAAGGGAAAAGCTTAAAAATAGATGGAAGAAAGATAAGAATAAGGAGGACAAGAAGGATGTTAAAGATAGCAGGAAACTGCAGGAACCGGAAGTGCAAGATAATACACCACCTAAATCCCACACCTAGAAACTAGATAAACCAAGATCAATCCTAGCAGATCCAAGACCAGAGGATCTGGACATGTGGTTGAAAGCTTATCAAGCTAGAATCACAACTAGACCAAATATAGAGCATCATGAGAAACTTTACCCACAAGGGGAATCAGAGAAGGAGAGATTGGCGATATGCAGGAAGCTCATAGAGGTAGCCAAAGCCACTCTAGAGAAGACTATCCCAATCCTTGCAGAAAGTGAGTGTTTTAAAGAGATTGATCAGAAACTAACAGGAACACTTAAAGAGAAAGATAGTACGGAAGAATAACAGAGCAATTAGGGCAAATCAATTTATATAATCCCCAAACTAGAAGCTGATTGGCCACAAGATTTGTGGGCTCAGATTCAGGAAGACCGATAGAAAAAGAATGGGAGTTCATGACCACCCTTTGAAGAAATAGACATTGGGGAAACCCTGTCGACTCCAAATTTGGATAAAGTATATGAAGAGGTTTCTATGTTAGACTGAAAAAGGGAGGAAGTGCACAACATTTCCACCTTACCTAACTATATGGGGGAATACAAGAAAAGGTCTATAGTTTTTCACGCTCCCATAATTCGAGGCAAGGAAAATGGGTCTTCAAGTGAGACCTCTCATAATTTAGCAGAACTCAGGAAGACCAAGGTACAATGTCAGTTGACCGTGGAAGAGTTACTATGAGCCAAACCACAGTTATGGAATCATTTGGCGGGACAGTTGAAATTAGAAAATGAGGCAAATAAAAAGAAAAGTAAAGAAACTGAAGCCACTTCTACCATACAAATCCCTATTGACAAAGTCGGTGAATTTAGTGAGGGAGATGAGGGCAATACATGCTTACCCATCATATACAATGGATACATGACTAAAGCCATTTTAGACACCGGAGCGGGTGTAAGCATAGCCACCAAAGAGATTTGAGAGAAATGGGGAAAGCCAGCCCTACGACCAACATATATGAAGCTTTAATTAGCACATGGCCATGTAGAGAGACCCCTAGGAATATTGGAAAAGATCAAGTTAACTACCTGCAGAGTAGAATTTGAACACACTCTAGCCGTATGTCAATTTGGAAAAGCAAATAACTACGAGATGATATTAGGACAACCTTTCATGAGACAACTCAAAGTAGTACAAGACTGGGGAAGAGACGCTTTATACCTACAACATCAGGGGACTACTACCAAGATCAACTTACACACATTTTCATATAGGGATGTGCCCCCACTACAATGGAACCCCATACACTAGGAAGAGGATGATTTATCCATCCATAGTGCAGGTTCAAGTGACCAATCATGGATGCACGAAGATGCTCAACTATGGATGTGTAATGAAGCAAAGGGGGAAGAGAGAAAAACTCAAATATGGCCTATTGGACATCAAAATTATCGACCAATAGATGATCCTATGTATATGCTCCAAGTTTTTTCAGTCGAAGCATTTGAAACACACGGTTGGATGGAGATTCTAATCACATTAGATGTGTGTGTAAATGAGGAGGTACTAACCATGAATGGATGTGTAGATGAAGAAGGGTATGGTGTAAGCTTTTACATGGAGGGAGGAGTACGAAAGCATAGAAATGGAACCACAATTTGATTTGGAGGAGCGATATTTAGAAGCAATCCAAGCCGCGAACGAAGAAGGAACACTGAAGGTATTAGCAATAGAAGTAGCCCAGACAAGACCGAATAATGAGGAGACATTAGATAAGGCAGAACCAACCCCAGACCTTTTTGAAGTCCCAGAACACTTCAAAAGATATGAACTAGAAAAGAGGAGGATAGCTATTTAGATGTCGAGAAGGGAGGCCATAGAAGGAGAAGCATACGATAACAAGGAACAAACAAAGAAAGTAATGGTGACCATGGTAGATGGAGAAGAAAGATGTACTTATATAGGAAAGGATGTGTCGTTGGAAGAGGAAGAGGAACTGATAAGCCTAATTCAAGAATATCGAGACGTGTTTGCATGGACCTACAAGGACCTCAAAGGTGTAGATCCATCCATTTCTTCTCATCGAATCCCAATGACACCTGATGCAAAACCATCGAAACAATGCCCTTATACTTATAATGATGTCTATTCAGCAAAAATTAAGGAGGAGATAGACAAACTGTTGGCAGTCGGATTCATTTACGAGATAGAGCACACTGAATGGGTGTCACCATTAGTGGTCATACCCAAAAAGAATGGGAAATTAAGAGTGTGTATTAACCTAAAGAAAGCAAATGCAGCCACAATCCATGATAGCTACCCATTACCTATCACTGATCATCTCTTGGAAAGGGTTGCAGGTAAGGAACTCTATAGCTTCCTAGATGGATTCTCAGGGTACAACCAAGTAGCTATTGCTCCAGAGGACCAACATAATATAGCATTCATGATTGAATGGGGAGTCTATGCTTTTAGAGTGATGCCATTTGGACTCACCAACACCCCTGCTACTTTCCAAAGGTTGATGTGTCAAGTCTTTAAAGAGTTTCTACGGAAGAGTATGGAAGTATACGTAGATGACTTATGCACATACTCAGGTCAGAGGCATGAACACATTACAGAGTTATGAGGATATTTGAGAAGTGCCGAAAGTATCGAGTGTGTTTGAATCCTGAAAAATGCATCTTTATGGTGAGACAAGGAAAGATCCTAGGAAACATCGTATCCAAGAATGGAATTTCCACTGATGAGGATAAGGTAAAGGTGATCCTAGAGCTTCCAAGACCAAAAAATGCTAAGGAAGTGCGAGCTTTTATGGATCATTGTGGATACTATCGCAGATTCATTCACATGTATGCCATAATTGCCAAGCCACTATATGCATTAGTAACCCAATTTATGTGGATGGATGAGAGCGAGAAAGTGTTTAACAAACTAGAAAGGCAATTAAGTACAACACCTATTTTGAAGATAACCAATTGGAATAAGCCTTTTCATATCCATGTAGATGCCTCCAACCATGCAATAGGATGCATATTAGCTCAACCAACACATGAAGGAAAATTAGACCACCCTATTGCCTATGCAAGCCGGCAACTGAACCAAGCGGAAAGAAACTATATGACTATGGAACGAGAAGGTTTAGGAATGGTGTATGCAGTTAAGAAGTTTAGACACTACTGTAAGGAATTGAACTCACAACCTCTTGGTTAGGAATGTGATGGGCTAACCACTTGCCCCAAAAGCCATGGTTGAGGATTACTTCCTAATCCTCTCTCTTAGGGTGTGGTTCAACCATCTCCTACCAGGATTATGTTACAACTACCTTCTAGCCAACAAGTTCAAGTTGTTCATCGACCATCAGGCCCTATTGTACCTAGTCAATAAGCCTTGTAATATGGGAAGACTAGTAAGATTGTTTCTGTTATTGATGGAGTTCGACTTCGAAGTAGTGGTAAAAATAGGAAATACCCATGTGAGAGACAATCATTTGTCTAGGTTAACACATGGAGAACCACCTAACGGAGTAGTAGCTGATGATTTGCTAGAAACTTATTTGTTCAATTTGGAAGTATGTCCTAAGTGGGCAGAAAAGTTAATTCCAATATTCACTCATGGACCACAACATCAAATCAACAAGGATGCTAGGAAAGGATTTCTACAATCACGTAACTTGCACATTGTGGCAAAAAGTGTGTATTTTAAAGAACCCAATAGTGTATTGTTAAGGTGTGTAGAAGAAGTTGAACACAAGAACTTAATAGAGCAAGCTCACATAAATCGATGGAGAGTGCATAAGGGAACTCATGGAACACTGAGGGAATTAAAACGAATGTGAGTTTATTGGCCAGATATGCCTAAGGATGTTCATGAATATATTGGCAGTTGCTCAAAATGCCAAGAAAATACTCCAAAAGACCATACATCATTATAGTTCTCTACGATAGCACCAAACTGGAGTAGGGCATTGGTGAAGTTCTTAAAAACATGCGAGCATGAGGAAGGAGCAAGTCTATCTAGAAAGCGATCCCTAGAAGAAATGTGGCAAGGACTACATTATATTGGGGAGGCAACTATTCAAAAGAGGAAAGGACAATCAGCTACGACTATGTGTGCATGAAGGAGAGTACTTACCTATATTAGAAATGGCACATGCAGGTGCTACAGGGGGACATTTTTCAGCCGAAAGAACTGTAAAAATGATTCTCTTTGCAGGCTTGTGGCAGCCAACTCTACATATCGATGTAGACACTTATGTATAGAGTTTTGAGGTGTTCCAAAGAGTCAAGTACCCTATTAGGAGGGATGATATGCCTCCAAGACCCATGGTTTGTGCGAGGGCCTTTTCCAAATGGGGTATTGATTTCATAGGACCTATTAACCCACCAGCCAAAGGATCACATGCGGAGTACATAATAGTAGCAATTAATTACCTAACTAAATGGGTAGAAGCAAAAGCAACAAGAAAGAACGACGCTCAAACCACGGCAAAGTTTCTCTTTGAGAACATCTTTACTCGCTTTGGACTACCTATAGAGATTGTAAGTGATAGAGGAACGCACTTCGACATCAACGAAGTGCTAGAATCCTTAATGAATGAATTCCTAGTGATTCATAAAAAAGCCCCTTATCACCCTCAAGCCAATGGTCAAACAGAGAGTTCCAATAAAGTATTATGCACCGTGTTGACAAAGATAGTCAACAATGGAAGGTCAGATTGGGGCAAACAATTGCATCATGCAATTTGGGTCTTCCATGTGGGTTACAAGATAGCCATTGGAACTATTCCATTTAATCTAGTCTATGGACAAAATGTGATCTTACCCATTGATTTTTTGGTACCTATTCTACGAGTTGCACAATAGTATGAGTGGACAGGACATGAACTATCCAAGCAATTAGAGCAAATTGAAAAATTACACGAGACAAGGCGACAAGTAGTTGCGGGAATTTATGCTGCTAAATGGAGACAAAAGGCATATTATGATGCACACATCAAATACAAGGGCTTAAAGGAAGGAAACTTAGTTGTTGTCTATACATTGAAACAACACACCAAGAAACTACAACAATGTGGATACGGACCATTACTGATCGATAAAATCTCAACGAGCGGAACAGTCAATCTAGCCACATTAGATGGAGATATACCTCCCAATTACATAAGTGGATGTCGAGTGAAATGATATATGGAGCCATTAACAGATTAGATGTTAACATGACTCATAGGAGCACAAAACCGAAAGAAGGAAGAGGAGAGGATTTGAGAAGAAGCACGCCAAGAAGCCTTAGAGCGTATAAAGAAATGGAAAGAGTGGATATGACAAAGGGATGAATGATATTTATAGGAAGAGGAACCTATACCCATGGACAACTACAACGTCAATAAGGCCGACAATGAGAGCCTTAGTATTTCCCAACTAGACTTAAACCTAGGAATCAGAAACAAAGAGTATCAGCTAGTAGATGCATTGATTGACTCCAAGGCAGCCTTAAGCTGTATAGGAAAGACATTAATCATGCACCTTCAAACAACCATAAGTCCCACTAAAGCATGCATGATAGGAATTGGAGGACAAGTTATAGAATGTGTTGGAAAAGCCCTAATATCCCTTCATCTAGGAAATCCTACTATGGAGCAAAGAGTTTTGGTATGCACGGACGAAGACCTGATTGAAAATTTGATCCTAGTGCAAGACTAGATTATTGAGAATGAAGTGAGCATTCATCTAGCACAAGGATACATATCAACCAAAATAGGAGGTATTGGAATTTCCATTACAAAGGGTGACCAAAGCCAAAGGTCATTGGTTTTGAGAGGATCAACCTATTGGAGAGTATCTTTTCTTAGTGACAATAAAGATCATGGACACCAACCATCAGTTCCCAGTCATGTCCCAAGATTTCAAAGTCATACATGAACTCCCATCAACCATGGATTTAATGACAGAGGCAGGTATTTAGAAATACTTCGAGCTACCAATTTACAAGTCGGACTTCCAACAATGCACTCAGGTGATGAATACTCTCCAACCGGCCTTACATAACCCCTAAGTGCCAGAAGCAAGAGTCCTAGATGCGGAAGGAGAATGGGTGATCATCCAATTCACTCATGAATTGATTAAAGAAGCTTTTGGATGAGAAAAGGATGGGAACACAGACCTGAAGGATGAAAGCCGAAGGACCAAGACCCAAACATTCATGGATATTAATCGTATACATATAGAAAAAGAAGTCCATCCGATTCACCAACACTTCTGCTTTCCAAACATGCATCGCTACACAGCACCATAGAAAATCATAGTGAAGCTCTTATCTCATGCTATCAAACAGATTGGTAATCAAGTGAACATGATGCCATACATCCAAGAGCGTCTGTTTGAAGCTAAAAAGCAATGGAACCACAAAAAGTTCTTGAACGGAAGTGTAGCATTGACCATACTGATCTACCATGCATTAGGTATTGAGGAACATCTAAAAAAGATGCCTTCATCCTCAGAGATGGCTAAGTATGCTAAGTTAGCCACAGTACCAAGGAAAAAGAAGGTAGTGAAAGTGGTGGAAGAGGCCGAAACCAGCTCTCAACCAAGGATGAGAGGCACCAAGAGATTTAAGAGAAATGATGAAGGCGGAAGAAGCACTTCCTGCTTCAAAAAGAGTACACATACTTCCAAAGACAGAAATCGCAAATGTAAGAAAATAACAGCACAACGAAATAGACCTGTAGACTGAGCTGAGAGAAAAATGCAGACAAAGATAGACATAGACTGAGAGATAGAGAGAACTCAAATTCTCATATTACCGAGTGTAATGTAGTTATAATGATGGTACTGTCCACCCGTGCGCTCCCACTGTGGAGCTTAGATGGTGATCTAGATAGACTCTAGATGAAGGGCTTACTAGTGCGCAATGCTATGTAAAGTTCAACCTGGGCCGTGCTTATATAGCTTTTCAAGGCGGTTTGGTATAGATAAATGTAGTCGGGAGATACAAAATAGTTAGTAAAATATATGATCCGACAATATCTCCGTGATCAGAAGTCCTACCGTCTCGGCCCCACGGGCCAAGGGGATAGGCCCCCCGGACCCCACAGAAGGGGGCAAGCCCCCCTCTACACTCCCCCCATTAAGGTTCTATGGGGAAACCACGCGATGCCACAGGGCCTTTATTTTCACCTTAAATGGCAACCCAATGGCCTAGAAGTTTATGCGCTACTTAACATAATGGCTAAGCTCACAAAGATCATCTACAACCATCAACGCTCACACATAGACCTCATCTAACTTGGAAGTTAGGGTTCCAGAAATGTCCGGAGTCTCATAATGGCTTCTCCTCATAATGGGGGCCTTACAACTTAGAGCACCATGGATCATTTGTGGACATGCTGCCAAAACGTCTTTAGCCTCATGGCATTATATGCTATGAAAGAAATAGAGGTATTATGTTGTAAGAGAGAGGAAATCTCATGTGTGTAGCATAGTTAAATTCTTATAGAGTAAGTTGGTAGACAAGAAGATGCATGAATACATGCATGCATATAGAGATGGGATTATTTCTAGAAATGTGGTGTATAAAGCATTTTTTGTTTACAAAAGATCATTTTATTTATCACCAAAATAAGTTAGGGTGAGCATGAACTATATGGTAAAAGTACCATGAATAAAGTTTTTTTTTAGAGAGTGAACAAAAAAAAGATAAATGGTCTTTGTCATTTTCATCTAGGTTAGGGATTGTTGGAGAATAGAATCCTTAGAACAATCAAGGCTTCCTTCAAGAGTCCTTTTAGTTAAAGTAACTAATTGAAATAAGTAGAAGCTATGTCTAAGAGAGAAAAAGAAAGAATTTTAGAACATCTAGGTAATATTGATGACAAATAAATAGTAAACTATTGAATTAATCCACAAGATTTCATGACGTAGGTTAGCATACTAACTATGAGATTTTGTTTTTTAGATAGCTTTAGATTACAAGAATAAGAGAGTAAGTTTCTTTCTAATAGAGGACGCAAAAGAATCTAATTGTACTTGTAAAGTTCTAAAGTTAGAGAACAATGTCAAGTTATATTTTTTAAGATAAAGAACAATAGTAAAATGGGTTAAAAGGATAACTTATTTAAGATAAATTAGTTATTCAAGACTTGCAAGTGACAAGTTTAGAAGAGTTCTAGAACACTTCAAGTAAGGATGAGATAAGATATATACTAATAGAAAAAATTACCTTAGATATGCCAGAAGGTTAGAAGGTTTCTTGATGTGAAAGAAGGAGAAAGAATGCTCATAATTATTCTTTCAAGACATCATGAGAACTTAGGATTGGAATGTGGCTAAGATAAGGGTAGAATAATGCCAAGGTCAAGATATGATAAAGTCAAGTGGTATGATTCCTAAGATCTTATGGATCTTAGAAAGGACCCAAAGTACCTATAGATACAGAATGAGGTTTAGATTCCAAGATCTTAGGATTCTATGAATCAATTAGATCTTAGAAAGTGAAAATGCTTGAAATGAAGAAGATGAAAGCAATCTATTGCTTTGAGTAATGAAGTTAGGTTCAGCTAACGAACATAGGACCCTCCCTTTAATTCTTGGAAGCTTTTTTTGACCTTATGAGCTTCAATTTAGTGCAACCTCATGTCCTTTGTAACATCCCAATGAACAATATGGTGCAAAGGAGACTACTTGCACATAAAGCAACTATGAAAGAGTTTCTATTTATGAATGGATGATGCTACTTAGAATGCTCAGTACTAACAACTTGTTTACAATTGATCACATTCCTCTTACATGATGATGCCCTATATAGTTAATAATCTATTATGTACTAGAGTATGATTGGCTAACAAGGCATGCTCTAATTATGAGCTTAGCACTCTCAAATGGTAATCTCGACTTTTCAGGGAATAGTAGTATATAGATAAAATGAGCTATTTCTCATTTTAGAAGAATCCAAAAAATGAGAACTTTTCTATAATTAAAGTAGAAACTTATACCTTTACAATGAATCCTAGATCTTGAGCATTGGACTTTGGATTTGAGAGAAGCAAGCTCTACAAGTTTGCTGATTCTAAAGAAGATGATACAGAGAAGGGGTAGTGAGCAAGAAGGTTCTTCAAACTTGATTGTATTCACTTCTCGCTTTGATACAAGTGCATAGAGTGATTATATACATGCATGAAAGTCTCCTCGTGATATTCCACAAATCGTAACAACCAATTCTTCCTCATAAAACACGAGGAAATGAGTTTGTTATGACATATTCTCTTTTTCTACAATCTAGGAAATAAGGTATCAATTCAAAATTGATTGAGATGTTTGTGAGAGACTCCATCCTCTTGAATCATGTTCAATTACATCCTCAAATAAAGAATTAATTCTATGATACATAAGTATGTGAATATACAAAGTTGTATGTGAAGTCATAAAGCTATGCCACATGAGCAAAGTTTACTTCAAAGAGTAAATTTGATCATTTTTTATGAAGATATTTAAATTCCAAGCATGTTGAAAGCTTTTTTGCTCTAATAGATCTCCCTCAAGCTAAATCATGCTTGAGTCTTCAATATGTAATAACTTGTACATCTACAATAGTTTTGAATATGCAAAGCTTTACTCAATCTAGAGCCTTTGTCATCATATCTACTACATGTTTGTTTGTTGGAGCAAACGACACATCGATTTCTTTTGATAAGATTATCTATGTGATAAAGTCATAATAAACCTCTATATGTTTTGTTCTTGCATGCTATACAAGGCTAGCTGCAAGATGCATTGAGCTCAAGTTGTCTCCAATGATATGAGGTTTGGAGCTCATAAGTCCTAAATCTTCAAACAACTCTTTTAACCATATAGGTTCTTGAGTGGCTATTGTCAATCCTTTATACTAAGCTTTTGATGAGGAGAGTGCTAGGTTGTTTCTTGGAACTCTGAAAAATAAGTTTTGATCCTGCAAATGCTAGAAATCATGGTGTACTTCTCCTATCATCCTTGGACCCTGCCCAATATGCATCTGAATATAGTTTGAGATCCAAATCAAATATACAAGATTAGAATTTACCTTCATTGATATTCCTTTAGGATACTTGAGTACTCTTTTAGTTGCATTCATATGTGGTCTTCTTGGAGATTTCATAAATTAGCTAACTACTCCAACACTATAGGAAATATCTACCCTTGTACGTGTAGCATAAACTAGACTACCCATAAGGCTTTGATATTCTTTCACATCTTCTGTGTGTTCTCCTTCATATGCATTGAGCTGATGGTTTGTCTCCATAGGTGTACCTACAGGTTTGGCATTATCCATTTTGAACTTTAAAATTAGATCATGAATATACCTCTTTTGATTCAAGTACATCCCGTGATCTATATAGATAACCTGCACGCATAAGAAGAATGTAATTTCTTCAAGATCACTAATCTTGAAGTCGACCTGCATATGCTTTTTTATTCTTTCTATTCCAATCACATCATCACCTATCATAATTATCTCATCTACATAAACAAATAAGTAGATAACTTCATCACGAATCTTCTTGATCAATAATGATAGAACTGCATTACTTGATTTGAAACCTTGATCCTATAAATAGGTTACCAATCTATAGCTCCAAGCTATAGGAGCTTGTTTCAAACCATATATTGCTTTCTTAAGGTTGCAAAAATAACGAGGATAATTAGTGTTTTCATATCCAAGGGGTTGTGACATATTTACTCCCTCACTCATCCATCCATTGAGAAAATCATTCTTTAGATCAACTTGAAGTAGATTCCAATTACTTACAGTTGCAACACTTACCAAGGTTCTAATGGTGGTCATTTTGGCCACAAGTGAGTATTCCTCATAATCTATGCCATGTGTTTGAGCACATCCCTTAGCAACCAATCTAGAGTTATGCCTACAAATAGAGACATTTGAATTCCTTTTCAGTTTCTACACCCATCTCTAGCCTATTACCTTCTTGTTGGTTTGCATAGGAGCCAACTCCCATGTGTCCATTTCTTTTCGAGCTTGTATTTACTCTTTCATGGATTTCTCCCAATTAGGGTTACCTTTGGCTTCTTCATGAGTAGAGAGTTCTTGTGAAATTGAATCTTTGTCCAAATAAATGGTATGTTTTCTCACAAATGATGTATCATAGCCATACCTTTCAGGTTGTCTCCTATCCCTTGTTGATCTCCTAGGAGCATGTTTGGAGCATTTTCCACATTCCTGTATCTTGGCCTTCCCTCTTGATTTCAAAAGTTTCTAATCTCTCTCCTTCTCCTCTTGTTCTTCTTCTGAGTCACTTCTAGAGTCTTGCACTTGTGTATCCTGTGTACTATCTAATGGAAGAAAATTTGCATCAAAGTCATAGGGTAACTTAACCTTTTGCTTATCTTCTTCATACCATGACCTATGTTCTTGAAATAGAACATCCCTACTTGTTGTGAATTGATTTGTAGTTGGATTGTAAAATCTATAGCCCATTTGTGTTGAGTCATATCCAATGAGTAAAATTTTGGTTGCTCTTTCATCCAATTTCCCTGTAATTTGTGAAGGTACATGCACGTATTCTAAACAACCAAAGACTTTGCAATGACCTAGGTTGGGCTTTCTACCATTCCAAGCTTCATAGGGGTTCATATTTTGAAGTGATTTAGATGGAAGAAAATTGATAAGATATATCGCAGTAGACATTGCTTCTAACCATAACTAGTGCGGTAACTTCTTCTCTTCAAGCATAGTCCTACCTATCCCAATTAGGGTTTTGTTTCTCCGTTCAACAACAGCATTTCGTTCATGAGAGTAACTAGTGGTGAATTCTCTTTTGATGCCTTTATCTTGCAAGTATTTATCAAAATCTTTGGAGAAATATTATCCCCCTCCATCATATCTAAGATTCTTTAATGACCTATCAATGTAGTTCTCTGCATGTGCTAGATATTTTTTGAAGCAATCAAAATCTTCACTCTTATTTTTTATTAAGTATAAGATTGTCCATCTATTGTGATCATCAAGTAAATATACATAATAACTTGGCATGCTTATGATGATTCTTGAATTGGTCCCCACACATCTATGTACTAATTCCAAGAGGTTGTTGCGGATGTATCCTTTGATGTGGTAAGGTTGTCTTCGTGACTTCCCAATCTAACATGCTTTAGAATCTATTAATCATATGTTGCTTCGAGATATTTGGTAGTCCTATAGTAGTTTGATCCATGCATATATCCTTTAATGTTCTTTCAGTAACATGAGCAAGCCTCTTATGCCGCACTTCTAGATCACTTAGGGTTTGTCACCCAAAGTTGTATAGATCTACATTTCTAGTTTCTCCCGCTTCAAATGTTAAGAGTCTACCATATTTCTCACCTCTAGCTATCTTTTTGAAGCCTTGGCATGGATCTTCCACATAAGATCCTATTGAAATTAAAAAGACAACTATTCTACACTCATACATACATCTAGCAAGCTCTGGAGGAAAGAACAAAAGAAACATGATGAATTATATATAATGGAAATGACTTACATTAGATGCTCTGTGAGAATGGAGACTCCATGAGGAGAGCGTGGGCACTCCTACTAAGAGCTTAAGTGAATGAGCTTGTTGGGAGTGAAGTGAGGTCCTTCTTATATAGAGTTGAGGAAAAATCTCCTTACATGTAGGATAAATGGGCTCTCATGAGAGTAAACCAAGTCTTGGAGAAAAGGTTGGATCATGGAACCCTCAACACCCTCCTCCATGTGATGAACCTTTTGTTTTTAATGTGGGGGACTAATGACATATGGGATCACTTAGTCCTTTTGGTGTTTAGATCTAAAGACATATGGGATCCTTAGACATAGCTTGGACATATGGCATCCAAGTGTGGGACATATATCATTCCTTGGTTTACATGGACATATGGCATCCATGGGGTATGGGTTCCATGGATATATGGGATCCATGGTGTTGGGACATATGGCATCCCTAGGACCTTTGGACATATGGGATCCCAAGACATATGGGACATATGGTATCCCTAGGATCTTCGGACATATGGGATCCCAAGACATATACTTGGAAATTTTGGATCCAAGTGGTCTTTTGGGATCTAGAGACATATTGATCCCTAGACATGTAGGAGAGTTTACATCATGGGGAAGGTAGTGCTTTTGATCCATTTTCCACCTTTGAGCTTTGTTCATTGGTTGGATGAAGATGCCAGATGCAGGAGTGCTTGAACTAGATAGAAACATAGACATGATTTTTTAGTGTGGTGGTTGCTTCCTCGACATCTAGACTTTCAATTAGAAGGCAATGTCAGATATTAGCTGGCCTTTGTGTCTCTCATTTGTATTTAGAAATGGAAGTGGACAATCATCTTTCTTTCATACTAGCTTGGTGCACATTATGATATGTCATTCTTCTCAATCTCCCATGCCATGCTTCATTTCAAAATTGAAGTTAGCTTGTCAGCCTTGCTTTCTAGGCTAATCATAGTTGCACTCCAAGTATTCATTCATTCATACTCATCCCAAGTAGAAAGAGCTTGTCGTGCTCTTGTGGTCACTATGATTGCACATAGAGGGATTTTTCCTCTCTCTCTCTCTCTCTCTCGTTCTCTTGTTCTCATATGATGAGTGAAGGTTGATGCATTTATTGAAGGACTCCACGATGGGCTCGCACTCCTTCTCTACTTGTTTTCCATGTTTTTGTAGCCTCTTTAATATAACATTCACGTTCAAAGGGTTGTTGGTAACTATGAGCCGACATGTGATTCTTCCCATTGGTTTCATTATAGCTGCAACTCACTTTGGTGTTGAAACAAGCCTGTTGCAATACTCTATTCAGACATAGGATGGAGTTCCTCCCTTTTTCCATGGATGAAGGCAGAAGCTTGGTGCAAATTCTAGATGTGATGAGTATAACTACTCTCAACTGGTTGTTTGGGTTGAGTACCCATATTACCTTTCTACATAAGTTAGTGAGGAGAAAGTTTAGCTTCCTTCATTGCAACTTATGCTTGTGAAATGCTTTTTCATTGATTCAGGTAAGATGTTCCAATGTTGGATGAGTACAGTGCTTCAAGATGCCTCCATGAGCCTCAAATGAGTCCCCTTATGTGTTGACAACTTATCTAATTAAAATTGTTCTACATATATGAGTGCTATTTGAATCACCAAAAGTGCTAATAGAAACTTTTATTATAGATTATAGTGCTTAAAAAAACTTTGTTTGGATTAACAATGTTCTAAAAGAAAACTCATAAATACTAGAATTATTGCAAACGAATCTTTGATGAAAGGGAAGGAGGGAGGGAGAAAATAACTATAAGAGAAACAAGAGTAAAAAAATGAGGAATTATAAGCTTTTTTAATAAGGAACCAAAATAGTGCTAAGAAGCACTTTTATTGCAAAAGATGTGAAACATGAGGGATTAATAATAGGATAAGTGCTAATGATGAAAAACAAAGACGAGAACATGAGCCCAAAGAAAAATGAATCTATGCTCTGATACCATGTTGAAATTGAAAACACAACTATTCTACTCATATACATACATCTAAAAAGCTATGGAGGAAGGAACAAGATAGCAAAGCATGGTGAATTGAATAAAATGGAAATGACTTACATAAGATGCTCTATGAGCATAGAGACTCCATGAGGAGAGTGTAGGCACACTTGCTAAGAGCTTGAGTGAATGAGCTTGTGGGAAGTGAAGTGGGTTGCTCCTTATATGGAGTTGAGGACAAATCTCCTTGCATGTGGGATAAATGAGCATGCATGAGAGTGAACCAAGACTTGAACAAAGGGTGGATCATGGAACTCTCAATAGTTCCATGTTGGGTGAACCTAACCTGCAAGCCCTTTTCTACAATCTGACCTATACTTATTAGGTTTTTGGTAATAGTGGTTACGTAGAGAACCTTACTCAAAATCTTTGTTCTACCATTGGAAGCTTTGACATTGCCAATCCTTCCACATTGTGCTTTGTATCATCTTCTACTTGTACCTCATGTTTATGCTTAGATTTCTCCAATTTTGATAGAAGAGCAACATTGACTCTTCATGTGATTGATCCTGTGAGTGTTTTTTGTGATCCTTTTGCTATTATTTTTGTTATTGTTGTTTAGTTTTGTCCACCTCTGCCTCTTGTATTGCCGAATCCACTTCTTCCTCCACTTTTCTATGTTCTTCCATTGAACCAACAATTTTGAGTGGTGTGATTTGACTTGTTACAAATGACACAAGACTGAACTTCTTGTCCCTCACTCTTGTTCTTTCCTTTCCATTTACTTTTTCCTGCATAAACGTCTTGGGAGACTTCTTCATAATCATCCTCCTCCTTCAACCGGTCATTCTTTTTATCCTTCTTGTCTGTGTAAAGAGCAATTGTAGAGTTACCTTAGAAAGGCTTACCTTCCTTTATGTTATTGTTGGTCGAGAAATATTTGGTTAGGTGTATGCACATCCATGATGAGATCATAGGCTGTTAATTAGTCCTAATACCATCCAGGATCTACCTAAGAATGGCTTCATCTTCAATCAGCTCACCAATTGTTGTTAATTGATCTCCAAGTTCTTTAACTTGGTAACAAAATCTATTATTGTCTTCTTAGGTGTCTTCTTCATTTGATTGAATTCATTCCACTAGTGATTCTTCCTAGCTTTGGTGCTAGTAGAGTGGAATGTCTCAAGTGCACCCCAAGTTTCTTGTGATGTTTTATAGCTTCGAATGTTAGGAAGGAAGAAATCAAAGATATATTTAAGGATGTAAGACATGACTTGAGTATCTCTTGCACACCAAAATGTCAACTTCTTAGTTTCCTCTTGTGTAGGTCCTCCTTTGGATCTTAGTATAGGTAGGTCTTCATCACCCTTTACCACTCCCTAGAAATTTCTTCCTTGTAAATAGGCCTCTGTTCTCATTTTCCAAGGAACATAGTTGTTCTTATCAAGATTCTTGATCATGGAAGGAAATCCATCACCCATTTTCATTGAAGAGGGTTCTAATATGACTAAAAGTGCTTGAAAGGAATCTATTGCTTTGAGTAATGAAGTTAGGTTTAGCTAACCAACGTAGAACCTACACTTTACAACTTGGAAGCTTTGATAGAGCTTATGAGATTTAATTTAGTGCAATAAAAGACCTCATGTATTTTGTAACATCACTGTGAACAAGATGGTACAAGACAAACTACTTGCAGATGAAGCAACTATGAACAAGTTTCTATTTATGGATGGAAGATGCTACTAAATATGTTTAGTACTCACAACTTTTTTTCTATTGATCAAAATCCTCTTATGAGATGATGCCTTATAGAGTTAAGAAGCTATTATGTACTAGAGTACAATTGATTAACAAGGTAGGCTCTAACTATGAGCTTAGCAATCATAGATGGTATTCCCAACTTTTTTGGGAATAGCAGTAATAGACCCCAAAAGAGAAAATGAACTCTAACTCACTATAGAAGAATCCAAAAGATGAACACTTTTGTACAAATAAATTAAAAACTTATAAATTTATAATTAATCCTTAATCTTGAGCATTGGAATTCTGAGTTAATAGAACCAAGCTATGCAAGTCCATTAATTTTGAAGAAGATAAGAGGAGGGGAAATGACTAAGAAGGTGCTTCAAACTTGATTGTATTCACTTGTCTCTAAGATATATTAAGGGCACATATATTAGAGGAGAAGATAGAATGGGCTAAATGTAGCTATAATACATGAGAAAGTAGTTAGTTCACTTCCTTCTAAGATGGATTGAAGCATACATCCCATAACTCTTAGTTGCATATATGCCACAAAACTACTATCGTAGACATATGTAGAAGATAAGGGTAATAGTGACATATAGTTAACATATTCACATAGAATGACTTCAGATTGCATGTGTATCACGTGGAAGATCCACATAGTCTATAGAATTTAAAGAAACAATCAAGAATTAGCAATATTTGCTAAGGCCAAGGCTAGACTTTTTAGAGTTTCCCATCACTAGAGACAAGTGACACCAGATATTCCACAAGTAATGTTAAATAAGAGAATCGCATCCAGAAGTAGTTCACTCAAGAGTATTTGGTATCTTGGAAGGGTATTTACTCATAGTCTCCCTTGGATCATTGAGGACAATGATCTTTAGAAGACGAAGAGAATGTTAGACATAGATCCAAGGCAGATCATTTATCAGTGTGTTGGAACAAGAGCATGAATTGCTAAGGTTCCTTGCTCGAGGTTTATCCTAAGCTTCCTAAGGTGATAGTAGAGTAAGTGTGCATGATGACCACATTTCCACACTAGAATACCCTAGATATTATCTAATTTGTTGCAAGGGGATGAATAGGATGGATTTGTAAATCTGCACAGATAATAAAATTCTCTCTCTTTTTGTTCTGCATATACTCTGTTTTTCTTCTTTATATCTTGTTGTGCCGAAGACTATTATTCGATGTGGGATTGTGATTGTGATTGAAGATTAGGAGACTTGTTACAATTATTGTGTGTGTGGCTCAAATGTCATACGTGATGAACTGGATGTTGGTCAAACTTCTATCACCATCATATTTACTGATATTGGTAGCACATTGGTAGTTGTGAGGAGTCAATGTTCCATGCTTGCACTAAGCACATTGAGGTGCAAAATCATTGTGTCAGAGACCAACTCTTTGTTCGAGAGATCATTTTGGCATATGTGGCCACACAAGATATTTATGAAGGTTTTCCCTCATGAGAGGTTTGAACCTTTTTCCAAAGCTTCGGGCTTACTCCCTTTTGTGGATTGACCTTAATCCACCTTGGTTGACACTTCCTTATACATGAGTGTCACCCCCTTGTTCACTTTATCACTCTTAGAGGGGATTTATTAGTATATTTTAGTAGTGATGTCTATAAACACATTCAGAACCATTATGACACTTTTTCCCCTCTTTAAGAGGTTTTTCACTCCGGCTTGTATATATGCCCATAGCTCGAAGGTGCTTCTTATCTTTGCACATTCATTTTCTAATACACTTTGTGTTGTGTCCCAAGCTTCTTCTTCCTCCTCTTGTTGTTTTTGTGATTTCCCAATTATTCTTAAAGGCATCTTGTTGATATGCATTGCAAACATGTGGGTTGTACTAATTTTTTCTTGTCATTGATTTATGAAAATAGTGTGTAGTTTCACTTGGACAACAAATAATGATAAAGTTGAATACATTAGAAAAAATTGGTATGCAATTTCTTGAGAATAGGATTTGTATCATATATTTTTTGACAAGATCTATGGTAAATTACAAAGTTTATGGTTTATTTGTTTGTTGTTTTAAGGATGGTTTCTCAAATAGAGGGTTTTAGAGTTTATAGTTGGTAGCACTTTATTCTCGTGAAGTTTTCCATGTAATCATGTGTCCAAGCATCATCCCTTTAGGATTAAAACCACTTTGATTCTTGTCGAAAACCTTATTTCCAAGAAATACATAATATCTTGGTCAACCTTTAGTTTCTAACTATGAGATTTCTTATGTGTGTCAATTTGATAACATGCCATGTTGATATATTTAGGTAGTGATGTGTGTGAACACACTAGGACTGCTAGGGCACTTTTTTCCCTCTTTAGGAGGTTTCTTTCCCCGGCTTGTATACACCCCTATTGCCCTAATGGGCTACATATCTTTGTACATTCTCTAGTAATACATTCAATATTGTGTGTTTGTGCTCCAAGCTTCTTCTTCTTCCTTGTGCTGTTTGCGTGCTTCCGCAGACGTCTATCTCCAACAATTGCTATCAGAGAAGGTCGTCGCTTCTTCTAGGGTGCCATCGACACTCCTCCGTTTGTAGTCTCAGAATCGCACGAATTTTGGTGAGCATACTCAGCGTGATTCCGAGATCAAAACAGCTTTGCTGTGTGGTGCTAAAATCACGATCAGAGCTCGTTTCAGCCTCCGAACGCACTATCACAGTGCTTGTGCAGGCTATTTCATCTTTTTGTGCCAAAGGTATATACCAGTTTTTGTTCGCCAGTTTAAGCATCTCGAAGTCTGCTACAGGTCTAGCAGAACTCATCTGGGCAATTTCGTTCAACTTTTTGAGATACAATCAATTTTCTACATCAAGGTATTTTAGTCATCGGCCATGGCTGAAAGCAGTGATGTATTCCCTATGTTGGCTGTTGAGGATAAGTTGGATGGTACCAACTACCCATTATGGGCTTATATGATGCGACATGTACTGGTTGCGAAAGGACTGTGGAACATTGTGCAGGGTGTTGAAAGACGTCCTGTTACACCTGTAACAACAGGTACTGCAAATACAGGTGCTGGAGCTGATGAAGATGGAGTCGAAGATGATATTTCGTAGATTCCTGTTCGTGCTGTTGTTTTTGTTGCACCTACTGCAGAGCAGATTTGTTGGGATGGCAGAGATGCCCAGGCACATGCATTGATAGTTTTGTCTGTCAAACGTGCCATTATTCCTCACATATGCTCTTGCAGAACAGCTAGGGATTCTTGGGATACACTTACCACTTTGTACCAGGCTAGGAATGAGGCTCCTGTTGCTTACCTCCGAAAACAGTTGGAGAGTGAGCACATGAATGAAGGTGATTCTATGGACATTTTTCTCACAAAGATCAAAGACCTGAAGGAACAATTGATTTCTGCTGATGAGGTTATACCAAATAGCTCACTTGTGCAGACCGTTCTGAATGGTCTTCCTGATTCATATCAAAGTTTTACCTCTACTCTTCGGTTGACGATGAAAGGCAATCCAAATGCCTTGTCATTTGAGGAGTTAGTCTCTGTTCTGTTGCAGGAAGATCAGTCCAGGCAAAACAGGTCCATTATGCATGTTGGAGATCAAGCTTTCTTGGCTAGTCAGAAGGGCAAAGGAAAATGGGGCTCTTCTACTAGTAAGCAGAAATCTGCAAATGCTGCACAATCGAAGAACCAAGATAAAGATGAGAAGAAATCAGAAAAGCAGAAATTGTTTTGCAAGTACTGTAAAGGAAATGATCATATCATAAAGAACTGTCCAAAACTGGCTGCTAAAGAGGCAAAGAAGAAAGAGGCTGGAATGGTTGTTGCACAGGCCTCTACACCAAAAACAGAGTCTGCAAATCTTGTGCAGGAAGAAGAATGGGCGTTTACTACTATTTGCAGTTTTGACCCATCTTCTCATGATCAGTGCATGTCTGTAGTAGACTCAGATGTTTGGTACTTTGACAGTGGGGCGACCAAACATATTACCTCGCAGCGTAGTTTCTTCTCTTCACTCGAGCCTGCCCCTACAGGGAATACTGTTACATGTGCCAACAACTCCTCTTATCCTGTTATGGGAGTTGGTAAGATCATTTTGACTACTGCTGATGGTAGTTCTTTCACTTTGTCAGATGCTTTATTTGTGCCAGGGATAAAAAAGAACATGTTATCAGTTTTTGCATTAGCCAAGATTGGCTTGGTTGTGAAATTTGTTGATGACAGGTGTACAGTTCATGATCTCTCAAATGGCGATGTGATTATTGCTTCTCGCATTCTATGTCGTGGGCAGTATAAGCTCATAGACTATGAAAGATCTATGAATGATTCAGCATGTGCAGTTCATGATTCTTAGGCTATGTCAGATGCAAAGCTTTGGCATGCATGCTTTGGTCATCTGAATTTTGCTAGTTTGCTACGCCTTTAGAAATCAGAAATGGTGTCCTCTTTGCCCAAACTTGAGGCACTTGGAAAACATGTTTGTGAGGGCTGTATTTTGGGCAAAATGCAGCGTTCATCCTTTCCAAAAGATGGTTCAGTTCGGGCTATGCAAAAATTGCAGCTTGTACATAGTGATGTCTGTGGTCCTATGCAGACACCCTCTTTTGGAAATTACCTTTACTTCGTGACCTTCATTGATGATTTTTCTAGGCATGCATGGGTATATCCACTCAAAGCAAAGTCCGAAGTGTTCATGTGCTTCAAACAGTTTTTGGTTTTGGTTGAAAATCTGTCAGCATGTAAAATGGGCACCCTCTGTTCTGATCGAGGGGGGGAATATATGTCTTCAGATTTTAATGCATTTCTGGCTGAACATGGGATAAAACGCCAGTGTACAATGCCGTATACACCTCAACAGAATGGAGTTGCTGAACGAAAGAACAGGTCAGTCATGGAGATGGCGAGGTGCATGGTCAAAAGTCAGGCTTTACCACATAGTTTCTGGCTTGAGGCTGTCATGTGTGCAGCATATGTACTAAACAGGTGTCCCACTAAAGCACTGCAGTCTATCACTCCATATGAGGCTTGGCATGACCGCAAGCCATCTGTTGCTCATCTGCGTGTTTTTGGTTGTTTGGCATATGCATTAGTGCCTGAAAAACATCGCAGAAAATTGGATGATAAGGCAGTAAAATGTATTTTTGTTGGGTACAGTTCTGAAAGTAAAGGCTATTGTCTGTATCATCCATAGACTAAACACATTCTGGTTAGCCGTGATGTTGTCTTTGTGGAAGATGCTATTCAGCCATTGCTTTCATGTACTAAGGAGACATCTGTTAGCTCCAAAGACATGTATGATACGTTGATGCCTCTTTTTACAAGTGGACAGTCTAGTGTTGGTCCTAATGAGGCAACTTCTCAGCCTTTGCAGGTTTCATATGATGATGCAGATCATTCCACTTCTGATGCAAATTTACATGATGCACTTGTTGATGAGAGAGCTGATATTGAGCAGGCAAAAATTATGCCAAAATGGCTGGTGCAAACTTTGCGTGACAGCAAATTAGATGCACCTTTGTCATATCGTACTCGTTCAGGCTCTCATAGTGCCTCCTTTGCATCAGATTGGTATGCTATGGCTGCGTCTAGTCTCTGTGATGAGAATGAGCCTGTCTCTTTTGATGAAGCATAGAATTCGGAAAATTGGATGGCTACTATGCAATTTGAATATGATGCTATAATGAAGAATGGTACTTGGTCTTTATGTGACTTGCCTCCTGGCAAGAAGGCCATTGGCACTAAGTGGGTATACAAGCTGAAGCATAAACCGGATGGTACAGTTGACAGGTATAAGGCTAGGCTTGTTGCAAAGGGTTATGCACAGGAAAGAGGCATTGATTTTGATGAGACCTTTGCACCTACATGTCGTATGACTACTGTTCGGAGCATCTGTGCACTTGCAGCCCATCATGGTTGGAATGTACACCAGTTGGACATTAAAACTGCATTTCTGAATGGTGATTTGCATGAAGAACTGTATGTTTTTCAGCCCCATGGCTTTGTGCAGAAAGGGCATGAAAACCAGGTTTGCAGGTTAAAGAAGGCATTATATGGTTTAAAGCAAGCACCACGTGCTTGGTATGAGAAGATACATGCCTATCTGGTTGCACATGGTTTTGAGAACAGTCCAACTGAAAGCACCTTATATGTTAAGCGTGCTAATGATGTGCTTCTGATCATTGTTGTCTATGTTGATGACATGCTGCTCACTGGTCCTATTGAGACACATATTGCTGATTTTAAGGCTGATTTGCATGCCTCATTTGAGATGTCTGATTTGGGGCATTTGCATCACTATTTGGGCATTCAGTTTATGCAAGTTGATGGTGGAATGGCTTTGTGTCAAACGAAATATATTGACACATTATTGCAGCATTTTGGCCTTGAAGACTGTAAGCCTATCGCCACTCCTATGGAGACATGTTTACGATTGAGTCTTCATGATGTTGGAGATGCATTTGATGCTGTTCTCTATCAGCAGGCTGTTGGATGCTTGATTTACTTATGCATTACTCGGCCAGACATTCAGTTTGTTGTCTCACAGATGAGCAGGTTTATGCATTGCCCAGGAGTCATGCATTGGAAGGCGGTTAAGCGCATGTTTCGCTACTTGAGTGGTACTCGGCTACTTGGGTTGTTTTATCCCAAGGGGGGATCACTACCGCCAGATTTGCATGCTTTTTCTTACTCAGATTGGGCTGGTTGCTATGACACTCGTGTGTCCACCAATGCTTTTTGCTTCATGCTTGGTAGCTCATGTATATCTTGGTTGAGCAAGAAGCAGCCTACTGTGGCCACTTCTAGTTGTGAGGCTGAGTATAGGGCAGCTTTCACAGCGACTGTTGAGTGTGTGTGGCTCAGACGCCTTATGGCTGATTTGGGTGTTGGTGAGTCTTCTGCCACCACCATCTTCACTGACAGTCAGAGTGCATTGGCAGTTGCGAGGAACCCTGTGTTCCATGCTCGCACTAAGCACATTGAGGTGCATTATCACTATGTCAGGGAGAGGTTCTCTGCTGGGGAGATCAGCTTGGCATATGTGCCCACGCAGGAGAACATTGCAGACCTTTTCACGAAGGCTCTGCCTAGGGAGAAGTTTGAAGCTTTCCGCAAAGCTTTGGGCTTACTTCCTTTTGTGGAGTGATTTCCACATAGCTTGGCACTTCCTTATACATGAGTGCCAGCTCCTTGTTCACTGCATCACTCCCAGGGGGGATTTGTTGATATATTTAGGTAGTGATGTGTGTGAACACACTAGTACCGCCGGGGCACTTTTTTCTCTCTTTAGGAGGTTTTTTTCCTCCGACTTGTATATACGGCTATTGCCCTAATGGGCTACTTATATTTGTACATTCTTTAGTAATACATTCAGTATTGTGTGTTTGTGCTCCAAGCTTCTTCTTCTTCCCTGTGCTGTTCGCGTGCTTTCGCAGACGTCTATCTCCAACATGCCAATAGTTTTATTCATAAAAAATAGAGATTGTCAATTTCTAGCTATGAGGTTTCTTATGTGTGTCAAATTTGATAACAAGTTTGGGATCCTAATTACAATATTCTTTAATGGTACTTCTTTAACATTCTTTAACATGGTTCTCTTTGGCTATATGTAATAAAGATGAAGATATGGGTGTTGTTTTGATTAGTAGACTTGAAAAAGATGATTAGAGAATTATGGGGTTTTTTTACCTAATTATCCTTCTAATTATGGGGTTTTCTAACTTGATTATAGCATTATGGGGTTTTTCTACCTAATTAAGGTCCATCCTTCCAATTATATTAAAAAATCATAGACATTCAACATTCTCAAAGAATTTCACACACTATTAGGATGATACTTCCTTTTATGATTCACCTTAAAGAATTATGGTTCTGTTATCTTCGAATTCCAGTCTAGTATAAAGGGAAAGTCCAAATTAATCCAATATCTATACTTTCACTAGAAGGCTAGTCCATTTATTTACTACGATACGGCAATAGGACATCACCATGCTTCAATGGGGAGTGAATAGGAAACCCTTTCTTCTTTTCTTTAGACTTCTTTTTATCTGGTGGTGGAGGTGAGTCTGGATCATAAGTGTGAAGAGATGGATAGGTATGTGCTTGAAGATGAAGAGGTGTTGCAAAATCCTTGATCTACACCAGGCAAATGAACTCCAGGAGTATATGGTGGGCCCTTTTAGCTTGCCAATGGATGTATTAGACACCCTATGTACCTTGGAAGATCACTCTCAAAAAGATAGATCAAAACAGATAAGTGGGAGTTAGCTCAGAGGTGAAAACTTGCTATTCTTGGTTCATACACCTGTCCAGTGTTTTACATAATTCTCTGAGCACAGCAGCAATTAGCTTAATTCCTCTTGGGGAAGTCTATGTAACTTAAAGAGCTAACTTTCAAGAGTAATCTCATAAAAAATAATGAACCACACACTGAGAATGAGTTTTAACAACTGATGACATCATCCCGATTTTCACGGGCTGCTATAGTTTGAGACTAGTGAGCAGAAAAATCAACATAACTCAGAATTTAGGAATCCAATGATTATGAAAATTTATATGGTTATATTAGACAGTAAGCTGAATCCAACAAGCTTTAAATCTTTGAATTTGGATAAGTAACCACTAAGAAACACCTCTGACAAGATGAGTGAAAAAGTCGGGTACCTGACAGAGAAGTGAAAATGCACAAACACTGTTGACTTCAACTGAACATAACTGAAGTTTGCAACCTCCAAATGACATGAAAATTTTTGAGCATATAGTAGGCTTATAGAGCTAACTTTACCAAGTTAAATCACTAAAAATGATGCACCAAGCTCAGAGAAAACATCTCTGCAAGCTGACTGAGAAAAACTGAGAGTAATGGCAGTGAGTAGTACACTTCACAAGAACATGGAAAGATGAACTCAAATAATCATGGAAATGAAAGTATATTGCTTGTACAATACAATGACTTACTGATACATATGTGTGCCTTGTAATCACACCTTGATATGGCATAAAGCTTAGCTCTTGGAGGTCTTCACATAGGTCTCTCTAACCACAACTAAAATTGCCATCTATTTATAGTTGAGTTTGGGAGGCTAACTTCCCTCAATCACTCTCCAATCAATCAATGATTGATTTGATTCTCTACCTACCACAAATCACGAATTCGTGGCTCATCTTTCCATTCTTGATCAAGTGGACTCAACCACTTAAGATTCTTTCACTTTTACATTAAGTAAACTCTTCAAAAGTTACAAGAGGTAGTTCACAAGTGAACTTTACATAGTCTTCAGTTTGAAGCTTCTTCTAAGACTTTGTGAGACTCAAGCCAATACTTAGGCTTGTCATAGACTTGCTCCAACAGCTCCCCCTCAAGCCATGTATGCTTGAGGTCTTCAATCTTCCAAGATTACCTGCAAACCAATCATAGCCTTGAATTTGCAAAGCTTTGTACCATCCAATGCTTTGGTTAGAATATCTGCACATTGTTGATGAGTGGACACATATGATATTTGAATCTCTTTGCTTAGAACCTTTTCTCTTACATAGTGATAATGAACTTCAATATGTTTAGTCCTTGCATGAAAAATAGGATTAGCAGCCAAATGAATAGAACTCATATTGTCACCAAAAATAGTTGGAGTTCCAAACTCCAATCCAAGATCTTTGAATAATGTCTTCATCCACATAGCTTCTTGTGTAGCTATGGAAAGACCTCTATATTCAGCTTCAGTAGAAGAGAGAGCAACTGTGGGTTGCTTCTTGGATGACCATGAAATGAGCTTTGAACCTGTAAAGGTAAGATAACCTGAAGTGCTCCTTCTATCTTCCTTGGAGCCAGCCCAATCTGCATCAGAAAATAGCTTCAAACCTAAATGAGATACATAAGGATAATAAAGTCCTTCATTTATGGTTCCTTTGAGATACTTGAGAATCCTTTTGGCAGCATCCATATGTGGTTTCCTTGGTGTGTGCATAAATTGGCTTAGCACACTCACACTGTAACATATATCTACTCTTGTCAATGTGGCATAGTTGAGACTACCCACTAGACTTTGATATGATGTGATGACCTCTATGAGTTCACCTTCATGTGAGCTCAATTTGTGATTGACCTCCATTGGAGTACCTGCAATCTTACAATCTTGCATCTTGAATTTTGCCAACATGTCCTTAATGTACTTTCTTTGAGTAAGAAACAAACCATGATCTTTGTAGACAACTTCCAAACCTAGGAAGTAGGTAAGTGAACCCAAATCACTTATCTTGAACTCTTCTCTCATCTGATCTTTGATCTTCTTCATACCATCTGCATCATTTCCTGTCAATATAATATCATCTACATATACACATAAGTAGATGACCTCATAATTACTCCTTTTAATAAAGAGTGAAGGATCTGCCTTGCTTGGTTGAAAGCCTTTGTCCTGCAAGAATGAAACAAGCCTGAAATTCCAAGCTCTTGGAGCTTGCTTGAGACCATACAATGCTTTGTTAAGTTTACACACATAATCAGGATAAACTTGATTCTCAAAACCAGGTGGTTGTGCCATATATACCTATTTTGTTATCCAACCATTCAAGAATGCATTCTTTACATCTAGTTGAAGTATCTTCCAATTCTTGGAAGAGGCAATACTAAGCAAAACCCTAATAGTAGGCATCTTTGCCACAAGAGAGAAGGTCTCCTCATAATCAATTCCCTGAGTTTGTGCAAAGCCTTTTGCTACAAGCCTTGCCTTATACCTGTTAATTGAACCATCAGAATTCTTCTTGAGTTTATAGACCCATCTTGAGCCTATTACCTTCATGGATGAAGTCTTGGGCACCAAATCCCAAGTGTTGTTTTCCTCAAGTGCTTCAATCTCTTCCTTCATTGCATGCTTCCATTTTGATTTTGCTTTGGCCTCTTCAAATGATGATGGCTCCTCTTGGTTTATGTCTTGTGCTATGTAGATAGAATGTTTAGTTACTAATGAGGTGTCAAACCCATACCTTTCTGGTTTTTTCTTTTCCCTCATAGATCTTCTTAGGCCATGATGTGATGATTCTGCCTCATGTCCAAGTTCCTGCAATTTGCTTTACCTTTAGACTTCCATGCTTTGATCTTTTCCATATGAGATTCTTCATCATCCTCCGAGGTGTCTTGTTCTTCAACCTTTGGTTGTTCTGTACCAAGCTTTGGAAAATCTTCTTCAAGATCATATGGTAAATTGACCTTCCTGCATGAATCTTCATACCATGAATTGTTCTCATCTAAAACTACATCCCTGCTTACCAAGAATCCTTTGTTGGTAGGGTTGTATAACCTGTAGCCCTTTTGATTGTTGTCATATCCAATAAATACACACCTTTCTGCCTTTGGATCCATCTTGCCTCTAACCTGTGAAGGAACATGAGCAAAAGCAATACATCCAAAAATTTTACAATGATCTAAGCTTGGTCTTCTTCCATTCCAAGCCTCATATGGAGTCATCCCATCAAGGGATTTTGAAGGCAACCTGTTAATCAAGTAAGTGGCTGTAGATACAGCCTCAGCCCATAAGTAATTAGGTAAATGCTTTTCATTTAACATAGACCTTGCAGCTTCAACAATTGTCCTATTCCTCCTTTCTGCCACTCCATTTTGCTCAGGAGTGTACCTTGTAGTTACCTCTCTTTTGATTCCTCTTTCTTGAAGAAAAGAATCAAACTCATGGGAGAAGTATTCTCCCCCTCCATCTGACCTTAGTCTTTTTAGTGATTTACCTGTTTGATTCTCCACAAGAGCCAAATATCTTTTGAAACATGAAAAAACTTCATCTTTGTGTTTCATAAAGAATAGGATAGTCCATCTGCTGCAATCATCAATAAAGGAAACATAATACCTTGATCCAGATATTGAAGCTTCCTTGCTAGGTCCCCATACATCTGTATGAACCAACTCCAAGAGATCTCCATGCATATAACCTTTCTTCATGAATGGTAACCTGTGAGACTTTCCAAATTGACATGCACTACACTTATAAATCATATGTTGTTTTGACAAATTAGGGAGTCCAAGTACACTTTGGTCCCTGTAGATTTGCTTTAATGACCTTTCACCAATATGTGCTAACCTTTTGTGCCATACTTCCAATTCTATGAGTGTCTGACTACCATAATTAAAGAGAGCAATGTTTCTAGTGTCCTGTAATTCAAATGTGAACAATCTACCTGTCTTTTCACCTTTTGCAATTCTTCTGAATCCTTGACTTGGATCTTCAACAAATGCTCTTGCTTTTGTGAACCTGACTTGCAACCCTTTCTCTACTATCTGCCCAACACTTATCAAATTCTTTGTAATGGTAGGGACATAGAGTACCTTACTGAGTAGGTTGATGTTTCCATCAGGTGCTTTGACATTGCCTATTTTCTCCACAGGATGTTTTGTATCATCTCCTGTTTGTACCTCATGCTTATTCCTTGGATCTTCTAAATCTGATAGGAGTGCCACATTTCCTGCCACATGATTTGAACAACCTGAATCTATGTAGAAAACATGCTCATCAGATTTACCTTGTGGCATAGCCATGTTCATGACCAATAATGAATCCTCTTTGTTTGAGTCTTCTGTGTAGTTATTGTAGTCTCTCCTTCCTTTGTAGCCTCCTTGATAGTTTGAATGATTGTAGTTGTTGTAGTTGCCATGATAATTGTTGAACCTTCCTTTTGAGTAGCCATAACTTCCTCTATTGTATCCTCTGCCTCTTTGATTCCTGGAATTCCTAAAGCAATTTTTCAGTTGTATGATTAGTTAATCCGCAACTAGAACATGAGTTGGAGTCTTGGGATCTCCCCCTGCCTTGTCTACCTCCTCTTCCTCTACCTCTGCCATGTCTTCCTCTACCTGCATAGTTAGCTTGATATGTACCTGCTTCATCATCCACTTTCTTTGCCTTTCCTTTGTTATCTTTAGACTTGCTTTTATCCGTGTATAAAGCTGAAGATTGATTACCTTTAGAGCTTTCTCCATTTTTTATAAGCTTTGCCTCTTGAGTAAGTAGTTGTCCAATGAGTGTGTTGAAATCAAGTACATGCATGTCCATGTACAAATCCATAGCTGTGGTGAATGCTTCCCACTTGTCATCTACCTTCAAGCCATTGATGACCTGCCTTACAATTTGCTCTTCATCTATTACCTCTCCAATGCTTCCCAACTGATCCGCTATGTCCTTGAGCTTTGTGACAAAATCAGTCACATTTTGTTTGGGAGCCTTCTTGAGAGTTGTGAAATCCAGCCATAGTTGATGCTTCCTAGCTTTAGTACTTGAAGAAAAGAAAGCTTCAAGTGCATCCCACACTTCCTGAGATGTCTTACAACTTCTAATGTGAGGCAACAAAAAATATGAGATAGAGTTGAGGAGATAAGACCTTGCAAGTGCATCCTTGGAGCACCATGTGCTCAATCTTTCTTGCTCTTCTTGTGTTGGTTGACTTTTGTTCTTGAAACTTGGCATAACTTCATCTCCAGCCACATAACCATATAAACTTCTACCTTGGAGATAGGCTTCCATTCTTAATGACCAAGCTGAGTAGTTACCTCTGTCTAATTTGTCAATTGATGAAGGAAATCCATCTGCCATGTTGTCCAACCTTGCTCTGATACCACTGTGAAGAGATGGATAGGTATGTGCTTGAAGATGAAGAGGTGTTGCAAAATCCTTGATCTACACCAGCCAAATGAACTCCAGGAGTATATGGTGGAACCTTTTAGATTGCCAATGGACGTATTAGACACCCTATGTACCTTGGAAGATCACTCTCAAAAAGATAGATCAAAACAGATAAGTTGGAGTTAGCTCAGAGGTGAAAACTTGCTATTCTTGGTTCATACACCTGTCCAATGTTTTACATAATTCTCTGAGCACAGCAGCAATTAGCTTAATTCCTCTTGGGGAAGTCTAGGTAACTTAAAGAGCTAACTTTCAAGAGTAATCTCATAAAAAATAATGAATCACACACTGAGAATGAGTTTTAACAACTGATGACATCATCCCGATTTTCATGGGCTGCTACAGTTTGAGACCAATGAGCAGAAAAATCAACATAACTCAAAATGTAGGAATCCAATGATTATGAAAATTTGTATGGTTATACTAGACAGTAAGCTGAATCCAAAAAGCTTTAAATCACTGAGTCTGGATAAGTAACCACTGAGACATACCTCTGACAAGATGAGTGAAAAAGTCGGGTACCTGACAGAGAAGTGAAAATGCACAGACACTGTTGTCTTCAACTGAACATAACTGAAGTTTGCAACATTCAAATGACATGAAAATTTGTGAGCATATAGTAGACTTATAGAGCTAACTTTACCAAGTTAAATCACTAAAAATGATGCACAAAGCTCAAAGAAAACATCTCTGCAAGCTGACTAAGAAAAACTGAGAGTAATGGCAGTGAGTAGTACACTTCACAAGAACATGGAAAGATGAACTCAAATAATCATGAAAATGAAAGTATATTGCTTGTACAATACAATGACTTACTGATACATATGTGTGCCTTGTAATCACACCTTGATATGGCATAAAGCTCAGCTCTTGGAGGTCTTCACATAGGTCTCTCTAACCACGACTAAAATTGCCATCTATTTATAGTTGAGTTTGGGAGGCTAACTTCCCTCAATCACTCTCCAATCAATCAATGATTGATTTGATTCTCTACCTACCACAAATCACGAATTCGTGGCTCATCTTTCCATTCTTGATCAAGTGGACTCAACCACTTAAGATTCTTTCACTTTTACATTAAGTAAACTCTTCAAAAGTTACAAGAGGTAGTTCACAAGTGAACTTTACATAGTCTTCATTTTGAAGCTTCTTCTAAGACTTTGTGAGACTCAAGCCAATACTTAGGCTTGTCATAGACTTGGTCCAACAATAAGGGCATATTGCATGTTTCATAATGGTATTTATTGCTCTCTCCCTAATCAAGATGACCCATGCATCTGGATAGTCTGACAAGTTTAACTCAAGATTGTAAAACCTTCTTTCCAAGAAACTTACTGTATTTGCAATCACTCTCCAGCCACATGAGGTGTTGTCTTTATGTAGTGGCAAATGTATTTGAATGTATCCAAATCTTTTTTTTTTCATTCAACTTAGGAGTTACTGGAAAGTTTTGATCAATATGCATTGAGAAGCTTAGCAGCACTACAAGGTAAACTTAAATTCAAAATGGATGGCAAGGCTTTAAAATAGAACACAACAAAATGTATGGTAAGGCTTACACTTTGCAGTTTCCATGTTGTGATCTTAAACCTCATATTCCATGTGAACTTCTCTATCTTACTATTTCCTCTGAATTTCAAGAAACTAATACTACCATTGCATCCGCAATGTGCCAAAACCCTAAGATTGACTGTCTATTTGCATGATTCTGATACCGAGAGGTCTTGATGAGCTTATTTATACATGAATCTAGGACATGACCAATCCAAGCGATTAGGCTCGTCTGAAAATGTTGGATGGGCCTAATCGCTTGCATCGATCGTGTCAGGAAATCAGTATGAAAAGGCTTATCAAGACCTTTGTGTACCAAATCATGCAAATAGACAATCAATCTTAGGGTTTTGGCATGTTCCGGATGCAATGGTAACATAATTTTCTCCAAATTCTTAACCAATAATAAGATATAAAAGTTCACATGCAATCTAAGGTTCAAGATGACCTCCTTTGGACATGACCAATTCAAGCAATTAGGGCCATCCAAGCTTCTTTGATGGGCCTAATCGCTTGGATTGGTCGTGTCCAAACAAGTATCATGTTCCTAGCTATATGAATGAATGCGACCGATCCAAGCGATTAGGGGCATCTAAATCTTCCCGATGCCCCTAATCACTTGGATCAGTCGTGTACAAGCTTTTGTGATCCATCATACCTCACACAAAATGTGGTCTATGGAAACTTTTGAAAAGCATATAAAAAATGCGAAGGCAATGGCAACTCAATGCTAGCAAGGAGTTGACTAAAAATGAAAAAAAGTGAATAGAGGAGCTTAAATAGTCTCTAGAATGAGTTGACTGTTGGTGACACGTGACAGCTTGTGATTGGTCCATGTCATCTAGCCGTTCCAAATCCCAACGTACAATGCCACATGGCATCATTTGAGTGGGCCACATCATCTAGTCGTTGCATTTCCCAACGTTCTTTTGCCATGTGGCACTCGCTTATTGGTCCACATCATGTGACTTTTACCCGGTCCTCCTCGACTATAAATACAAGTCCCCTTCACCATTTGACATTTTCAACCTTCATAGAATTTCTCTCTTCATCACCCTGCATAGTTGTGCTTCATACCCGATGCGACCGATACAAGCGATTGCACGCGTTTGACAGACCTTTGACTAGCTTATTTCACTTGTGCTTCATACCCGATATGATCGATACAAGTGATTACATGTCTTTGGCCAGCCTTTGACTTGCAGATTTCGCTTGCATCAGTCCTGTTCTCCACTAGGACGGATACTTGTGCTTCATACTCGATACGATCGATACAAACGATTACACGCATTTGACCGACCTTTCACTAGCTTATTTCGCTTGCATCGATCGTGTTCTCCACTAGGACACTAGAATAACTATAGCTGAGATGGAGGAAAAAGATTACTAGAAAGTGCAAAAGGATATCCCCTTTGCCAGGAAAGCTAGATTTATGCCCAGAGCATGAAAGGGATTGCTCTTTGCTCCCCTTGAACATTGCCTTCTTAATATGGCTTGATCACATGTGAAATGACAAGGAGGAAGAATATGTTCATGTTGAGGAGATAGAGCATTGGTCATGTCCTATATTCATTTATATAATTGGGTTCTTTGGTTTTCTTCTTATACAGTCTCATCATTCATAGATATTTACCAAAGAAGTGGGATAATTAGCCTCTATTTCTTATGATTTTCAGTCATGCCCTAGTTTCATTGCATTATTTGAGATTTTTTTTTTCTCCCTATGCAAGATCCTTGATGTCTTAGACAAAAAGGAAGTCATCTTAAACCTCATATTCCATGTGAACTTCTCTATCTTACTATTTGCTCAAAATTTCAAGAAAATAATAACCATTGCATCCGGAATGTGCCAAAACCCTAAGATTGACTGTCTATTTGCATGATTCTGATACCGAGAGGTGTTGATGAGCTTATTTATACATGAATCTAGGACACGACCAATCCAAGCGATTAGGCTCATCTGCAAATGTTGGATGGGCCTAATCGCTTGCATCGGTCGTGTCTGGAAATGAGTACAAAAAGGCTTATCAAGACCTCTGGGTATCAAAATCATGAAAATAGACAATCAATCTTAGGGTTTTGGCACGTTCCGGATGCAATGGTAGCATAATTTTCTCCAAATTCTTAACCAATAATAAGATATAAAAGTTCACATGCAATCTATGGTTCAAGATGACCTCCTTTGGACATGAACAATTCAAGCGATTAGGGCCATCCAAGCTTCTTTGATGGGCCTAATCGCTTGGATTGGTTGTGTCCAAACAAGTATCATATTCCTAGCTATATGAATGAATGGGATCGATCCAAGCGATTAGGGGCATCTGAATCTTCCCGATGCCCCTAATCGCTTGGATCAATCGTGTACAAGTTTTTGTGATCCATCATACCTCACACAAAATGTGGTCTATGGAAAGTTTTGAAAAGCATGTAAAAAATGCGAAGTGAACAAAGAAATGGCTGAAGCATTTTGAATATCTAAACCTAACAAGCCTGGTGAAGTGGACAAAGTCATTATATACAAGTTCAAGGATCCCGATGTTCCGAGAAAGGTTAGCTACTTGGATGACACTTTCAAAAGGATGTATGTAGCCATGGAGCATAGTAAGCACACTAAAACATGGAAGGTGAACCAATTTTTCCCTCACACAAGTCTATTGATCATTATAGTCAACATGAAGTAGGATCCTCTCATGTCCTAGGAGCAAAAAAGGAGAAATCCAAGGAATGACATGAAGTGAAATTTGTGCATATGATAGGAAGAGAAAGATCAAGGCTAGAGACAAATTGAAATGAATGAGAATGAGCACAATGACATACAAATCAAAGAGGTATGGACAATTTTCCACTACCTAGACCGAGAAAGTACCCTAGAATCTTGAGACCTACCCAATTGTTGAGCCATGAAGAATTATTTTGATGGCATAGGAGACCCTTATGATCAGCTAGCCAAATTTAAGCATATTGAGAGCAGAAGAGGTCAAGGATCTATTCACTCAATACCACACTTTTGGGTTTACCCTCAAGAATACAATCCTCACATGGTTTCAACCATCACATCAAGAGAAATTTAGGAATATGACACAATTGTTTGACACTTTCATTGTGGAATTCTCCAAAAGTGGAATTAGGCATAACACATCATCATCAATTCATAGCTTCAAACAAAAACCACAGGAAACTGACAGATGAGTAGGATGTAGGTTATCGAGAGATGTCCTATCCCAGAGCTATCTACTAAGGCCAAGTAAGTTTATTTGTTCCTAGATGGTATATTGAGTGGAAAACCAAGATCATATGTCTATTTAAAGGAACCCTCAACCATAGAGCAATGTCTAAGGATGTGACAAATATGCCCAAGCTATGTTCGAAGCGAGCCATCTTTTCAATCAGTCAAATTGATGAAACCTAAGTTAGACTTTGAAGAACTATTGAAGAGATTAGAGAAGTTAGTGGTTAAAGCACAAAATTTAGCAACACCATAGGCTCAAAATTGTGGAAGTGTAAGGAAAAAATTTACCCCCACATGAAGCTTTTGTTCAAAATTCCATGGAAAATGGAATCCTCATCTCTATATGTCAATACTCCCAATAGTCCCTAAGAGAAATACAAGAGGAGAAATGGGCCTAGGAGAGAGAGGATCTACAAGAGACTCTCAAATTATGATGACCACATGCTAGAGAGATGACTCTCAAATGCAAGAGACTCACAAATTACAACCACCATGTGTTAGAGAGATGACTCTCCTCCCAACCTTATGCATGTATATATAGCTCTCTCCAGGGGTTTTCCTTCTTAGGTAGGTGGATTCTAACCATCCATGTGTTGGCCACATAATTGCATGTGCACCAAGTGTCCCAATTAACTGAGTTAACTAAGTGGATGCTTCTAGAAAGTTCTAGAGCTCTGGGAAAAATACTCTCCCCCTGCACCCGACGAGGTTGAACCCAAGACCTCCTCCTTCACACCCTTGAGACTTAACCACTAAGGTAAGTGGATCACTTGTTTACAAGAGCACATGACCTTCTATATAAGTCTAAACTCAAGATCTTTGATCATACATGCACGTGACCAAATGGTGTTTGATTTTAGACTTGTCTGAACTGGTGAAACCCTTAGATCGTAGGCTTACTTTATTATATACTTCCCCCCTTGGAAAATATTTTTGTCCTAAAAAATAGAGCTATATAACTACTATATGCAACCCCCAAGCCTCATGTTCTAAAAATCGAAAGCACCAAACGATTCAAGCACCATCTTGCTTTGTAATTTGATGAACTGGTCAAAGTACAAAGTAGTGAATGAATCATAAGGGTGAATCTAAAAACATCCCTAGTCACTTCACTGTTTCTCAACGTGCAATCTAGGCACAAACATATGAAATGGATGGATTCTAATTACTAGTCCATTTATGGGCATAATTGATGCATGGACTTAGTAACTAAGGCGAGATTCTTATCCCTTCAGACTTTGAGAACTCTTGATTCACCTAAATTTGATTTGGGAAAATTGAAGTTTGGTTGACCCAAACATCTAACTTGGATGCTTGTACAATGGTTTACTCCCGACCACTAATTACTTGATTTTTTCACTCGACTGGAGGGCTAGTTTGTCCTAATGGGCTTGCAAATCCTATGTAAAATACAAGATAAAGTTTTCCATTTACTTTGGGTCAACCGTGTTATAAGTTGACCAAGTCAAATCCAAAATGAAAAATTCTCCAACTTATGATATTTTTCTCAAAGACTTTATCTTTAAGTTCTTGGGAATCGTCAATCTGATGAGCAATTCCTAACTTCTCTATTCTAGAGTATAACGGACTCTAGAAAATCATTTATGCTATATAACTTGAAGCAAACTCAAATGAATAAGTCAACTTAGATTTATCATCTTTTGAAGATTGAAAGAGGTTCTTGTACATAACATATATCTGGGATGTTTATTTTAGTTACCTGGTTTTGACCAGCTAACCCTCGATTTTTCTGAAAAAAAATCACATACCATATCTGAGTCAAATTCAAAAGATTCAGAAAGCAAAAAGAAAGAACTAAAACTCTGTATAACCAATTCAAACTTCTAAGATACTTAAACTTGTGATGAGTCAAAATCTAGATGACTCAAGACTTTAACTACTCAAAGCTTCAGCAAGGTACTGAAGAATTTTTCCTATATTTAGGAGAAATAAATTGAATTCTCAAAAAGATTCAAAGCAAATTGAAAACATCATCCAACCACAAGATACTAGTGCTGTACTCAACATTGGTGTGTCCACCCACTGAGGTTCTATTGATGAGTTTTTACTCAAATAATGCTTCACTTGAGAGTAAGTTCATGCCTATATTCAATCTTTATGATTGCTTACTAGGAATGCAATTCTTGTGCATTCCTTTGAGTCAAAGTATTGAATTTACTGAGTTACACTAGGAACTTGGTGCTTGAATTATTCAGTCTATTGTTTAGTTGAAAGGGTCATTTCAAAGTCAAAGTCCTACTTCTTCAGAATTTATCAAGTATTTTTGAATCAACAACACTTTATCTTGAAGTCTTCTCATCTTTATCTTCCTTCTTTGATTGTGCAGAATTAGCAGATTTCTGCTTACTAGTAGAAGAGTTCCATTTTCCTTTGCCCTTCTGACTAGCTAGGTTAGCTTGATCTGCAACACGCATAATAGACTTGTTCTGCCTAGATTGATCTTCCTGCAACAAAACAAAAACTAACTCTTCAAATGTTAAGGCATTTGGATTGCCTTTCATCATCAAACAAAGAGTAGAAGCAAAACTTGGATATGATTCGGGGGGACCATTCAGAACAGTTTGCCCAAGTGAACTATCAGGAAGGACGTCATCAACAGGAATCAATTGTTTCTTCAAATCCTTGATCTTTGTCAGAAAACTATACATAAAATCACCTTCATTCATGTGCTCACTCTCCAATTGTTTTCGGAGGTAAGAAACACGAGCCTCATTCCTAGCTTGGTACAATGTGATAAGTGTATCCCAAGCATCCTTAACTGTTCAAAGCTATCAATGCATATGCTTGAGCATCTCTACCATCCCAACAAATTTGCTCTACAGTAGGTGCAATAGAAACAACGGCATGAATAGGAATCTACAGAATATCACCATCTTCGACACCACCTGCATCAGATTCAGTACCTATATTTGCAGTACCTGTATTCACAAGTGTAAGAGGACGTCTTTCAACACCCTGCACAATATTCCATAATCCTTTTGCGACCAACACATGACGCATCATATAAGCCCACAACAGATAATTCCTACCATCCAACTTATCCTCAACAGCTAACATACAGAATACATCACTGCTTTCAGCCATGGCCACTGACTAAACTACCTTGATCCAAAAAAATGACTATATCTAAAAAAGTTGAACATAATTACCCAAACGTTTCTGCTAGAACTGTAGCAAACTTTGATACGCTTATAATGGCAAACCGAAACTGTTTTGGCACAAAAAGAGAAAATAGTGTGCACAAGCACTACAATAGTGCATTCGGAGGCCAAAGCGAGCTCAGATCGCAATTTTGGCACGACGAAGTGAAGCGGTTTTGATCTCCTAATCACCCTGAGTATGCGTACCAAATTTCGTGCGATTCTGAGACTGTGACTAGAGGAGTGTTGACAATGCCCTAGATGAAGTGGTAACATGCTCCGATACCGATTGTTGGAGTTAGATGTCTACGGAAGCACGCCAATAGCACAAGGAAGAAGAAGAATCTTGGAGCACAACACACAATACTGAATGTATTACCACTAGAATGTACAAAGATAAGTAGCCTGTTAGGGCAATAGGCATATATACAAGTCGGGGGAAAAAAACCTCCTAAAGAGGGGAAAAAGTGCCCTGACGGTCCTAGAGTGTTCACGCACATCACTATCTAAATATATCTACACCCATGAGGTATTTGGTTTCGGACCTGCTACAGGTTCAATTTGAAGATGTAAAGATCCTTTGTTGCAGGATTGGAACATGCAGAGGACAAAGAATAACAGATTTATGTAGTTGTGATGGATCATATTGACTCATGGAAAACATAGATCTATAAGTGCACTTTCAGGTTGTAGATGTGAGTTTAAGTCTCATGTCGTGATCTATATGAGTACTTGTTACAACACTTTTTCTTTCTAGAAGTCTATGGAACATGCATGAAAAAAATGGGAACACGCACAAGAGAAAATAACATATTCAGACATCGGCGTGTAGGAATCCTCTTGACTCACGGGAAACATGGATAAGTGAGCACACTTTCATGCCATAGACGTCTTGGCTAAAGCAAACTTAGAAGCTTCCATCTTTTTCTATGGAATTGAAAAAAAAAAAGCAGAATGCTATATATGGTTATAAAATCTAGAATAGAATAGTTGTCGGATCGAGCATCTTGGTCAGATGGATATGATGTATGGCTAAAAACTTAGAGGTCTAGAGTTTGAGTTCCATGTTTGCATCAATCTGATGCAAATAAACGAAATCTATTTAGTTTCTTTGAACTAGTTTAGAGCTTAACTTCGTATTGAGATCAAACAAAATGAATGTAATCTAACATGCACAACTGCGATAAATCATGAAGACCAAAAGGGATTGAGCAAGGCAAAGAATTGTATCTACCTCATGAGGATGATGATAAGCTTAGCAAGGTCACCATGAAAACTTGCCTAGAGCCTAGAAAGGTCACCACTAAAGCTTTCCTAGAGCCTAGCAAGGTCACCATGAAAGCTTGCCTAGAGTGTTGGGAGTGATGGTAGGATGCACTCAGAAGATTGAGTTGGTGCTGCTATACCTGCTTCACACCAGACCTCCTTTGATTCCAGATATGCTTAGTACACACCTTAAGCTTTCAAATGATACCAAGAAAGCATATATGTACTTTTCAAATGATATGTGTAATGACCAAATCAAAACAGATAACTTGGCACTTCAAAAATCAAGAAAAACTTTCTATTTCTATAGTGACACATGCTCAGTCTTTCACTCAGTGTGACCAGCACACTAACAATTGATCTAATTCCTTCTGAACATATTAAATTAGCTTAACAAGCTATCATTTGCAAGTGGAATGAGAAGAAATGATAAACTACTCACTGAGAAATCACTTTAGCAAAATAATATGTGCCCCCGACTTTTTAGGAACTCTGTAGACACAGACCAGTGTGCACTTCGAGCAAGATTTCTCCGAGATGGCTGATCCAATTGACTTGAAACTTTGTAGGTGTATAGTAGACTTGGAGCTGGTTCCAATGTGCTTTGAATCACTTGATTTGGTTCAGTAGATCGTGAGATATGACCTGTTGAAGTTGACAGACTTGAAGTAGATGACTCAGAGACAACAGAGATAGTGAATGTGTATACTTCTATTGATTAATGTGTTTGTACAATCTCATTAGCATGACAAGCATAGCTAAATGAGGTATTGTGGTGTAGGCTATGGAGTAGCACTCACACACACAAAGTTACAACAGTAGAATGCCTCGGGGAGTGAGCTGAAGTGACCAGACTAACCGCGAGTTTTTTCTCTCCATTTTTATATGAGTTGAGTGATCATTCGAATTTGAAATTCAAATCTAAACTCCCTAGAATCTCTCCTCTAAAAGTGAGGAAATATTCTCTCCATTTACAAGTTTCCAATTTCCACGAATCTATCAAGTAGGTGTGATTACATAATGCCAAGTCACTTAGACTTTTACAAGGAGTAAAAAGATAATAAATCATAGGTATGGGTTCCTATGGTTCTAGCTTCACATAGTGATATCTTTCAAGGGTTCCAAACCAAATCTTCCAAGGTTCCAAGCCAAGTGCGAAGGCTTGAAATGCACCAACAGCTCCCCCTCAAGCCAAGCACTTTGGCTTAAGTCTTCATCTTTAATCTTCAATCACATCCTGCAATCCAATCATGGATTTGAATCTGCATAACTTGTTTCCATCCAATGCTTTAGTGAGTAAATCTGCACATTGCATATTAGTAGACACATAAGTCAATTGAATGTCTTTACTAAGCAACTTCTCTCTCACATAGTGGTAGTGAACCTCTATGTGTTTGGTTCTAGCATGATATATTGGATTAGCTGCAAGGTGAAGAGAGCTAGTGTTATCTCCAAAGATAATTGGTGGCCTTCTATATAGGCCTAACTCTGTATATAGAAGCTTCAACCAGATAGCTTCTTGAGTGGCATTGGCAAGCCCTCTATACTCTGCTTCAGTGGATGACAATGCCACTGTAGGTTGTTTCTTGGCTGACCAAGAAATAGGCTTATCTCCTGCAAAACAAATGTAACCTGATGTGCTCCTCCTATCATCCTTGCATCCTGCCCAATCTGCATCTGAATAAACTTTAATGTCAATATCTGATGTATAAGGAAAATACAAACCATGATTTTGAGTTCCTTTCAAGTACTTCAAGATCTTCTTTGCTGCCTCTAGGTGAGGTACCCTTGGTTTGTGCATGAATTGACTAAGCACACTAACTCCATATGCTATGTCAATTCTGGTCAAGGTAGCATAGTTCAAACTACCTACCATGCTTTGATATCCTGTAATGTCTTGTAATTCATCTCCTTCATGAGCACTCAGCTTTAGGTTGACCTCCATTGGAGTAGTAGATACTTTAGCATCCTGCAAACCAAACTTCTTGACCATATCCTGTACATACTTCTTTTGAGTGATATATATACCTGAGTTGGTGTAGACTAACTCAAGACCTAAGAAATACTTCAATAATCCAAGATCATTGATCTTGAATTCTTTCATCATCTGTCCTTTGATGTGTCTAATCCCATTGACATCATTGCCTGTAATGATGATGTCATCAACATAAACACACAAGTAGATTACCTCTGTACTACTTCTCTTTATGACCAGAGAAGTATCAGCTTTGCTCATCACAAATCCTTGGTCTTGGAGGTAGGTTGTCAACCTGTAATTCCATGCTCTAGGTGCCTGCTTCAAACCATATAGAGCCTTCTTCAATTTACAAACATAATTTACCTTCTTGGGATCTTCATAGCCAGGTGGTTGTGACATGTAGACTTCTTCAGATATCCATCCATTCAAGAAAGCATTCTTGACATCTAATTGGTACATACTCCAATTCTTGGATGCAGCTACACTCACTAATATTCTGATAGTTGGCATCTTAGCCACAGGAGAAAATGTCTCCTCATAATCAATGCCTTGGGTTTGTGCAAAACCCTTGGCTACCAACCTAGCTTTGTACCTATTTATTGTTCCATCTGAATTTCTCTTTAGTTTGTAGATCCATCTGGATCCTATCACCTTCATAGAGTCCTTCTTGGGCACCAAGTCCCAAGTATCACTCTCCTTGAGAGCTTCCATTTCTTCATCCATAGCTCCTTTCCATTCTGGTTTAGTGATAGCTTCTTCATAAGTACCTGGTTCTTCATTCAACAAATCCTTTGCAAGATATACAGAATGTTTAGTTACAAGTGATGTGTCATACCCAAATCTGATAGGTTTCTTCTTTTCTCTCTGAGATCTCCTCATTGCTTGAGTTGAGGATTCTGGTGCATCCTCTAGCTTCTTCAGCTTCATCTTTCCTTTGGACTTCCATGCCTTGAATTCCTCAAGGTTTATTGTATCATCATCATCTGAGCTTGATTCATCTTTCTGGATTGGTTCCTCCTTGGTGAGCTTTGGGAAATCTTCTTCCATATCATAGGGTAGAATAACCTTCCTACATTCATTCTCATACCAAGAGTCATTCTCATCAAAGATGACATCTCTGCTTACCTTAAAGCCTTTGTTTGTTGGGTTGTAGAATCTGTATCCCTTTTGGTTCAAGTCATAACCAATGAAGATACACTTTTCAGCTTTAGGATCTAGCTTTCCCCTTACCTGTGAGGGAATATGCACATATGCTACACAACCAAAGATTTTGCAATGATCCAGAGAGGGTCTCTTACCATGCCAAGCTTCATATGGTGTCATGCCATCAAGTGATTTGGATGGCAACCTGTTTATGAGATAGGTGGCAGTGGATACACTCTCTGCCCAAAGATAATTAGGCAACTTCTTTTCATTAAGCATAGACCTAGCTGTTTCTACAATGATTCTATTCCTTCTTTCAGCTACCCCATTTTGTTCAGGTGAGTACCTTGTAGTAATCTCCCTTTTGATGCCTCTTTCCTGCAAGAAATCTTCAAACTCATTGGAGAAGTATTCTCCTCCACCATCTGACCTTAGCCTCTTCAAACTTCTTCCTGTTTGGTTTTCAACAAGTGCAAGATACCTCTTGAAACAATTAAACACTTCATCTTTATGCTTCATAAACTATAAGATGGTCCATCTGCTATAATCATCAATGAAGGACACATAATACCTTGAACCTGAAATGGAAGGGTCCTTGCTAGGTCCCCAAACATCTGTGTGTACCAAGTCTAGGTAGTCTTCATGCATGAAACCTTTCCTTGAGTAGGGCAACCTGTGAGACTTACCAAACTGACATGCTCCACACTTGTAAATCATGTGTTGCTTGGATACATTAGGTATCCCAAGCACACATTGATCCCTACACATTTGTTTTACGGTTCTTTCACCTATGTGACCTAACCTCTTGTGCCATATTTCTAACTCTGAAAGTGTTTGATCCTTGTAATTATACAAAGCAATGTTCTTGGTGTCTTCTAGCTCAAAAGTAAACAATCTACCTGATTTCTCCCCTTTGGCTATCCTTCTGAATCCATGTCTTGGGTCCTCCACATATGCTCCATGTTGTGTGAACCTGACCTGCAAACCTTTCTCCACAATCTGACCAACACTCATTAGATTCTTGGTGATGGTTGGTACATAGAGTACCCTGCTCAATAGGTTCTGGTTACCATCACATGTCTTTACATTTCCAATCTTAACAACAGAATGTTTAGTGTCATCACCTGTCTGTACCTGATGTTTGCCTTTGGGTTCTTCCAAATCAGAAAGTAGTGCCACATTGCCAGCTACATGGTTAGAACATCCTGAGTCAATATAAAATAAATGATCATCATTTGTACCTATCTTGGAGGTCATATTCATGATCAATAGGGAGTCATCTTGCTCCTCTGTGTAATTGTTGTAATCCCTTCTATTTCTGAATCCACCTTGGTAATTACCATTGTGGTTGTGGTTGTAATTGTTGTTGTATTGATTGTTGTATCCATTGTAGCTTTGATGTTGGTTGAATCTGCCTCTCCCTTGAGAGTATCCACCTCTTGAGTAGCCTCTTCCTCTCTGATTCTTGTAGTTCTTGTAGCATTCATCTGTGGTATGATTGGACAATCAACAAATGTTGCATGGTGATGAGTTGTAGGGTCTCCCCCTACCTGACTTACCTCCTCTGCCTCTTCCTCTAGATGATCTACCTCTCCCTGCATAATTAGCTTGAGAGGTAGAGCCTTCTTCATCCTGTTTCTTCCCTTTACCTTTATCCTTAACTTTCTTATCAGTATAGAGAGCAGAGGGGTTGTTACCTTTTGATTGATCTCATGCCTTTGTAAACTTTGCTTCATGTGTGAATAGTTGGCCCATGAGTGTTGTGAGATCTAGGGTATGCATGTCCATATAGAGGTCCATTGCAGTGGTGAAGCTTTCCCACTTATCATCTGCCTTGAGTCCATTTGTTACTTGCCTGACTATTTGCTCCTCTTCAATCTCCTCTCCAATGCTTGCTAATTGGTCTGCCACATCTTTAATCTTTGTCACATACTCTGAGACTGATTGCTTGGGATGCTTCCTGAGGGTTGTGAATTCAATCCACAGTTGATTCTTCCTAGCCCTTGTGTTGGAAGAGAAGTATGTTGACAAGGTTTCCCAAGTCTCTTGGGAAGTCTTACAATTCCTTACATGAGGTAAAAGAAAGTCAGATATAGAGTTAAGAAGGTAAGACCTTGCCAAAGCATCCTTTGCACACCATTGGTTGAGTCTTTCATGTTCATCCTTGGTGTGTAGTCCTCTAGTTTTAAATGAGGGCAATTCCTCATCTCCTGATATGTATCCAAATAGGCTTCTTCCTTGTAGATAGGTCTTCATTCTCAATGACCAAGCTTGGTAATTGTTCCTGTCCAATTTGTCAATGAATGAAGGAAAACCATCTCCCATGTTTACCTTATTTGCTCTGATACCACTGTTGGGAGTGATGGTAGGATGCACTCAGAAGATTGAGTTGGTGCTGCTATACCTGCTTCACACCAGCCCTCCTTTGATTCCAGATATGCTTAGTACACACCTTAAGCTTTCAAATGATACCAAGAAAGCATATATGTACTTTGCAAATGATATGTGTAATGACCAAATCAAAACAGATAACTTGGCACTTCAAAAATCAAGAAAAACTTTCTATTTCTGTAGTGACACCTGCTCAGTCTTTCACTCAGTGTGACCAGCACACTAACAATTGATCTAATTCCTTCTGAACATATTAAATTAGCTTAACAAGCTATCATTTTCAAGTGGAATGAGAAGAAATGATAAACTACTCACTGAGAAATCACTTTAGCAAAATAATATGTGCCCCCAACTTTTTAGGAACTCTGCAGACACAGACCAGTGTGCACTTCGAGCGAGATTTCTCCGATATGGCTGATCCAATTGACTTGAAACTTTGTAGGTGTATAGTAGACTTGGAGCTGGTTCCAATGTGCTTTGAATCACTTGATTTGGTTTAGTAGACCCTGAGATATGACCTGTTGAAGTTTACAGACTTGAAGTAGATGACTCAGAGACAACAGAGATAGTGAATGTGTATACTTCTATTGATTAATGTGTTTGTACAATCTCATTAGCATGACAAGCATAGCTAAATGAGGTATTGTGGTGTAGGCTATGGAGTAGCACTCACGCACACAAAGTTACAACAGTAGAATGCCTCGGGGAGTGAGCTGAAGTGACCAGACTAACCGCGAGTTTTTTCTCTCCATTTTTATATGAGTTGAGTGATCATTTGAATTTGAAATTCACATCTAAACTCCCTAGAATCTCTCCTCTAAAAGTGAGGAAATATTCTCTCCATTTACAAGTTTCCAATTTCCACGAATCTATCAAGTAGGTGTGATTACATAATGCCAAGTCACTTAGACTTTTACAAGGAGTAAAAAGATAATAAATCATAGGTATGGGTTCCTATGGTTCTAGCTTCACATAGTGATATCTTTCAAGGGTTCCAAACCAAATCTTCCAAGGTTCCAAGCCAAGTGTGAAGGCTTGAAATGCACCAACATAGAGCCTAGCAAGATCACCATGAAAGCTTGCATAGAGCTCTGATACCAATGCAAGAGACTCACAAATTACAACCAACACATGCTAGAGAGATGAATATCCTCCCAACCTTATGCATGTATATATAGATCTCTCCATGGGACTGCCTTCTTGGCCAAGTGGATTCTAACCATTCGTGTGTTAGCCATGTGACTGTATATATCCCAAGTGTCCCAATCAACTCGAGTCAAGTCAAGTGGATGCTTCTAGAAAGTTTTAGAGCTCTTTGGGCAAAATAATCTCTCCATTTACCCCATGGGGATTGAACTCAAAACCTCCTCTTTCACACCCTTGAGACTTAACCAATAAGCTAAGTGGATCACTTGTTTACAAGAACACATGACCAACTACATAAGTCTAGTCTCGAGATCTTTGATCATACACACAGGTGACCAAACGGTGTTTAAATTCAATCTGTGTGAACCAGCCAGACCTTAGATCATAAACTTGCTTTATTACAACATCCTCCTCCGATTCCAGAAATAGATGATCTTCATGATCAATTCCCTCATAAAATCCCTCTATATATGGAGATGAGGAAGACATGCAATCAAGTGAACGATGAGACTTTGAATCGGATTCCTTATAAGAATTGCCACATTTTACAGGCCCTTGGGAATCAAGGTCTATTTAGATGAGAGCCCCCATAGTGATGATGAGAAATGAATATTCAGTTCTACTTGGGAACATTGAAGTAGTTAAGAACACTAAAGTCCAGTGTCATCTCACTTTAGAAAAACTACTAAAAGTCAAATCAATTGCTAGAAATTGGTACTTCTCACTCTTAGGTATCATCACAAAGGAAGGTACCATAGATATCCATAGATAGCATAGGAGATATGAGTGAAGGAGAGCAAGGAAACACTTATATCCCTATCACATATGAAGGATACACAACTAAAGAAATCTAGACTTGGGAGCAGGAGTTACCATTGCCACCACTTCTTTATGGAAATTGTGAGGCAAACCAACTTTACGGCCTATGAGGATGAAGCTGCAAATGGTAGATATACATACTGAGAAGCCACTTAGATTGCTAGAAGGAATCACTCTCACTACTTGTGGTGTAGAGTTTGAATATACTTTTGTCATGTGTGAGTTTGGAATCTCGTCTATTAGATGATCTTGGGTAGATCTTTTATGAGATAACTGCAAATAGTGTAGGATCAGGTAACCAATTCCTTGTACTTATAGCACTTAGGGGTACCTACCAAGGTCAATTTCAAAGACTATTCTCATTGAGATACACCATCCCTACAATGGAACCCTATCCATAAAACACTAGAAGATATTGAATCAATGCATTCCATAGGATCAAACCCTACATAGATGCACGAGGATGTGCATTTGTGGATTTCTAAAGTTGAAGCATATGAGGAGAAGAGATTAGAAGTGAGAAATCTAGGTGCCATAGGAAAACAGAGATCGACTCAAGATCCAACCTATGCACCTATGATCTTTCTAGACGAGGAGTTTGAACCTCATGGTTGGGCTGAGATCTTAGCAATAGTGGAGATAGCAGTGAACAAAGACCAACGGAGCCACCATTATAATGAAGATGAATATGATATTCGGTGTTTATATGTGAACCAAAACTTGAGGAATGTGAACCTCGTATGAAAGGGCTAAAGGAGGAAATTGACGAGGATATAGAATCCATCATTATGGATACCTTATGTGCTTCAGAGGAAGAGTACCTATACTTGGTAGAAGCTAAGACCCTATAGAAAAAGAACCCTAAGAACGACGTGATTCTAGCTACCCAAGTAGATATAGAAGATAAGAAAAAGGAAAGAAGAAAAATTTCCCCACACAAAAAGAAGAGGAATCCTTTGTTGAACTACCTGAAAATTTCAAGAAATATGAAATATAAGATAGAAAAATATTGGTGAGGATGCCAAAAAGAGAAGGCCTTATGGGAGAAGCATACGATAATAAAGAACAAACTAAGAAAATAGTAGTGACAATAGAAGATGGAGAAGAGATATGGACATACATTGGACATGACTGAGTGAAGAGGAAGAATGCGAATTGATAAGTCTGGTAAAAGAATATAGAGATGTGTTCACTTGGAATTACAAGGACTTGAAAGGAGTGGATCCAGAAATTTGTTTTCATATGATCCCCATGACTTTAGAAGCCAAAGGCAATAAAGCGAAAGCCCTACACATATGATGATAATTATGCAGAAAAGATAAAGGAAAAGATGGATAGGTTGATAGAAGATAGATTATCTATGAAATTGAGCATATATAATGGGTATCCCCCATTGTGGTAGTGCCCAAAAAGAACGGAAAGTTATTGTGTGTGCATTAACTTGAAGAAATTTAACACTTCCACTATATGAGATAATTATCTGCTTCCTATCACTGAACATCTCTTAGAGTGAGGAGTAGGCAAGAAGGTCTACAACTTCCTTCATAGTTTTTTTGTTTACAATTAGGTAGCCGTAACCCCAGAAGGTCAACTCAAGATGGCTTTTTCCATAGAATTGGGTATCTTTGCATTTTGCGTGATGCCATTTAGGCTCACCAATGCACTGACTATGTTTCAAAGGTTGATGTGTCATGCATTCAAGGACTTCCTGAGGAAGAACCTAGAGGTCTATGTGGATGATTTGTGTGCTCATTTCCATGCAATACAAACCCACATCCAAAAGCTCAAACAAACCATTGACAAATATAGAGAATATCAAGTGTGTTTGAACCTTGAGAAATGTGTCTTTATGGTCAACCAAGGCAAGACCTTAAGCCATATTGTGTCAAAGAACGGAATTTCAATAGACCAAGATAAGGTGAGAGCAATATCAAAGTTAAAAAGACCTAGAACATTCAAGGAAATACAAGCTTTTGTGGGCCATTGTGGATACTATCCTTGTTTTATCCACATGTATGCCATCATTGCAAAACCTCTGTACAACCTTTTGACTAACTTTGAGTGGAATGAAGAATGTGAGAAATAATTTATAGAGTTGAAGAGTTGTTTATGCTCAACCCCTATCTTGAAAACTCCAGATTGGAATAAGCCATTCCATGCTCATGTGGATGCTTCCAATTTCGCTATTGAATGCATGCTAGCACAATCGACAGGTGAAGGGAACAAAGGCCTTCCCATAGCATATGCAAATAGGCAATTGAACATTGTAGAGAGGTATTACACTACTATTGAACAAGAAAGTTTAGGCATTGTCTATGTGGTCAAGAAATTTAGTCACTATTTGCTTGCAAACAAGTTTAAGTTCTTTACAGATGATCATACTCTATTATACCTAGTGAACAAACCTTGCGATGCAAGCATATTAGTAAGAAAGTTTCCCTTACTAATGGAATACAATTTTGAGCCAGTTGTTAAGAAAGGCAAGACCCACCTTAGGGTGACTTTCGGGACTAATTTTAGGAGAATCCTCACAAGGAGTGTCAGATGAGCTTCTTGATTATTTGTTCAACTTGGAAGTAGTCCCAAAGTGGGCAAAGCAACTAGTTCCTATCCTCACATATGGGCCCAAGAATTCGGTGGTAAGGATGAAAGATGAGGAGATTGTTAAGTCACAAAAGATTATATACTCATAGGGATTATCTACAAACAAAATGACCAAGGTATCTTACCTTTTTGTGTGGAAGAGGAAGAGCACACTAAATGGTCGTAGTTAGCACATGTAGGTGCATTAGGGCAACACCACTCAAAACATAAAACCCTATAGATATTGAAAAGATTAGGTGCATATTGACCAACCATGGCAAAAGTTGTCTATAGGATACTCAAGAATTTTCCAACTTGTATTAACAGACCTCCTCTTGAATGTGTCACTTTGTATCAAGTGTCTTAAATACCTGATTGGAGTAGTCCTTTGGTTGATTTTATAAGGACAAAAACATTCCCACAAGAGATTACTTTTGTGCGACAAAGAAGTCTAGAGAAGGAAGCTCGGAACTATACATTCATTGGAGATAATCTATGTAAATGTGGAAGAGATGGATATTTGAGATTATGTGTACATAAGAGCAAATACTTGAAAATCTTAGAAATTGCAAACCAAGGTCTTGTAGGAGGATACTTTGGACTTAACCGAGTGATTAAATCTATACTATTTTCAGGTATTTGGTGGCCCAATCTTCATATGGATGCACATACCTATGTAAAAAGATGTTATACATGTTAGAGAACTCAATATCCAATCCAAAAAGATGAGATGTCACTAAGACCCATGATTTGAGGATGTACTTTTCTAAGTGGAGAATAGACTTTGTAGGTCCTATCAACCCCCATCTAAGAGCTCAAATGTTGAACACATCATTTTAGCTATATATTATCTTACCAAATGGGTAGAAGTGAAGGCCACTAGGAAAAACAATGCACAAACAACAACATCTTTTTTTTTGAGAATGTATTCATTAGATACAAATTGCCCATAGATTTAGTGAGCAATCAAGGAACCCACTTCTTGAATGAGGTCATTGAATATTGTTTCAAGATTTCATGGTCATTCCGAACAAGTAGGCACCATACCATCGATAAGCAAACGGACAAGCGGAGAGTACAAATAAGATCCTATGTAATGTGTTTACTAAGCTCGTGAACAATAAACGGTTCGGTTGGTACTAGTAGCTACATCACGTTGTTTGGGCGTATCAAGTGGCCTATAAAATGATACTCAATGCCACTCTCTTTCAAATGGTTTTTTTGCAAAATATTTTGCTTCCATTAGACCTTTTTTATACCCACACTTCCCCACTTCAAAAACCAATATCCTTGTCTAGCATTAGGGCCATACTTTCCTAGTTCCTATGCTTCATGGGTCCTCATGTTTTGATAATTCCTATTAGGTGTTAGGTGCTTTGTTGATCAGATCCTACAGACGCACATACACAAAGGATAGTATAGAAATAAAATCTCACAAAAGTACTCAGAGAACAGAAAGAGACAAGAGACTTGACGCTAGATTGGGTACAATCTCCCCCCCCCCACATACTTTGATGGACGAGTCTATCAGACATGTGTATTTTATAGGTATTTTTCACTACAGCGTGAATAGAAGATACATGAGGGTGGCACTTTGAAAAGTGTGCATTGATGAAAATCTACTTTATTTACAAAATCATCGCTTTTCAAGCAATCTACTATTTTTACAAAAATGTCGCTTTCTACTATCTTCTAAATATTCTTCTAAATATCTGAATAAGTCCATGTGCATTCACACCCTCACGAGTCTTCACCTGCTAAGTCAAAACACAAATCACATTAAAACTCCCAAGACATTAAAATACATATAACATTCCATTATTCCATAAAGTATAATGTGTCTCCTCATTGACAAGCAAATGACCTCAGTTGATAATAATAAAATAGACATGGATGCCAGTCACATGTCCCATCACTGAACAATCATAAGCATGTTCCATGTAAAAACACATGCATGGAATCGGAAAACTGGAATTTAATGTGATTGTGAATGATATGCAGAAAAATGATCATAGTGTGGAGTTAGTGATGTTTTACGAATCCATTGAGATTCTTCAAGTGAGTGATTTTTATATTTAACTAAATATCTATGATATTGTTTACCTATGCATGTAGTAGTAACATCATAATCAAGTATTTTCTCTAGAACTAAAATTTCAGCATCCTCTTTAAGTAATGGAGGATCATCTAAAATAGGAGTGAGTGGTAAAGTTCCTTTAAAAAATTTCAATAAACTAATATGAAAAGAAGTATGTATAATCCCAATGAGAAGGTATGTCTAATCTGAAAGCATTCTCATTAATTTTTTGAATAATACAAAAAGGTCCATACTAACACGATGCAAGTTAAACCTTGAGATGTTGTGAAATATTTTTCAAATGCCTTTTAATTATTTGTAACCATAGAAAGTCATTTCATTAAATTTTTTACCTACTCATTTCATATTAACATTACGCATGTAATATTCTTGACTCTTTTTAATGTGCTCATGAACCTCATGAAGTGTAGAAATATGATCTTGTGCAAAAGAATTAGCCATAGGTATATCAGTTTGAGTGATAGACATGGGAGTGGGAAGCTTTTTACCATAAATAATTTCATACGGTGCACGTCTAGTAGTGATAGATGTAAATTAGTACCATTCATAGCTTCACTTTGCCCATTACTTTCAGGATGAGATGCAAAGGTAAAGTCAATTTTAGAACCTAAATTTTGAAATAATGCAACCCAAAAGTGATTACAAAAACGAACATCTCGATCTGAAAGAATAACTTTTGGCAAACCATTATGCGGAGTTTAATAAATAACTTCGCAGTTTGAGGTGCAAAAAGAGTCTTTTTACAAGGAATGAAATATGCTTGTTTACTAAACCTATCAACAATTGTCCAAATCATATCATTATGAGATGAAGTTGTAGGACGACTAGTAATAAAATCCATGGAAATTTGTTCCCATGGTTCATTAGGTATGGGAAGTGGCATTGATAATCCAAATGGTTTACCATGATGTCTTTTCACATGTTGACATACAATGCAATGGGAAACATATTGTGCAATATCCTTTTTCGTTTCGGCCAAAATAAAACTTCTTTACATGTATAAATAGTACTTTGTATGCCCCTATGACCCATATATGGTGGTTCATGCATCTCTTTCATAACAAATTCTTTAAAACCTTGTGTGATGCATAACTTGTGTTGGAAATACAAGAATCCATTATGAAAGGTATAGTGATCCTCATTAAATGTTTTAGAATATTTGAAAGCATTCCATGTTTGTGAAAAGTAAAAATCAAATGCATAAGTAGGATCTTGTTGATTGAAATGATAATTGTTTGTGGGGATGGGAAACGACTAAGGGCATCAGCTAGAACATTAGCTTTGCCATGTTGATATTGAATCATAGGCTCAAAATTATGTATGAATGAAGCTCATTTAATGTGGCTATCAAAAATTAATGGTTGATTTAATAAATGCTTAATAGCATATTGTTCTATTTTGATTATAACTTCAAAACCCATAAGATAATGTTTCCAAATTTTTAAAGAATGCACAACAATTAGAAGTTTCTTATCATATGTGCTATAATTCTTTTAAGAAGGTTTAAGTTTCCTACTTTCAAATGCAATGGGATGATCATTTTGCATTAATACAACACCTATACCTAAGCCACTAGCATCTGTAACTACATGGAAATGTTGTGCAAATTTTAACTTTTTCTTCAATAATAATATGAGTGGAAGTGCTAAATAAGAAGAACCTTTTACAAACTTCCTATAAAAACTAGCTAACCCTAGAAAAGAGCGAACGTCATTCATAGATTGAGGTACAATATGCCATTCTTCAATTACTTTAATTTTCTTTGGATCTACATGAAGACCTTGACTAGAAACAATATGGACTAAATACTCTAATTCTTTTTGAAAGAAATAACTCTTTTCAAGATTGGCATAACGTTTATTTTTGCATAAAAAATGAAAAAAAATTGCTAAATGATTTTCATGGTCATTTTCATTCTCACTATACACAAGTATATCATCAAAGAAAACAAGAACAAAAGCTTGATAATCAAGAAAAATGTTATATTCATCATACATGCAAGTGTAGCAGGTGCATTGGTGAGTCCAAAAGGCATAACCATGAATTCAAAATGACCAATTTGAGTTCGAAAGGCAATCATATAAATGTCATTTTGTGCCATTCTTATCTAATGATACCCAGATTTAAGATCAATTTTACTAAAGATACATGATCCATGATTTTTATGTAGCAAATCATCTATCCTAGGAATATGTTTTTTTTTTTTAATTATGATCTTATTGAGTGTTCTATAGTCAATGCACATCCTATGAGTCTTGTTCTTCTTATCCACTAAGAGAATATGTGCTCCAAAGGGAGAAGAACTAGGTCTTATAAGGCCTTTGTGGAGTAGATCCTTAACTTGATTAGCTATTTCTTTTTTATGTAAAGGTCCATGCCTATAAGGTGCTTTATGGGGAGGAGAACTACCCGGAATTAAATCCATACTATGGTCAAGAGATCCCCTAAAAGGTGGCAGTTTAGAAAGAAAACCCACCATAAAATAATCCTTATAGGAATCCATAAATGATTTATGTGCATTAGGAAGCGTATGTGTGTAATCAATTATGTTATTAACAAAAAAAACATGAGTTGTAGCCTTTCCTAAATGCACATTTTACTTGAGTATGACTAATGAATGGAAATGGTTGGAATGCATTGAAGCCAAAGAAATATCTTGATTGTTAAACTTAAAACTCATTGTGTATGTGTATGATAATCAATGCATGGATTATAATGATGATGAAAAGGCATACCAAGTATAACATCATCCGACTGCAAAGGAACAATTAAAAATATGCATTCATCTACGTATGAACCTATGCAAATGATCACTTGTAACATTATATCTATTTCCTTGAAGTGCAGCCTTAACTTTATACATAGAAGGAAGTGGGTTTAATTGGAGATCTTCCACTAGCGTATGAGAAAGGAAATCATGTGAAGTACCATCATCATGTAAAATATTAAGAGCTTCACCATTAATAGTACCTTGCATGCAAAGTAAGGAATGAATAGAAATTATGTTACCCAAGGTACTTAGATCTTTTTCCAATGCTTCTTTGTTCCAATCAGGTTGAATGTCTTCATGAATTACCCCCATGTTGTGTACTTGAGCTCCAATAGGCTTCATGTTCTTAATTCGGAACCTACATTTAGCTTTAGTATTGAGAGAACTTGGAGAAGCTTGTAGAAGGTAGAAAAGTGTGTTTCGAAACGACGAAGTTTGGGCAAGCCAACCGGCGCAAGACCAGCCCTTGAGCTTATGGAGACTCAAATACACCTTATAAGCATACAATAAGTGCAAAGAAACACACTATGTACTTTGGAGCATCAAGGAGAATGAGTCGATACAAAACAGATAGGTTCGTGGGTCGACTATCTCAAAAAACTTACTATCTATGGAAGAGACAATGAACTTCAAATGCCCATAGCGACCAGCGTGATTACAATTAGAAAAAATACTTTTATGGGAGTGATACACATAGGGTTGAGTGTATGGAATGCATAAAAGTATAAGGAATAAGCAAAATATGCTATAGGAATGAATGCGACATTCACCGGTGGTACTTCCTATTTTTCAGGAATACGCAAAGATTGACCCCGAGACAAAAAAACTCAGATTTCTCCCAATCTACTGAACCAAATGATATGCAAATTTACAGGCATAAACTAGACACTTATACCTTTCCAATGAGCCATCTTTCATCAATTTGGAGCTCTAGAGAGAGAGCAATAGTCTCTGCAAGATTACTATTGGTGAAGAAGATGATGCAGGGAATTGAAGGGGCAAGACAATGATGGTCACAAGTGTATGTATATTGCTTCCATGTATTGTACAAGTAATTCCAAGTCTTTATATAGACTCTAGGAGTGTTCCACAACTTCTACAAGTGAAATTTGAATTCAAATGAAGGTGGGAATGGTTGTTGGAGGGAATCAATTCACTTTCCTACAATCTAGGAAAAGTGAAGATCTAGTTTGATCTACTTTTAGGTGATTGACTGATTGATTGAATGCAACTTCAACCACCACAAATTCGTGGGATTTCGGCTCTATCTTTTTACCTTTACATGTGTAAATCTCAAGGCTTTTACAACGGTAAATGAACCATAGAAAATCTCTCAAAAAAATACAATTAATGAGCATATGAAAAAGAACTCTCCAATGGATATTCTTTCGACGCGATAGCCTTTGATGTAGATCAAATCCACCTCAAGCATAGTGTAAGATTGATGTTCCAACAGCTCCCCCTCAAGCTAAAGTATGCTTGAGTCTTCATTCTCTGATAGGTTGAATACCTGCCATAGCTTTGAATCTACAAAGCTTTATTCCATCAAGTGCCTTCGTCATCATATCTGCTATTTGCTTTTTAGTCGGAACAAAAGAAATGTCAATCTCCTTTGCCATGAGCTTCTCCCTAATGAAGTGGTAATGGACTTCTATGTGCTTGTTTCTCGCGTGGAAAATAGGATTTGCCGCTATATGCATGGAACTCACATTATCTCCAAATATGTGAGGTTTGGAACTCACTAGTCCCAAATCTGTATACAATGCTTTTAACCATATTGCCTCTTGAGTTGCTATGGTCAAGCCTCTGGACTCTGCATCAGTTGAAGATAAAGCAACTGTTGGTTGCTTCTTGGAACTCCATGACACTAGCTTCGAACCTGCAAATGCTAAGTAACCAGATGTACTTTTTCTGCCATCCTTAGCGCCTGCCCAATCTGCATCTGAATAGATTTTGATATCCAAATCTGAAGAGTAAGGATAGAATAAACCTTCGTTGATTGTACTTTTGAGATACTTAAGTACTCTCTTAGTTGCATCCATGTGTGGTCTTCTCGGTGAGTGCATGAATTGACTAAGCACTCCCACACTATATGAGATGTATGCCCTTGTATGAGTAGCGTATATCAAGCTACCTACCAAGCTCTGATATTCTTTAATGTCTTCAATTTTCTCACCTTCATAAACACTAAGTTTATGATTCATCTCCAAAAGGTGTACTTGTAGGTTTAGTGTTCTCCATTTTGAACTGGAGAAGAAGATCCTGAATGTATCTTCTTTGAGTCAAATACATTTCTTCATCTGTGTATATCACTTGCATACCTAGGAAATATGTGAGCTCACCTAGGTCACTGATTTTGAACTCCTCTTGCATGTGTCTCTTGATCCTTTGAATGCCATTTAAATCATCACCTGTCACAATAATATCATCTACATATACACATAGATAGATAACCTCATTGTGATGTCTTTTGATGAATAGAGAAGGATCTGAGCTGCTAGCTTTGAACCCTTGATCTTGAAGATATGTAACTAACCTGTAATTCCAAGCTCTAGGAGCTTGTTTCAATCCATACAATGCTTTCTTAACTCTGCAAACATAAGATGGATGATTAGGGTTTTCAAAACCTGGTGGTTGTGACATGTATACCTCTTCACTTATCCAACCATTTAAGAATGCATTTTTCACATCAAGTTGGAGGAGTCTCCAATTCCTTGTAGCATCTACACTTATCAATGTCCTGATTGTAGTAATCTTTGCAACTGGTGAGAATGTTTCCTCATAGTCTATACCATGAGTTTGTGAGCATCCTTTGGCAACTAATCTTGCCTTGTACCTGCAAATTGATCCATCTGAGTTTCTTTTAACTTTATATACCCATCGGCAACCAATTACCTTTTGATTCGACGACATTGGAACCAAATCCCAAGTGTCCATTTCCTTCAATGCATCTATCTCTTCGTTCATGGCCTTTTTCCAATTAGGGCTTCCCTTTGCCTCTCCATAGGTTGAGGATTCCTTTGAAATAGAGTCTTTTGCCAAGTATATTGAATGCTTCATAACGAATGTGGAATCATATCCATACCTTTTTGGTTATTTCTTCTCTCTTGCTGATCTCCTAGGTGCTTGTTTGGAGCATTCTCCAACCTCTTGCATCTTTGCTTTGCCTCTTGACTTCCATAGCTTGTAATCCGTTTCTCTTTCATCTTGGTCATCGTCTGTATCACTTCTTGGATCTTGGACTTGTGTATCATGCTTGCTTCCTAATTGATGAGAGTCAGAATCAAGATCATATGGTAGTGTTACCTTTTGTTTGTCTCCATCATACCGAGACCTGTGTTCTTCAAACACAACATTTCTACTTGTAGTGAATTGCTTGGTTGAAGGATTGAAGAACCTGTAACCCATCTGAGTTGAATCATATCCAATAAACACTACCTTTGTTGCCCTTTCATCTAGCTTACCTCTTATTTGATATGGTACATGAACATAAGCTAAACAACCAAAAACCTTGCCATGTCCAAGACTAGGTTTTCTTCCATGCCATGCTTCATAAGGAGTCATACCTTGAAGTGATTTGGATGGTAGTCTATTGACAAGGTACACAGCAGTTGAAATAGCTTCTACCCATAGATAATGTGGCAACTTCTTTTCTTCAAGCATTGTTCGGGCTGATCCAACCAATGTCTTGTTTCTCCTCTATGCAATTCCATTTAGTTGAGGAGAGTACCTAGTAGTCACTTCCCTTTTGATACCTTTGTCATGCAAGAACTCATCAAACTCTTTGGAGAAGTATTCTCCCCCTCCATCAGATCTGAGCTTCTTTAGTGATCTACTTGTATGATTCTCCACATGTGCAAGATACTTCTTGAAGCAATCAAACACTTCATTCTTACTCTTGATAAAGTATAGAACAGTCCATCTACTATGGTCATCAATAAATGAGACATAATACCTTGATCCTGCCAATGAAGGTTCTTGACTTGGTCCTCATACATTTGTATATACTAAGTCTAATAAGTTGTTGTGGATGTAGCCTTTGTGGTTGAATGGTTGTCTTTGTGCCTTCTCAATCTGACATTTATCACACCTGTTGATCATGTGTTGCTTTGATATGTTCGGCAGTCCTAGAACACTTTAATCCCTGCGTATATCCTTCAAGGTTCTTTCATTCACATGAGCAAGTCTCTTATGCCACACTTCAAGCTCACTTAGGGTTTGAGACCCAAAGTTGAATAGAGCTATGTTCCTGGTTTCTCCTACTTCAAAAGTAAAGAGCCTACCATGCTTCTCACCTCGGGCTATCTTTTTGAAGCCTTGACATGGATCTTCCACAAAAGCTCCATGTTGGGTGAACCTAACCTGCAAGCCTTTTTCGACTATTTGGCCTAAACTTATTAGGTTTTTAGTGATAGTGGGTACATAGAGAACCTTACTCAGAATGTTTGTCCTGCCATTGGAAGCTTTGACATTACCAATCTTCTCCACATTGTGCTTTGTGTCATCCCCTGTTTGCACTTCATGTCTATGCTTTGGACTTTCCAAATCAGATAGAAGAGCAATGTTGCCTGCAACATGATTCGAACATCCTGATCCTGAATCTATGTAGAACAAATGATCATCTTCATTACCTTCTTTGTAGCTTAGATTCATAAGAAGCAATGAGTCTTCATGTGGTTGATCTTCTGAATAATTTGTAGTCCCTTCTATTATAGCTTCTATTTTTATCGTTGAAGTTGTGTCCACCTCTGCCTCTATTGCTGCCATATCCACCTCTTCCACTTCCTTTCTGGGTCTTTCCATTGAACCAACAATTTTGAGTGGTGTGGTTGGTTTTATCGCATATGGCACAAGGTTGAACATTTTGACCTTTGGGTTTGTCTTGCTTTGGTCCTTTCTTCTTCCCTTTCCACTTGCTCTTGCTTGCAAAGTTGGCTTGGGAAGTCTATTCTTCATCTTCTTCCTTCTTCTTGCCTTTCTGCTTCTTATCCTTCTTATCTGTATATAGAGCGCTAGTTGAATTACAATGATAAGAGTTACCTTCCTTTATGTTATTGTTGGCTTTTTGATTGAAGAGTTGTCCAAGAAAGATGTTGAAGTCTGGAGTTTGTACATCCATGATGAGATCATAAGCCATCATGAAGGATTGCCATTGCTTATCACTTCGAATGCCATTGAGAATTTGCCTCATGATGGCCTCTTCTTCAATCAGCTCTCCAATGGATGCTAACTGATCTGCAATCTCCTTGACCTTGGTAACAAACTCTGTGATGGTTTGTTTAGGTGTCTTCTTCATTTGGTTGAACTCATTCCAAAGATGATTCTTTCTTGCTTTGGTACTAGCAGAAAAGAAAGTCTCGAGGGCATCCCAAGTCTCTTGAGATGTCTTGCATCCTCTAATATGTGGTAATAGAAAGTCAGAGATAGAGTTTAGTATGTACGACCTTGCTTGAGCATCCCTTGCGCACCAAAGTGTGAGCTTATCTGTCTCCTCTTGTGTAGGTCCTCCTTTGGATCTTGGAATAGGCATAGCTTCATCACCTGCTACAATTCCATAAAGATTTCTACCTTGCAAATAGGCCTCCATTCTGATTTGCCAAGCCGCATAGTTGTGTCGATCAAGCTTCTCGATCATTGAGGGAAAGCCATCACCCATCTTGATCTAGATCTGATACCACTGAGAGAACTTGGAGAAGCTTGTGGAAGGTAGAAAAGAGTGTTTCGAAGCGACGAAGTTTGTTCAAGCCAATCGGCACAAGACCAGCCCTTGAGCTTATGGAGACTCAAATACACCTTATAAGCATACAATAAGTGCAAAGAAACACACTATGTACTTTGGAGCATCAAGGAGAATGAGTCGATACAAAACAGATAGGTTCGCGGGTCGACTAGCTCAAAAAACTTACTATCTATGGAAGTGACAATGAACTTCAAATGCCCATAGCGACCAACGTGATTACAATTAGAAAAAATCCTTTTATGGGTGTGCTACACATAGGTTTGAGTGTCTAAAATGCATAAAAGTATAAGGAATAAGCAAAATATGCTATAGGAATGAATGTGACATTCACCGGTGGTACTTCCTATTTTTCAAGAATACGCAGAGATTGACCCCTAGACAGAAAAACCCAGATTTCTCCCAATCTACTGAGCCAAATGATATGAAAATTTACAGGCATAAACTAGACACTTATATCTTTCCAATGAGCCATGTTACACTCAATTTGGAGCTCTGGAGAGAGAGCAACAGCCTCTGCAAGATTACTTTTGGTGAAGAAGATGATGCATAGAATTGAAGGAGCAAGACAATGATGGTCACAAGTGTATGTATATTGCTTCCATGTATTGTACAAGTAATTCCAAGTCTTTATATAGACTCTAGGAGTGTTCCACGACTTCTACAAGTGAAATTTGAATTCAAATGAATGTGGGAATGGTTGTTGGAGGGAATCAATTCACTTTCCTACAATCTAGGAAAAGTGAAGATCTACTTTGATCTACTTTTAGGTGATTGATTGCTTGATTGAATGCAACTTCAACCACCACAAATTCATGGTATTTGTGCTCTATCTTTCTACCTTTACGTGTGTAAAGCTCAAGGCTTTTACAACGGTAAATGAACCATCAAAAATCTCTCAAAAAAATACAATTAATGAGCATACGAAAAAGAACTCTCCAATGGATATTCTTTCGATGCGATAGCCTTTGATGTAGATCAAATCCACCTCAAGCATAGTGTAAGCTTGATGTTCCAACAATTATGACCAAACTCACCACAATGCCAACAAGTTATACGGGGGCTCTTTTGTTGAGCATCCATTGTCATAATTTGAAGAGTTGGGGGTTTGGTAGGGTGTAAGGGGGTTGGCTTATGAACGGGTGTGAAATTGGATTGATAAGGGTGTTGAAAAATAGGTGGGCATTGAAAAGTAGGAGAAGAAAAAGTAGAAAAGGACGCTTGAAAGGAAAATTGTGCTTGATTGGTGGTTTTCATTGACGTGTTTGTTGTAAGCATATGGACTTGGTGATGGATTGAAACTCCTTCTCAACATCATGTGCAAAAGAAATAGCTTCATAGAGGGTTGAGGGACGTAGTGTGTTGAGCTTGGCTTGGATTCCCATCTCCAAACCATCTGCATGCTTTCATTGCAAGGTATCTTCAGGGATCGTTTCAAGCAAATGAATAAGTAGCAGTTGTTTCCAAAAGTGTTCAGTGTAAGTAGACACAATATCTCCATCTTTCCATCCAAAAGTTGTCCATGATTGACCAACATGTAAATGAAACTGGGGAGGAAGGAAGGAATCCTTGATCTTTTCTTGAAATGCAGTCCATGTGGTGGGGCGGTCAGTGCTATGTCACAAAACCTTCCTCCATAATTGGGCCTTACCCACCAAATAACAAATTTCACTTTTTCAAATTCAAAATATGATTCGTCAGAATAAAAATCATCAAATTGGGATAGCCATGAAAGAACAAATTGGCCATCCTTTCGCCCATCGAATCGTGAAAATTGGAATTTTTTTGCACCAATCTTGGACTGTGTGCCTTGTTCTTGAGTGGTGGTAATGGCCTTCACCACCCTAACTAGGTTATTTTCATCACTCTGTATTTGTTGGAGTGCAGCATCACATTCTTTCATCTCGTTCTGAGCATGTTGGAGTTCATGTCGTGAAACTTCCAATTATTGCTCAATCCATACCCGGGGTAGGGATGATGTACCAAAATCCTCAATATTCTGGGTAGGTTCCATGGCCTTATAAAGAATCAAAACCTAGGACTCGACCGGAGAGTTGAGACGGTTGCCAATTCATGAGCAGATGCCATGAATCATGATCGGACGTCGTTATGTACGCCTCCATAGACACACCTTAGCTCTAATACCACTGTTGATTGGATCCCCCAGACACATGTACACAGAGGATAGTACAGAAATGAAATCTCACCAAATTGGTTACAATCTCCCCCCCACATACTCTGATGGACGAATCTATTAGAGCATGTGTATTTATAGGTATTTTTCATTACATCCTGAATAGAAGATACATGAGGGCAGCACTTCGAAAAGAATGCGTTTACGAAAATTTTCTTTATTTACAAAATCATCGCTTTTCAAGCAATCTACTATTTTTACAAAAACATTGCTTTCTATAGCGATCTATTATTTTTACAAAAAATAACTAAAATACTATCTTCTAAATATTCTTCTAAATATCTGAATAAGCCCACGTGTGTTTGCACCCTCATGATTCTTCACCTGCTAAATCCAACCACAAATCACATTAAAACCCTTAAGACCTTAAAATCCATATAACATTCCATTATTCCATAAAGTATAACATGGTCTATGTGTGCTTGTGTGAGATTTCAAGAGTCCCATTGAGTACTATGCCTTACATTGTAAAATTGCACTTTCATTTAGTTCAAACCTCGAGAAATGTAGATCACAAGATTGAACTTAACTTTAAAAAAAAGGTTGGAAAGAATGTTAGTACTTGATATATGCAAATTAATAGAACAATATTTTTTTTTTACAAATTTATTTTATCCATGTAAATATGGTCAGTTTGGTAGGCGGAGATCAAATTTCTATTCATCACAACATTTTTTGATTGAAGTAAAAGAATCTACATGTCTACTTTTCTTTTTCCCATCAAGGATGTGGAAGAATACAAGAAATAGGGTGCTAGTTCTAAAATATAATAAGATGTACAAGATGTGAAAATGACCTGCCAAAATTAGACATATGTTTTTGTTGTTGTAGATGACTTCTCACCTTTGGTATGTATCAATTTTGTGATGTGTCTAAGGAAAGAGAGAAGGAGCAATCCGAAAAAAGAAGCATTTGATTGTATAACTTGTAGGATAAATACATACACCATGGATAACACATATAAAAAGAAACATGATGAATCTCAAACCTCATAATCATTGTTATGAATAGATTATATATGATTTCATTTAGGGTTTAATAAACTTTTTCTTATCGCAATGAGTACAAGGTTCCATGCACTTGTAAAGAGATTCCAACCATTATGTAGCATTACATTAAAGGATTCAACATACACCTTTCAAAGGAGCCAAACTTTTGCATAAATCTCTCAAAATACACCTTTCAAACATAACTCCCCTTCTTATATTTTTGTTCTCCAAGCACTTTAGAGAGATCCATACCTTGTGCATTGCTCTTTAAGTACAAGTCTTCCCATGTTTTCATTAACTTCCTTTTCATTACTTTCTCAATCTTATACAAGAAAGTGATCTCCATGAACATTTCTTAGTCTATCAGCAATATGAGATTCAAGATGCAAAATTTAACATGTTGGTGATTGTAGTTCGTTAGAAGTGTTCTTAAGATAATCTTATATTCTACAAAGCATATGAGGAAAATGACCTATTCAATAAAACGTGTATATCAAGCTTGGTAATGTACTTAGAGTTGATGAATGAAGTGTAAGAATTGTTCAATGAAGGTTCATTTTTCTGAAAAAAGAAAAAAAGAAAACTCTCTAAAGTTTTTAGCCCATAGTTTCATTGATGTGCATGAGCATGGTGTTCAAGATCTTAATATTTTTGTGCAAAAAGCAATCACGTCATCTATTATACATGAATTTTATGAGGAATCAACATATTTCCACATAACATTATTTATCATCACTCTTCATGTATACACACATGTTCATGTGTTCCTCCACTAAATGAAAATGCAGCGATGGCTCCATTTTGGACTTGATCGAGTGATAAAATCTATACTATTTTTAGGTCTTTGATGGTCAAATCTTCATATGGATGTACATACCTACGTGAAGAGATGTGATACATGTCAGAGAACTCAATATCCAATTCAAAAATTAAATGAGATGCTGCTAAGAACCATGATGGGAGGACATACTTTTTCTAAGCGGGGAATAGAATCTGTAGGTCCTATCAGCCCCCCAGCTAAGAGCTTCATGCTAAATACATCATTTTAGTTATCTTACCGAATGGGTAGAATTGAAAGGCACTAGGAAAAATGATGCAAAAACAACAACAAAATTTTTGTTTGCAAATGTATTCATGAGATACGGATTGCCCATAAATTTGGTGAGCGATCGAGGAACCCACTTCTTGAATGAGGTCATTGAATACCAATTACGAAATTTCATGGTCATTCATAAGAATTAGGCACCATACCACCCACACACAAATGGACAAGCGAAGAGTACAAATAAGATCCTATGTAATGCGTTTCCTAAGCTCATAAGCAATAAACGCTCTAGTTGGGACTAGCAACTACATCACATTGTTTAGGCATATCGAGTGGCCTATAAAATGGTACTCAATGTTTTTGGCAGAATATTGTGATTTCATTAGACTTTTTTATACCCACGCTTTCCCACATCAAACCAGTCTCCTTGTCTAGTCTTAGGGCCATACTTTCCCAATTTCTATCCTTGGTGGTCCTCAGGCTCTGATAATTCCTATTTGGTGTTAGGTGCTCTACGTGTGCTTGTGTGAGATTTCAAGAGTCCCACTGAGTACTATGCCTTTCATTGTATAGTTGCACTCTCATCTAGTTCAAGCCTCGAGAGATGTAGATCATAAGGTTGAACTTAATTTAAAAAAAAATGCTCAAAAGAATTTCGTACTTCATATATACAAATTAATAAAATAATACAAATTTTTGTTTCAAAATTATATTATCCATGTAAATATGGTCAATTTGGTAGGCAGAGATCAAATTTCTATTCAGCACAACATCTTTTGATTGAAGTAAAAGAATCTACATGTATACTTTTTTTTCCCATCAAGGATGTGGAAGGATAGAAGAAATAGGGTGCTGGATCTAAAATAGAATATGATTTATAAGATGTGAAAATGACCTACAAAAATTAGACATATGTTTCTGTTGTTGCAGATGACATCTCACCTTTGGTCTGTAAGAGGTTTGTGATGTGTCTAAGGAAAGAGAGAAGGAGCAATGTCTATTTATCCTACAAGCATTTGATTATATAGCTTGTAGGATAAATAGACACACCATGGATGGCACATATAAAAAGAAACATGATGAATTTCGAACCTCATAATCATTGTGATGAACACATTATATACGATGTCATTTAGGGCTTAAGAAGCTTTTTCTTATCTCAATGACTACAAGGTTCCATGCACTTGTAAAGAGAGTCCAATCATTGTGTAGTAGTAAATTAAAGGACTCAACATTGGGCGAAACATTTTCAAAGATGCCAAAATTCTGCATAAATCTCTCAAAATACATCTTCAAACATAACTCTCCTTCTTTTGTGTGTGTGTGTATATATATATATATATATATATATATATATATATATATATATATATATATATATATATATATATATATATATATATATATATGAGTAGAATGAATTGGAAACACACTCACATACCCAACCTCTTAAGGTAGAGGCACTGTAGCTCAGTGATGAGTAGCACCTCCTTTAATGTCAATCCGAGAAGACGTGAGGATGAAGACCTCGAGCAAGTGGCGGCACAAGTGCGTGAGTGAGAAGCACACAAGCATGCACACACATACACACACACGCGCACACACGGCAAGACAAAGAGAGAGAATCAATGGAGTTCTTCGATTACTCTTCAAAAAGCTCTTATAAGTTTGTTTCTATTACAATCTCACCTCAAAAATGAGCTCTCTAGCTCCTTTTATAGTTTTTGACTAGCTTTGGCCCTGTTCAGACCTAGTGTCCGGCCTAGTTAAAAATTAGGTTCCAGGGCTTATTTGAGGGCTCAAACGAGATCTAAAAAATATGAAAATTGGTACGATGGTACTTCTAATACTCCTCAAGCTCGAGGACTCCTCGGCTTGAACAAAATGGAGTTACTAAAAATAGATAATGGTATTTACAATGGTTTTTAGTGATGAAAATCACTATTTTTGTAGGGGATTCTTCTGAAAATTTGACATACACTTCTTGGAGCTCCCTACTTGCTCCCTTTCCTTGTGTGTCCACCTTTTGATGTGCTTCCATGCTTTGTCCTTGACTTTGAGCTTCAACACTCCCCCCCCTCTCGAGTCTGTCGTCCCTGACAGACCCTTGTTGGAAGGGCTGTTCTATGTAGTGCTTTGAGAGGTGGTGTCCATCCGTTGTATGAGCTGGTTCCTTGGATTCCAGCAAGAATGTGTCATTGTGAGCTTTCAAAACTGCAAGTTGCTCAAAAGAGGTTGTCAAGAGTGATTTGGAGCAACTACTGGCTTCAATTTGCTTCCGAGATATGGATGTTGTTCCCATGACGTCCGCTAACTCTTCCAAAGATGATGTTGAGAGCAGTCATGCCAACTACTCATAACCCATAATGAATGATGGGTAAGTGTGTTCGTGCCTGGGTTGAAAAAAGTATGTGCCTTGTGCAAGGCCTGGTAATGTAGCCCTACGCATGCTTACTTGGAAAATGCATTGGAAGAAGTATGGTGCAAAAATTGCGGGTCTTGAGCTAAGTGCTCAAGGGTATGCTGACGAAGAGGTTTCCTAAACTATCATGGTTATGGTGTTTCCAGAGTAAAGATACTTACCATGGAGAAGGTTGATGGATGTTTGTCTCTTCGTGTTGTACACTCGGCCTTTGGGATGGAACATTGTTGATGAATGTCCATGTTGATTGTCCACTGATGAGATCTTTTGAGTGGTGGATCCTCTCTCCTCATATGCAGGAGTCTTCTCCTCCAGAACTACCTTTTGCAGATATCTCCTTGGATGCTCTGGTACATGAAGTAGTTAAGCATCACTCAAGTTGCGGACCTTCAAGCTCTTCATTCCAGATAAGGCAGCAATAATCTCACTGCTGGCCGAGACACACTTCTATCCAAATTGATAAATGCCTAGTAATCAACAGTTCCACCTTCAACTAAGCATGACTCATTCATGTTTCATAAGCCAAACCTGGGAACAAGCTCTCTCCCGCTTTTCTTTCTCCCCCTCTTTTTTTTTTTTTTTTTTTTTTTTGAGGAAAAGGATATCACAAAACAAGAACACAAAAATTAGTATCAATAGAAATATTTGACATATGTCACTGTGCTCTTGTGCGTGGGATTCTCAAGTGTGTCTATGCACGGCCGTGTAATGTGGCCCTATATTAATGCATACTTTGGAAATGCATGACCTGAATGGTGCAAAGGACAGGGTTGTGCAAGGAGCACATGGTTGTTGCTCGTTCGAGGCTTTTGATGTCATTTGTGGAGGTTGATGCCGACCTTGGTGGAGGTATCCATTGAGTCTCGAACTGATGTGATCCTCCTTATTGGAGTCCATTTTAGAACATCATTTGGCACTGTAGAGGTCACTTCAGGCGTCTTTCTCTTTGGATGCTTTCTGAACTGTGGTATCCAGTGTGGTTGACGCTTTGGTTCGGTGGAGACTACTTGCACTTTTGGCTTCCAAACCCATATCCTTTTTGCATGTCTTCTTACTAATGTTGAAGAGCTGATTTGATCTTCCTTTGGTCTCTGTACGTGGTTCTTACCCTTTTCTCTTTTTGGCTTCTTTGTTGAAACCTTTTGCATGTGGGAGAACAAAGGTTGTTGTGGATGTAGGAGCTTCTTAGGTACCCACATCTGTAATTGCCCTTGTTGAGCTGCAGCTAACTTCTTAGGCACCCAAACTTGTTGGATACCTTGTGATTGAGCTTGTCTGAGCTGCTTCCTTCGTCTTCTGGCCTGGTTGGTTTGCATGGATGGAATTTGTGGGGGCAAGGTTGGTGGTTGCTCTCCTTTGCGTACCCATATCTGCTTCATCGGTTGAGTTGTTCTGCTTCGCGCGTTCTTTTGGTCTCTCGTCCGGGGAGTCTTTAGTGATTGATCTGCCCTTAGTTGCTGCCTCCTTCTGGCCCTTGGAAAAGAAGGGAGTTCCTTTGCATCTCTGACTCCTTTTTTGCGAATATCATTCCTCTGCAACACATAGTTTTGGACAAGAACAACATGGTCATCTTCATGTGTATTCCTGGAAGGACCAGGAGTCTGTGCCTTTCCTAGTTCCTTGAGTGCTCCATTATCTAACTCTACTGTAAGTCGACTATGATTGGCCCAAATCTGAAGAAGTCCACTTCTTAAGTTTAAGTTGACTGCTTGGTCATAGATCCAATCTTGACCCAAGACAAGAGGTTCAGTGAGATCCTCGTCTTGACACACTAGTACTTTAACTGTTATAGCCTCATCATGAATATAGAGGGGAAGTTCCACCTCGCCCATGCAAGGGGTTTCCACGCCTCCCAATCCTATGAGATACGCTTCCACAGGATTGACAGTTAACTGCAACTCTTGACAGTAAGACAATTTAACAGCACTAGTGGCTGCACCTGAGTCAATCAAGGCTCTTACGGTCCTTGCACTCTTTCCTTGTCCTATATCTAGGGTTATGAAAGGTCGTCGATCAATTATCCTATGCGAGCTTGTTCCTGCAACTTCACACATGGCCATAGGATATCCTTGATCTGCACAGTCATTTGTTCTAGGCTGATCTCTACCTTGCCTTCGTAATTTCATCCTTCTGATGCGTTCTAAAGCTTCTGCTTGAGCTTCTTCTCGAATTCGCTTTTCTTCCTCTTTGCGTTTTTTAGCAGTGTTGAGTCGGCTGAGCATTTCCTCCGTGAGGGGTTCCTGATACAACTTGACTCTGCAACCGCTAATATAGTTTGGGAGAACATCACCCTCTAACGTGGCTAATTGTACTGCTCCACTCGTGGAGATCCTATTGATGATCATAGGTCCGTAGCCTCTCTTTTCTAGCTTCCTCGCGTGTTGTTTCAGTGTATAGACTAAGACTAGATCTCCTGCTTTCAAGCCTTTATCCTTCACATGGGCATCAAAGTATGCCTTCTGTCTCTTCTTAGCTGCATATATTCCTGCAGCTGCTCTCAGTCTTGTTTCTCCTAATCGTTCAAGGTCAAAGATCCTAGAGGAGAGTTCATGACCTGTCCATTCGTGCTCTTGTGCTACTCTCAATGTAGGAATCAAGAAGTCCAAGGGTAGCACAGCGTTTTGGCCAAATACCATCTGAAAGGGGGTGGCTTGGAGTACCGTTTTGTAGGCAACTCGGTATGCCCAAACAGCATGGTGTAACTGTTTGTCCCAATCAGAGCGTTTTGTGTTCACTAATTTTGTCAGTACATTGCATAAGATCTTATTAGTGCTCTCAGCTTGTCCATTAGCTTGAGGGTGATAGGGGGCAGACTTCTTGTGTATTACCAAGAATTCTTGGAGTAGATTTTCAATCACTTCGTTCAAGAAATGAGTGCCTCTATCACTTACAAGCTCTATAGGTAGCCCATATCTCGTGAATACATTCTCAAACAAGAATTTAGCAGTTGTTTGAGCATCGTTCTTTGTCGTAGCCTTTACCTCCACCCACTTGGTGAGATAGTCTGTTGCAACAATGATGTATTCCGCATGAGAACCCTTAGCTGGGGGATTAATAGGACCTACAAAGTCTATTCCCCACTTAGAAAATGCACGGCCACCCATCATAGGTTTCAGTGGCATCTCATCTTTGCGTATAGGATACTGAGTTCTCTGACAGACATCACACCGTTTTACATAGGTATGTGCATCCATGTGAAGGGTAGGCCACCAGAAGCCCGCAAATAGTATTGCCTTGATCACCCGATCCGGTCCAAAGTGTCCTCCTGCTACACCCTGGTGAGCAGTTTCCAAGATCTTAAGATATTCACTTTCATGGACACATAGCCTCAGGTAACCATCTTTACCACGCTTGTATAGATTATCACCAATGAGTGCGTAATCCTGGGCTTCTTGTTCCAAACTCCTTTTCCTATCCAGAGTCATGTCTGACGGGAATGTTTTCGTCCTCAGGAAGGATACTAGTGGTTCACTGCAATCTGGCACAATGGATACTTGATAAAGAGTGGCGTGTTCCACAGGTGGTTTAGTGCAGCAGATTGGGCACTCCTTGCACAACTTTTGGACATCCGCTTCCATAGTCGGCCAATGCACTCCGAGTCTCTTTAGGGTCTGTAAAGTTTGTTGCTTTGAGTAGTGTTGCTCTAACGCACCTACATGTGCTAATTGCAACCATTTAGCGTACTCATCCTCTTCTACGCAACAAGCCAAGATCCCTTGATCTGTGTGCTTGTACATACTTCCTGCCATGATGTGGTACTTTTGGGCTTTTACAACCTCTCTATTCTGTGTGTTTACCACTGGATGGTTAGGCCCGTATGTCAATACTGGTACCAATGGCTTAGCCCACTGCGGCACCACTTCCAAATTAAACAAGTAAGCATCAGGAAGGTCATCTGATACTCCTTGTGGGGCTTCTCCCGATGTGAGCCTAGAGAGATGATCTGCTCTTAAATGAGTCCTACCTTTTCTTACCACAACCTCAAAATCATATTCCATTAGCAAGAGAAACCATCTCACTAATCTTCCTGTATTGCATGGTTTGTTTACGAGGTACAGCAATGCCTGATGATCAGTAAAAAATTTAAACTTATTTGCAAGCAAATAGTGTCTAAATTTCTTAACTGCATATACCATGCCTAAACCTTCTCGCTCTGTAGTGGTGTAATTCCGTTCAGCCGCATTCAATTGTCGACTGGCATAGGCAATTGGAAGATCCATATTACCTTCACCAGTAGGTTGTGCAAGCACACATCCAATGGCATAATTGGATGCATCCACGTGAACATGGAATGGCTTATTCCAATCTGGTGTGGTCAAGATTGGTGCTGAACATAATCTTCGTTTAAGCTCCTGGAAGGAATTCTCACATTCATCCGTCCACTCAAAGTTAGTCAGAAGTCCGTACATGGGCTTTGCAATGACAGCATACATGTGTATAAATCGTCGGTAATAACCACAATGCCCCATGAAAGCTTGTACTTCCTTGACATTCTTTGGCCTAGGTAGCTCTGCTATGGCTCTCACTTTCTCTTCATCAGTGGATATGCCATTCTTTGACACTATGTGTCCTAGAATCTTGCCTTGCCTGACCATAAAAACACATTTTTCTGGGTTCAGGCAGACTTGATATTCTCTACATTTGTCAAAGATTTGTCTGAGTTCAGGGATATGGGTTTGTCTAATGTTGGAATGAGCACAAAGATCATCAACATAGACTTCTAAACTCTTCCTCAGGAACTCCTTAAACACATGGCACATCAGTCTCTGGAAGGTAGCTGGTGCATTGGTAAGCCCAAATGGCATTACTCTAAAAGCAAAAATGCCCCATTCTGTGGCAAAGGCTGTCTTATGCTGATCCTCTGGAGCTATGGCGACTTGATTGTAACCCGAAAATCCATCAAGGAAGCTGTACACGTCCTTGCCTGCCACTCTTTCTAAGAGGTGTTCTGTGATGGGAAGCGGATAGTTATCTCGAATCGTGGCCGCATTAACCTTCTTCAAGTTAATGCATACGTGCAGCTTTCCATTCTTCTTGGGCACCACTACGATGGGGGATACCCATTCAGTGTGCTCAATTTCATAGATAAATCCAGCTTCAACCAGTCTATCTATCTCTTCTTTGATCTTAGCAGCGTAATTATCGTTATAAGTGTAGGGTTTTTGCTTAGAGGGTTTGGCATCTGAAGTCATGGGGATGGTGTGTGAGCATATGTCCGGGTCAACACCTTTCAAATCCTTGTAACTCCAAGCGAATACATCTCTGTATTCTCTTAGCAAGGCAATTAATGCATGTTCTTCTTCCTCTATTAGGTCATGGCCTATGTACGTGCATCTCTCCTCTCCTTCTTCTAGGGCCACTACTATTTTCTTGGTGGTTTCTTTGTTATCATAGGCCTCTCCCGATTGTGCCTCTCGTTTAGGCATTCTTATCATGACTCTCCTGTCATCTATCTCATACTTCTTAAAATTTTCTGGGACCTCAAACAAGGATTCTTCTTCTTCTGGTGAGACTTTTCTCTTGTTTCGTTTCTTTCCTTCTTCCTTCGGGGTCACATGTGTTGCTAATCTTACATCATTTGTAAGCTCTCCATGCCTCTGGGGTTGAAATTCTATTCCATGGAAGTATTCTTCATCTGATGCAAATGGTGGGTCCATAATGATTGACTCTAGATCGGAGTCACTTGCATCCTCAAATGCATCAGGGCTAGGTTCGCATTCTTCTAGAACTGCCTCTCCCATGATTGGCTCTATGGAGAAGACTGAAATGTCATAGCCATCCTCATCACAGTGAGGGGTCCATTGTTCTTCATTGATGGCTACATCCATGGTTGCTAAAATTTCTGCCCAACCATGGGGTTCGAATTCCTCATCTGGAAAGACTACAGGTGCATAGGCTGGGTCTTGAATGGGTCTATGAGTTTCGTTTGCACCTATTTCTCTGGCCTTTTCTCTCTTCTCTTCCTCTACTGCTACTTTGCACATCCATAAGTGGGTGTCTTCATGCATCCATGAGGATCCTGACCCTATGGAATGCACAGATTCCGTATCATCTTTGGCTCTATGGATGGAATTCCACTGGATAGGAGGTACATCTCTATGAGAGTAATCTTTGAGATTGACTTTGGTCGTAACACCTAAGTGTTGCAGGTACAAGGAATTGGTTCCCCAATCCTGTACCACTTGCAACTGTCGCATGAATGGTCTTCCCAAAATCATCTCATAGGCATGATTTTTGCTAAAGTCACATATAGCAAATGTATGCTCGAACTCGACACCACAAGTGGTGAGAGTTATTCCTTCTAGCAATCCTAAGGGTCTCTCAATGTGACCATCGGCCATCTGCAATTTCATTCTCGTTGGCCTGAGTGCTGGCTTGCCCCAACGCTTCCATAGGGAAGTAGTGGAAATTGCAACTCCTGCACCTGAGTCCAAAATGGCCTTGGTGGTGTACTCCTGGTAGGTGATGGGAAGATAGGTGTTCCCTTCTTCACCTTCACACATATCTCCTATCTTGTCCAAGGGAATTTCTGGCACTGTCCTATGGGATCCTACCCGGGAACGTGGTTTTGCAACTTCAGTTACTTGACTAGCTACATATTTCCGCGCTTTTGGTCTATCCTTAGGCAGTTCTTCCAAAGTGAGATCGCGCTGCTCCCTAGCGGTCTTTACTACCTCCGTGTTCCTAGGTATGACTGAGTCGTCGTTCCTTACCATGACTGTGGGTGCTCTCATACACGTGGACTTCGCTTCCCATGGGCCTGTGAAGTGGGGTAGCTCTTGTATGGAATTAGACTCAAAGTCCAATCTCTCATGAGACTGAGTACTCTCATGTTCCCCGTAAATAGATGGGATGTCTTGTGGGAATTGGTCGTGTGCATCATCCACAAGTTCAAAGGGAGGGGCGACTTCACTTTCGTTATCCCATTTGTCTTCTTGAATCTCTCGTAGGAAGTCTGGTGCAAACCGATTCATAGAAGAAGAAGTGTCCGGCTCCGTAGAATTAGGCACATAAGCAACCTGGGAAGGAGGGCTTATTCCATCGTTGGCTCTCTCCTTGTTCTCATAGATGGCTGGAGCACAAGCTTCCTGGGGGGGATTACTTATTCTATTACTTTTCCGAACAGGCTCATACGCTCCCTGAGAAGGAATGTAGTCAACCTGTGGAGGTACGTAAGCTTTCGAGGGAGGCTCATCTGCCTTTTGGGGGGGAAGATAAGCTTCTTGAGGAGGCACATGGGCTTCCTGAAGAGGCTGGCTTATCCGTTCTCTTGCCCTTTCCTTTCTTTGAGGGGCAGGTTCCTTTTCTGATTGTGCAATTAGCCTCTCTATTCTTTCTAGCAGTCCATCAAAGTGTAACTGCGTCTTAGCTGAGCTAGAGATGTTAAAGAGTCCGCTAGCCTCGAACATGGCTTGAGCCAATTCCACCATCTTAGCACAAATTTTAGTTCGTTCAAGCTCTAGCTCGGCTCTAGGGTAGCACTTTTCATGATCGGTTATGGTTGGCCCTTCTTGGATTCTGGCCTGATATGCTTTAAGCATCATATTAAGGTCTTCGGGAGTGGGATCTGCTAGGACTGATCCTACTCTAGGGGGTGGTGGGTTTAGGTGAGGCGGGTTGGAAGGTGGTTGGTCGGAGGGAGATGGGAATGGTGGTGGTGGAGTCGTGTGAGAGGGAGTTTGAGTTGTGAGTTCAGTTATCCTGGCTTTGGTTTCTCTTATGCTTTCCTCAAGTTCACTCATCTTTTTAGCCCATTGTCTTTTCATTCTTTCCCGACTATCTTTCCAAGCTCTAGTCCTTTTCTTGGTTATGCTCTCAGTTTCACTAGCCTCTGGCCCCTTTTCTTGGCTTGCCCCTTGGTTTTGCTGCAATGCCTGAGCTCTAGTGACTACCTGTACTGGTGCAGTGGAAGTGACACTTCCTAAGGAATCTACTACCAACCCAATCACATTAATGGGAGTGATTTTTGGCATATTATTAGGATTTTTAGGGCAATCTCGTAAGAGATTCTCTTTTCCACAATCTTGGCAAAAGCCTTGGATCATCACTGACTAGGGTTGTGTAGGTGGAGGTAAAGGGCAATCACGAATGAGGTGATCTCCTTGGCATCTGTAACACGGTCCTCTTGGGAATGGAGGTCTTACTTGCCTAGGTTGAGGCCTAGGGTTGGGGTTTGTATACATGACGTTTGTATAATCTGACTCCCAACTAGGTTCATTTGGCTCTTCGCTGTAATAGGACTCACCATGTTCTGGAGACTGCATGTAGTACGCCTGGGGACTATCAACATGTGTAGAATCAAAGCTATGGTCACTGGGATCATTTTCAGAAAGCAAGGACGTTACCGGGACTAAGGCTCTATTCAGGTTCTCTTTTGCAGCAGTATACTTTACCGGAATCACATTAGCTGGGGCAGGGGGTTGTTGAGCTAACACTGGCTGAGGCCTTTGTTGGTTTTGGTAGGGTTGCTGATACGGTTTTTGTGGCCTGCCATATGGTTGTGGAGGGTACGGGTTCTGGTATCTTCCTTGCTGCGGGTATGGCTGAGGGTAGGGTTGCCTAACTGCCTTTTTGTTGTATGGGCAATCTTGTGCAGTATGATTGGTGTACCTTCGTTCTATGGTGCAATATTGGCTATTTGGATTGACCTGGGGTTGAGCCATAATGGGACACACGTTTGCCATATGGTCACCACCGCATGTATAGCACCTCTTCGTTGGGGTAAACCTCGGAATTTGTTTGCTAGAGACGCCTAGTTTTTGGGCCACTTTCTCTGCGAGTTCCTCAATTGATGTGGATTGCGTGGAAGAGTGACTAGATGCACTATCTGAATCTTTGTAGATTTTGGAAAGCTCTAGTTCTTCCCCTAGGTTATCTTCAATGTCAATGCACATGCGTACACACTCTTCTATAGTCCTAGGATCCTTCAGATACACATAGGATCTCAATTTAGTACTTAGCAATCCATCCAGGAATAAAGCCACTTGTTTAGCTGGTGTGGGTAGCTCCGAGACAGGGCATCTTTCTAAGTATTGCCTAAATCTTCTTCCTGCAAGTCTCACGGTTTCTTGAGGGGTTTGCTTGAAGCTGTGAATCAATGATGAGGTATTGTGTCTTATGCCACTCTTAGAGAACTCTACAATGAAAGCCTCTAGGAGTTGGTCTATACACCTGAATTGTCGCTCATCCAATGGCTGAAACCATGTAAGTGCTGTGTTCCTAAGGGTTAGACCGAAGGCATTGTACTGCGTGAATAGATCCTCCACTTGTTCAGCTCTCAAGACTTGCTTGAACTCCGCCACATGATCATAGGGATCTCCTGTGCCATCAAAGTAATTCTTCATGGACTTAACTAGTTGGGTCGGTCTCAAAGTTCTTGTGTGCTCTCTAGGTCTCGGCAGGGGGAATCCATCCACGTTTCTTTGGTTCCTATGAGCTCTAAGTATCTCAGGTTCTACTCTATTCGTCTCCGTCCTCGTTCTTTCTCTGCCCACTGGGTTGGCAAAGCTTACTTCTGGTCTATCCCTACTTCTGTCTCTTTGAGTTCCATGAGCTTGGGATGTTCCAGCTCCAGGGTGACCATAGGATACATTCGGTCTTGGTTGGGGGAAAATGAATTCACCCTTCCAAGTGTAAGCATGCCTATCATTTTCTATCACCACAAAGATCCTTTCCAAAGTGTGATCTAAGTAGGTCACTCTACCTGGGCTATCCGGATCCTTAAACTCATAGATCATGATAGTTCCTATATCAGTTGGCTGATTAGATTTATACCTCCAAAAGGCTTCGTCAGTTTCTCGATTGAGGAGCAACTCTATGCTCTTGTTGTCTTGGGGAACCCACTCAGGTGTGATAATCCTAGTGAGAACAGATTTGCCTCGAGGGGTTCGAGGTTCTATACCCATGTTTCCTTGCTCCAGGTCACCTAAGTCTGCTTCTGGGATCACATTTCCAAATTCGTCCGTCCTATCTGGGTGACTGGTGACTACGTATATGGTTCCTTCTTTGTCCAGGTATGCACCGTTTTCAAACTTGACAGCTGGGTGCTCTAGTCCTATGGATTGGTCATGGTTTTTAATCTGGACCACGGATCTTCCTAGGCCGTCCTCATAGATGCTGGCACCTAATCGGTTGGTCCTAAGGTATTCCAGCTGTGTTTTGTATGGGCCTTCTACCCTGTACAAGTAAGGCACACCTGAACTTCTCGTAGGCCTGTCCATGCCTTGAGACATCTCTGACTCACTGGTCTCAGAGCTAGGGTAGTACGAGTGGTGGCTCAACTGCTGGGCCCAAGACCTAGCAGTGTGGTTAACACTGGCCTCTGAAGACCTAAGGCTTTGTCTCTCCCTTACTAGATGTCGTCCTGATCTAAGGTTCATATGCCTATCTAAGTAGCCCAATTTTTACCCAGAGTACAACCTCGTTGTTGGTTACTTTATATTAGTCGCTTGGTTCTTTTTAGTTATTTTATAGTGTTTAAGGTCTTGTCTGATATCACGTCGTCAGGAATATTTGAATGTTGTTCGCACTTACAGTTGATCGTTCCGCGTTAAGTTCTTTCCCTTTAAAATTCTCGACAGTACAAGGATTATGCCCTTAGCTTGAGCTTGAAAGTTTAAGTATGCTTCAACTTGATAGTTGCCTATCGTCGTCCTGACTTACTCCTACTTCTAATCGTTCTTAGCCTAAGCTAGGAATTGACAAAGGAGGGTTGAGAGATCTTCCAACCTCAATTAGCTGGTTGACCAGACTGCTACACAAGTCCAGGAAGCCTTCTCCCAAGCTTGGTACTCACCCTTGCTAGCTTGCTTTGGATTGCCTTGAGTGCACACAAAGTTCCTGCAAAAGCTCACCAGTTAGTATAGCTTTATTACCACAAGTAATTGGAAGTCACACATCAATATTTTCAATCCCCCTGGAGTAACTCACTGCACCCCCTGAATCTGAGGACCACTTAGTTCCACCTAAAGGTCAACTTAAAAATGCATGTTCTAAAACTCCGCGTATGATTCTTACAAAAACCAGTCGAGGTCCACGTAGGATTCTCAACGAGCTTTCCAACGAGACCAAAATCTCATCAATCGGAGTTCGTATGGTCAAGTTATGACCATTCAGGCACTATAGGGTCAAAATAGGCTCTCAGGGTTCAGGAGATCCCTCTCTGGTTTCTAGGTCTTTTGCCCACTTCCAAGGTTCTAAAGTTATACCAAGGTGCCTAAAATTAAGCTCAACTACCCTTCAATTCACTCAAAATTAACCTTAACTTTTCATGCGTTAAAGGCCGTGTATCGCGATAGGTCGGGTCGAGGTGTCGCGATAGGTGGGAAGTGTCGCGATAGGTCGGGGTGTCGCGATAGCTCGTGAAGTGTCGCGATAGGTCGGGGTGTCGCGATAGCTCGTGAAGTGTCGCGATAGGTCGGGGTGTCGCGATAGGTCGTGAAGTGTCACGATAGGTGGGAAGTGTCGCGATAGGTCGTGAAGTGTCGCGATAGGTCGTGAAGTGTCGCGATAGGTCGGGGTGTCGCGATAGCTCGTGAAGTGTCGTGATAGGTCATGAAGTGTCACGATAGGTCGGGGTGTCACGATAGCTCGTGAGGTTTCGCGATAGGTCGGGGTGTCGCGATAGCTCGTGAGGTGTCGCGATAGGTCGGGGTGTCGCGATAGCTCGTGAGGTGTCGCGATACCTCGAGGTGTCGCGATAGCTCGGGATATGGTGAATTTTTCTGTTCTATCTAGTGATCCTGGGAGCTCTAGGCCTGCGCAGTGTCGTGGTGCACTCAGAATCGTGATTGGGTGAAATTTTCGGAGTGTCGCGATAGCTCGAGCTCAACGCCTCGGGGACTGTGCAGACAATTTCTGTACCTGCTGAGCTTGCTGGAGATGATGATGGAGCTGCCACCTGCAAGAAACATGCAAAAAACACACAAAGACAAGCACACACACTCGCTCTCTCTCAAACTCGCACACAACAAATGAGGGAATGATAAGGAAGAGGGAATATGTAGTGGAGAAGGAGGTGGAGGTGGAGATGGAGGTGGAGGTGAAGATGAAGATGAAGATGGAGAAAAATCAGAAATTTACCTACTACTTACCATTCCAACGCGTCCTCTCTACGTCTTACCATCACACGCTCGTCCTCCAAGCTCGATCCCCGGCAACGGCGCCAAAATTTGGTGTAGCTCAGTGATGAGTAGCACCTCCTTTAATGTCAATCGGGGAAGACGTGAGGATGGTATGAAGACCTCGAGCAAGTGGCGGCACAAGTGCGTGAGTGAGAAGCACACAAGCATGCACACACATACACACACACGCGCACACACGGCAAGACAAAGAGAGAGAGTCAATGGAGTTCTTCGATTACTCTTCAAAAAGCTCTTATAAGTTTGTTTCTATTACAATCTCACCTCAAAAATGAGCTCTCTAGCTCCTTTTATAGTTTTTGACTAGCTTTGGCCCTGTTCAGACCTAGTGTCTGGCCTAGTTAAAAATTAGGTTCCAGGGCTTATTTGAGGGCTCAAACGAGATCTAAAAAATATGAAAATTGGTACGATGGTACTTCTAATACTCCTCAAGCTCGAGGACTCCTCGGCTTGAACAAAATGGAGTTACTAAAAATAGATAATGGTATTTACAATGGTTTTTAGTGATGAAAATCACTATTTTTGTAGGGGATTCTTCTGAAAATTTGACATACACTTCTTGGAGCTCCCTACTTGCTCCCTTTCCTTGTGTGTCCACCTTTTGATGTGCTTCCATGCTTTGTCCTTGACTTTGAGCTTCAACAGGCACCCATCTTATGTCCAACCAAGAGTTGAACTGGGGACTTCCTCTCAGAGACTCAACGCATCAGACCACTAGGTTATTCGGGCTCGACCTGTTCTGCAACCACTATTAGAGGGTTCTTTAGCTTGTGCATTGCTCTTTAGGGACAAGTGTTCCCATGTCTTCATTAACTTCATTAACTTCCTCTTCATTAACATATTTCCACATAACAATATTTATCATGATTCATCACTCTTCATGTGCACACACATGTTCTTGTGTTCCTCGACTAAATGCAAATGCAAGTGATGGCTCCACATGTTTCCTTTTCTACTATGCTCAAGGAACTTCGACATTAATCCTCATGAAAGGAATCTCAACGGGGCGAGCTAACACTGTCGAGGGACCGTCATGATGAGTGGAGCTTTTCCATTATTGGAAATGGAGAAGACATCCGAGCATGGTCGATGGCACGAAGATGCATGATTGGCGTAAACGAAATGATTTACAGATTACAATATCAAGATATTTTGTCGCATCATTGTTTAGGACACTTTTTGGTCTCAAGCAGAACCACTCTCAGAAAAAAGACGCTCCGCGAGTCCGCATGCTGAAAAGAGGTGCATCTTGGTCAGTCCAGGCAAAAATCTCTTTTGCAATTCTCCGCCTGCAGGAAGAAATTAAAAAAAGAGGCATGATGCATCATTCAAATGGCGTGAAGTTGCACTCGTCATAGTCAGATGTTTGACCCTGCATTTTGTCAAAATTGGTCGGTGAGCTTGGAGCCTGTTCGTGCTTTCCTGGTAGATTTGCCAGGTCCATAGATTTGTATTTCGCTTTCCTTCATAGATAGCAGGCTCAGTAGTCTGTTCCCAGTTGCTACACACACACACACACACACATACGTACGTATACGCACAGTGTCTGTAAGCTACTCCATACAGGAGGCCGCTCCGATTTTTCACTCGTATATTGTGTGCATCTATTGTAGTACGACATCCACTGTAGCAACAACGAGGGGAAGGATTCAGTAGGTAAGGAGACCAATCTTTTTTGGCCTTGAACATACCTCAGGAGACGGACATAAGTAGCTGTCTTCTTTGACCAACAGGTGAAATAGCAGCAATGAGGTCTCCTTCCGAAAAGCTCAGGGATCTAACTCTTGGCAAGTATGGTCCCATGAATCCGTCCTCCTCTCTTGCCGGGGAGTTGGTCGAGCCTGCGGATGTGATGCAGAACATGGCGGTATGTGTTCCTTAATCCGAGGTCCCTAAAATCTGTTTGTCGGTCTGATATATTTTTCCATCTCCTGCCACCGGGGCCTGAAGGATTCCTTGACTACGTGTTAGTGTGCATGTAACTCCTGTATCGATGCTGTGCCAATCTACAAGTTTCGCTTCTAAATCCGAGTCTGTCTTTCTCTACTGACAGTTAGCTTCTGTACAGTCATAAAGCATGAGTATGGGAGGTGAACGCATACTGAAATTGCTCTCGAGCAGGTTTGGGCCAGCGTTTAAACAGTCCACTCCTGGATGGGTGGTCCAAGTTTCAATCCCTGCCCATGAGCTCGGTGTGCTAGCCTTTGAAACAACGGATTGCATGAACCTTCACGCGAGTTCGATAGAAGTTCCTATGGTCTGGTTGACATTCTAATGGCAGATCTAGAGAAGATACATTGGTGGTAATACGAAGTCCAAGGACGTCTGACCATTAAAGGTCAAAAGGATGCCAGGTGTGACCAAGGACCAGCCGATGGTTTGAGGTCAGGAGTCAGTGCTTCAAGGTTCAACTCCTACACATGGGTTTGGAAAGATGGCCTTTGGGACACAATGGTCTTCGTGCACCTGTAGGTGAGGTCGATGGTGGGTCCTGCGGACAAGCTGATTGTTTGAGGTAAAAAAGGAGCACATGATCCGAGGTTCAACTCTTGGACAAGGGCTCGACAACAATGGCCTTTGGGCCACAATGTAATTCATGTGCCTTTAGGTGAGTTCAATGGAGGGTTTGGTTGATAAGCTGATTGTTTGAGCTCATGTGTCGAGGTTTAACTCTTGGCCATGATCTCAACACAACAACCTTTGGTGCACAATGAAATTCATGTGCCTACATGTATGTTCAATGGAGGGATTTGGTTGACAAGCCAATGAAAGCTACTAAGAAAAACTTACTTCCCGAACCAAGTAAAAACCACACAGATTAAGGAGAGGATGGCCATTAGGCTACAATTGAGGAGTAGATGGCCTTGGGCTTACCATGAAATGCATGTTGTCTCAATTGAATACAATGGAGGTACCTAAAATGTGGTTGACAAGGCAGTGTAAGATATGCAAAAGGAACCATTAGTGGTGCAATGGCTCATTTGACATGGCAATGGAAGATATAGAGAAAGATCCATTGTCGGCATAACATTTGACTAAGGAGACGATCTTCTCTTTTGAGGTTGGAAAGGAGCAAGGCTCGACTAAGGATGGAATAATATCTTTAGGTCAAAGAGGAGCTAGACTTGGTAATGGCACTGTAGGGACCAATTATAAGAGGAGACTCTTTGAGGTTGAGAGAGAGAAAAGGGGAACAATGGATGATGAGTTGCTTGTTTGACCTTGAAAAGGAACAAGATAATTGTGACCTTTAGGGAGTCGATGCCCCAAGGTTCAACCTTTGCCCATGGGCACAACATAACGACCTTAAGGTAGGAATGGAAACTGTGCACATTTGAATTTTGGATGAGTTCAACCTTGAAAAGGAGCAAGGTAATTGCGACATAGAGGGAGTCAACACTCCATCAAGGTTCGGGTTTTGCCGACGGGTATGATATGATGGCCTTTTGATCGGAATTCATGCACCTTTGAATGAGTTGAACGGAGAGTCTAGTGAACAAGACAATGGCAAGTATAGGGAAGGCCCATTGGTTGCATTACATGGACCAAGGACAAGGCAATGAAATATATAATGAAAGATCCATTGGGTCCTATGGATTAGTTGACAAGGGAATGAGACCCATTGGTGGTACAATTGCTGGATTGACACGGCATTGGGAGAAATAGAGAAAGACCCATTGATGAGAACTTTGTAGAACAAGGATAAGATCTTCGCTTTCAAGGTAAAACAGGAGAGACTATGGAGTAAGGATGAGAAGATTGTCTATTGATGGTGTTGTATGGACCAATGTTAAGACCAAATGTTTTATGTTCAAACAAAGCTGATCATTTGACCTCAAAAGGAAGCTATTTGACCTTGAGAAGAAGTCGACCATTGCATTGCGGGCTTTCTTTCCAAATTCAAAAAGGCCTTTACATTGATTAGCAAAATAGTTTAGGCGTGATGGAAGTTGGACCATGATCACATAATGGTAGATAAGTGAAGAAGAAATGGATTCACGAACAAAGATACCCCACACGATCCAAGGAAGGAGTAAAGTTGTAAAGAAGTAAGCTAGAGTGAGACAAAAGAAAAAGCTCACATTGATAAAGTAAGCTCACAAGTGAACTTTTGCATAAAAAAGTAGAGAGGAAGATCAAATGCAACTCATCAATCGACAATGGTCTTGCATGATATATGCAATAAGAGGCTTTTCATTGATGCTTCACTTTTTTGTCTTACTTTGTATATAGAAAAGGCTAAGCTCAACAACATCACTTTTTTGTCTTACTTTGTATATAGAAAAGGCTAAGCTTTTCATTGATGCTTCACTTTTTTGTCTTACTTTGACATCACGTTTTTGTCTTATTTTGTCTTACAAAATCAAATGGCTATATAAATGTTGGTGACAATTGCATGTTTTTGGCAATACACTTCTTGAACATCTCAATCCCCTCTTGAGCTCCATTTTAAATAGGTTGAATGTTGTACTTGTGAAAGTCAGTACATTTTTAAACACATTTATCAGATTATTGTTTGTGGAACAATCACAAATAAAGGTTCTCATAAAAGTCGTTTTTCTCAAATAAATTGGTAATGAATTTCTATATGTTTGGTTTTGCCATGAAAGACTATACTAAGAGTCAAATCTATAGGAGGTTGTCTATCTAGATGGATATCACTTTGTTCTTTAGGAAGAACTTGGAATTCTTCAAGATGATGTCACGGTCATAGAGCTTCACCTGCTCCTTATGAGAGTGCTTTGTACTTTGAGTAGTGAGGAGAAGAAAGTACTACTTGTTAGGGGAGCACTAGATTGTGCCCTTTAATTAGATTGGACAAGATTTTTGAAACATTCCTCTAATTTCAAGGTTATTGTTGGAAATCAATGTATATATGGTCCATTTCCAGCAAATCCAATCTAGGATTTAGTCATTTTTTTGTACAATTTGGACCCTAATTCTGCCCTAAAATGGTGGATGCACATTTCTAAGGTTCTTAAAGTACAAAACTCTTGAAAAGCTAGGTCATAAGTTTTTAGATGGCAAAAGCTAAAACTTGGGCGATCAAAATTAATAAAGCAAGTTTTAAATTGCGAAAAGCATAAGTTTAGCGATCTCATTAAAAAAATGCAATACATGCTTTTCAGCCAACGATCTTGAGTTTTTCGAAAATTTTGCGATTAGCTTTATTTTGGATGTGCAAAAACTATATAAGAAGACCTTGGGCACACTTTTGGACAAGTCAAGCAAGAGTTGATGCTCACATAGTGTCAATTTTTGAGTTCTGAAGCTTTGGAGGCTAAGGAGAGGTGAAGGAGAGACTACTCTCTTGGAGCAAGGAGTCTTCTACAAGTTTGTGGCAACTATCTTTTGTAAGTTGATCCTATTTTCTGTTTTTAGGGTTTCTGAACCCTAATTTCAGAATTAGGGTTTGCTGATTTTCAGATTTGTTGCACTATCTTGAGAGGTTAGCTTCTCTCCGTTGCTCATTTACTTCACACACACTCAGATTATAACAGCATAATCTGAATTCTGTACATCATCATCTTCTTGTCTATTCTTCCATTTAGTGAGTGCACCATCATATGGTTGAGTAGTACTCCCATGCTGCCACTTGCCCACCCTTGAGTTACCTGTTGAGACACACTTACTAGCAGCGCTCCCTTTCCACCATAAGCACAAGTAGTCAACAAGCAACCAATGAGTACTACAACAGAGTACTAGAGCTCTTCTGCACACACATAAATAGAGCAACAGATGTACCAAAGAATGGTTGTCTTAGTCATGACAGTGGAAGCCCAAATGAGTGATCAAAAGCTCCTTATATAGATACCATGAGCCAATATGAGTGGCTCTACATGATCTGAGATGATCCTTGGAGGAAAGCCAAAAATGGCCCTTGGCATGGATTATGTGCCCGGAATGGAAGCTTGGCATGAAGTGGTTACGTGCACAGGGAAGTTATTGAGGTAGGTCACCTTTCCTGCAAAGTAACCACTTTTAGACCTTTTCACCATCGAGTGCCTAACCCTTGACATATGCAAGGCTTTGAGGTTGCTTCAATTATGGTTCCTTGTCCTCATTTCTCATCTCTCGGATAACCTTGGATTAGCTCGTATCATGTATATACGACGGAGTCACATTGTGGGGTCGCCCAGTTTTGAGGTGCCGAATTTTATTGGGCTACTTTTTGGCAAAATAAAATTGGGCTAGTTTGTGGCCGAATAAAATTGGGTTAATTTGTGGCCCAATAAAATCGGGCAAGTTTACAATAAAATTGGTCAAGTGATTTTGGGCATAAAAGTTGGGGCGACTGTTTTTGGGAAACTTAGCCGGTGGTAGAGTAAAATTGGGCTACTGTTTTGGGGCAACTTAGGTGGTGGTAGAGGAAAACTGGGCGACTATTTTTGGGCAACTTGGGTGGTGGTAGAGAAAAATTGAGAGACTATTTTTGGGCAACTTGGATGGTGGTAGAGGAAAATTGGGAGATTGTTTTTGGGCAACTTGGGTGGTGGTAGAGGAAAATTGGATGACTGTTTTTGGGAAACTTGGGTGGTGCTAGAGGGAAATTGAGCGATTGCTTTTGGGAAACTTGGGTGGTGGTAGAGGAAACTTAGGCAACTTTATACTGTGTTTCAAGACATCAAAAAGTGACCATATAGTCCTAGCACATCCATAGTGTGACATACCCTGATGTCAAGCTGAAGACGTTTCTCATCTATCCATGAAATAAGCTTCATTCGCGATTCCCCTCCTTACCCATTTATCACTTTGTTTTACTTCAATTTTTGAGCAGTGTCTCAATTTTTTTGGCTGCTTGCAAAGCTTTTATTTTTAGGAGGGGTTTTTTGTTTTCATATTTATTGTTATACCTTTTTTTGTTCTTACATTGAATTCCACTTACATTTCACAGAATTCCCCTTTTTTCTTTTGTGGGGGGGGGGGAGGGGGGCTTCTTTAGGCTGTTCCTAATAATCTTATGCAGATATACACATTAAATTTCATTAGTGACCAAGGGATCAAGTTTTTTAAACATTATCTAGAGTCTGACTCAGATGCTGATGTTGGTCTCCTCTGAATGCCATTAGCTCATGGTACCTGTAAGGGTTTCGGCCTCCATTTTGGTTTCCTTGGCTAAACTTTGAAAGCTTGATTTATTAAATACAAAATTGGCATACATCAGATTTGCTTTAAGGGAACATTTTACCTCAAGCTGTTTAAGGACGTTATCAGAGTACTGCTGTTCCTGAATCCTTAACATCCCCCCCCCCTTCTTCTTCATCTTTTTATTGAATAAATACCTCTCATTCTGAAGTGAGTTCCTAGTCCTTAGTGGTTAGGCTCAGGGACACAACATCTTCTTTGCGCTTGAAGTCAGACAAATCTTATGAATAATTAGTGAACTTTGACAAGATTTGCAAGACAATCAATATAAATATACAAGCACGTACAACATAAGGAATTATGATATCTTAAATCATGAAGGATTACTGAGCCCTAGTTGAAAACTGCGTCATAACCTGAAGGGTGTCCATTTTCTAATCCATTAACCTGAAGGGTGTCCCTTTTATCTATATCTTCTTGCATAAATTTAGTTTTAATTTTGTGTAACGAATGTTTATACTTCCACATTGTTGTGTTTCTTTTTTGAGGGTCTTTGTTTTGAAGAGAAACTCCCTTTTTTTATGTTTTCTCTCTCTTCAAGCTGTCTTTGGTCTATCTGCCTGGGTGTTCAGAGAAGTGCAAGAAAGGAAGAAGTCAAATATCTGGTTCTAGCTTTTGTTATTCCGCTCACGATTCTTTGAATATTTAAAATATGCATGTCAGGGCTGTAGGTCTGTTCTTGTGCCAGATTAAAATTCAAGGGGTGAAAATGAAAAGATTTCATACAATGCTACCAATGTGTTTACAGAGTGTGGAGAATATGAAGCTACATTATGATGGGTTCCTGACAAATGCTCGCATAATTTCTGGTGCTACTTATGGTAAGTCATGTGACTACTTGGGCAGTTCTCTTCCATGCATGATGTATGGTTCGAGTCTTCAAAAGTACTTTTGTTTTGAAGAACATAGTGAAACTCCCTATGTGGAGTCATCATCGCAAGGGAATTCATTGGTTTGCTTTGTTGGAGAAAGATAATAAATGTTATTAATTTCAGAGTTAAGAAACACCCAGTTCATTGTACTGGGTGAACTAGCGTTTCCCAGATGGTTTATAGATTTTTTTAATGTATTCTTCTATCAAGTTGTTTTTGCTGTGCACAAATAGTGGGCCTTTCAAGTCATTAGTCTTCTGAATACTATTATGAAGATTATGTATGCAGGATAGGACATATGAATAGCATTATGCAAACCGATTCACAATAGTCACTCCAAGAATATCAATATACATCAATTGATTAGAGGTGTGATGATAGGCCAAAGGGGATGTTGTGTTCAAGTGGCTTTCTTTTCTCTTTTTTTACAATAAGCATTTACTTTGAGTCATTAGGGAAGAGCATTGCAAGCAATATTCCAGCATTTCAATGTATTTTTCTTGAGACAAATACAGTGTGTGTTGCTGCACATTCCATTTTATCCTCATTTCAAGGATAGGTTCAGCTTTCCCAAGGTCTATCACTGAGAATGCAGCATTCAGCTGCTGTTTTAGAGCATCCAATGTACTCTTTTTCTTCCCAGAACAGGATATCATCAACATAAAGTACAAGAATGATAGGTCTGCCATCTTTATCATTTTTGTTGTAGTAACAGCGATCAGCATGGCTTCTTTTGAACCCATGTTTGAGCATAAAGATTGTCTAGGAGCTTGGTTCAGCCCATACAAACTTTTTTTGAGCTCATATACAAGGTGTTACTTTTCAGGTATCATATAACCTTCGGGGCTGATTCATGTACAGTTCCTCATCAAGATCACCATGCAAGAAGGCTGTTTCTATGTTCATTTGGTACAGCCCTGAATCCAAGGCAGCCATCAGAGAAAATAATGTACAGAATGTGGTCATTTTTACATTATCTATTGAATTCAGAATCTCACCCCATTATCTGAAAGTGAGCATTTCAATTTTTTACTTGTTTGGCTGGTCACAAATGTATGGAATCATTTAAATCCTTTGGCTTTATTAAGTAAACTCAAAGCTTCTTTGAATGATCTTCAACAAAAGAAATAAAGTAAAAGCACCCCCCAAAAACTTGGTGGGCATGCTCTAGACATTAAAGTGAACAAGGTCCAGCACATTGTTTTATGAGAGACGTCAGAGTAATATGAACTTTTTACTTGTTTACCATATTGACTATCATTAGAAAAGTTAGGTTTAATGCCTTTGGAATATAGCTTGTCCATATTACATAGCTTGACAAGATCCTCTAGATTATGTGTAAAATCAATAAATATATGTGTCATATAATATGTATGCAATATTATGAATTATGATATATGCATGACATGTAACATATAATGCGACCATACATATGTAATATGTGGATTTCGAAATGATATAGAATGTAAATTATAATATCATATATGTATGCAATCATCAATATCACATGTGCATAATGCATGTCACATGTGTTGGAAGTGAGGCGGGCCTTAAAAATAATATTCACAAGTTTACAGATCTTCCAACATATGAACCTTAGCATACACACCTTAAGACTCAAAATTAGATGAATGAGAAATAAAGAGCAAAAAGGAAAGTAAGTCTTCTATTTCTGAATCTTCATCACTTCTTCTACCACATCCAGTTCTAGTACTTCTTCCACTCCGAAAGAGAAGTCTACTTCCACTACATCCACCTCAAAGAAAGGTATTTGCCACTATTGCAAGAAACTTGGGCATTACATAGAAGAATGCAGAAAGAGGATTTTTAATGAGAAGAAGAAATCGTCGGGTAACAATGCTGAAGAAGGTTCAAAAAGTTAATCTAAAGTCAAGAGCAAGTGGAAATTTCACAATTTCTAATTTTCTTTATCTTCCTGAAATGAAGAAGAATCTGTTGTCCATTTCTATTTTCTTATCGGATGGCTATAAAATCATTTTTAAGAAAGATTCATGCCAGATCCTCACACCATTGTCATTTGCAAGGTGAAAATAGAAGTGGAATGTTTGTATTGTCCAAAATTAGTCATACCAATGTTGCTAGGTCTTCTACATCTAAGGAGAACATGAAGTTATGGCATGCTAGATTTGACCATATGAGTTATAGAACTCTCAAGCACATCAACGATCAAGGTATGTTGGTTCGTGGAGAGTCTACTCACTTTTGCTTTACGAGATGATGCAAAATCATGTGAAGGATATCTTTTAGGAAAGCTTCACAAGCTATTATTCAAGATGCATGGATACATCATAGCTACAAGAAAATTGCAGATCATATTCAGATATTAATGGACCCATAAGAGCATATTCTATTAAGGGATTCATATATTTCGTAACATTTATTGATGATTTTTCCATATATTCTTGGATTTATGGTCTGAAAGAAAAATCGAAAGTCTTTCCTACTTTCAAAAAGTTCTATGGTTGAAAATGAAAGTCAATCTGAAATTCAGATTTTGAGAAGTGATAGAGGAGGAAAATATTTGTCAAGAGATTTCAAGTCTTTTCTTGAAGACAAAGGTATCTCTCATCAGCTCATTATTGCCTACACTCCAAAACAGAATGATGTTGCATATAGAATACTTATTGAAATGATGTGTAGTATGATGCCCTCTAAGAAACTTTGACCTAAGTTTTGGTTTGATGTAGTGCACAGAACCAACTACATTCTTAATAGGTCTTCCCGAAAGCTTTAAAGATCATCATACCTCATGAAGCTTACTATGGTAAGAAGCCCAATGTAAGTTGCTTCAAAGTTTTTAGATCTCCAACTTATGTTCACATTGAGAAAAGGGCCATAGTAAGCTAGATGTCAAAGCCATGAAAGACATATTCATTGATTATGCAATTGAAAGTAAAGGATACATATTCTATGTACGAGAAACACGTGATATCTTACTCTCTCGCAATGCTTATGTTGCAAAAAGTCAGATTTATGATAAACATGCAAAAATTCTTGATTATGCATTTTTCAAGTAAAATTTAGATGCTTACATTCAACCTTACAAGGGGGCGATCAACCTTCTTAAGCCCCAAAGATTTCAGCTAATTGAGGTAAAGAGAAAGTTGTTGCCCCTACACCACCACTATCTTCTTTATCATCTCCATCTTCTCCTATACCACCTCTTGAAATACCACCTTATGAAATTGGAGAATCCTCAAGAGTTAAACAAGAAAGAAAAGAAGAAGATGTTGCACCAATATTCAAGCACCTTCCAATATGGTTCTATCTGACTCTCAAAGATAGTAGGATAGAAAACTTCAAAACAGGAAGAACTAGATGCCAGGCAAGGGAACAAAATCACTTAGATCAGGTAAATTATGTAGAACATTTCTAGATTAATAATATTCTTGCACTAACTTTAGTTGAAGGTGAGTATGCTAGTGTCAATGATGCTTTACAAAATCTTGTTTGGAAGAAAGCAAAGCAAGAGTAGATTGATTCTATTTGCAAGAATCAAACATGCAAGCTGTGTGAGTTACCAAAAGGTAAGAAAGCAATTGGTATTAGGTGGATCTTCAGGATCAAAAGGAAAGCACATGTACCATTGATAGGTATAAAAGAACAAACTAGTAATTAAAGAAAAAAAAGGGGTATTGACCATAATGAAACATTTGCACCTACATTTAGAATGACCATAGTCAGGATAGTTCTTTCTCTTGTTACATGTTTTAGTTGGAATGTATATGATTTAGATATCTAGACAACTTTTCTTAATGGTGATTTACATGAAGATATCTACGTTAAGCAACCAGAAGGTTTTGAAGTACCATTTAAAGAGCATTTAGTATGCAAGCTTATCAAAGCACTTTATGGTTTGAAGCAAGCATCGAGAGCATGGTATGAAAAAATACATTATACCCTTTATATATTGGTTTTGAAAACTTTGAGGAAGCTTCTATCCTCTATGTTAAAGCAAAGACAAATGTTTTGATTATCATCATCATCTATGTTAATGATATGATCATGATAGGTCCTAAGGATTCCAATCTCTAGTTCTTTAAGTCATAAATTAAGCGTATATTTAATATTAATGACCTTAGGATTTTACATTATTACTTAGGCATTGAATTCAAATAAAAAATGATTCGATTTATATGATACAACAAAAGTACATTGAGAAACTTCTAGAAAATTTTGAAATGATAGATTGTAAACCTATGGAGACACATATTGATATTAATGTGTCATTACATGGAGATGCCGATTTGTAACCTTTTGATGCTACGATATAAAGTGAAGAATATGGATGCTTGATTTATCTATGTACTACACGTCCTGACATTGAGTTTGCAGTTTCTCAAGTATCAAGATTCATGCACAAACCACTCAAAATTGGTTGGAAAACTGTTAAGAGGATATTAAGGTATTTGAAGGGAAGTTTGAATTATGCTATGGTATTTCCAAAGTCATTGCATTTTCTACTAAAAAATTTTGCAGATTCTGATTAGGCAGGTGACAAACACACAAGAAAAAGCACAAGTGGTTATTGTTTTTATGTTGGAGATTACTTTTTCTCATGGCTTTCTAAGAAACAATCAACAACAGCTACTTCATCAAGTTAAGCAGAGTATAATGCTTCCTTTAGAGCTACACTTGAAGCTGTCGGAAACAATGTCAGAATAGCATAAAACCCTAATGTTCAACAATCTTAATTTTTGGGACTTGGCGTAATTTCGGTCACAAAAGATAAAATAATATTATGAGCTCATCAGAATCCAGATAGTACTTGAGGAGAGCTTCCATTTGATATATAACATTTAGTCATCATAGCTCAAGTTTGGTACCCTAACCCTAATTTCTGTCTTAAAAGGTTTTTAACCTAGTTTTGTTCCTCTGAGCATGGACATTACAAAAAACAAAGTCCTCAGTCCATATGAAGCCTAAATTAGGTAGATCGCAACACTTTTGTCATGGAAAAGCATAATTTTTGCGAGAAAGAAAAAGCTACACCAATATTTTATGAAAATCAGTTTTTAAAGTGCTTTTTAGTCTTGCGCATGCTTTTAAGTGGGAGATCGTTGTTTTAGTAAAGCACATCGTGGGCAGCCCTTAGCCCTATAGTTGACCCATTGGGTCATAGTTCAACATCACTTGGTGGTATCAACACAAGAGAATCACTTGAGGTGCTAAACCTATTGATCACTTGCTTGGAGGCGACTAACTTCTGGAGGAGGTATGGTCTAACTTCTTGTGCAGCTTTAGAGGAGATTTCGGAGCCAACCATTCAGCTCTTGTTGAGATTTGTGAGTAGCAAGTCTATTTTCAGTTATTCTTCCTTTGTTGCTACACAAGGAGGAATTTGCCTTGTTATTTAATTAGGTTTGCTATACAAACATTTGTAAACTGTTTCTATTCACTCCAAACTCATATACATACACTCTTCATACTTCTTAGGCACTTTATGAACAAACTCTTGTCTCAAATTCCCGAAATTCTGCCTAGATTCAGATTTTGTATCTACATTGAGCACACATTTAGTTTTGTATCTACATTTAGCACACATTCAGTTTTGTAGTCATATACACACTTTGTAATTTGACATTCGAATATTAGTTAGTGTAGGTTAGCATTTTTTGGCTTACTATACACTTTGACAAGTTGTGTATTCTCTCTCTACTTCTTATTCATCTAATTTTGAGTCTTAATATGTGTATGCTAAGGTTCATTTGTTCGGAGATCCTGTAAACCTGTGAATATTATTATTGGGGTCTACCCGAATTGCAACATTTGGTATCAAAACATAGTTGACATACACCCTTAACAAGATGAGTGATTATAGACTTGAGAAGGAAAACAAGCTTGAAGAAATGTCTAACTATCCAATGTGAAGTTTTATGATGATGAATTTGTTAATATCTAAAGACTTGTGGAATATTATCAATGGCACTTATCCAAGGCTAAGACAATTAGGAGAAGATGTTGCTTTATCTTCTAGAAGACCTAATGTTCCGATTTTCGCTCAACCGGAGGTTAGTAAAGAAGAAAAAATTATTTCATTATCTAGAGTTTGTGGTACGACTAGATTATTTCTTACAGAAGATCAATTTAGATGGGATTCAAAGGATGCACTAACAATTTCATACATTGTTTTGAGAGTGAAGAGGCATACTATATCCCAAATCAGGTCATGAAGAACCTCTCGTCAGGCTTGGTTGGAGTTAAAGTATCTTTCTCAAGACAAAAATTCTATTAGGAATGCTCATCTAAAGAATTGGTTAGCCAACATAAGGATGAAAGTTGGTGATTCAGTTCAGTCAGATAATTTGAAGCTCAGAAATTTAAAGAAATATGATTGACACAGATCATTATGATAAAGGTATGGAATGGAATGATTTAGGTGCTCTTGAAGCTTTACATATGGGAGATAAGAGAAGAAAAGCCATGGAAAGTAAGAAACCTTGTTGGGTACCGAAGCTAAATCATGAATTTTCCCTATGCAAGGGTAAATGGTGAAGATGGCTCAGTCGCACATTTTGAAGTTCAAAGTTCAATCCCACATTTTAAAGTTCAGAGACTTATGGATTCAGTTTTCAGCTCAAGATTCAGTAGAAACCAGTTAAGTGATATTTTCAGACATTCGAAGTTTTGCAGAGATCGGAAGTAATTTTGTAGATATTTGAAGTTATTGCAGACATCCGAAGTTTTGCAGATTTTTGTACTTTATACCATTATGACATTGAAGGGGGCATTGTTAGAAACAATGTTAGAGTAGCTTAAAACCCTAATTTTTAGCAACCCTAATTTTTGAGACTTAACCAAATTTCGGTCAAAGAAGGTAAAAAATTATTATGAGCTCATGAGATAGTACTTCACGAGAGCTTTCATTTGGTATATAACATTCAATCATCAAAAGTCAATTCTGGTAGAAAATCCTAACCCTAATTTCTATCATAGAAAGTCTTTCACCTGATTTTGTTCCTCTGAGCAATTATCTAAAAGACGTTGAACTAACTTATATACCCACAAGTGAAAATGTAGCAGACATTTTTACTAAAGCATGATCTCAAAAGTATCATTATGACATATAGGGGGGGGGGTTTATTGGAAAATAATGTTAGAATGCTCAAATTTGCCAAAAATTTCAGCAATCCTAACTTTGGTACCTTAGTCAAAATTTGGTCAAAGACGCTCAAAAAGTTTTAGGAAAATATTCCATGAGAGCTTTCTAATGATATATAACACTTCACCATCTGCCATGAGAAAGTCAATCAAAAGTCAAACCCTGATTTTTGCTTTCACATGCTTTTCACGCAAAAACTTTCTTTTTAATAGATTTTTCGTAGCTTTCATGCTGATTTTCGTGGGCACTTCAAATCCTATATAGAGATGATCTAGGGAGCATCATAACTCATCAATTCTTGAAGCTATACAAGCTTAAGCTCTAAGGTGAAGAGCTAGAAGGAGTTTTGAAGGTGTATATTCAGATTTTTATGGAGTTTTTGGAAGCTTTCTTTTGTTCTTCTTCACATTTCTTAGTGTGCATGCTGATTTTGGAGATATCACCTAATTTAAGGTTTCTTCAGGTGTTGCTGCTGTTCCGGGCCTTTGCCTATTACTTCATTAGGAGATGTGACCATTGCTCCAGCTATACATCAGAGAAGATCCAATTTTAGATTATGGTTTGCTGTATAGACTGCTTTGAACAATTGTTATCCCTTTTTTTGCACATACATTCTCGCAGTACATTTTGTAATTAGAACCCTTAATTTCAGCCATTATTCGGATGTTTTGTCTCATACACACTTTGCATTTATTAGTGTGTGTTGGAAATTTAGTAGGCCCATAACTAATACCACAGGTCCATGGTTCCATAGGTTTAGGATTTGAATTGTTAACATAAGATGCAAATCTTATGTTAACCTCCATCCAATGTCTTTGAAGTACACCGAAATCTTCATGTAGAATTCAAATACATTATGTAGATGGCTGATCCACACCACCAAGCTGCTGATGGGCAAGTCCTCTCCATAAGCAAGAGTGTGAGCACACTCTTCTCCAAGAAGAACTCCATAGCTGCTCTTCAACATGCTCCTAGAATGCACCATGGCTGTCCCATGTGTGCTAGAGCACCACCTCTACTGAGGGACCAAAGCTTGCATTGCAATTGGTGTAGGATGACTCAAAGTGATCCCAAAGCCCTGTTTATATAGGCCACAAACTTCTAGCGACTAAAAAATAAAGAAGAAGCGAAAAACTTCCACGAAAAGCTGAATCGCTGCTTTTGTTTTAATTTAATCGCAATTTTAATGTGTGTTTGCTTTATTTTAAAGTTGCTTTTAGCTATTGTTAAAAATAGCTTCTTGACGTGCTTTTTCACACTTCTGATTACCTGATGAATGATCTGACAACATTTTTATGATTTTTATGCCGAGAACTATCAAATGAGGTCAAAATCCTAAATCAACAAAAATTAGGGTTAGGGTTTTCTCCCAAATTTGATCTCTGATGACTGAATGTCATATACCATTGGAAAGCTCTCCTCAAGCTCTACAAGATAGGCTCATAAAAAGTTTACCCATTTTTGTGCCAAAAATGACAAAGTACCAAAATTAGGGTTTCTGCCCTTAATGGATTTTGGACTGATGTGACATTGTTTTCCAACAGTGTGTAGTAGCATTAAGCTGCTGCACTTTTATAATGGTCTTCACATCTCTCTATATTGTCATTTATCTCTCTTGATCAAGTCAAGGTGTGTTATGTGCTAAGGTCAAGTGTTGGAAAGATCTTGAATGAACCAATGAGATTATTATTTGGACCTACCACACTTCAAACATGACTGGCTTTGATACCAAGTATTGGAGCTTGAGGTCAGCGGAAGCACATGGACCACACAAGGAAGAAGAAGTTTGGAGAACAACACAATACTGAATGTATTACCGAGTGAATGTGCAAAAATAAGTGACCCATTAGGGTTATAGGCATATATACAAGCTGGAAAAAAACCCTTCTAAAGAGGGATAAAAGTGCCCTGACAGTCCTAAGTGTGTTAACGCCTATCACCACCTAAATATATGAACAACAAGAAGGGATCAACACAAGAAACAATGCTAAGGACCAGCAGACTGTAGTTCCACAGTCTGCTTGTTTACTCCCAAAGAGGCTACCTCCTCTTGGAATACAGTGGTACACTGCCAGCTTTGCATACTTAGGTCCTTCTTTGGATACTTGGGTCTTGCTTAGACAAAAGACGACCACTATCAAAACACTACCAAACTAGCAGACATAACCTGAGTTCAGTAGAGTAGCTGAAGCAATGTTGCTTACAATCAGAAAACAATAGTACAACACACAAATTAAAAAAAAGAAATAAGGGTTCTATTCTAGCATAAAAATCTATTCCAAGAGACAAAAGTGCATCAAGACCACAGTACCCTTAGCGACTCATGCATACATATATAGATGCTTACATATATATAGCATACATACATAGTACATACATACACCCAGATTCCATTGATCGATTCGTCCATCTCCAAACACACACAAACACACTATGACACACACGCATAAATAAATATGTGTGTGGAGGTGGATGGATGTATGTATGGTTGCATGCATGCATGTATAGCCTATGACATGTATGGAATACTTGTGCTAGGGTGTCAGCATTTTTCAAAGTTTCAAAAGAAAACTCAAGCTTCAAAGCGAACATTCATTTAAATAATTGATAATTTAGTGTGCAAGATTATGAAGTCATGCTTAACAGCTCAAAATTTTCCATAATAGAGCACATAAATTAGCAGGCTCTATGTCTATGCATGAAAATCACTTATATCGTATTGTACTAATGAATTTACCATAAGGGTCCCTATCCTCACATGGTACATTAATGTAATAAGGCCTTTGTGAATGGGGGTGAAAATGTGTGATCTTGATGTGAACGATCATGTTTCTCCCTGATGCTTGCTTCAAAATGTCTCAATTTTTTTAGGGAGTTTTCTAATGAATGCTAAGGATATTCAGATTCTTCTAGTGATGTGATTTGTAGGTTTTATTTTCCCCTTTTATTGTTTGATTGAAACTCTGATTGGAGTGTTTGATTACTAAAGTCCGGCAGCTCACATGCCATTACTCACAGATTTTGCTCGATCTATTCAAGATATGGCTTCTCATATGATGGAAACATTTGGTCAGTATGTAGATGGAGAAATCGGTAATTATTCTTTCGATCGAGCACAAACAAATTATTTCGCTAGCCTTCAAATATTTGATCAAGGTCTGACTACATGCTTATGGTGATAAGGTTGCCTTCTTGCGTACAGGAAATGTTTTCAGCATGCTAGCTAGAGTGCAGTTCGAGATCTCGAAAATTCTGGATGCACATGTTAGTAGAGTGTTATTCTAAGTAGAAGATAATTATCAGAATCAATTAAAGATTTTTTTTTCGTACAGGCAATGAGCCTTTATAATGACTTATTTTATTCATGAGCAGGCTGCCCATGTCTCTGAAATGTTGGTTGATCCCACAGAACTGATGATGAGTGAGATACGGCAGGTTCAGGTGTGTATAATGGCACATTGTATTTTGCTTCTGTTGTTGAGCTGGAAATCTTCACAAATAATACATCTTAGAGGACACGTATCATTTACAGGTAATGAAGATGCTGTATGATGAGAAGCGGTTCGTCCTGGGATCCTCATCTCATTCTCTCTCTCTCTCTCATTCTCTCTCTCTCTCATTCTCTCTCTCTCTCTCTCTCTCTCTCTCTCTGTGTCTCACTTATGCATGGTACACATGTTGCCTTGATGTAGTGCAAAGACTGTTCTTTACTCAAGATTTAACCCAGGTTAAATATACTTGATGCAATCTCACTGCACAGTTTATTCTTATTTGCTTTATGCGATCTTTTAGATCGAGGGTCTGAAGTTTCTTTTCATCTGCATGTACTTGTATGTGATGATTACTGTTGCAGGAAGAAAGTCAATTATCTGCTTCAGAGCATGCAGAAGGTAAATTCGATTAGTGACAAAGAAAGCAGCATGAATCAACTCATTATAGCAGAGGAAGATTTCAATGAACAAGCTCAAGCCCTAGGCTTGAAACTGAAGTCCATCAGGCATGAACAGGCACGTGGTCTCATAATCCAAGCAGCAAAATACCACTCTGCACAGGTGTTCATCTCATTATATTTAGAGCTGACAAGTACTTGTAAAGCAGTCTACGATCAATGTCATTGTTGTTGTATGACAGATGCATCTGTTTACCAAAAGCCTTGCATCAATAACTGCAATAGAGCCAGTCATGATGCAGCTATCTTTGGAGAAAAATATTGACAGAAGCATGTCTGAGGAGATCAGCAACTGTCTCCCAGTTGAGGATGTGGATGGAGCCAGCATATCAAACTATGCAACAGACAATGAGAACTCAACTACTTCCCAAACAACAATGGTAGGAATCTTCCAACTACTATTATTATTTGTTTTTTCTATTTAAGAAGTTCTAAATGCATTCAATGATTAATGAAATCCCATGAGTGCTTTCAAAGACTTCGGAAGTAAGCATGGCTTCAAGAATGATGATTAATAGCCAGCCAGTACCGGTTTCTTCCTCTATACCTCAACAAAAAGAATTTTTTCATACGTACGAACCCTTGAAACCAGCTGAGATTTCAAAGTATGCACTTCCATCTCTGTCCAATACAGGTGCAACATGCTCATCTAAAATCTACATCTCTTAAGTCTATTTTTGGAGTGGCAAGAGAAAAAAAATTAACGATGTTTTATCTGTATCAGGGAAAGTTGCGGGAATGTCTAAACAAATTTCTGATAAGAGGAACTGTACTCTTGATACGAAGCATCCATTATTGTCTTCAGGAAAGCTTGTAACAACTTTGACGAATCAGTCATCAATAACATCTGAACAGACTACTAGTCATAAGAGAGGCGATGAAAGGATTATACCATCTATGGAGATGAGAGTCAATCCAGAGGTGAAAAAGGCTCCAAAGATGAATCGGAGCTACAGCCACTCTGGAGCAATGTTCCATAAATACTCTTCTGGCAACAGATATCAGTATGATATATCAAGCTCTATGACAGGTCAAAGTGATCCATTGTATAGATCTGGTCCATTAGATCGATCTCCTATGCCACGTTCCTATGAACAAAATGTCATGTCATCGGATACATCTCCTCACATCAGTGAACTGTATAAGCTTCCTCTGCCACCTACATTAGGTTCATCTAGATCCATTGCCTATTCAACTCCTTTAGCAAGAAAATCTGATGGTGTGCCTCCTTCAAGGTCAGACTAAACATCATCTTTGCCTTGATAATCACAGGCCACTCATCTCGATTAACAGTTTATCAGCCGCATCTTTTAATGGCTGAATGGGAGTCATATAAACAAACAACCATTAATGAGAACATGTACAGTACTTGTCATCACCAGTTTGGTCATGGTCTCTGAATTCTGAATTAGTTTCCATTTACTAAATCTCGTTCTGACACAATATGCAACTCAACAACTATTGTTGTTGTTGTTATGGTAGAAAACGTGAGTTGTAGTTATGGGAACCTGACATACAGCCAAAATTTGGTGCAGGTATTCCATCACTTGTTGCCTCTTGATGGTTTGGTCAATGTTTGATTTTTAGCAGCTTTGGATGGTTGATGTTCGACTTGAAACCCAAGAGTTCGGATTGACCAAGAAAGAGTATATCCTGCTTAGGAATCTCCATGTTGTATTCTAAGATTATACAAGATGCACAGGTCCTTATGATGAGGACAGTATCAAAATGTCCAATTTGTATGTTGATTCTGTTTGTTACCTCCAATATAGACCCTTCTATTTCAGCTCTTTCATATTACCCAATCAGATTAATTTTTAAACCCATTGTTCGGCCCAACTCTGTCTGTGTTTATTTGTGTGTGCGTGTGCCCGCAAGCATGCACGTGGGGTGTGTGTGGTTGTGCACGCACGCACGCACGCACGTGCAAGCATGCATGTGGTATGCCTGCAAAACGTACTGGCATGTATGCGTAAAGTAGGAACTCAGATTAAAGAATATGTGTTCCGTTTTCTCTAGTTCCTGAAGTATAAAGAAGCTAAACATTGTCAGGCTAAGGCTAAAATAAAGAATCCAGGAGTGAGAAAAGACAGGTTAGTAGAGCTGAACGTACATCATAAGAAGAGGGAAACAACTTTCTTAAACCGTTTTACTATTTTGTCAGTTCCACACAGCCGCTGTTAGGTAGTTACTAGAGTGAAAGTAAATAAAGAGATCCAAGTTTGAATGAATGAGACTGCTGCTCTATGAGGGTCTACTTCCCAGTCCATAAATGTTGGGAACAAGTCAGAAATCATTTGAATGCTCATAAACCATCTAGCTGCAGGAGAACGGTTCATGTTGATGGCTGAGTGCGATTTGTTTATACACTTACTAGAGAATAACAAGCGATACACTACATGGGCGGGCATTTTGTAAACCGATTCTCCAAGAATCATGTGCTTTTCTTGGAAGAAGAGTTTGCTTATTGAAAAGTCAAAACATCTGTAGAGGCAGGGAAAATCACCATTCTGTTCTGCAAGTATCTGAACCACAGATTATGCATATGTAGCAGATGATAGTTATCTCTGTGGTAACTTTTAGCTGCATAATTTAGAGGTCATACGCTCTAAGTTTTAATCCATATTCCAGCTATCTTTTGAGCATCTAATGTAACGCGGTACTGGGAAATTTTCGCAACATCAAGACCTCAGGATGAAGAATTTTCGAAGTTGCCAAAAATACATATATTTGTGATAATTGAACAGTAGGACATTTTTTCAAGTAATCACCATACCTATGTTTGCAGTTTGTCTCCAAATCAACAGAGCACTTGCAACGCTTCACGAGCAGGAGGGTATATTCTGAATAACCAGTATGAATGCACTTAGAAAATGTTGTACAGTTTTTGAAGGTCACTTGCTGTTCCAGGACATCTTCCCCGACCTGGTTTCTTACATTTCCAGGAAAGCCATTAGCGATGTCTAATCTGACCAGGACGTTTATTTCTCTTAAGGTCAATGCCTTGCCACCTTGCGTATTGATTCTGTGAAGTACTTTGGATATGTACTCATGGACAAGATATGTACTCATGGACAAGTATAAGCATCTTTTACTCCTATAATGGGAAATGTGCATGCCAAGAATATGTTTGGCATCCCCCAAATCCTTCATATGAAACGTCTCACTTCAGCTTCTTTTTGAGCAATGAAAAGGCATCAGAGGACTTCCCAACAATCAACATATCATCAACTTAAAGTATCTCTATTTTGAAGAAAATCGGAACTCATTTTTATATATTAATTTGATGAAATGGAATAATTCTGTGTGAAATCTGCAATAGATTGTCAACACAAGTGGTGCCCATCTTGTTGGTTAAAAGAATAAACATGGTGTGTTTCTCAAACTCGTTTCCAATGAACTTGCATGTTGCCACAAAGAGGGATTTTATCCAAGTAGAGAACTAAAATTACTTTTATTTTGGAAGATTCTTGATATTTATAGGATATATGCACTAATTTCTAAATGATTGAAAGATAAAAGAATTGTGACAACTTTGGGCTCCATGTATATACATTACATTTTATTGGTTCAAGGACATTATGATAGTGATGTGGATGAACACAACTAAGTCTATAATAAAATTGTTCCTCTTTAAGGGGTATTTCCCTTTCCATTTTCATTAGCATATCCAAGGATTGTCTCAAATTTCTATGGAAATTGGAAAGCATTATTACATCAAGATTTAATTCAGGGGTGTTACACTTGTGTGTCCCTCAAGTAGCTTTGATGTGAACAATTTCCTTATATATGGGCACTTTTGCCTCTATTGCTTGCTAGAGGTATTTTCCCCTTGTACCACATATACATGATATGTTCATGTGTGGTGGTACATAGTACTTAGGGATTCACTTGTAGCTCTCACTTCTCTCATTCTCACATTATTGATTGTTATTCTATAGACAACTCATCCAACAATTGCCTCTTTTTGTGCATCGATCTCTTTCTTCACTCTTGTTTGTACTTCTATTTGTGCTTCTTCACTCTCACACACACCCAATAGTGGTATCAGAGAAAGTTCAACTCCTCAATTTGCAATTTTTGCGTTTGTCATCATGCACACTTTTAACAATGCAAATCGGTTCTAGAGCATAGAAGTACAAAATTAAACACTTAGAGATTATTTTCACCAGGTGCCTTGGGGTTTTATCCCCTTTCAAAGCCATTTGTGCAGTCAAAATTCCCATTTGAGTTGCAAATTGTGAACTACATTTCAACTTGCATATCATCTTTGTTAAAGTTCATATCTTGCTACTTTTGATTTCTTTGGTACAATGTCAAGCAACAATAACTTGGTTGGAATGATTCAACCTAAAGATATAGTTTGATGGACCAACTATTCTATATGGTCTTACATGATGAAGCATGTTCTTGTTGCAAAACAACTATATACATAGTGGGAGATGTTGAGAATGACCCAATGGTTCTTCTACTATGCAATCTGTTGTCATAGATTTAGGTTCTTCTTCAAGTACAATGACTATGACTTCTCCACCTATGCAAGAGAAACTTAGATGGGATGGAAAGGCTGAAGCTCATACATTGAATGCTCTTTTTGTGAAGCGATATATTGTTCCACACATTCGATCATGCACTAATTCAAGACAAATCTTTGGATACAATTGCTTTTTTGTATGCTGTGCATAATGAAGCATGTGTTGCTTACTTGAGAAAGCAACTTGGCGATGTATGTATGGCTGAAAATGAGTGAGTGCATGTATATGTTGCATGCATCAATGGTTTTAAATAGCAATTGGCAAAAATTGATGAAATCATTCTGGATGCATCAATCATTTTGATACTCCTTAAAGGATTGCCATAATCTTTTCAAAGATTTGCTACTACACTTTGTTTGGTTGCAAAAGGAAATCCAAATATGTATACTTTTGATGAAGTTGCATCTCTTCTTTTGCAAGAAGAGCAATCAAGAGTGAATAAAAGTGGTTTGCTTGAGGGAACAAAAGCATTTGCTATTACAAAAAAGTGTAAAAGATGTTGATATATTTAGGTAGTGATGTGTGTGAACACTCTAGGACCGCCGGGGCACTTTTTTCCCTCTTTAGGAGGTTTTTTTCCCCCGGCTTGTATATACGCCTATTGCCCTAATGGGCTACTTATCTTTGTACATTCTCTAGTAATACATTCAGTCTTGTGTGTTGTGCTCCAAGCTTCTTCTTCTTCCTTGTGCTGTTTGCGTGCTTCCGCAGACGTCTAACTCCAACAATTGGTATCAGAGCAGGTCGTTGCTTCTTCTAGGGCGCCGTCGACACTCCTCCGTTTGCAGTCTCAGATTCGCACAAAATTTGGTGAGCATACTCAGGGTGTTTCTGAGATCAAAACAGCTTTGCTGTGTGGTGCCGAAATCGCGATCTGAGCTTGTTTCGGCCTCCGAACGCACTATCGCAGTGCTTGTGCAGGCTATTTCGTCCTTTTGTGCCAAAGGTATATACCAGTTTCTGTTCGCCAGTTTAAGCGTCTCGAAGTCTGCTACAGGTCTAGCAGAACTTGTCTCGGCAGTTCTGTTCAACTTTTTGAGATACAATCAATTTTCTGCATCAAGGTATTTTAGTCACCGGCCATGGCTGAAAGCAGTGATGTATTCCGTATGTTGGCTGTTGAGGATAAGTTGGATGGTACCAACTACCCATTATGGGCTTATATGATGTGACATGTACTGGTTGCAAAAGGATTGTGGAACATTGTGCAGGGTGTTGAAAGACGTCCTGTTACACCTGTAACGACAGGTACTGCAAATACAGGTGTTGGAGCTGATGAAGATGGTGTCGAAGATGATATTCCGCAGATTCCTGTTCGTGCTTCTGTTTCTGTTGCACCTACTGCAGAGCAGATTCGTTGGGATGGCAGAGATTCCCAGGCACATGCATTGATAGCTTTGTCTGTCAAACGTGCCATTATTCCTCACATTCGCTCTTGCAGAACAGCAAAGGATGCTTGGGATACACTTACCACTTTGTACCAGGCTAGGAATGAGGCTCGTGTTGCTTACCTCCGAAAACAGTTGGAGAGTGAGCACATGAATGAAGGTGATTCGATGGACAGTTTTCTTACAAAGATCAAAGACTTGAAGGAACAATTGATTTCTGCTGATGAGGTTATACCAGATAGCTCACTTGTGCAGACCGTTCTGAATGGCCTTCCTGATTCATATCAGAGTTTTGCCTCTACTCTTCGATTGATGATGAAAGGCAATCTGAATGCCTTGTCATTTGAGGAATTAGTCTCTGTTCTGTTGCAGGAAGATCAGTCCAGGCAGAACAGGTCCATTATGCGTGTTGCAGATCAAGCTTTCCTGGCTAGTCAGAAGGGCAAAGGAAAATGGAGCTCTTCTACTAGTAAGCAGAAATCTGCAAATGCTGCACAATCGAAGAACTAGGATAAAGATGAGAAGAAATCAGAAAAGCAGAAATTGTTCTACAAGTACTGTAAAGGAAATGATCATATTATAAAGAACTGTCCAAAACTGGCTGCTAAAGAGGCAAAGAAGAAAGAGGCTGGAATGGTTGTTGCAGAGGCCTCTACACCAAAAACAGAGTCTGCAAATCTTGTGCAGGAAGAAGAATGGGCATTTACTACTGTCTGCAGTTTTGACCCATCTTCTCATGATCAGTGCATGTCTGCAGTAGACTCAGATGTTTGGTACTTTGACAGTGGGGCAACCAAACATATTACCTCGCAGCGCAGTTTCTTCCCTTCACTCGAGCCTGCCCCTACAAGGAATACTGTCACATGCGCCAATAACTCCTCTTATCCTGTTATGGGAGTTGGTAAGATCATTCTGACTACTGCTGATGGTAGTTCTTTCACTTTGTCAGATGCTTTATTTGTGCCAGGGATCAAAAAGAACCTGTTATCAGTTTCTGCATTAGCCAAGATTGGCTTGGTTGTGAAATTCGTTGATGACAGGTTTACAGTCCATGATCTCTCAAATGGCGATGTGATTATTGCTTCTGGCATTTTATGTCGTGGGCTGTATAAGCTCATAGACTATGAAAAATCTGTGAATGATTCGGCATGTGCAGTTCATGATTCTCAGGCTATGTCAGATGCAAAGCTTTGGCATGCACGCTTTGGTCATCTGAATTTTGCTAGTTTGTTACGCCTGCAGAAATCTGAAATGGTGTCCTCTTTGCCCAAACTTGAGGCACCTGGAAAACATGTTTGTGAAGGCTGTATTTTGGGCAAAATGTAGCGTTCTTCCTTTCCAAAAGATGGTTCAGTTTGGGCTATGCAGAAATTGCAGCTTGTACATAGTGATGTCTGTGGACCTATGCAGACACCCTCTTTTGGAAATTACCTTTACTTCGTGACTTTCATTGATGATTTTTCCAGGCATGCATGGGTATATCCACTCAAAGCAAAGTCCGAAGTGTTCATGTGCTTCAAACAGTTTTTGGTTTTGGCTGAAAATCTGTCAGCATGTAAAATGGGCACCCTCCGTTCTGATCGAGGGGGGGAATATATGTCTTTAGATTTTAATGCATTTCTGGCTGAACGTGGGATAAAACACCAGTGTACAGTGCCGTATACACCTCAACAGAATGGAGTTGCTGAACGAAAGAACAGGTCACTCATGGAGATGGCGAGGTGCATGGTCAAAAGTCAGGCTTTACCACATAGTTTCTGGCTTGAGGCTGTCATGTGTGCAGCATATGTACTGAACAGGTGTCCCATGAAAGCGTTGCAGTCTATCACTCCATATGAGGCTTGGCATGACCGCAAGCCATCTGTTGCTCATCTGCGTGTTTTTTGGTTGTTTGGCATATGCATTAGTGCCTGAACAACATCGCAGAAAATTGGATGATAAGGCAGTAAAATGTATTTTTGTTGGGTACAGTTCTGAAAGTAAAGGCTATCGTCTGTATCATCCACAGACTAAACGCATTTTGGTTAGCCGTGATGTTGTCTTTGTGGAAGATGCTATTCAGCCATTGCTTTCATGTACTAAGGAGACATCTGTTAGCTCCAAAGACATGTATGATACTTTGATGCCTCTTTTTACAGGTGGACAGGCTAGCGCTGGTCCTAATGAGGCAACTTCTCAGCCTTTGCAGGTTTCATATGATGATGCAGATCATTCCATTTCTGATGCAGATTTACATGATGCACTTGTTGATGAGAGAGTTGATATTGAACAGGCAAAAACTATGCCAAAATGGCTGGTGCAGACTTTGCGTGACAGCAAATTAGATGCACCTTTGTCATATCATACTCGTTCAGGCTCTCATAGTACCTCCTTTGCATCAGATTACTATGCTATGGCTGCATCTAGTCTCTGTGATGAGAATGAGCCTGTTTCTTTTGATGAAGCACAAAATTCAGAAAATTGGATGGCTGCTATGCAATCTGAATATGATGCTATAATGAAGAATGGTACATGGTCTTTATGTGACTTGCCTCCTGGCAAGAAGGCCATTGGCACTAAGTGGATATACAAGCTGAAGCGTAAACCTGATGGTACAGTTGACAGGTATAAGGCTAGGCTTGTTGCAAAGGGTTATGCGCAGGAAAGAGGCATTGATTTTGATGAGACCTTTGCACCTACATGCCGTATGACTACTGTTCGGAGCATTTGTGCACTTGCAGCCCATCATGGTTGGAATGTACATCAGTTGGACATTAAAACAGCATTTCTGAATGGTGACTTGCATGAAGAAGTGTATGTTTTTCAGCCCCGTGGCTTTGTGCAGAAAGGGCATGAAAACCAGGTGTGCAGGTTAAAGAAGGCGTTATATGGTTTAAAGCAAGCACCACGTGCTTGGTATGAGAAAATACATGCCTATCTGATTGCACATGGTTTTGAGAACAGTCCAACTGAAAGCACCTTATATGTTAAGCGTGCTAATGATGTGCTTTTGATCATTGTTGTCTATGTAGACGACATGCTGCTCACTGGTCCTCTTGAGAAGCATATTGCTGATTTCAAGGCTGATTTGCATGCCTCATTTGAGATGTCTGATTTGGGGCATTTGCATCACTATTTGGGCATTCAGTTTATGCAAGTTGATGGTGGAATGGCTTTGTGTCAAACGAAATATATTGACACATTATTGCAGCGTTTTGGCCTTGAAGACTGTAAGCCTATTGCCACTCCTATGGAGACAGGTTTACGATTGAGTCTTCATGATGCTGGAGATGCATTTGATGCTGTTCTCTATCAGCAGGCTGTTGGATGCTTGATTTACTTATGCATTACTCGGCCAGATATTCAATTTGTTGTCTCACAGATGAGCAGGTTTATGCATTGCCCAGGAGTCACGCATTAGAAAGCGGTTAAGCGCATCTTTCGCTACTTGGGTGGTACTCGGCTACTTGGGTTGTTTTATCCCAAGGGGGGATCACTACCGCCAGATTTGCATGCTTTTTCTGACTCAGATTGGGCTGGTTGCTATGACACTCGTGTGTCCACCAGTGGTTTTTGCTTCATGCTTGGTAGCTCATGTATATCTTGGTTGAGCAAGAAGCAGCCTACTGTGGCCACTTCTAGTTGTGAGGCTGAGTATAGGGCAGCTTTCACAGCGACTGTTGAGTGTGTGTGGCTCAGACGCCTTATGGCTGATTTGGGTGTTGGCAGTCTTCTGCCACCACCATCTTCACTGACAGTCAAAGCGCATTGGCAGTTGCGAGGAACCGTGTGTTCCATGCTCGCACTAAGCACATTGAGGTGCATTATCACTGTCAGGGAGAGGTTCTCTGCTGGGGAGATCAGCTTGGCATATGTGCCCACGCAGGAGAACATTGCAGACCTTTTCACGAAGGCTCTGCCTAGGGAGAAGTTTGAAGCGTTCCGCAAAGCTTTGGGCTTACTTCCTTTTGTGGAGTGATTTCCACATAGCTCGGCACTTCCTTATACATGAGTGCCAGCTCCTTGTTCACCGCATCACTCCCAGGGGGGATTTGTTGATATATTTAGGTAGTGATGTGTGTGAACACTCTAGGACCGCCGGGGCACTTTTTTCCCTCTTTAGGAGGTTTTTTTCCCCCGGCTTGTATATACGCCTATTGCCCTAATGGGCTACTTATCTTTGTACATTCTCTAGTAATACATTCAGTCTTGTGTGTTGTGCTCCAAGCTTCTTCTTCTTCCTTGTGCTGTTCGCGTGCTTCCGCAGACGTCTAACTCCAACAAAAGCAAGTAGGATTCAAATTTGGCCTCATCAAAACCAAAGCTTCACTCTTCCTCTTTCATATCTTCCTCTTTCACCTCTTCGTCTCTTGATGGTGATATGCAAAAGAAGAAGAGATGGAAGTATTGTCGAAAGGTTAGACATACCATTGATGGATGTAGAAAGCTTGCCAGACATACTTAGAAAAGAAAGAATCCATAATGTCTATTATTGAGAATACATCTATTGCAAAGGATGAAGCTAATGTTTATCAAGATGTTTGGGCATGCATTGTTACATGTCATTATGATTCATCATCACATTCTATATGTTTGATTGTGAATGAGTTGATTTGGATTGGTTTATTTTTAGTGGTGCTTCAAAGCATATTACTTCATGCAAAAGATTTTTTGCATCTTTGAAAGATGTGTCCAAGGGAGGACATGTATGTGCAAAAAGTGCTTATCTTATTAATGGAATTGGAGAAATTCAATTTACAATTTTAAATGGAGGTGTTGTTACTCTATAAAATGCATTGTATGTACTTGGTATCAAGAAAAACTTCATTTTTAGCTCCTACTATTGCTAGTGTGCTATTTCATGTACATTGTTGACAACACATGTTTGATTCATGATTTTGGCAATGATGATGTTATTGTGGTATTGGGGACATTATACAATGGTTTGTATAGCTTTGATACATATAAAAAGTTGCTTCAAATGCCTTGCTTATTCATACTTCTTCTATGGATGAAATGGAGTTATGGCATGCTTGTTTTGGTCATTTGAACTCCAATAGCTTCCTTTACTTGAAAAAGAACTCCATGGTTATTGGTCTACCAACACTTGAGTCCATTGAAAAGCATGCATGTAAAGATTGTATACTTGAAAAAATGCATCATGTTTCTTTTCCCAAAGGTAGTGTTATACACACTACACAAAAAGTGCAACTTATTCATAGTGATGTATGTGGTCTGATCAAGACTCCATTTTTTGGTAAGCATATATGCTTTGTTACCTTTGTTGAGGATGCAACATGGCATACTTGGGTGTATCTTATAAAAAGCAAAGAATAAGGTATTCTCTTACTTTAAGATATTTTTTATTTATGGCTAAAAGTGTTTCCTCACAAGTACCAATGCGCTTTCATTGTCGTTAAATATGTTGGTGGTAGAAGGTTTGACCAACATCCGATTCATTAGTAAGGCATTTGAGCCACACACACATAATAATAGATGTGGGAGTTACTCTATACTCAGCCTCACAACTAGAAGTGTTGATAGTAGGTTGTGCCTTGCTTAACCAAGATATGCATGAGCTACCAAGCATGAAGAAGAAAATACACGAGTTTCATAACAACGAATCCAATTCGAATAAGAAAAACCATGTTATCATGGTGATATTAATCCCCTTAGGATAAAACAACCCAAGTTGTCATGTACAAAATAAGTAGTGAAAGATATGTTTAACTACTTGCAAATGATTAAATTTTGGCCTATGCATAAATTTTCTCACTTGAGAAACAACAAACTAAATATCAGGCGGATTGATGCATACATAAATAAGCCATCAAACAACTTGTTGTTAGAGACTAACATCAAATGCATCTCTATCATCACGAAGAATCAATCCTAAAATTGTTTCTATGAGAGTGGCAATAGGTTTACAATCTTCAAGGCTAAAACACTACAATAAAATGTTAATGTATTTACTTTGGCACAAGGCAGTACTTTCATCAACATGCATAAATTGAATGCCCAAAGAGTGTTGTAGATGCACCAAGTTTGACATTTCAAGAGATGCATGCAAATCAGCCTTAAAATATAAAATATATGATATGCATTTCATTAGGACTAGCGTGCAACATACTATCTAGGTAAACAACTAATGTTAAGAAGTAAATTATCAACATGTTTACATATAAGGTGCTTTCAGGTGGACTATTTTGAAATCCATGTGCTTATAAGTAGGCATGTATCTTCTCATACCAAGCACATGGTGTTTGATTTGATCCATACAAATTCTTATTTAACATGCACATTTTGATCACATACCCTTTCTACACAAAACCACCTGGTTGGAAAACATTCACTTCTTCATTCAATCATTGGATTGCACCTCTTCCTGCTCTCTGTATATAGAAGAGATATCTTGAGGAAACTAATCATGAAGATCATTTATCTCATGGATAGGAGGTGGAGTGCCTTACTCTAATATGCATTTCTCTTGTTTTATCTCTCAAGAATCCTTGTGGATACTTGTGCATGGAGGGAGAAACTCTATTTTATATAGAACTGGGAAATTTTAATATTAATAGTGAGAATTATCCTAGCATTCTCCTTAAGGACTAAGCCCCCTTAGGTGCTAAATGGTCTGATTTAGAGACTAGCTTTTCTTTTCTCTCTAGCAATCCCTGGAAGTACAATTCTGGCTTAACTAGGTTACTCCAATTGAGATATTGGGTTGCTTCAAACATAGTCTAGGCTAATTCAACCATTTTTATGCAAAACTTGGCTCTTTCTATTTCTAGGTGTGCTCTTGGATAAGTCTTGTCCAATTCTACATTCTTGGGTCCTTCTCTCAATTAGCTTGATAGGCTTTGAACATCATATCTAAGTCCTCTAGGATAGGTTATGCTAAAACTAGACTTGGCTTTGGAAATTGGTAGTAAGGGAATTTATAGTGATTCTTGTGAAGTTAGTTCTAGGATTTTGACCTTGGTCTCTTTTAAACTCCCCTCAAGTTCAACTAATTTCCTATTACACTTTCTATTAACTCTCTCTCATGAATCTTTCTAGACGTTGGTCTTCTTTCTACTCAACTCTCCAATTTCACTATGTTTCGAGGGTTTTTATTGGTCTACATGTTGGGTTTGTTTTTATTGGTCACTATGTTTTGAGGGTTTTTATTGGTCTACATGTTGGGTACATAGGGTGTCTAATACATGCTTTGGAAGCTAAAAGGGCCCACTTCATATCCTTGGAGTTTATTTGGATAGTGTAGTGCAAAGTTTTTGCAGCACCACTTCATCTTCTCCAAGTTCAAATCCATCTCTTCAGAGTGGTATCAGAGCAAGGTTGGACAAAATGGCAGATGGATTTCCTTCATCAATTGACAAATTGGATAGAGGTAACTACTCAGCCTGGTCATTAAGGATGGAAACTTATCTTCAAGGCAAGAATTTATATGGTTATATATTTGGAGATGAAGTTATGCCAAGTTTCAGGAACAAAGGTCAACCAACACAAGAAGAGCAAGAAAGATTGAGCAGATGGTGCTCCAAGGATGCACTTGCAAGGTCTCATCTCCTCAATTCTATCTCATAGTTTTTGTTGCCTCACATTAGAACTTGTAAGAAGCCTTCTTCTCTTCAAGTACAAAGGCTAGGAAGCACCAAATATGGCTGGACTTCACAACTCTCAAGAAAGCTCCCAACTAAAATGTGAGTGATTTTATCACAATGCTCAAGGACATAGCAGATCGTTTGGGAAACATTGGAGAGGTAATAGAAGAAGAGAAAATTGTAAGGCAGGTCATCAATGGCTTGAAGGAAGATGACAAGTGGGAAGCATTCACCATAGCTATGGATCTATACATGGATATGTGTGTACCAGATTTCAATACACTCATAGGACAACTACTTATTCAAGCGGCCAAGCTTATCAAGAATGGAGAAAGCTCCAAACGTAATCAATCTTCTACCTTGTATACTAATAAAGGAAAGTCCAAAGAAAACAAAAGAAGAGGAAAGAAAGTGGATGATGAAGCACATCAAGCTAACTATGTAGGTAGAGGAAGACATGGTAGAGGTAGAGGTAGAGGCAGAGGAGGAAGGCAAGGCAGGGGGAGATCCCAAGACTCTAATTGATGCTCTATTTGTGGATTAACTAATCATACAATTGAAAATTGCTTTAAGAATTCCAGGAATCAAAGAGGTAGAGGATACAATAGAGGAAGTTATGGCTACTCTAGAGGAAGGAACAACAACTTCAATGGCTACCACAACAACTACAACCATTCAAACTATCAAGGAGGCAATAGGGGAAGAATAGGCTTCTATAACTACACAAAAGACTTAAATCAAGAGGACTCATTTTTTATTATGAATATGGCCATGCCACAAGGTAAATCTGATGAGCATGTTTTCTACATAGATTCAAGTTGCTCCAATCATGTGGTAGGAAATGTGGCACTCCTATGAGATTTAGAAGATCCAATGGACAAGCATGAAGTGCAGACAGGTGATGATACAAGGCATTTGGTGGAAAAGATAGGAAATGTGAAAGCACCTGATGGAAATATCAACCTACTTAGCAAGGTACTCTATGTTCCTACCATCAAAAAGAATTTGGTAAGTGTAGGACAGATTGTGGAAAAAGGCCTACATGTTAGGTTCACAAAAGCAAGAGCATTTGTTGAAGATCCAAGTCAAGGATTTAGGAGAATTGCAAAGGGTGGAAAGACAAGTAGATTGTTCACATTTGAATTACAAGACACTAGAAACATTGCTCTCTTTAATTATGGTAGTCACACTCACGAAATTGGAAGTATGGCAGAAAAGGTTAGCACATATTGGTGAGAGATCATTAAAGCAAATTTATAGGGACCAAAGTGTACTTGGACTCCCTAACTTGTCAAAACAACACATGATTTATAAGTGTAGTGCATGTCAATTTGGAAAGTCTCACAGGTTACCATTCACGAAGAAAGGATATATGCATGGAGATCTCTTGGATTTGGTTCATACAGATGTATGGGTACCTAGCAAGGATGCTTCAATATCTGGATCAAGGTATTATTTCTCCTTCATTGATGATTGCAGTAGATGGACTATATTATATTTTATGAAACACAAGGATGAAGTCTTTTCATGCTTCAAAAGATATTTGGCTCTTGTGGAGAATCAAATAGGTAAGACATTAGGAGGGGGAGAGTACTTCTCCCGTGAATTTGACTCCTTTCTTCAAGAAAGAGGAATCAAAAGAGAAATCACTACAAGGTACACTCTTGAGCAAAATGGAGTGGCAGAAAGAAGGAATAGGAAAATTGTTGAAGTTGCAAGGTCTATGCTAAATGAGAAGCACTTACCTAAGTACTTATGGGCTGAAGTTGTATCCACAACTACTTATTTGATTAATAGGTTACCTTCAAAATCACTTGATGGCATGACACCATATAAGGCTTGGAATGGAAGAAGACCAAGCTTGGATCATTGTAAGATTTTTGGATGTATTGCTTATGCTCATGTTCCTTCACAGGTTAGAGGGAAGATGGATCCCAAAGCAGAAAGGTGTGTATTCATTGGATATGACAACAATCAAAAGGGCTAGAGATTATATAACCCAACAACCAAAGGATTCTTGGTGAGTAGAGATGTAGTATTTGATGAGAATAGTTCTTGGTATGGAGATTCATGTAGAAAGGTCAACTTACCTTATGATCTTGAAGAAGATTTTCCAAAACTTGTTAAGGATAGCCCTCCTAAAGTTGAAGAGCAGGATACCTCAGAAGATGATGAAGCAACTCAGTATGAAAAACTCAAAATTTGGAAATCTAAAGGTAAAGCAAAAATACAGGAACTTGGAAAAGAGGCAAAATCATCACATCGTGATCTAAGGAGGTCCATGAGGGAGAAAAGAAAACCAGAAAGGTATGGGTTTGATACTTCTCTAGTCACTACACATTCAATCTATCTAACACAGGACATAAATCAAGAGGAAGCCTCAACATTTGAGGAAGTAAAGAAGAAATCAGAATGGAGGCATGCAATGGAAGAAGAAATCGAAGCTCTTGAGGAGAATAACACTTGGAAGTTAGTTCCTAAGTCTCCATCAATGAAAGTGATAGGCTCAAGGTGGATTTACAAATTGAAGAAGAACTCAAATGGCTCCATTAACATGTATAAGGCAAGGCTTGTGGCAAAAGGCTTTGCACAAACTCAAGAAATTTATTATGAGGAGACCTTCTCTACTGTGGCAAAGATGCCTACAATTAGGGTTCTACTTAGTGTTTCCTCTTCCAAGAATTGGAAGATACTTCAATTGGAGGTAAAAAATGCATTTCTTAATGCATGGATAACAGAAGATGTGTACATGGCACATCCAATTGGTTTTGAGAATCACATATATCATAATTATGTGTGTAAACTTAATAAAGCTTTATATGGAATCAAACAAGCCCCAAGGGCTTGGAATCACAGACTTGTTTCATTCTTGCAGGACAAAGGATTTTAACCTAGCAAGGCAAATCCATCACTCTTCATAAAAAGGAGTAATTCTGAAGTCATCTATTTGTGTGTGTATATGGATGATATTATACTAACAGGAAATGATGCAGATGGAATCAAGAAAGTCATGGAGCAGATGAAAGAAGAGTTTAAGATAAGTGACTTAGGGTCACTCACATACTTCCTAGGATTGTAAGTGGTTTACAAGGACCATGGTCTTTATCTTACTCAAAGAAAGTACATTAAAGACTTGTTAACAAAGTTCAAAATGCATGATTGCAGGATTGTAGGTACTCCAATGGAGGTTAATCATAAATTGAGCTCACATGAAGGTGAACTCATAGAAGATGGGACAGGCTATCAAAGCCTTGTGGGTAGTTTGAACTATGCCACATTGACAAGGGTAGATATATGTTATAGTGTAGTGTGCTAAGTCAATTTATGCACACACCCAGGAAAGCTCACATGGAAGCTGCCAAGAGGATACTCAGATATCTCAAAGGGACCATGGATTGTTGGTGTATGTAACAACACAAGAACTAAGCTAATGTGATATTCGAATTCCTCCATAACCATCAATATCTTAGCAACAATCTAAATTTTTTACCCTTATCACGAGTTAGTGAAATCCAAAAATACACTTTCTAGAAATCTGCACCTTTTCTTCTAGCTTCAAATCTGATCTGTATTAGCTTGATTCTTGTAAATCCTTTTGATCATTTGCTAATAGAAGTTCTTTCTAATGTTAAGTAACACATTCCAAGCAAAACTTTCAAGTAATAACTTCAAAATCTTTTGAATTCACTTCAACATGTGAACTATGTCTGAAATCTGAAAAATGACTTCATCGATTTGACATACCTTCATTGTTAGACTCAGTTCTTTGAGTACACATCTTGTTTTGCAAAGATCTTTTGTTCAATTGTATTTGAAGGCAGTAGCTTCAAAATGAGCTATGAATCATGAAAAACTTTACACTATACTATGAGATGTGACCTTTAGAAGATCAGTGAAAATTGCACCAGAAAACACGTAAATGTCAACTAACTTTCACACTGATATGAAAACACTTAGAATTCTCTACACAAGAGGAATTAGATCAAATAATTCTACACAAACATGTGTTATCTATTAGAGAAGATGTGTGCAAAATGGTTTGGCTTCATTCTGCTCATAGCCATGGAAAACTCTCCTACTCTAAGTAGCTTTTCCTCAACATCTCTCTCAGAAAAATACCCGACTTTTTCTCTACTCACATTACATACTCCTAGACTCAAAATCATAATTCTAGAAGTTCCTTCTTCATATATCCTTCTTCTCTTTTATTCTTGCCATTTCTTTGAATCTACTTGTCTTCACTCCATCCAAGCTCTTTGTCATAATATCTGCAATCTGATCTTTTGTAGAAGTGTATACCACTTCAAGCTCCTTCTCCATTACCTTTTCTCTCAAAAAATGATATTGAATCTCTATGTGCTTTGTTCTTTCATGAAATATAGGATTTGCTGCAAGATATAACGAACTCATATTATCTCCATGTATGATAGGTGTACCTTGGCAAATGTCCAAGCTTTTGAGCAAGGTCTGCATCCATATCACTTCTTTAGATGATTCCATAAGTCCTTTGTACTCAGCATCAATTGATGATAAAGCCACTATATGTTGCTTCTTGAACACCAATTGACAAGTTTATCTCCTATGTATATCACGTACCCATGTGTTGACCTTCTATCATCTTGACTTCCTACCCAATCTGAATCACTATATGCTCTCATCTTTATATCTGATGTAAAAGGATAATATAATCCTTCTTTTAAAGTTGCTTTGATGTATCTAAGAAATCTTTGACCTGCAATCCAATGTTGATCCTTTGGACAGTGCATAAATTATGAAAGAACTCCCACTGCATAACTAAGATCAGGTCTTGTTAGTGTAGCATAAATCAAGCTTCCCTCTAAAGATTGATACTTCCTCATATCCTTGAACTCTGTACCATCATATTTCCTGAATTTATGATTGACCTCAAGTGGTGTTAATGCTCCTCTGCAATTCTCCATGCTAAACTTCTTCAGTAGGTTTAAAAGATACCTCTCTTGTGATACATATATGCCATGATTTGCATAAGTGATTTCCAAGAAAATATGATAATTTTCCTAAATCACTTATCTTGAACTTCTTCTCAAGTAATCTCTTCACCTCCTTGATTCCCTCATTTGAAGTACCTATGTTTATAATATCATCTACATAAATAGAAATGTAGATCATACCTTCATCTATTTTCTTGATAAATAAACTTGCATCTGCCTTTGAACTTTGAGATCCAAGATCATTGAGATACTTCACAAGTCTATAATTCCAAGCTCTTGGAGCTTGCTTTAATACATAAAGTTCTCTTCTCAATCTGCAAACATAATTTGGATACCTATAATCTACAAACCCTTGAGGTTGCTCCATGTAGACTTCATCTGATATATATCCATTTAAAAATGCATTCTTTATATCCAATTGACTCAATGTCCATCCTTTTGATGATGCAATAGCAATGATTGTCCTTATGGTTGACATCTTTGCTACAGGACTGAATGTCTCATCATAATCTATGCCATGAGTTTGAGCATAGCCTTTGACCACCAATCTAGCTTTGTATCTGGCTATTCTTCCATCTGCAAGCTTCTTAACTTTGTAAACCCATTTATTTCCAATCACTTTCTTACCATTAGGATTTGGAACAAGTTCCCAACTCTTGTTCTCTTCAAGTGCATTGAACTCTTCGTTCATTGCTTCTTCCCATTGTTTCTTACCCTTTGCTTCATCATAACTTTGAGGTTCTTCATCTTTCTTAACCATGTAAGAATAATTTTTCTGAGTCAAATAAGAAGTATCATAGGAATACCTTGTTGGTTGTCTCCTCAACCTGGTTGACCTTCTTGGTTCACACTCTTCATGTGTATCTGAATAAACTTGTTCATCAAATCTAGGTACATCTTCATTTCTCCTAGATGATCCAATCTTGGATGTACTTACTTGCATATGATCTTCATCTCCATTTATCTGCATATGTGATTTACCTCTTTCACTTCTTCTTACCTCTTCTTCAAATGTTTCAAGGTTATATTCTTTGTCTGCATACCACCTCTTCTATTCATCAAATGTCACATCTCTAGAAACAATAAATTGTTTGGTTAAAGGACTCCATAATCTAAAACCCATATGCTTTTCATCATATCCAATGAACACATATTTTTCAACCTTTGGTTCAAGATTATCTCTGAGTTGTGATGGTGCATAAGCATAGGCAATTGATCCATACACCTTACAATGATCAAGTGTTGGTTTCTTACTCCACCAAGCTTCATACGGGGTCATTCCATTTAGAGCTGCACATGGTAATATATTCACAAGATATGTAGTTGTATTTACACTCTTAGCCCAAAGATAATTAGGATAATTCTTTTCCTTTAACATTGCTCTAGCAAACTCAACCAAGGTTCTATTCCTCGTTTCTACCACCCCATTTTGTTGAGGTGTATACATGCAAGTTATTTCTCTCTTGATACCTGCATTCCAAAGATAATCATTGAATTCTTGGGAGAAGTATTCTCCCCCTCCATAAGACCTTAGCCTCTTGAGCTTTTGACCTGTAACTCTTTCTGCATATGCATGAAAATGTTTGAAAGCTCCAAACACTTGTGATCTTTCCTTCAAAACATAAAGGGCTATCCATCTTGTAGCATCATCAATAAAAAGAACATAATACCTATAACTATTAATTGATCCTTCTTTTGTTGGTCCCCATACATCTGTATGAATGAGCTCTGGCAAACCATCATGTTTGAAACCTTTTCTCTGAAATGATAGCCTGTGTGCTTTTTTGATCTGACAAGCTTCACATTTGTAGATCATATGTTGGCTCTTCACATTTGGTAGGCCTATTACATATTGATTCTCCACCATGGTTTTAATTCCTTTTCATTGAAGTGTCCTAACCTCTTATGCCAGAGGTCTAAATTTGTAAGTACTTCATCACCATGTGTGATCAAGGCTTGACCAACATTCCCTTGCACTTTAAGAGTAAAGAGTCTAATATCCTTCTTACCATAGACCATTTGATGGTATCCATTCTCTGGATCTTCAAGAATTCCTTCATTTGTAAATCTGACTTGAAAACCTTTCTCTACGTTTTGTCCCACACTAATCAGATTCTTTGGTATTTTTGGAACATACAAGACATTTGTTAGCAAATCAGCTCCACTCTTGCACTTCACTTTTCCAACGGAATGCACATTATGTTTTGTATTATCACCTATTTGTATTGTGTGACTTGCAATGCCTTCTTCCAATTCTGATAACAATTCTATATTACCTGAGAAATGATTAGAACAATGAGATTCAATATAGAATACCTTGAGATCCTCCTTCTCTAATGCACTTTTTGAATTCATCATCAATGTTGTATGGTTGTCATTCTGTGTATCATTTTCATAGTTGTAATAGATAGTGTTATAAGACTGATTCTGATTCCAATTTCTTCCTCCACCTCTACCAAAATTACCTCTTGAATTTTGTCTTCCTCTTTGGAATTGATTCTGAAACCTTCCACCTCTTCCTCTGCCATTATTACTTTGATTCTGATTTGATCCTCGTTGATTATGACAACAGTCATAAGCTAGATGATTGCTCAATACACAAGTCCAGCATGTCTTCTTGTTATTGTTCTAATTACCTCTTCCTCTTCCATTTCCTCTAAATTTACCTCTTCCTCTTGCATAATTTGCTTGATTAGTCAACTCTTCTTCATCCTTTGCTTTACCTTTATCACTTTTCTTTTTATCCTTTGCATACATGGAAGAGTTATGTCCGTTATCTCCATCTGACTTCAAATCTTACTGTGTGCAGTTTTGACCCATCTTCTCATGAGTAGTGCATGTCTGTAGTAGACTCAGATGTTTGTCAGTATTTTGACAGTGGGGCGACCAAACATATTACCTCGTAGCGCAGTTTGTTCTCATCACTGGAGCTTGCCCCTACGTGGAATACTGTTACATGTGCCAACAACTCCTCTTATCCTGTTATGGGAGTTGGTAAGATCATTTCGACTATTGCTGATGGTAGTTCTTTCACTTTGTCAGATGCTTTATTTGTTCCAGGGATCAAGAAGAACCTATTATCAGTTTTTGCACTACCGAAGATTGGTTTGGTTGTGAAATTTGTTGATGACAAGTGTACAGTTCATGATTTGTCAAATGGCGATGTGATTATTGCTTCTGACATTTTATGTCGTGGTCTGTATAAGCTCATAGACTATGAAAGATCTGTAAATGATTTGGCATGTGCAGTAAATGATTCTCAGGCTATGTCAGATGCAAAGCTTTGGCATGCATCCTTGGTCATGTGAATTTTGCTAGTTTGCTACGCTTGCAGAAATCTGAAATGGTGTCCTCTTTGCCTTACTCTGATACCAATTGTTGGAGTTTGAGGTCTACTGAAGCACACAAACAACACAAGGAAGGAGAAGAAGTTTGGAGCACAACACATGATACTGAATGTATTACCAAGTGAATGTACAAAGATAAGTAATTTGTTAGGGTTATAGGCATATATACAAGCCAAGGAAAAAAACCTCCTAAAGAGGGAAAAAAGTGCCCTGGCGATCCTAAGTGTGTTCATGTTCACACAATCACTACCAAAATATATCAACAAAGACCTATGAATCATTGTATAATTGCAAAGAATATTGACATATCTTGCCTTTGATCATTCAAGGAATCATTTCTAGATTCCTTATGTAACAATCTAACTCAAAGTAGCTCAAAGTGCTACTTTGAATTAGTACATGCATACTTGAGTATCATGAGATATAATTCTTTGCTCCTTGTACTAGGTAGAATTTGGGTATGCATGCAACTACCTTTGTGTTTTACAACTACCTTTAGGTTTAGGGATCCCATATTGCCTAAAATTTAGCACACTAGAAAGCTATTTTCTAGGAAACTTTCTTGGCTAAACATCTATATTATAAAGGTGTTTACTTTCCCTTTCCTAACCATCAATTAGGCTTCATGATTCTGTCCTCTTTCTATTGGATTTAGATGTCTGCGCAAGCACGCAAACAACACAAGGAAGAAGAAGAAGAAGAAGCTTGGAGCACAACACACAATACTGAATGTATTACCACTCGAATGTACAAAAATAAGTAGCCCATTAGGGCAATAGGCGTATATACAAGCCGAGGGAAAAAGACCTCCTAAAGAGGGAAAAAAGTGCTTCGGTGTTCCTAGCGTGCTCACACACACCACTACCTAAATATATCAACAAATCCCCCCTAGGAGTGATGCGTGAACAAGGATCTAGCACTCATGTATAAGGAAGTGCCAAGCTATGTGGAATCAATCCACAAAAGGAAGTAAGCCCAAAGCTTTGCGGAAAGCTTCAAACTTCTCCCTAGGCAGAGCCTTCATGAAAAGGTTTGCAATGTTCTCCTGTGTGGGCATATGCCAAGCTAATCTCTCCAACAGAGAACCTCTCCCTGACATAATGATAATGCACCTCAATGTGCTTAGTACGAGCATGGAACATGGGGTTTCTCGTAACTTCCAATGCGCTCTCACTATTAGTTCCACTAACATGACTTCAAGAAATGTCAAACACATGCACATTTCTGAACATACAACTTGCACTCGTAGTTAGCTTAATCGGCCAAGGACAGATGTTATGGGTTAGTGTAATGCTTTATGGAATAATGGAATGTTATATGGATTTTAATGTCTTGAGGTTTTTAATGTGATTGTGTTTTGATTTCATAGGTGAAGAATCATGAGGGCATGAACGCGCATGGATTTATTCAGATATTTTTGAAGATAGTAAAAAAAATAGTATTTTAGACATTTTTGTAAAAATAATAGATCGCCTAGAAAGAGACATTTTTGTAAAAATAGTAGATTGCTTAGAAAACGACAATTTTGTATATAAAGCAGATTTTCATAAACACATGCTTTTCGAAGCAACACCTTCCATTTAGGACATAATGAAAAATACCTATAAATACACATACTCTGATAGAGTCATCCATTAGAGTATGTGGGGGGAGATTATACACAATCATGTGTTCAGTCTCTTGTGTCTCTCTATTTTGTGTGTGCTTTTATGAGATTTTGTTATGTATTATCTCTGTGTACGTTTGTATGCAAGATCCAATCAACAATGGTATCAGAGCCTACGCACATCTGTGAAGGTGTACTTCTCGACATCCATTCATGCTTCATGGTGTCCATTCGTGATTCGGCATTCATTCAGTCATAGGTTTTGGTTCTATATATAGCCATGGACCCTACCCATACTACAAAGGATTTTGGTACATCACCCCTACTTGGGGTACCTCTTGAGCAACAATTAGAGATTTTGCAACACGAATCCCAAGATGCTCAAAATGAGACAAAATAACGTGATGCTGCACTCCAACACATGTAGAGTGATGTCAACAACCTAGTTAGGGTAGTGAAGGCCATTATCACTACCCAAGAGCAAGGCACACATTCCAAGATTGGTGTCAAAAATTTCCAATTTATTGATTCGATGGGAAAAAGGATGGCCAATTTGTTCTTTCATGGCTATCCCAATTTGATGACTTTTATTCTGACAAATCACATCATGAAATTGCAAAAGTGTAATTTGTTACTAATTATTTGATGGGTAAGCTCCAGTTATGGTGGAATGTTTTGCAGCATAGCACCAATCGCCCCACCACATGGATTGCATTTCAAGAAAAGATCAAGGAGTGCTTTCTTCCTCCCTAGTTCCACTTACATGCTCGTTGATCATGGACAACTTTTGGATGGAAAGATGGAGATACTATGTCTACCTACATTGAACACTTTTGGTAATGACCACTACTTATTCGTTTGGTTGAAACGGTTCTTGAAGATACCTTGCAACGGAAGTATGAAGATGGTTTGGAGATGGGAATCCAAGCCAACCTCAACACACTACATCCTATGACCCTCTATGAAGCTATCTCTTTTGCACATGTTGCTGAGAAGGAGTTTCAGTCCATCACCAAATCCATTCGCTTACAACAAATGCATCAATGACAACAACCAATCAAGCCCAATTTTCCTTTCAAGCATCCTTTCACTAATTTTTCTTCTCCTAGTTTTCATTGCCCTCCTACTTTTCAACACCCTCCTCAATCCAATTTCTCACTAGTATACAAGACAAATCCCTTACAACAAAACCTCCAACCTTTCAGACTACAATGATGGATGCTCAACAAAAGAGGCACCGTACCACTTGTTGGCATTTTGGTAAGTTTGGTCATACGAAAGATAAATGCAGGTTGCAAACTAATGATATGAAACTTGACAGAGCTCAAGTACACAACATGGAGGTGGTTCATGAAGAGACTCAACTTGATGGGACCAAAGAAGCATTGGAAAAAGATCTAAGTACCTTTGGTAATGAATTTTCTATTCATTCTTTACTTGCATGCAAGGTACTATTAATGCTAAAGTTGTTAAAATTTTACATGATGATGGTAGTTCTCATGATTTTATTTCTTATACCCTAGTGCAAGATCTTCAATTAGACCCACTTCCTTCTATGTATAAAGTTAAGGTTGCATTTCAAGGAAATAGATATAATGTTACAAGTGAAGTGCATAACATTCAGATTTGTGCAAGTTCTTACATAGATGAACGCACATTCTAAATTGCTCCTTTGCAATCCTATGGTGTTATACTTGGCATTCCTTATCGTCATCATTATAACCCATGCATTGATTATCATAACACACAATTAGTTTTAAGTTTAACAATCAAGATATTTCTTTGTCTGCAATGCATGACCTCCAAACATTTCCATTAATTAGTGATACTCAAATAAAACATGCATTTAGGAAAGGCTACAATTCATGTATCGTTTTTTTTCAATAACATAGTTGATTATACACGTATACTTCCTAATGTACATAAACCATTTATGGCTTCCCATTAGGATTTCTTTATGGTTGATTCTCCTTCTAAACTACCACCTTCTAGGGGATCTCTTGATCAGAGTATAGACTTAATTCCTTGAAGTTCTCCTCCCCATAAAAAACCTTATAGCCATGGACCTTTACATAAAAAAGAAATATCTAATCAAGTTAAGGATTTACTCCACAAAGGACTTGTTAGGCCTAGTTCTTCTCCCTTTGCAGCACCTGTTCTCTTAATGGAGAAGAAGAACAAGACTTATAGGATGTGCATTGACTATAGAGCACTCAATAAGATCACAATTAAAAACATATATCATATTCATAGGATAGATGATTTGCTAGATAAACTTTGTGGAGTACGTATCTTTAGCAAAATTGACCTTAAATCTGGGTATCATTAGATACCAATGACACAAAATGACATTTATAAGATTGCCTTTAGAACTCAAACTGGTCTCTTTGAATCATAGTAATGCCTTTTGGACTTACCAATGCACGTGTTACATTTGCACATATGATGAATAACATTTTTCTTGATTACAAAGCTTTTGTTCTTGTTTTCTTTGATGAGATATTGTCTATAGTGAGAATGACAACGACCATGAAAATCACTTAGCAATTGTCTTTAATTTGTTATGCAAAAACAAAATTTATGCCAATCCTAAAAAGAACTATTTTTTCCAAAATGAATTAGAGTATTTAGGCCATATTGTTTCTAGTCAAGGTATTCATGTAGATCCAATGAAAATTAAAGTAATTGAAGAATGGTCTGTACCTCAATATGTGAATGATGTATGCTCTTTTCTAGGGCTAACTAGTTTTTTTAGAAAGTTTGTAAAAGATTTTTCTTATTTAGCACTTCCACTCACATTATTATTGAAGAAAAACTTAAAATTTGCATGGGGATTAACACAACAACAATCTTTTGAAAAACTCAAATATGGACTTTCTCATGCACCTATTTTGCAATTACTAGATTTTACACAACCTTTCCATGTAGTTACTGTTGATATATTTTGGTTGTGATGTGTGTGAACACTCTAGGAAGGTCGGGGCACCTTTTTCCCTCTTTAGGAGGTTTTTTCCCCCCGGCCTCTATATATGCCTATTGCTCTAATGGGCTACTTATCTTTGTACATTCTAGTGGTAATACATTCAATATCGTGTGTTGTGCTCCAAGCTTCTTCGTCTTCCTTGTGCTGTTCACGTGCTTTCGCAAACGTCTAACTTCAACAATTGGTATCAGAGCAGGTTGTCGCTTCATCTAGGGCATCATTGACATCTCTCCGGTTGCATTCTCCGAATCGCATGAATTTTGGTGAGCATACTCAGCGTGTTTTCGAGATAAAAAAAGCTTTGCTATGTGGTGTCGAAATCGCGATCTGAGCTCGTTTCGGTCTCTGAATGCACTATCGTAGTGCTTGTGTAGGTTATTTCATCTTTTTGCACCAAAGGTATATACCAGTTTTGATTCACCAGTATAGGCATCTCGAAGTCTTCTATAGCTTTAGTAGAATTCGTCTGGCAATTCTATTCAACTTTTTGAGATACAGTCAATTTTCTACATCAAGGTATTTTAGTCACCGGCCATGGCTGAAAGCAGTGATATATTTCATATGCTTGCAAAAGGACTGTGGAACATTATGCAGGGTGTTGAAAAACGTCCTATCACACCTGCAATTGTTACAACTACAGGTACTAAAGCTGATGTAGAAGGTGTCAAAGATGATGATATTCTGCATATTCATGTCTGTGCTGTGGTTTCTACTGCATCTACTACAGAGCGAATTCGTTGGGATGGCAGAGATTCCCATGCACATGCATTGATAGCTTTGTCTATCAAACGTGCCATTATTCCTCACATTTGCTCTTGTAGAACAACTAAGGATGCTTGGGATACACTTATCACATTGTACCAAGCTAGGAATGAGGCTCGTGTTGCCTACCTCCGAAAACAGTTGGAGAGTGAGCACATGAATGAAGGTGATTGTATGGACAGTTTTCTAACAAAGATCAAAGACTTGAAAGAACAGTTGATTTTTGTTGATGAGGTTATACCAGATAGTGCACTTGTGCAGACCGTTCTGATTGGTCTTCTTGATTCATATGAGAGTTTTTCTTCCACTCTTTGGTTGATGATGAAAGACAATCCAAATGCGTTGTCATTTGAGGAGTTAGTCTTTGTTCTGTTGCAGGAAGATCAGTCTAGGCAAAATAGGTCCATTATGCGTGTTGCAGATCAAGCTTTTTTGGCCAGTCAAAAGGGCAAAGGAAAATGGAGCTCTTCAATTAGTAAGCAGAAATCTGCTAATTTTGCACAATTGAAGAGGGAAGACAAAGATGAAAAGAAATAAAAAAAAGCAGAAATTGTTTTGCAATTACTATAAAGGAAATGATCATATCATAAAGAACTACCCAAAACTGGCTGCTAAAGAGCCAAAGAAGAAAGAGGCTGGAATGGTTGTTGTAGAGGCCTCTACACCAAAAACTGAGTCTGCTAATCTTGTGCAGGAAGAAATATGGGCGTTTACTACTGTTTGCAATTTTGACCCATCTTCTCATGAGTAGTGCATGTTTGCAGTAGACTCTGATGTTTGGTACTTTGACAGTGGGGCAACCAAACATATTACCTCGCAGCGCAGTTTCTTCTCTTCACTCGAGCCTGCCCCTACAAAGAATACTATTACATGCGCTAACAACTCCTCTTATCCTGTTATGGGAGTTGGTAAGATCATTTTGACTACTCTTGATGGTAGTTCTTTCACTTTTTCAAATGCTTTGTTTGTGCCAGGGATCAAGAAAAATTTTATATTAGTTTCTGGATTAGCCAAGATTGGCTTGGTTGTGAAATTTGTTGATGATAGATGTACAGTTATGATCTATCAAATGGTGACGTGATTATTGCTTCTCGCATTTTATATCATGGGTTGTATAAGCTCATAGATTATGAAAGATCTGTAAATGATTCGGCATGTGCAGTACATGATTCTCAGGCTATGTCAGATGCAGAGCTTTGGCATGCACGCTTTGGTCATTTGAATTTTGCTAGTTTGCTACACCTGCAAAAATCTGAAATGGTGTCCTCTTTGCCCAAACTTGAGGCACCTAGACAACATGTCTGTGAAGGTTGTATGTTGGGCAAAATGCAGCATTCCTCCTTTCCAAAAGATGGTTCAGTTTGGCCTAGTCAAAAATTGCAGCTTGTACATAGTCATGTCTGTGGTCCTATGCAGACACCTTCTTTTGGAAATTATCTTTACTTCATGACTTTCATCGATGATTTTTCCAGGCATGCATGGGTATATCCATTGAAGCCAAATTCCGAAGTGTTCATGTGCTTCAAACAGTTTTTGGTTTTGTCTGAAAATCTAGTAACATGTAAAATGGGCACCCTCCGTTCTGATTGGGGTGGGGAGGATATATGTCTTCTGATTTTAATGCATTTCTATCTGAACATGGGATAAAACACCAGTGTACAATGTTGTATACACCTCAAAAGAATGGTATTTCTAAACGAAAGAACAGGTCACTCATGGAGATGGCGAGGTGTATGGTCAAGAGTCAGGCTTTACCACATAGTTTCTGGCTTGAGGTTATCATGTGTGCAACATATGTACTAAAAAGGTGTCCCACTAAAGCACTGCAGTCTATCACTCCATATGAGGCTTGGCATGATCGCAAGCCATCTGTTGCTCATCTATGTGTTTTTGGTTGTTTGGCATATGCCTTAGTGCCTGAACAACATTGCAGAAAATTGGATGATAAAGCACTAAAATGTATTTTTGTTGGGTACAGTTATGAAAGTAAAGGCTATCATCTGTATCATCCACAAACTAAACACATTCTGGTTAGTCGTGATGTTGTTTTTGTGGAAGATGATATTCAGCCATTGCTTTCATGTACTAAGGAGACATCTATTAGCTCCAAAGACACGTATGATACTTTGTTGCCTCTTTTTATAGGTGAACAGTCTAGTGCTGATCCTAATGAGGCATTTTCTCAGCCTTTGTAGGTTTCATATGATGATGTAGATCATCCCATTTCTGATGCAGATTTACATGATGCACTTGTTGATGAGAGACTTGATATTGAGGAAGCAAAAACTATGCCAAAATGGCTGGTGTAGACTTTGCGCGACAACAAATTAGATGCACCTCTATCATATCGTACTTGATCAGGCTCTTGTAGTGCCTCTTTTGCATCAGATTGCTATGCTATGACTGCATCTAGTCTTTGTGATGAGAATGAGCCTGTTTCATTTGACGAAGCACAAAATTCAGAAAATTGGATGGCTGTTATGCAATCTGAATATGATGCTATAATGAAGAATGTTACTTGGTCTTTATGTGACTTGCCTCCTGGCAAAAAGGCCATTGGCACTAAGTGGGTTTACAAGCTAAAGCGTAAGCCTGATGGAGCAGTTGATAGGTATAAGGCTAGGCTTGTTGCAAAGGATTATGCACATGAATGCGGATTTTAAGGCTGATTTACATGCTTCATTTGAGATGTCCGATTTGGGGCATTTGCATCACTATTTGGGCATTCAGTTTATGCAAGTTGATGGTGGAATGGCTTTGTGTCAAACAAAATATATTGACATATTATTGCAGTGTTTTGGCCTTGAAGACTGTAAGCCTATTGCCACTCCTATGGAGACAGGTTTATGATTGAGTCTTCATGATGCTGGAGATGCATTTGATGCTGTCCTCTATCAGCAAGCTGTTGGATGCCTGATTTACTTATGCATTACTCCGCCAGATATTCAATTTGTTGTCTCACAGATGAGAAGGTTTATGCATTGCCTAGGTGTCAAGCATTGGCACGGGGTTAAGCGTATCTTTCACTACTTGAGTGGAACTCGGCTACTTGGGTTGTTTTATCCCAAGGGGGGATCATTACCGCTAGATTTGCATGCTTTTTCTGACTTAGACTGGGCTGGCTGCTATGACACTCGTGTGTCCACTAGTGGCTTTTGCTTCATGCTTGGTAGCTCATGTATATCTTGGTTGAGCAAGAAGCAGCCTACTTTGGCCACTTCCGGTTGTGAGGCTGAGTATATGGTAGCTTTCAGAGCGACTGTTGAGTGTGTGCGGCTCAGATGCCTTATGGCTGATTTGGGTGTTGGTCAGTCTCTGCCACCACCATCTTCACTGACAGTCAGAGTGCATTGGCAGTTGCAAGGAACCCTGTGTTCCATGCTCGCACTAAGCACATTGAAGTGCATTATCATTATGTGAGGGAGAAGTTCTCTGCTGGGGAGATCATCTTGGCATATGTGCCCACGTAGGAGAACATTGCAGACCTTTTCACAAAGGCTCTGCATAGGGAGAAGTTTGAAGCTTTCTGCAAAGCTTTAGGCTTACTTCCTTTTGTGGAGTGATTTCCACATAGCTTGGCACTTCCTTATACATGAGTGCTAGCTACTTGTTCACCGCATCACTCCCAGGGGGGCTTTGTTGATATATTTTGGTAGTGATGTGTGTGAACACTCTAGGACTGCCGGGGCACTTTCTTCCCTCTTTAGGAGGTTTTTTTCCCCCGGCTTGTATATACACCTATTGCCCTAATGGGCTACTTATCTTTGTACATTTTATTGGTAATACATTCAATATTGTGTGTTGTGCTCCAAGCTTCTTCTTCTTCCTTGTGATGTTCGCGTGCTTCTGTAGACGTATAACTCCAACAATTACATATGCTAGTGGTTTAGGTATAGGTGTTGTATTAATGCAAAATGATAACCGTATTGCATTTGAAAGTAGGAAACTTAAGCTTTTTGAAAAGAAGTAGAGTACATGTGATAAGGAACTCTTAGCTATTGTGCATGCTTTAGAAATTTGGAAACATTACCTTATGGGTTCTGAAGTTCTAATCAAAATAGACCAACAGGCTTCTAAGCATGTATTAAATGAACCATTGATAAATGGGCTTCATTCATACAAAATTTTCAGCCTATGATTCAATATCAACCTGGCAAAGCTAATGTTGTCGCTGATGCCCTTATTCACTCTCATCCCCACAAACAAATCCTGTTTCAATCAATAATATTTTAGTTGTTCATATTTATTCATTTCATGACATTATTCCTACTTATGCATCTGATTTGTATTTTTCACAAACATGGATTGCCTTCAATATTTCTACAATGTTTAATGAGGATCACTACACTTTTCATAATGGATTCTTCTATTTCCAACACAAGTTATGCATCACACAAGGTTTTAAAGAATTTGTTACGAAAGAGATGCATGAACCACCGTATATGGGTCATAGGGGCATACAAAGTACTATTTCTACATGTAAAGAATTCTTCTTTTGGCCAAATATGGAAAAGGATATTGCATAGTATGTTTCCCATTGCATTGTGTGTCAATGTGTGAAACAACATCAAGTTAAATCATTTTGATTATTAATGCCACTTCCCATACCTAAGGGACCATGGGAACAAATTTCTATGGATTTTATTACTGATCTTCCTATAACTTCATCTCATAATGATATGATATGGACAATTGTTGATAGGTTACAAGCATATTTCATTCCTTGTAAAGGCTCTTTTTGCACCTCAAGCTGCTAAGCTATTTATTAAATGTATTTTTCTGCATCATGTGTTTTCCAAAAGTTATTCTATCCGATCGAGATGTTTGCTTTTGTAATCACTTTTGGGTTGCATTATTTCAAAATTTAGGTTCCAAAATAGACTTTAACACTGCATTTCATCTTGAAATTAATGGGCAAAGTGAAGAGCTACAAATAGTACTCTTTTAGATTTATTACATTGTTATTCTTTAGATAATCGAAATAATTAGGATGAGAAAATTCATTTATTACAATTTGCATATAATAACACAACACATACCACTACTCGACATGCACCATATGAAATTGTGTATGGTAAAAAGCTTCCCAATCCCATGTCTATCACTCAAACTGATATACCTATGGCTGATTCTTTTGCACAAGATCATATTTCTACACTTCATGAGGTTCATGAACACATTAAAAAGAGTCAAGAACATTACATGCATAATGTTAATAAGAAACAAGTAGCTAAAAAAATTAATGAAACTGACTTTGTGTGGTTATGAATAATTAAAAGATTTCCAAATGGATTAAAATCAGAAAAAGCACATGATTTATTCTAATTGTACAATACTGCACCTAGAAAATCATCGTTATCCAGTCCATGGTGTGTGGGCTTGATTCTTTTGATCCATATCTCATGCCTTTTGCTACACCGAAGATAGAGGGAAATATTCTTATATAGATCTGTGCAACTTTATGATGCATCATATGAGAGGTTACTTCTTGGATAGAGAAAGCTTAAGACCTTTCTGACATTGCGAGTTCGACCTTCATGCTCAACAACTCCTAAACAAAGAAAATGGTTTTTTTTAAAACTAACTTGCAAATGCATTAAAAGAACAAAAGATAACATATATGGACTATAAGAGATTTTTTTTTCGTTAAGTTGCAAGAGGGCAGGCCGTTTATGTGTCAGAAGAAATCTTAATGGATGATGATGACATGGAAGGTTTTCATGAGAGAGTATGAGGAAAATGATGAGAATAATAAGGCTACCATGAGAGATTGCCTAAGGCTTTGATATTAATGAAAAGGAACAACTATTAGGACCACCACATGCTAGAGAGATGAATCTCCTCCCAACCTTATGCCTGTATATATAGCTGCTCGAATCAACGAGGACCACAAATGTAACTAGAGTCCACAAGTGCATGTGCAATCTCCTCCACTCCTTTGATATCTTCCACTAGAGTTTACTGGTGGTTGGAGTGATTTTGACCACTGCATTAGTACCTTCCACTCGTGTCCACTAGTGGTAGGTGTACTCGCCACTTTAGTTAAGTCTCTTTGGACTTAAGTTAACTCATGTTAACTTGAGTTAGAATGCTCTTTGGGCAAAACTCTCTCCCCATGCTCCCCATGGGGATTGAACCCAAGACTTCTTGCTTCACAACCTTGAGACTTAACCACTAGGCTAAGCAGATCATTTGTTTAAAAGAGCACATGAACTTATGCGTAAGTCTAGTCTCAAGATCTTTGGTCATACACACGAGTGGCCAAACGGTGTTTGATTTCAAATATGTCTGAACCAGCTATACACTTAAATCATAGACTTAATTTATTACAATATGCATGCATGTATGTATGTATGCATGTATATGTGTGTCTATATATATGTGTGAAAATTTTGATGTGGGTAGATTGTAGTTGCTATGGTGAAGGAAACTAGAAAAAAAATGTACTAGCAATCTACATATTAGAATATATAGCTTTTGTTTTTATTATTTGTAAAGCTTTATTGGAAATAACGACACACTTACCAACACTCATACTATTGCATACATAGATGTTCATATAGAGATGTATATATATTAAGATGAACATTTAAAATTGCATCAAAGTTTGATGCATGCAAGGAAAAATAAAGAGAGAAAATGTTTGAGAGAAAAACATTTTATGCCTTTTTAGAGGATTTTTTGTGCACACTTGGTAAACATGTTTTTGGTCTTCATTATAAGAGTTGTGAAGTTCGATGCATCTTCCATACTCATAAAACTTCAACACACACACACACACACATTGGAGCAATGAGTGCATCCCTTATGGGAACTTAAACATAAAATATGAAACATAAGTGAGAAACATTCGAAGGATATTTCCACACCATGAGCACTAAAGCTTAAAATCCACAAAATGAGAGGGTGATGACCATAAGTAGAAGAATATAATAATAATAGTAATAATAATAATAATAATAATCATAACAACAATAACAAGAACAACAACAAAAATAATGATGATTTGATGACCATAATAGCCTCTTTTTTAATGCATCCTTATATACTCCTTTCATCTAGCTCTCACTAAATAGAAGAGTATACATATTATATTTGAAATTTTGTTTTTCTTTTAGAAAAAAGAGGAAAAAAATATTCTCACATAACGTAGTATAAAAGAACCAAAATAAAAGAGTTGACATTGATGGAAAATAATGAAATATATAGTTCAAAAAAAGGCATTCTAACTTTCTATTGGAATAATGGAGTTACTCTTAGGGATACATACTAATGACGGTTAAAGCCTTGCACATTAAGAGACACATTCACACTACATCCCATTACCTTTCATGAAAAGAAACAAAAAAAAAAAGAGAGATCATTATGATATATTATTATCTTGAAATAATTTCGGAGGCTACTACCAAGGTTTGTATTGATGATACTTTTTGTACTTTTAAAATATTTTATGTTTTAAAAATATGAGGGATTTTATTTTATGTTCTTAAAGAAGGAAGCAAAGTAAAGATAAGAAGGGCAATGCAAAACCTTCAAGTTGCTCTTGAAAAATGAAGTCTAATTATTAGTATTATTATTCTCTAAGGTACTGAATTGATTCAAGAAAATAATAATAAATAGGTGAAAGGAATTAACATTCTCTAAGGTTGGTTTCACATAGGGATTACTCTTTTTGGTATTGAACTGATTCAAGAAAATAATAATATAGGTGAAAGGAATTAACATTCTCTAAGGCTGGTTTCACATGGACATAGAGGAACTTTGCACTCTCTAAAGGTAGTTCTCGAACTCCTTCTAAAATTGAGTGCCACCTTCAACCTCTTCATGCATATGGGTGGAACTTGGAGCATAAGCAAAATATGTTGTCACCTTGTGTGAAGAGAAAATCAATATGGAACATACATTAAAAAGGTGATGCATTTCAAATAAATAACAATAAAATAAATATAACTATAATAAAAGTTAAAAGGTTCATGGTTTTTGGGATCCATCACTTCTACTTGGAAGGGTGGAACTCTTTCAATCCTAGGGAGTACTAAAACACTTTGCTCTCGAATGTTCCATGAGGTGGCATGCAAACATGGGTGCCATCATCACTCTATGTGAATAGTAATTGTCATATGACAATACCTTTTTGCATCTTTCATCTCCAAAAGAATTGCCTCCTCCACATATGGGAACCAACCTAGAGGCACAACTTTTTTCTCTCTCCACATCACGACACTAAACTCATATATTTGTTCTGGCTTCCCCCTCGCCCCTTGGGTGTGCTGGTGCTAGATCACATTAAAAATCATTATTTTATTCACTTTTTTTTTTTTTTTTTTTTTTTTGAAAATGGAGGTTCAACCGAAGCCTACTCCCCCCGACTTTAACTTTGAAATTGCAACTGTACAAGGAAGGGCATAGTACCCATGGGACCCCCCTTATCCCACAAGAACAGGGGTTTACAAGACTGGGTTCAACGGCGGTCAACACTATCGCAGGGATAGACAAACGGTTGCACTCAACCACAATGCAAGATCTTTCCAGATTACATGTCCCTTACATGTTGCTGCCAGGGATCGAACCCTCGCCCCCGCCTCAAGAGACGAGAGGCCCAACCACTAAGCCAGCCAACTAGGACGATTTTATTCACTTTTTAGTTCCAATTGAAACATAGCTCTATAATTTCCTGCTATATTTAGTGTTCACATAGAGCGGTAACTTAGAGCAATTTATTTACATTTCCATTCTCTTATGTGAACACCCAAGTGACGACAGCATCATTTTTTGCACTCTTCCACTCGGAACATGGTTAAAAGTGATGAAAGTTCTTCCGGGTCTATGTGAACCCAGTCTTACGCGCAACAACACGATTGCGGGACACATCTGCTCAGAATAGTGGAATCTTAAGAAACTTCAGCGACATTGATCTGAGGCGTTATGCCGGTGAGTCCCATCTGATCCACTTCTTTGAAGTGATGCCAGATCGCTCAACTTAGTACGTGGATCATCTCTTTCTTTCTGCAGTTTACCCTGTTTGTTCTTGTTTGTCACACACACAGAGAGAGAGAGAGAGAGAGAGAGAGAGAGAGAGAGAGAGAGAGAGAGAGAGAGAGGTCAATCAATTGTACAGATGCAAAAGCGTTGGGCAACTTCGTACCAGTAACTGATAGCGCGAATTACGTCCTTTAGTGTCGAATAGCTGATGTGCTGATGTGTAGTCTGATAAGTGTTGTTATACCAGAATGTTATGTATATCACGTAGCACTTCAATAGTGAATTTACATTCCATGCATTCTTTGAAACTACGATTTAGGGAACCTCTATGATGAGGTGTACATTGAAAAAATTACTGTTTAAATATGATACTAGAGACCAAGGCCATGTAAGTTTGAATGACTCATGCAATGATACGCATTGTGTTTCATTCCAATATCTCATTAATCTCTCCCAAAGCTCGTCGCGCATGTAGGTATCTATAAAGTGCTTTGCACTCATCATCATACCAACTATTCTTGGGTCTAGTCCTAGGGGGGGGATACGTCCTGTGTGCGTGGTGTGTGGGAAGGAGTTGATAGCTGAGGTGTGTAAGATGGATGAGATATGTGAGGTGAAAACTGAGAGGGGGGTGGACGGGTGTAGTAGGCATAGGCCACGCTCGACCTCAGATGAGTATAGAGGAGCTAGCTCACATGTGAAGTGAATGGTGGTGTATGGGAAACATGTGATAGGTCTATGTGGGGTTCGATCCCCAATGATGGAATGGGAGAGGTATATGTGATCGGCTCCGATGGGTATGGGCGGGATGGTAAGTGATGTAATGAGGTGGGTGGCCTCCCTGGATCCCAAGATATAGTCAACTATGCTCCCTCCTCCCCCAACAGACCCATGTGGCATGCAAGTCAAGCCTCTTGAAGTAGGCCACTGAGCCGTCCCATTATAGACGATGAGACGATGCTAAGTAGATGTCGTCCGTTGCGATAGGAGCTCTGTCTATGGAGTGTCTCATGATAGTCTCCTCTTGTAGGGTATGTAGTGCCTGAGGATCCTACTCGTCATATGTCTTGCACTGCTCACTGTGTGTGCAAGCGTTGAAGTCTCCCATGAGGAAGACTTCACCAAGCACTGAGTATTGCATGTTCTCATGTGATAAGACATGCATAAGGTGAGGTCTCCCTTGATGAAGAGTCATGCTTAGTATACCCATTGTGTCAAGTTAGGAGGGGGTCCTTGGAAAAACATCCTTTCACAAAAGGGTTGTGCGTATCTCAAAGAAATTTCATATTTGATCAAAGTCAACTATGGTCAAACCAATGCAAAATATGATCAACTTTTACACACAGTTTTTATTTCATATTTGAATAGTGCAAGTCAAGAGGTATCTGTTGATATATGATACTTTGAATTTGGACCACATTTGGGGAGTCAAAAGTCAAACCGTAATAGTCAAAAGAAGATTTTTTCTATTAAAAACAGGTCATATTTTAATAAAAATCCAATAAATTGATATTTTATTGATTAATATAACAAAGGATATTAAGAAACGTAAAAAATTATCAAAAATTAGGTTTTTTGTAAAATGTGATAGAAATCTCGCTATGAATTACGGAGCCTTGATCTTTGAGATTTTTTGGATGTTTTTTAATTAGCTTTTCAACTTGGATCAAATCTTATATAAAAACAAGCATATTGGCTCATAGAAACATCAGTTTTATGGAGTACAAGCTTGTGTTCTCTTCCTTGCAGATTTTTGTATTGCCACATATATGATATGAGTTTGAATTTATGGAAAGATTTGTTTATGTTAATAGTTTTGTTATTTTATACATACTTTTTGACATTAGATGCTTCATAGATGATCTTTTTGTTCTTGGTTTTTTTTTAAGGTTATTACACCTTATGACGCTTATTTTGATAAGAAACCCAATGTAAACTATTTTAGGGTTTTCGGTTTTTTATCATATGTTTATATTGAAAAGAAAGATCATGATAAGCTTAATGAAAAAGCAATTAAAGCTATTTTTGTTGGTTATCGTGTTGAAAGCGAAGGTTATAGATTCTATGTACTATATATAAGTAAAATTGGCTCTCGTGCAATGCTTATATTGCTGAAAATCAGAGTTATGATAAAAAAATCAGAAATTCTATGCTCTATGAAATCGGATAATTATTCATGTTTTGAAAGAAATTTGGACGCATATATTCAGCCATATAAAGGAAGAGAAAAGTTATAACCCTTCAACTGAACTTGAATTTGGATTTGCTTTGTCACCTAAACCTCAATCTTCACTATCTCCTTTCTCTTCTCAATCTTTAGAAGAAGAACTAATTCAAGAAGTTGAAGAATCTTTTATAAGTCGAGAAGAAAAAAAAGAGGTATCTAGAGTATTCAGTAAGGTACTAAAGTGATTTTTATAAACCATGAAAGAGAGTGGCATTAAGAATTTTAGGGGGAGAACTAGAAGTCAATAAATAGATCAAGCAAATCAGCTAAACTTTGTAGACGTTTACGGACATTTATTATATTTTTACATTGTGTTGAAATCAAACTTGTAAGCGTTCAAAGAGCATTACATAATGCAAGAGGAGATTGATTCTAGTCATAAGAATCAAACTTAGAAGTTTTGTGAGTTACGAAAAGGAAAAACAATGATTGATGTTAAGTGGATATTAAAGATCAAAAGGAAAGCTGATGGTACTATTGATAGATACAAAGCAAATTAGTAGTCAAAGGATATGCATGTACAAAAGGTATTGATTATGATGGATTTTTAAACCTTTGCACTTACATCTAGAATGACCGAAGTCAGAGTTGTTCTTTTTTTAGTTGCATTCTTTGATTGGAGTATTTATGAAATAGATATCAAGACAATATTTCTTAATGGTGATCTACATGAGGATGTCTATATACAACAACGAGAAGGCTTTGAAATCAAAGGTAAAAAGAATCTTGTTTGTAGCTTGATCGAAACACTTTATGGTTTGAAGCAGGTATTAAGAATGGTATGCACAAATACACTTATATCTTATTTTCATTGGTTTTAAAAACTTAAGAGGCATCTCTCACACTTCATGTTAGTTCAGAGGACGGTATTTTGACTATAATTTATATTGATGATATGATCATGACAAGTCTCAAAGATTCAAATCTTTAGTTTTTCAAGACAAAACTTAGAAAAGTTTTTCATGTTAATGATCTTGGTTTTTTACATTATTATTTTGGTATTGAATTCATTCACGAGAATAATTATTTATTCATGATTCATGACACATCAGAAACACATTGAGAAACATCTAGAAAGGTTTGGAATGCAAGATTCAAAACTATGCAAACTTTTATGAATGCAAATGTTTCTTTACATGAAGAAGTGAGAACCTTTTGATACTATATTATAAAGTCAAGCAGTGGGATATTATAGATATAATACACATCTAAATAATAGTTTGGGGTTTCTCAAGTTTCAAGGTTCATGGATAAACCTCTCAAATTCATTGGAACAAGGTTGAATGAATTTTCAAATATTTGAATGCAACAAAGAATTATGCTATGGTATTTCCTAAGTCATCACATCTTACATTTAAATGATTCGCATATTCTGATGGGGCAGGTGTAAGGACTCAAGAAGATCTATAAGCATTTCTAGCGGACTACATTGAAAGAAAAGTTGTATTTCAAGAGGCAATATGACATCTCTATCTCGATTCTCAACATCCTTTTGTTGTTGCCTCTAGAAACCTACGTTCATGAAAGAGGAGTGGAGAGATCTTGGCTTAGGCCTTCGCAAACGACGTTCGTCTTAGGGAGGGTTAGAAGACTCACTCCTGAAATCACGTTGAGAACAAGTTTTACCCTTTCCCAAGTACCAATGGGTTGAGAGGCACTAGCATACCAAGAGTAGAGTCTATTTCCTCAAGCATATCTAAGGAAGAGGATGCAAACTCATGATGACATGCTTCCATTTGTGCGTGTGCAAACTTATTTTCATTTTGCATGGCTTATCCAATGTTTAGGGGGATTTGCAGACATGCAGTAATTCCGGTTGAGACACCTTGTGAGAGTACAAAATGTCGTACCACAATATTTGCATACCTATTTTTTTCTAAAATGATTGTTGCTGAGATTACTAGCCAGAAAGCCCCTTGAACCAAAACTACTACTATTTGTAAATATGTGGTTCGTGGCGTGGATATCCCGTATTGAAGATCTATCTTGAGGCATGATGTCAACCTTAAGTACGAGAAGCTACCGTGCAAGTTGCAAATTAAATATGCATGGATTACCCAAGTAGGGTTCAGTTCAAACCGAACCTAATTGATATCCAAGGAGGTTAGGTGTGTGAACCGAGTCAACCAAGATAGGACTCAAGTGAATCGACCCGATTCATACTGAGTTGGCGGACCCAACACATGGAGGTCAGACCTCTTGGTTAAACACATGCTATAGATGTCAATCTAAGTGTCCGAGAAGGGTGGAGATATAACAACAATGCACTCTATCCTTGTACTTAATAAAAAGGCAAACCCTAAGTTTTGCACATGCTTTAAAAACACATGCTTTTGAGCTGCCACATGGCAAAGTCTCATTAAATCAATAAAAAGCTGATCCAACACATGCTTTTGATCTTCCACATGGCAAAGTCTCATTAAAGCAATAAAAAGCTGATTCAATGGTTATTGTTTAATAACATGTGGCATTAAAAAGCTAGGTGCCAAAATTAGCTCTAGTGCAAAAACTAATTCACCAAAGTTAGTTTTTTTGCATATGCTTTATTGGAAAAGCTATGCAAAGCCTTCATCTACATAAGGGTGTTCGTACTTCACTCTTGAGTCTTGATCATCAATTTATCATTATTATTGGTGCCGGAGTTTGGGGGAGGTGTCTACTACACCTAGAGGAGATGCTACTACACATGGAGGTGTAGTTGTAGTGTATGCTCATACCCTTGGTCTCTCATACTCTTATGAGCGCTTGCTTTGGAAATCTTGCCCTAGCCTCTTCATGCCCTGTCCTTGCTAGTAACATCCAAGTGTGACTTTCGTGGTACCTTCTTTTGAGAAAGATGCCCTTTCCAATTGGAGGCTCTTACATGATAAAGTGCTTTATTTTATCCTTCATCAGGTTTGACTTCAGCTCTCATCTTGAACGATCTTGTTTTCAATGAGAGAGACATTGGATTTGCTCACCTAAGATCTTGATTTGTTTATTGCCATAACTAAGATGAGGCAAGCAAATTTCTCTTTGAGTGCTTGAAAATTTTTGAAGACCTTGTTACTTTTGGCTCAAAACAGAAGAATTAATGAAATTATTGGAGAGTTAAAACTGGTAGAAAAGCTCTAGATCCGAAAATAAAGTCATTGAGGGCTGATGAACATATTTGGATAAGGTGGCAGTGAAATTCCTTCCAAAAGTAGAGGCTGAAGGTTGAATCTGGTTGAGTAAATCTTCTTACAAAAGAGGATGACCTGATTTGGTAACTCACAAAAGCGGAGAAAATTTCCATTTGAGCTCTTCAAGCTAGAGCTTTTTCATTTGAAGCCAAACAACTCAATCTCTTCATAGGTGCTGAGTCAAACTTGAAAAGCTAATTTTGTTGTGATTTTGTTTTATTTATTTTATTTTATTTATTTATTTATTATTTTTTAAAATTTTTTTCCCCTTTCTTGGATGCCAAAACCATTAAAGAAGTTATAAATGAGTGGGAAAAACTAAAATAATGAATATCCAGTTGCACGTTGATCTTTGAATTAAGAAGTGTGTTTCTAAAGAAAAAATATCCTTCTCACTTGTACATATGCGCATGAAGAGTCCTGCCTCTCCCATTTCTCCTTTCCCAAGGCGAAACTAGCATGCATACTTGCACATGCACGCTCTTTCTCTCTTTCTCTTGCACTTTCTCTCTCTCTCTCACCCCCCCCCCCCCCCCCCCCCCCACAAAAAAAAAAAACACCCCCCCTTCCTATATCTACACGTCCACACATGCAAGTAAAGGTGTTAGGTGATAGATGCCTAGAATTAGGAGTATGAGGCTGAGCCTCCAATACTTGTGTGTATGATGCTGTTAACAATATTTTTGGTTCTTTTTCTATCAGTCCTCAGAATGTGTTCCTAAATGTATATGCAGCTCAGGCATCTGCTTGAAGTTGAATCCCCTGGGCCAACACGGTATCTGCTTGGAGCTTTTATAATGATGGTCGGAGTAGTTCTACCTGTTGGATACATGATGTTTCGAAACAAGAGGGTGCCTAGCTCCTCTTTGTATGGAAAACAGATGTATGTATGCAGCTTATAATATCAATCTGTACATTTTGATAAATTGTATGGTAACCAGATAGTAAATGCTTCTTGTTTTTGCAGTTCCAAATAAGTGTAATAGACGGCAACTGTCTGTAACTTTAAAGAGAATGATGATCTCATGACCACTGATGGCGAGCATCAATATTGTAGGAAGCTGCATAATTTTGGTCACAAATTCACTTTTGTTAAGCTGAAGAAAATGTCAATCTATCCCCCTCGATCACTCTTTCCAACGTTCAGGCCAACTCTAGGTAGTGACCCTTTAGAAACATGTAAAGATATGTAAAATGAATTGGAGGATGATCTCTAGAATTCTTCTCTAACACTTATTTCGCGCAGATAATCCTTTTGCTGCATTGTGCTATGAAATGGAATTGATTTCAAGGCCACCTTTCCTAAACCCATGTTCGTTTTATCTCAGCGGTCTGATGTGTTTGAAGCCCCCATATGTTACCCTTATTTTCTGAATTTGAAGGACCATCCAAGATCATTCTTTCAAGGCATGCATTATTTGTTATTTTTCTGAACTGCAGGTCATAGATTGATAATTATCCTGCCCCCCAGGACGAGTAGAAGGAAGTACATATGATTATGGCATTCAACCTTGTAGAGCCCTTCAGTATCCTGTTTTCTAGTAGAATTATCATTTCTAACAGTCATAAGCTATTTCGATCCGTTGAACTATTGATCACATCTTTGGAGCTTTGGGCATGTTATTGAAGACTGCAAAATAGTTCAAAGTATTTGCTTCTGGCATCACCATACCCATCTATGAATGAGTGTCAAATTTTCATGCCATATTTTGATGGGCGTCAAACTTTTATATCTTATCGAAACTTCTGCCACTAAGATATCAGAAGAAGTCGATGTTCCTAGAACATGTTGAATATTTTATAATTAAGATGCTTGAAGAGAAAATTGATGTTTGGATGGTATTAAACTAAGTGAGATTTAACTTTGGGGCATTGGTTGAAAGGCCATTGAGTGCATAACACAGCAAAAAGCTTGAATTAACAGCTTGAGATTGGGGCCGATTTTCTCTTGTGTTTGAACTTGTCCAAATTATAACTGGTTTCCAATTGTGGATTTGATGGCTTTGATGTAGCATAGCCTTGAAATTTTTCCATTTGTTTTGCAAGCATCCGAATGAGCATTGCCTAGGATATGAAGGACATTTTTTTCATACTTGCTTTTATTTTGGACTACCGGGGGACTTGAACCAAGAACCAATACACACAATATGGGACTTTAGAAGGAGAATCAGTATTCCCATTGCTTAATAACATGCATTATGAGCAGTTGGCCTTAGATCTTCATTAAACTTTGGGATTTTGTGTTTCTATCTTTGATTCTTTATCTTTAAGGTGGTGCTAGTTATTATTATTGTGGTGTTATATGAAGCCCTCATCAGCTTAAAGTTGTGATAGACAAAATCATTCTTTCTTTGATAGTGTATCACGGATATCTTTATCTCACAACAGTGTCCCGTAGCTATCCATATGGCGTATTTCCCTCTTTGCTAGCAAAACTCTGCAAACCACAATGATCAGTCTTTTTCATAATGATTGATGCAAAGTACTTTGTATTAGTGGATACATGTGTATACTATACACATGCCAAAGAATTTTGTTCTTGAGTTTGTTTGATTGCTTCATACAATATTCACAATGTGATCCTATTCAATTTCAAGTCTTGTTCTTAGAGTTTTTACGAAGTGACTAAATATGTGAAATTCATAAGCCAAGGACTTCGAATTTGGTTTGTGTTTTTTTTTCCCAAAAGGGGGAAATACATACATTTGGAGTTTGAATAACCTATTTTTTTTCTCTTTTGCTTGTGGAGCTTGTATTTGCAATTGAATCTTGTGGTTCAAAAGGATACTTGTTTCTATGGAATACTCGCAGATTCTAGCCGCTTCGAATCCATAGCAATCCATAGCTCAAAAGAAAATTATAACTTGTTTCAATGGAAGATTCTATTGTTTCCTGTGTCACTGTAGATTCCAGCCACTTCAAATCCACATGAATCCATTGCTCATGAAGATAGACCTGACATCAGCCTTCATCTCACACGTATACATAGATATATGTCAGCAAGCCCACATCTTTCTCTGTAATGGCTCACCTTTTGTCTTTGCAGAAACCAGAACCTATACATCATGTGGATCCTTGAGCACTTTAACTTTTGGATCATGGATTTTTGACATCCGAGGGGTTTTGAGAGGCAATATCTTCTATTTTTGTTTTTGCATCTTTGAAGCTTTCTTCTAGTTCAGATAACTTTTTGGTCCACTTACGATTGGCTTTCTCCCTAGTATCCTTCCATGTTCTTGTTTTTCTCTTACTAGGCTCTCCTGATTCACTTGGCTCTGATTGCTCAGCTAGTTTAGCTTTTTGTAAGGCTTGTGCCCTCGTAACTGCATGGATAGGAGCCACTTTATCGCTATCGGAACTTGAATCCCCTACTAGGCCTACCACATTAACAGGTGTAACCTTTGGTGCACTAGAGGGATGTCCGGGACAATCTCTCAGGAGCTGTTCTTTGTCACATTCAAGACAAACGACTTGTATTGTGATGTTCTGCCCTTGTGTCGGAGATAGTGGGTGGGGTGATTGTTGTCCTAGTATAGGTTGAGGTTGGCCATATCCTTCATGTTCATATGGTCTAGTTGCTCCTCGTGGTTCTGGACATGGGCTATACCTAGGAACTTCTCTGTCTTGTTCTCTATGAGGGTACCCGTATGGTCTACATTGGGGTGGTGCAAGTAGTCGTGATTGTCTATTCACTGGATAGTATTCGTTATTGTGGTTGGGGTACTTTTGCGCACTATAAGAGTACATGTTAGGCTCCTGATTTGGGTGTCTATCATAAGGATAAGGTTGTGATAACCCTAATCTTTCTCTGGTGCAGACATGAGATGGATGATCTGCACCGCAGAGTGTGCAACTTCCTATCATTGGTAATCTCAAGGAAGAATTTTGGTAGTCCCGTTGTCCTTGTACCCCTAATTTCTTGGCCACTAACGCTGCCACTTCCTCCACATAACTGGAACTAGAAGTCCCATTGCTCCTTGTGTCCTCCGTTTTGGTAAGATCTTGTGTGATTTTGAGATCCTCAGCTAAGTTGTCTTCCAAATCTATACATTCTTGAAGACACTCACTCAGAGTTTGCAACCGTTTTACATATACTAACATTCTTAATGTTCCATTGGTTAGACCCTCTAAAAATAGGGATATCATTTTCTGCTGAGAAGGTCTCTCTGTCACAAGGCATCGGGTCACGTATTGATTAAACCTTCGTGTTGCATTTTTTACTGTCTCGTTGGGAGCTTGTTTGAAACTATGTAGTAAGGATGATGAATTGTGCTTGATCCCTCGCTTAGTGAATTCCCAAATAAATTCTTGGAAGAATTGTTCGATATTGCCAAAGGAATTTGGGTCCAAGGATTGAAACCAAGCTAAGGCTATTCCCATGAGAGTTAGCCCAAAGGATTCATATTGCATGAAAAAGTCATCCACTTGCTCCGCTCGTAACACTTGCTTGAATTCTGCTATGTGGTCATATGGCTCTCCTGTGCCGTCGTAACGATTTCGCATACATTTGGCCAATTGGATTGGTCTCACTCCTTTGTCTGGCTCTGGAGATTGCATGATGATGGGGACACCTTGGGGCGGCTCTGTCCTAAAGGTAGGTCTATTCATGTTTCCCATTCTCTGACTAGTGTGGCTGTGGGAGTTGATTCTTGGCATGGTGAATTGTTCATGTGGTCTATCGGGTCTAGGACCTTGGCTCATTTGTCCTAACATTACATTTTCTATTCTTTGTTGGGTCTCTAATGGGTTTTGTGAGGTAGCTGCATGATCTCGAGCTAACTCTCCTCTTTCATTAATCTGATCAAGGTTTTTAGTTACGACATAGATCTGGCCCATCTTGTCCATGTAGACTCCATCCTCATACTTGACAGCTGGTCGTGGAATTATTTTAGATTCTATGGTGTTTATCATTCTTGCTACTGATCTGTGTAGACCATCGAGCCAAGTTAGTGGACGATACTATACTTGACCACTACATGATACGATACCAGATTGATCACGATACGATACCAATGAGACAGATGATACGATACCAAAAAATTACACGATACGATACTGAGTTGACGATACGATACCAAACTATCACGCGATACGATACTGCACGGTCAACGATACGATACAAGGACCGAGATGATACGATACCATGTGGACCGCGATACGATACCACTTGGGCGACCGCGATCGCGATACCAGCACTTGACGATACGATACCAGGATGGTATCGCGATACCTCAAGTGGGTGTGCACGATACGATACCTCGACAAGTATCGCGATACACGGGAATTCTGGTATCGCGATACCAAAACTCAACCGGACACGATACTTGGAGATTTTTAAGCCCAAATTCAAAAATTTTTACAAATATGTGTACCTTATGTTCTCCTTGTCACTCCTATCAGCCTGTAGATGCAAAATCACCCTTCAATCTCATGATACGACCCTCGCGATACCAAACGCTGTTCCTCTCATGCCGCGATACTGTTGCTCAATTTTTGATGTTTTAGGGATGCAAATCTCTATATTTCAAAGGCGCCTAAGCTCTGAACCCTCTCTGAACTCGTCGCACAGCTAAGGATGAAAAAGAAGAGGCGAAAATCGGAAATGTATAGACAAAAAAGCAAAAAAAAAAAGAGAATGTGAAGGTGAGAGAGAGATGGTGGTGATGATGATGATGAATAAGAAGGAAAACTCAAAAACTGAACTGAAAATGGTGATTTTTCTACCTTCCAACGTCGCTACTCTACGTCTTATCGTCACACGCTCGTCCTCCAAGCTCTCTCCCCGGCAACGGTGCCAAATTTGGTGTCACTCTAGCACAATGGCAAGTACCAACGTGAGGAGCTTCACCTCATAAATGTCAATCCGCGGAGACGTGAGGACCGGTATGAATACCAAGAGCAAGTGAAGTGCACAAGTGCATGAGTGAAAGCATACAAACATGCACACACATACACACACACGCACACAAGGTAAGAGCAAAGAGTGGAACAATGGAAGGACTTGAATTACAAAAGAACTCTCTTACAAGGCTGAAATCTACAACAAGCTAACCTCAACAATGAGCTCTCAAGCCCTTTTTATAGTTTTTGAGTGGTTTTGGCCCTGTCCAGACCTAGTGTCCGGCCTTGTTAAAAAATAGGTTCCAGGGCTTATTTGGGGGCTCAAACGGAGTCTAAAAATTATGACACTCGGTAGGATGGTAGTTCTAATACTCCTCAAGCTAGAGGACTCCTCGGCTTGAACAAAATGGAGTTACAAAAATGGAAAATGGTATTTACAATGGTTTTTAGTGATAATAATCACTATTTTTATAGGGATTTCATCTGAAAATTTAACAGGTGCTTCTTGGAGCTCCCTACTTGCTCCTTCTTCTTAATTTGACAGGTGCTTCTTGGAGCTCCCTACTTGCTCCTTCTTCTTGTGTGTCCACTTCCTTGATGCGCTTCCATGCTTCGTCCTTGACCTTGAGCTTCAACAGCATGCATTGGAATGAAGGACCTAGGCATTGAGACTTGAGGGGGAGTGTTGAAAATCAAGTCTCAATCATGCAAAAAGGCTCAACCACGAATTTGCAAGTGAACCAATCACAAAGGAGGACCAAAATTCATGGAATAAAGTTAGAAGCTCCACCAAACTCAATCAAATTCAAATCCCATCAACTCAGCCACCAAAAAGTGCGCCTAAACTGATTGGTGGGTGGTTAGCTAGATTGTAGGAAAAGTAAAAGTCTATATAAGCATCATCCCACCTTTGTTTCTTGAGTTGTATGCATTCCTCGAGTTTCCCACTTATTTTAGTGAAGTCATAAACTCTAGCAAGCAGCCCCCTTGCTTGTGTACCTCATTTTCTCATGATTTTGCTCCTCTCTATCTAGAGGTGTATTTAAGCTTTTCCAAATCTGATTGTACCAGATTGTAGAGCATTGTTTGCTCTCTCATTCTACTCATTTTCATTGAATTCAAGCTTCATTTGGTCTCTCATACTGTACTCTGAACTTTGCCAAAGCTTCAAGTTATTTGGCTGAGTGAGTTGTGAGAAATTGACAACTTTGTGAAGGTATATCTCTGCACATAGGCAGAGAGTGTTGCAAACAGGTAGCATGTTTTGCAGAGGGTGTTTCTCCCAGATGGAGAATCCATTTGGGATGATTTAAAGCTTGTTGGGTAAGCTCTTATAGTCTACTACAAGTTTGCAAAATTTCATTTCAAGTCTCTATATTGGTGTAGAAAAAAGTTCAGAGCAGTGAGCATATATCACTACTTGTGGACCTAGTGGAGGGCAACCATCTTCCATTTTTGCACTGGGGTGTTAGAATCATCCCTCATCATATGCACAAGGTGGGCATTAAACCCACACCGCTTTTATGGGAGGCGACCAACCTATCCATGCCATCTACTTTGATTTCTTATAATCATTCACATAGAAAGTTATCTTTACTTTAGGACTGGATATCCACCACAACTAACATATGTTGCTGAGGACTTAAGAAACATAAAACATGACAATACACACATGCATATATGTTGGAGCATTGAAGTCTGGCGCCATTTTGGTTTTTGAAATAGTTGAAAGGCAAGAAGTAAAAAGAGAAACTTCAAATGAGGATGGAGAATAGACAATAGAGATGCAGATTGGATGCACGTGCTATACATGAAGAGACCATGAACAAAGAGCATCCCTTCCTTGATCTTTCGAGTACCGTGGTTCCAAAGTGAAAGAGGATGGACATTCATGCTAATCACAAGTATTACTATTTCAATTTTGAAAGGGTATGACTTTTAGAGAAGGAACAAAGGATTTGGGGTTCAAGCCCTTTGAGGAAAACCATATGTATGGAGAGTATGAGATATATACTCTCGTTTTGAGTCAAGGATTCCCATAAAATACAAGAACACATAAGCTTTAGGTACCTCCGACATCAAGCCATTCAAGGAGGTATGGCTTATATATTTAGGCATTTTGATTTATGTTTTGGCATGTTTTGTGTATACATGCATGGATATATGATTGCAATGCATACATCAAAGTTGTTCATTGTTTTAGGTCTAAGGGATAGATCAACTTGCTAGGAATATACTTTTTGATGGTTTGCAAGAAAGATGATTGTGGGAAGTACAAGTTTATCAACAAAGGTGTTGTTGCTAGTATTTATGTTTTGGCATGTTATGGAGTTCATATATGAGTATATGGCTTGTATGCCATGGGCTTGTTGAGCCCTATGCTATAGTGAATGGCCTGTGCGCCATTGGCTTGCAATGCCTTATGCTTGATTCTATGGTTAAATTTTTTTGGAACTCCATTTCTTTGGGGAAATGTGACTTAGGACCATCAAAGCATCATAGATAAGGCAAGTTCATTAGTAATTGCATCCCCCTAGAAATAATCCTATGGACTACGACCATAGAATTGCTAAGGGGAAGGAGATACACGTTCACCATTAGAAATGTGCACAAGCAATCCTATAGATTTTAGAAAAATACATTGAGGGTTATGAAAGATATGTCTATGATTATCTCCAATGTACTGAAAGTATAATTTCCTTCCAAAGAGTCTCACGATATGAATAGGAGGCTATGGGGTATCACGAGGAATACCCAAAGAGTGACTAGTTTTACTGATGCACATCACTTGAGTATGTAATGAAGAAATGTTGCTAAACTACTAAGGAAACCAATTAAATACAAAAAGAAGAAAAGAAAAATATGATTTCTTCATAGGAGAAGAATAGAGTATGTTTTCCTTTAGAGAATAGAGAAAAGGTGCTTAGAAAACATCCCTTAGTCCTAGAAGGAATTCATTTACTCTACTTTCGATGTAAATTTTCTTTATATGGAAGCTTGATTCTCCACTATTTTGGAAGGGAAAAATATGGAGACCTTATGTACTTGTTCTCATCTATGGATGAGTAGGGTAATTGGATTTGATAGAATCTCTTTCAAAGGAAAAGGAAAAGTGGAATAGATTCCAGTACTAGAGCTTTTTTCCTTAGAGGAGATTAGAGAGAGATAGTTTCACTTTTTCATTTTTAGATTGTCTAAATAGGAGTGCACTCTTCTATCAAAGGCAAATTAGGAGATTTAAAGCTCAACGGTTAGATTGAGTCAGACATGGAGACTCTAGAGAGAAGCAGCTATATTTATTTCAAGTGATGATCTTTGACTAGGTGAGATGATCTAGTTGTTGGCATTAATGAGATTGGGAGTAAAATTATGACTCCTCTCTTTAGGGTTTCTAGGAGATAGGGATAGATATAACCTTTTGGTCTACCAAACTCTTAGTTGATGTTTCATCATGAGGATGATGTGTGAGCATCAATAAGGAGGATGAGTACTTATGGATTATTTGAAGCCCAATACGAATGCTTTTGCATTCATATGACAAACTAAATGGAAAAGAAAATATTAAGGTTTGCACTAGCGCTAATAGATGCTCTTCCAAAAGAACTTAGTCCAAAGGTAATGGATGACAAACCAAAGATTTCTAGGTTAATGGAATGTAGAGATTTCATTTTAGTACCAAAGAATTATTATATGTGAGCTAGGATGATGGATTTACATAATTCACAAGGTATTTTAGATTAAACTATTACTTGTGAGTACACTCAAGGTTAGGAGGACCTAGAGTGATGTGAGAGAAAATCTAATATTTAGTCTTAGATGGGTTTGGAATCACTTTCTATGGGACTTTGTTCTATATTATAGAGGATTTTATGGTTTATATCTCCATCATGATGTGGTCAAGCCTATAAGCTTAAAACTTTATACTTGGTTTACATACTATTACTGCATAGAGGATACATCATATGGCCTTAGGTCATTTTGATGATATTATATGTCATGGGAGTGAGTTTGGAACTTGAGTATACATGGTAGATAGTAGGCACCACGAAGATGGTTTTCCACCTTCGAGATGATCTCATATGAGGCTTCTTAAAGGGAAAGATACATGGAAACAACACATAGAGATGAACATGCACATAGAGTACATGGGGATTCAGGGGAGTTTGAACATTTCAAGTGGAAGGAAATGTCATATTATGGATGCACACCCTCTTGGGTGAGGTGGCACAGATACCACATGACATCACTAGGGGCACTATGTCCATTTGGTAGAATAAGGAAGAGAGGAGTCTCAAGATAGTCTCTCTTGATACTCATATGTGAGAGTAGTATCTCACACAAGAGGAGATGGCATGGACGTGGATGGATGGGAAACTCGAAAATGATCCCTATGTGTTTGAAGGTTTCACAAGGCATTGGGCAAGCAAAAAAGAATTGCTTTCTTTAATACAGGGATCGAGCTCGTATCATCAGAGGTCACAATTGATCGATATATTCACCAAACCTTCATCCCGATGGGAGACCATCTAGCATGTAAGTCACAAAAGGTGGAGGATGCTAATGGATGGATGAATCTTATTGATAGATGAATATTTTCCAAGTTGCTGTTTTCATTTCAATTTTTGTTTTGCTCTTTGATTTCATATGTTGGCATAGAATTATCATTAAAGCATGGTATACGAGTTCAAGATTGATAATATTTATTCAAAGTTCAAGAAATTACTAAAAGCTAAATGGGTGACCATTGATGTATTGGAAAACATATCAACCATTAAGGGTGTTAGTATGCATTTAATAAGCAACCGTCTACTTCATACATAGAAAAGGAAAGAATTTTTGTGCATTTTTCTTTTCAGAATAATAGATTATTGCCCACATTTAAGTTCAAGGATTATTTTTACACACATCCCAAGGTTTTATTCCATTCTAGATGCAAAAGCATGTGCATAATCATGTTGAAGTATAAAGGGGAGCATGAATAGTGTGCTTGTGCACAACTGATTGCATAAAATACACATGCAAACACATGAAAAACATGTATGCACATGCATTTGCATGAGTTATAACCATGATTTTTGCTTTTTTGCATACACTATGCATGCATTTAAGTAATAGGATTATGCATGCAAGAATAGATGCATGATATTGCAAATATAAATTCTATTTAAAATAGACTCTAATAAAATACTTCATCAAGTCTTATATGACATCAATAACACAAACTCTGGAGGGTTTAGAAAAACTCTAAAAGAGTTTATGTATACTTTATTGGCAAGGATAATTTGCCATATAAGGTATGTGATTAGTTAAGTCATGATTCTTTATGCATTATTCCAAAAGAGATAAGTATACAATCTATACTTACGTATAGAATAGTATAAAAAGCATTCCAAAATTTACTTTACATATTTAAAATACTTAAAGAGGGATGTTTGAGAATCATGAAAATACCACAAGCTTCGTCTCAAGTCAAATATAGGAAGATCTTCAAAAGTAAACATCTCCAAAGAAAAGCTAGCACTTTGAAAGATTATAGCTTTAAACAATATAGAAACCAAAGTTGGGGAAGAAAAACCTTATGGCTAGATGTTCACCAAGTGACTCCAAAGATATAACTTTGGTAGTTCTAATTCAAGACCTAGTGGTTCAAGGAATTAGAATCTAATTCTTGAATAAAGTACCATTCGTACTTAAACATTCAAGAATATATTTTACATGATAAATGCTTCAACAATCCAGCACTAAGGTATGTTGAAAATCCAAATTAGTAGATCTTTGGATACGATAAAAAGGTTCAAACATGACATGCTTTGAACATTGTGAAGGTACACCTAGTATGAGTAGAAAAACATTAGCTTTAATGATGCCCAAGTAGCCATGCACTAATTCAAATTAGCACTTTGAGTTAGATTGATACATAAGGGATCAAAAGAATATTCTTTTAATGAGATTCAAAAAAATCAAGGTATAAGTTATACCTTGATATGCATAGCTAAGGAAGATGATTAGACAAGTGTATCTTTTTGACAAGCTCTTTGTGAAGCTTAATCATTGAGTTGTTACAAGATATTAGCAAGTTTTAGGCTGCCCAAATGTAAATATTACAAAAATCAAATATAAAGGGATCTTAAGCAACCGTTTAATGGATCGACTCAGTGATAAGACAACACAACAAAGCATGATTTGCCAATGGTTTTAGACATAGGATCCATTTTGCACAAATATGTGTATCTTCTTTATAAGTTATTTGTCTATGTATCATAATGAAACTGAGTGGTTAATAAAGAAGTATAATTGTTGAACTCTTTATTGATTAAGGCTCTTTGATTATGGTGTTAATGAAATTTTTTGAGGTCACTGTTAAGGACTAATGTTATGGTGAATGTCTGAGAATAACAATTATGATGATATCAGATACAATAAACAATGTGTTTTGTTAGTGTGGTAAACAAATAAGAAATAATGTACCATGTATATAGGAAAATTTAAGGCTTCAATACTTAGGAATGCCATCTAACCAAGAACCCTAGTTGACCTCGAGTGTGTAGCATAGAGGATTAATACACAGACTGTGAATTGGAAGATTACCAAGTGCCAAATAGTGTGCAAATAGAGGAAACAGGTGAACACAAGCTATCACTTCTAGTAAAGAATCCAAATGATTGTTAAGGATAAAGAAGACAGTGTTGTCTTCATTGTATGTTGCTTCAATCACCAAACAAAACTTGTACTCAAACCTTTGCACCCAAAATGGGTTGTTAACATATGTTTAAAGTACACAAGAAGCACAAAAAGGTTGAACAATGACAATCGTTCTTGTATCAAACTCAAGAAAAGGAATAATTATCACATATAAATGAGAGTTCAAGTCTAATTTTCATGATGAAATGGGAAACCATATCCTAAGGAGATATTTATCCTTTAGTTTGACACTCAAGAAGAGAACACAATTCGAGCAATAAAGCTTCAAAATACTGTCCAAAAGTCCAGTATTCCTTTCAATAATCATTCAATAGGTGCAAAAGATTCCAAGACAAATCCTTTGCTCATGTTGTTGATTACTTAGGAGTAATCTCAAGTAATTGAAGAATAAATCTCTCCATAAGTAGTGAGAAAGAAATTCACCAAGTTAACTAGATAGCAACTAGCTTTTGAGAAGTCCCAAACCACTAGTAGTGGTAATTAAAGTCCAATGATTGATATAACTCAAAGGTGTATCAAATTTGAGGAGATTTAAAGCTTTGGAATATGAAAAACATTATAAGATGTTTGGAATTAAGTTGAGGGAAAGATCTCTAAAAATCCCACGGGCAAGCCAAGAATCTTTACACAATCAAATAAATCTTAAGATATCTTAAGTCTTTCTCATTGTCGCTTGGTCAACAGGCTATGACTAGACTTGGAAAAGCTTGTCGAAAAAGTTGCAATTGAAACTACTATGAAGTTTGCCCAAGTATTGGTAATGAAGCTCATGAATAACTCATGAAAGTTAGCTCTTACAATCATAACATTCTAAGTAGGATGGCATTTTGCAGTTGGATGTTTCCAAAATCAAGACACATCGTAGATATTCAAGCCAAAAGAGTTCTTTGTAAGAACTATCATGTGTACAACAAGGATAAAATCCTTTAGTCTTAGCTTTCAAAGTTGGCACCATCAAGGAGGAAAGAAAGGATCATTTTATGGTCACGAGAGCATTTGAAAGACACAGAAAGAAGGAAAAAACCAGATTGTATTTTTTGTGGATTCGACAAAGTATCCAATGGTATGAGACAGTGGAATGCTAACTCCCTTTGGGAACTTTTCTTTGATGGCCAGAATATAAAAAAATCATGATTCATAAAAATTATCAATTAAATTATCCTTTTCTTGGGAAAGTGCATTGAGTTAGTGTAGTTAAACCACTAGAAGAAAGGATATGGTAATAAAGGAGAGTTTTCACTCTCACATTTAGATCAAAAAGTGTAGTTTATAAAGCTTCACTAAGTCAAAGTTTTGAATCAAGTTAAGGATCAAATTCTTAGGAACTTTTCTTAGAATCATTCTCTTTACACTATTGAGTGTGCATGTCGATTTTGTGAGTATAAGATTCTTATTTTATGGTTTATTGACATGTTGGTGCTATATCAGGATTGTACCTAACTCTTCAATACACGAAGGTTCCATAGCTACTGCTCTAATAACTGTTTTTGATATTTTCACACTTCGCATTGCACATACTCTCCCTCTCTCTCTCATAATACCTCTTAGGCATAATTTCTCTACATTTTTATCTAGAACCAGTGTATATTCAATTTTCTATCATTACACACATTTTTTGTTGATATTTCGTGCTTTATTAGTATGTCGTTTGTTAGAAACTAAAGTTTATGATCTAAGTGTCTGAGTGGTTCAGACGTAATTGAAATCGTACATTGTTTGGTGAGTTGTATATATGGCCGAAGATCTCAAGAAAGAATTAAGGATAGGTTGAAACCTTTCTATTACTACATGCATTTTCTATTGACATTTAACATTTTATTAGTATGTAATTTATTGTAAAGTAAATTCTATTATGTAAGTGTTTGGCGAGTTCAGAAAGATCTAAAATCGGACATTTTTGGTCACTCATACGTAAGGCCAAAGATCTTGAGACCAAACTTAAGCATATGTTTGTGTGCTCTCTAAAATAATTAATCCACTTGCTTAGTGGTTAAGTCTCAAGGTTGGGAAGGAGGAGGTTTTGGGTTCAACCCTCATGGTGAGCATGGTGAGAGAGTTTTGCCCAAAGAGCTCTAGGGCCTTATAACTCAAGTTAACATGAGTTAACTTGAACCCAGAGAGACTTAACTCAAGTAGCAAGTACAACTACCACTTTTGCTCTAGTGGAAGGTACTAAAGGAGTGGTGGAGCCTTGTGGTATTCATCATCATCTTCCCAAGATGGAGCTTTGATGGAAAGCTCGATAGTTCATCATCTTCTTTATGGTATGATGTCTTGATCATTTGTATCTAATTGGCACATTTGTGCTTTTTATTTTGCTTCTTGGATTGGATTTGTGCATCCATGCCCCTTCTTCCCCAAGCTAGACTCACACGTTTATTCTTCTTCTAAAAAAAGGATGTTGTAAAATGCATATGTTGTGAGCACAAGCATAGTGTAGGATTCGATCTCCCAACTTCTCTTTCGGATGTGTATGCTCTATCCAACAGTGCTCAAAATTCTTCATATTATTAGACATCGATGTAGAGCCTAATGTCTTGTTTTAAAGGCCAACAAGTCAACTCTGATAGTGCAACAAGTGGAGTTAAATCTTTGGACCCATTTTAACGTCGGAGGTTGAGATAACCACATTCACGATTGTCTTTTACTTTGAGTTCTAACTTCAAAAATCTTTTGATGCAATATCTTCGCATGTAGCACCTCTTGAGGGGACAACAAAAAGAAATAAAAATGATGTTGTAAAATGCCTATATTGTAAGCTCAAGCATAGTGTAGGATTCAATCCCCTAACTTCTCTTTTAGACGTGTATGCTCTATTCAATAGTGATCACGTCTCTTCATATTACTAGCATCTAAATAGAACAACCTAATTGTCTTGTTTCAAAGGCCGAAAATTCAACTCTGACAGTGCAAGATGTGGAGTTAAATCTCTGGACCTATTTTAACATAGGCAGTTGAGATAACCCCATTTGTGACTATCTTTTGCTTTGAGTTCTAGATTCAAAAATTGTTTGATGCAATATCTTTGCATGCATCACCTCTTGAGGGGACGACAAAAATAAATTTTCTCCATAAGGAACTATGTCCAATAGGAGATGATTGACGAGCCACGATGAGTCCCAAAGGGATTGAACTAGAGAAATCTTTACACATAGCTCATCAACTCAACACACAAACATATGTCCAATGTGCATTTGCCAATAGAATGAAGCCCCTGACCACACGAATAAGGCATTATGGCATAACCACTTGGCCTACTTCATGTGCTAACCAATCTATGACACATACAAACTCTACAATTCAATCTTGAGTTATTTTTGGTGGCATAAGATGTGTTGATAGAGATCTAATATGATGTGTTGATAGGGATCTAATATGTCATATGGGAGTTGATCCCTCAACTTCTTGGTTCACAAAAATTGGAAACAACAATCTGCCTCTAGTCAATTCTCATGTCTTTCTTCCGATTGGCTTCTATCTTTCTTTAGGAATGTTATAATATTAGTCAATTTTAAACACAACTAGACCTAGAAAAGGTGGGTGATTGTCATATTTTGAATGTGCACCCTCTTGGGTGAGGTAGCACAGATGCCACATGGAATCACTAGAGGCATTCTACCCATTTGGTAGAATAAAGAACAGAGGAGTCTCAAGATAGTCTCTCTTCATACTCATATGTGAGAGCAGTATCTCACACAAGAGGACATGACTCAAATGTGGCTAGGTGCCGAACTTGAAAGTGTTCTCTATGTGTTTGAAGGTTCACACAAGAGGACATGACTCGAACATGGCTGGGTGGCGAACTCAAAAGCATTCTTTGTGTGTTCAAAGGCTCCATGAGGAGTTGAGCAAGCAAAAGACTTGCTTGCTTTATAATATTAGTATCAAAGTAGAATTTGAACACTTATGGACACATATGCACAAGGCGGGGATCAAACCCACACCACTTTTATGGGAGGTACCAACCTATCCATGCCATCTACTTTGATTTCTCATAATCATTCACACAGAAAGTTATTTTTTCTTTATGACTCAGCATCCACCACAACATGTCATGAGGAAGGAGATAAGGAAGAGAGCTCACACACACACTCTCACTCTCAAGGAGAAGCACACGCACATATTGAGGCAAGGAAGAATGATCTTCTACTCTTTCTTCTATTACATAAAAAGGAATGTACAAGAATGACCTAAAAACAAGCATACAACAAGTGCAATATATAAAGATCAGTATATAGGGAAAAAACTAATGTCCGCGAATGAGTGAGCTGGCAAGGAACAAATGTGCCATCACTCTCGGTAGATAAATCTAATAAAGCTCAATGAAGTATCCCTAACATATACTGGCATGACCACTATACATGTCAGAGAAACAAAAAACTGGTACGTGTCATCCTGGATCATCACATGTTGAGCTTGATATCTCAACACTCCCCCTCAAGCTCAACGCCATATCCTGCAATCCAAGCATCTCTCGAAACTTCTTCAGCTTCTCAGCTCCAAGTGCTTTGGTGAAAATATCAACAACTAGCTCATCTGTTCTCACATAAACAAGATCAATATCACCTGCTAATACCTTCTCTCTGATGATGTGATAATGTACCTCGATATGCTTTGTTCTAGCATGGAAAACAGGGTTCCATGCTAACTGTATGTCACTAAGATTCTCATAGTAAATGGTAATAGGCTTTTGCACTTCCACACCTAAATTCGCAAGTAGCATCTCTAGCCATGATGCCTCACATACTGCCATTGCAGCACCTCTATACTCAGTCTCTGTACTCGACAAAGCAACAGTGGGTTGCTTCTTGCTGCTCCATGTAAGAGCTTCACTCCCAAGTGAGAATAGAAAACCACTAGTAGATCTTCTATCTAGAATGCTACTAGCCCAATCGGCACCGGTGTATCCATAAACATGCAAATCTACACCAGCCTCATAAAACAATGCATAATCCAAAGTAGCACTCACATAACTTAGAGTGCACCTCAGAGCATCCAAATGTGGCTTCCTGGGAACCTACATAAATTGATTTTCAAGTCCAACTGTATAACTTAGATCAGGCCTTGGAATTGTGAGATATGTTAGACTTCCCATAATTTTTCTGTACATAGTAGCATTTTCCAATGCTTCACCTGATGTAGCGTCCAACTTCAAATTCTGATCTAATGGCATAGAAATTGACTTACAATCAGCCATACCATACTTTTGCAGCATATTCAAGGCATATTGCCTTTGCGACATCCATATACCTATTTCTGTATGTATAAACTCAATGCCCAAGAAATAGCACAGCAAACCAAGATCTTTCATGTCAAATTCCTGCATAAGAAGTTTCTTTACCTCTTTGATGCTTCCTTCATTATCACCACTTACAATCAGGTCATCAACATAAATAGCCACAATAGTGATGCCATCATCAGCCTTCCTTGCATATAGTGATGATCTGCATCACACATAGAAAATCCAATGCTGGTTAAGTAATCAACAATCCTTGCATGCCGTGCATGAGGGGCTTGCTTCAGCCCATACAAAGCCTTTTGCAACCTGCAAACATATTCTAGATGCTTTGAATCTTCATATCCTTGTGGCTGGTCCATATATACTTCTTCCTGTAACTCACCATGTAGGAAAGCATTCTTCACATCCATCTGATGCAAAGTCCATCCTTTTGCTGTAGCTAATGCAACAAGTGTCCTAACAGTAGAAATTTTAGATACAAGGCTGAATGTTTCCTCATAATCAATGCCATATGTCTGTGCATATCCTTTAGCTACCAATCATGCTTTATACCTGCTTATGCTACCATCAACATTATGCTTTACCTTGTAAACCCATTTGCAGCCTATGGGTTTCTTTCCTTGCGGCAATGGAACCAACTTCCATGTATCATTTCCATAAAGTGCCTCCATCTCCTCATCCATAGCTTTTTCCTAATCTGCAATTCCAATTGCATCTTCAAAGCAAGAAGGTTCAACATCTTGTATTACATTTGTCATGTAGGCACAATGACGAGCCATGTAACTATCATATGTCAATCGTTGCACTGAATTTTGCATCCTCCCAAATCTTCTTGGTCCTGGGTCACTTCTCCTTGTATCATCTGCATGTGCCCTTCTTACTCCTGGAGTCTTCATAGAGGGCAATCCAAGTTCCTCATCAAGACTCTTTTCTGAACCGCTTAAATCTCCATCAATGTCTTCAAAACCTACACATGTTTTATGACTAGCAGAAAGCTTTTCTTTACCTTTCTTGGATGCATTTGAGGAATTTGCTGGACTGAAATTTCCACGTAATCTTCCACTCCATGGATTTGAGTTGGAACTATTGCTTGGTGATGCATCCGGTCCACTCAAAACCTGAGATTCTGCACTTGATTTTTCAGCATTTTCTTTGTCATTTGGTTCAAGACTCAGTCTTTCTTTGGCATCTGCATAGAAGCTTGACATTTCATCAAATACCTCATCTTTGCTCACCTTTACCTGTCGTGTGAGTGGGTTATAACATTTATATCCCTTTTGCTCAAGGGAGTATCAAATGAAGAAACACTTTTTTGCTTTTGGATCAAGCTTCATCCTCAATTCATCTAGGACATGTACATATGCAATACAGCCAAAAACTTTTAGATGTGATAAGTTTGGCTTTTTACCTGTAAACTTCTGTTCAGGTGTAACTTGATGTACAGCAGTAGTCGGAGTTCTGTTCATGATGTATACAACAGTATGCACAGCTTCTGCCCAATAACAATGAGGCATATTCTTCTCAGCCATCAAGGCTCTTGCTATTTCTGCAATATGTCTATTTTTGCGTCCAGCAACACCATTCTGTTGTGGTGTGTACCTGCATGAAAACTGATGCCGAATTCCATGATTTTTTAGAAAACTGTTGAACTCATTTGACATGTATTCACCTCCTCCATCAGATCTTAATGGTTGAATGTACTTCCCTGTCTGCTTTTCCACCATAGCTTTAAAATTCTGGAAGTGAGTGAACAACCCACTCTTTTGTTTCATGAAATATACCCATACTTTGCGTGTATGGTCATCAATGAAAGTAACATAAAACTTGCAACCGCCCATAGATGTGGTCTTTGCTGGACCCCAAACATCTGTATGTACTAATGTAGCTCAAGGGTAAGCACCACCTCCTTTACTTGTCAATCTGTGGAGACGTGAGGACCGGTATGAAGACCACGAGCAAGTGAAAGCACAAGTGCGTGAGTGAAAGCACACAAACATGCACACACATACACACATGCGCGCACAATGTGAGATCAAAGAGAGGAACAATGGAAAGCTTTGATTGCAAAAGAGTTCTCTTACAAAAGCTCTATTCTCTAAACAAGCTAACCTCCAAAATGAGCTCTCTAGCTCTTTTTATAGTTTTTTGAGTAGTTTTGGCCCTGTCCAGACCTAGTGTCCGGCCTAGTTAAAAATTAGGTTCCAGGGCTTATTTGAGGGCTCAAACGAAGTCTAAAAATTATGAAAATTGGTAGGATGATACTTCTAATACTCCTCGACTTGAACAAAATGGAGTTAAAAAAATAGAAAATGGTATTTACAATGGTTTTTAGTGATGCAAATCACTATTTTTGTAGGGGATTCTTCTGAAAATTTGACATACACTTCTTGGAGCTCCCTACTTGCTCTCTCTTCTTCTATGTCCACTTCTTTGATGTGCTTCCATGTTTTATGCTTGACCTTGAGTTCCAACACTCCCCCCCCTCTCGAGACTGTCGTCCCTGACAGACCATTGTTGTAATGGTTGTGCCAAGTAGGGCTTGAGAGGTAGTGTCCTTCCATCTTCTTTTGGATGCCATTGAGAATGCATCATTGGGATTCGTCAATAATTGCTAGCTGCTCAAAAAAGGTTGTCCAGGTTGAGTTGGAGCAACTACTGGCTTTGATTGTGTCCTAGGTATTGATGTTGTCTCCATGATGTCCTTTAGCTCTTCCATAGATGATGTTTAGAATAGTCATGCCAAGTACTCATAACCCATGGTGGATGGGTAAGTGTGTTCGTGCATGGGTTGAGGAAATTATGTGCCTTGTGCACGGCCTTGTAATGTGACCCTATGCATGCTTACTTGGAAAATGCATTGGAAGAAGCATGGTGCAAAAATTGGGGTTCTTGAGCTAAGTGCTCAAGGGTATGCCAATGAAGAGGTTTCCTAATCTATCATGGTTATGGTGTTGCCAAAGTAAAGATACTTACCATGGTGAAGGTTCGATCGATCTTTATCTCTTCGTGTTGTACACCTGGCATTTGTGATGGAACATTATCGATGAATGTCTGTGTTGATGGTCCACTGAAGAAATTATTTGAGTGCCTGGTCCTGTCTCCTCTTTTCAAAGCAACATTTGTCAAATGCTGAGAATTGAATTTCTTTATATTCCTTGACAAACAACATTGGGTAACTACACCAAGCTTAGTTTCACATATTCTCTTTAGCTCACCATAAGCATGAGTCTTCTCACCCAGTATACAAACAAGGATTTTCAGAGTACCAAATTAACCCTTGCAGAATTCTCCTTGGATGCTCTCGTACATACAATAGTTAAGCATCGTTCAAGTTGTGGACCTTCAAGATCTGCCCTCCTACCATTGTAAGGTGAAACAATAGTTGTAGATGCCATGTTCATGTCAAGTGCTCGACATTTACCAGATAAGGCAGCAATAATATCATCTGCTAGTCGAGACACACTTCTATCCCAGCTGATAAATGTCCAGTAATCAATGGTTCCACCTTCAACTAAGCATGACTCATTCATGTTTCATGAGCCAAACCTGGGAACAAGTTCTTCCCCTCTTTTTTTTTTTTGGAACAATGTCACAAAACAAGAAGACAGATGTTAGTATCAGAAAAAATAGTTGACATATGTCAATGTGCTCTTGTGCATGGGACTCTCAAATGTGTCTATGCACGGCCATGTAATGTGGCCCTATATTAATGCATACTTTGGAAATGCATGACCTGAATGGTGCAAAAGACTGGGTTGTGCAAGGAGCACATGGTTGTCGCTCGTCGAGGCTTTCGATGTTATTTGCGGATGTTGATGCCATCCTTGGTGGAGGTATCCATTGGATCTTGAAATGATGTAATCCTCCTTATTGGGGTCCATCTTAGAATAACATTTGGTACTGTAGAGATCACTTCAGGCGTCTTCATCTTTGGATGGTTTCTTAAATTTTGTATCCCACGTGGTTGGTTCCTTGGTGTTCTGGGGACTACTAGTGCTTTTGACTTCCATACCCATACCATTGTGGCTGGTCTTCTAACCCTTGTTGAAGAGGCAAGTTGATCTGGTTTTAGTCTTGGTGTTGGATTTTGACCCTTGCCCCACCTTGGCTTCTTTGTTGCGACTTTTCTCATGTGGGAGGGCATAGATTGTTGTGTGTGTAAGAGCTTCTTGGGTACCCATATTTGCAATTGTCCTTGTTGAGCTGCAGCAATTTTCTTAGGCATCCAAACTTGTCAAATATCTTGTGGTTGAGTTTGTCCTAGCTTCTTCATTCATCTTCTAGCCTGGTGGGAGTCCCTGGAGGGGAATTGTGGGGTTAAGGCCGGCGGTTGCTCTCCTTTTCGTACCTAGATTTGCTTCATGCCTGGCACTACTTTCCTTTGGAAATCCCGTTGTCTATTTGATATAGTAGTTGTCCTGTTCTGTTGTGCTTGCCTTGTTGGTTGAGTTGTAGTGGCGGCATTAGTCCTTGCACTAGAGGAGGAGCCCGCGTGTCTTTGAGCCTGTTCTTCCATGATTGAGTTCTCCTGGGACATAGAGCTTTTGATGCATACAACATCTCGTTTGCTAAGGTTATTCCTAGGAGAACTACAAGATGTGACATCTGGATTTGTGAGCATGCCATTTTCTAGTTCTAATGTAAAGCATTGTCCCTGGACCCAAACTTGAAGAAGTTGACTTCTTAGGTTCAAGTTGACTGCATTGTCATAAATCCAATCTTGTCCTAAGACAAGTGGTTCTGTAAGGTTCTCATCCTGACACACTAGCACTTTGACTTTCATTGGAACATCTTGAAGGTAGATGGGAAGTTCCACCTCGCCCAAACAAGGGGTTTCCACATCTCCCAATCCTATGAGATAAGCTTCTCCCAATCCTATGAGATAATCCTATGAGATTGATGTTCAACTGCAAGTCTTGGCAGTAGGAAAGTCGAACTTCACTACTTGCTGCACCTGAGTCAATCAATGCTTTCACAGTCCTTGCACCCTTTCCTTGTCCTATCTCTATGGTCACAAAGGGATGTCGGTGAATGACTTGAGAAGTCGCTATGCCTGATTTTTGGCACATATCCATGTGATATTTTGGGGCTTTTGAGTTGACATCTAGGCCTAATCACCTTAACTTATTTTGCCTTATGCGCTCTCTAGCCTCTGCTTGTGCTTCTTCTCTGACTCTTATCTCTTCTTCTTTTCGTTTCTTAGCAGTGTTGAGTCTCATTAGCATGTCCTTTGTAAGAGGTTCTTGATATAACTTGACTCGACAACCACTGATATAGTTTGGCAAGATGTCACCTTCTAAAGTAGCCAATTGAACCGCACCGCTAGTGGAAATTCTATTCATGGGTCCATATCCTCTTTTTTCCAACTTACGGGCATGTTGCTTTAGCATATAAACCAGCACTAGGTCTCCCACTTTCAATCCTTTATCTTTGATGTGTGCATCAAAGTATGCCTTTTGTCTTTTCTTTGCAGCATAGATGCCTGCCGTCGCGCGTAGCCTTGTCTCTCCTAAGCGTTCTAGGTCAAAGATCCTCGAGGACAACTCATGTCCATTCCACTCATACTCTTGTGCTACTTTTAAAGCAGGGATTAAGAAATCTAATGGTAGTACCGCATTCTGTCCAAAGACCATTTGAAATGGGGTGGCATTGAGTACCGTTTTGTAGGCAACTCGGTAAGCCCAAACAGCATGATGAAGTTGTTTGTCCCAATCAGAGCGTTTATTATTTACAAGTTTTGTCAACACGTTACATATGATCTTATTTGTGCTCTCGGCTTGTCCGTTAGCTTGGGGATGATAGGGGGTAGACTTCTTATGTATCACCAAGAATTATTGTAGAAGATTTTCAATGACTTCATTTAAGAAGTGTGTGCCTCTATCGCTTACTAACTTTATTGGTAGTTCATATCTCGTGAACACGTTCTCAAATAAGAATTTTGATGTCGTTTGAGCATCATTCTTTGTTGTGGCTTTTACTTCTACCCACTTGGTCAGGTAATATGTGGCTACAATAATGTACTCTGCATGGGAGTTTCTAGCTAGGGGGTTAATAGGACCTACAAAGTCTATACCCCATTTCGAGAATGCACGTCCTCCCATCATTGGCCTCAAAGGCATCTCATCTTTTCTCACCGGATATTGTGCACGTTGGCATGTGTCACATTTCTTCACATAGGTATGTGCATCCATATGAAGAGTGGGCCACCAAAGTCCTGAGAATAGAATGTTCTTGATTACTCAATCAGGACCAAAATGTCCACCTGTAACACCACTGTGTGCAGTTTCTAAGACTTTCAAATAATCTGATTCATGAACGCACAATCTTAAATAACCATCTTTGTCTCTTCGGTATAGGTTGTCTCCTACTAAGGCATAGTCCCGAGCCTCTTGCTCCATGTTTCTTTGTCTCGCTAGACTAGCCTCTTTGGGTAATGTCCGTGATCTCATGAATTCTACCAATGGAGCACTCCAATCTGGAATTAATGACATGTGATAAAGAGTGGCATGCTCTACTGGGGGTTTGACCTGGCACACTGGACAAGTCTTAATCCACTCATGTATTTCCTTGTCCATGCTAGGCCAATACACTCCTAAACGTTTCAAATTCTGCAATGTTTGTTGTTCAGAATAGTGATTTCCTAGCATTCCTTCATGGGCTTGTTGCAACCAACTACTATGTTTGTCATTCTCAACACAACAAGCTAATACACCTTCTATATCTTGTTTGCGCATGCTTCCTGCCAATATTTGATAGTTTTGTGATTTTACAACTTCTTCTTGGGATGTTTTCACATTCTTATTTGCGGGTCCGAAGGTTAGGACTAGTACCAACTTACTTGCCCATTTAGGAACAACTTCTAAATTGAACAGATAAGCATCGGGTAATTCATCAGACACTCCTTGTGGTGACTCTCCTGAAGTGATGCGAGAAAGGTGATCTGCCCGAAGGTGGGTTCTACCTTTCCTGACAACAACTTCAAAGTCATATTCCATTAGTAAGAGGAACCATCTTACTAAGCGTCCAGTATTGCAAGGTTTGTTGACCAAATATAACAAAGCTTGATGATCAGTGAAGAACTTGAACTTGTTGGCCAATAAATAGTGTCTAAACTTCTTCACAGCATATACCATGCCTAAGCCTTCTGTTTAGTAGTCTAGTCCAAGGGAAAATGCCTATGCATAATGATATTTTGCCCAACTGGCTTTGTATAAGTCGACTTTTGCTTGGTTATAGGTGAAATCGGGAGTCGCTATGCTTTCTATCCCTTGCTTGTTTAATGGAACCCCTTTGAATCTTAATCGCACTTAAGCCCATAGTTGAGCATACCTCGAATTACAACGCAACCCGATTCACTCTCGATAATTAGGTTCCACTTCAGCTGATCGTTAACTTATCCATTTATAATTGTGTATTTTGAGGAAGCGGCCTCAATCCCTAGTCCTGAGTCTAACCAACCTCCAGCTTGGGATTTAGCTTTAATCTCAACACTTCATGCAGTAAAAGTGCAACCTAGATTCTCGTGAATGCTGACCATAGCCTAGCTCTCCCTTCCTTTTGGAACCCAACTCTTCCTCTTTTCTCTCTCTTAACTATAACCAGACAAAGGCCGCCGTCAAAATTCACACATATTGTCACTAACTACTTCTTTGGAAGTTATGCTTCACTTCTAATTTTAGCATTTTATCCCCTCGTGCATGAATCAGTAGAGGTCATAGGTCATATATCCCAATTGGGAATCGCTTATGAGGTTTCTGATTCGTTTCCACATGCAACTCCCTTGCTTAAGTGAACTCCTAACACCCGATGAGCACACCTTTTTATGTGATGCTGCAAGCAAACTTTTTAACGCTTCTGCAATACTGGGAGAGTACTCATGCAATGATGCGCATCATTGTACCAACATAAAGTTATGCTTCAAAGTGGCTGACCATAGATACTCGCTTTCCATTGTGAAGTCACGATGATGGAGCAAGTACCGAGCAGGTAGCGCTAAGCAAGTTCAATTGAACAGAGACTAGAGAGTTCCAAGGATAAGTGCCCCATGTTGCATAATTTATTTGTTAAGTCCCTCTTGCAAACTCCATTCCCCTTAAACCTCAAGTTATTTACATGCGGTTTTTTTTTTTTACTTATATTCATCTCTATGAGCTCGACATTATTAATGTAAAACTGTTCTGGCTGGTTGTTTCCTCCTCTCTCTTCTCAAGGCTGATCATTTTGAAACTGCAGCATCTATTCCCACTGTAACAGAACGACGAGAGCACACATACTAAGCGAGTAGCCACACAAAATATGTGCACCGCTGTAGGATATCTTGCGCAACTAGTTCTCTGAAAACCAATCCAGTATGACTATGCAATTGTACTGCAGAAAATATTCCTATGGTTATTGAACTCCTCAAATCATTGGAGACAAATGTTTTGTTTTTTTCGAACAACAAATTAGAACGGAAATCTGGTATTTTTAATGCGCAACATGAGGAGAAATAAGAAATGCAAATCCCAGATCAGACGATGTGCAAACATCATACATTGATTACTGAATCGAAGCAAAAACACAACAACCACCACAGAGAGGGTGAACCCTGTCAAATATGGCAAAACCGCAATGGCTCATGTTACGAAGACATGGCATGGAGATCCTTTCGACTAACTATACATTCACATTGCATATAAATAGAACGGATATTCAGCTAGTACTGAGGAAAGGAGTTCTGCCTTACAAGATCAAGAATGTCGATGTCCAAGCCAGCAGCAGGAGATGACACAGTCGTTGGAGAGGTGCAAGAATGATCACCTAGGCCCTCGTTGACTACCGAAGTTTGAGTGGAGGGAGCTTGATGTTGTTCGGGAATGCTTGGGCTCCTTTGCCTCTTCGTATTCTTCTCTTTCACCCTGTGTATCTCCACCACCACTAAAAACCCCCCTGGACAAACGCAGAATTTGCTCCAGTAAAATTGTTTCTGATAGACCAGTTGACCAGTGGCCCTGCTTATTCGATTATTACTTATAGAAAGCACTGTATCATTCTCCCAAAGCCTAGCAAGTACCACTCTTATACGTGAGTTACGATGACCAGCCCAAAAACCTAAAATAGTCCTATTTTCAATATCATCCCCTCCACGAGGAAGAGCAAATGGTTGCAAGATCTGTGGCAAAGCCACATCCTTATGTGGAATGAAACCAACATTGTAACTAGGAGAACAAACTACTCGAATTGAATTTTTGACCAGAAATGTTACATTCTCAGTTGCTCGTACACCAACATCATGACAAGTAACAAAGAAATGATCAGCTCCCAAGGTTTTGTTCCAAAAAGGATATTTCTGTATGAGCACAGTACTTTCTGGACAGTATCAACAATACTTTTAGCTCAAGCTTCACCAGCAAAGACCCCGACACCAAGCGATGATGGCCATAGTTTTGGTGGTATGAGAATGTGCAGAAGATTTCCCACTTGACCAGTCTCAAACAAAAAGCTACATCGATGGTCCGAAAATGGGAACATAACATTCGATTCGTTAAGGCAGCAGCAAATAAGAGGATCACCTGTACTTCACTGTATGATGTCGTAGCCAAAGCTCATACATTACCATGTGAAAAGCATCATATTTTATAGGAGGTGTATGCCACTCAAAATGGCGTTCAACTCGACGGAGATTGCGGTGCAAAGCTTTATACTGCTCATCTGTGACTTCTTGGAGAACTGTTTTGAGGTTACCCACATCCTCCTCTCGGAGTATAATAGAGAATTTATGCCAGTCTAAAATGTCACTAAAAGGTAGGTCATAGTAATCTGATAATATAACCGGCACACATGCATAATGTATGGAATCTGCGATCCGTGCACTATTGACTTGTGACCCCCCTGGAGATGCAGAAGTGGAACCCCCTTATTTTCTGTTTTCGGAATGACTTCCCGTGGCTTAGAAGACATCAGAGCATAATAGATTTGAGTCAAAGAATGCCGGTGCTATTGGAAGCAAGATACAGAATCATTGCGCATGATTAGCAATGGAGAGTCATTGGAACAACGACCTTAGCTAGCAATAGTGGTGAGTAATCTGTGTTTGTAAGAGCAAGATCAACGCATTCGGGTCCCTTTCCCCAACGCTGTCTTTCGCCATCTCTCCCTTTTTGAATCGAGGCCTTTTGCTTCATGATAGTGCATGTCCAGACATATCTACATATGCTTCAGGCCTGCTTCGTCCTCTGCTAACAGCAGCGACTGCTTTTTTCCTCTCGAACTTCTTATCCAAACCCCCCTGCAGAGGCCTAGAACTTTCCCCTTTTTGTATATCTTGTGGCAGGAGATGGCAACCACTCCCTCCCTTTTCCGTTTCTCCCGTCAGAACAACGGGGAAACAAAAAACAAAACCCCCCTCCCCAGAAAAGACCAGCCATGATTCTGGACTATTCTTCTGATCCTTAAGAGCGGAAAAAGCAGACAACGATAGAAAAAACAACAAAGAAACTCCTTCTATCTGTTACTTCTCCACTATATCCACCAACCACTCCCTCGTCATTTCTTCAGTTAATGAAGTTCACAAAAAAACAACACCACACCTGCAGTCGCTTCCCTTTTCACTATAAAATTAACTGGAAGTGATCCTATCCCTTGTACTCTATGTTTTTTCATCCACAAAGAGCAGCCAATTCATTATGACTCCACTCTAATCTCCAGTTGTTAGGCCGACACTCAAAAAAGGCTCCTCCGAAAAATTAGAGAGCAATACCAGAATGAACTCTGCATCTTCAGATTAACATATAAACACCTCCATCATAAAGCACAACTTTGACTGGGGGGCATGAATACTAAGTGGTGTCAGGATGCGGCAATCACGTCTCATCCCTCTGATGGGCTCCCGCTCCTTTGGCCACATTTTTTTCTTCCTTTGAGCTGGCAAAAAAAATATGGAGAGAGAGAGAGTGCTGATAGCAAATCACCTCCAACCCTTTTTGTTTTTTTTTAGAACAGTGACAACCACCTCATAAAAAGGGAATGGCCCCCAAATCAATAAGGAAATCTGCATCATTTTTGTCAAGATTTGAAACAACTCGGTCTGCCATTTTGTAAGTTGTACTTTGGGCCACCTCTAGTAGGTCCCTATGATTGCACAAGTTTAAAACAAGAGTTGACATAATGCGATCAGGTTCAACGTTTGTCTCTATGACTTTAGACCACTCCATGAGATCATGTCCACCATCGGCAAACCATTAAACATTCCTCGAGCTTCTTGAACCATGTAACAGTTGGCATACATCATAGCCAATGTAGTGCCAGCCTCCAAGGGGTAATACTAGAGGTGCTTCACATGCAGCATGGTACGGTAATGTGAATCGGAACTAGTTATCACCAAAAGCTCCTCTTGTGTCACCATAGGGGTTCCCAGGCCTATGATAAGATGGGTGATCAACAAAAACCCAGTCAACCCCTGCTCTGAACTCATGAAAATATGCCACCTCATGTTCTGCTTCAAAGCATCCAATTTTAATGCGACATTGCATGCCAAAAGCTCCTGCAAACCTGAAATCAAACATATTTTCCTGGCCACACAGAACCGCATTAGTGCATAAAAACCAACCATTTTATGAGCTAACACCTTCCCTCTCAGTTGTGGTATAGTTTCGTTCAGCTGCGGTGAACTGTCTACTAGCATATGCTATGGGCAGATCTAAGTTTCCTTCACATGTGGGTTGTGCTAGTACACATCCTATGGCATGATTGGATGCATCCACATGGACATGGAATGGCTTATTCCAATCAGGAGTGGTCAGTATTGGTGTTGTGCACAAACATTTCTTCAGTTCATTGAAAGAATTCTCGCATTCCTCGTTCCACTCAAAATTAGACAACAATGCATACAGAGGCCTAGCTATGATCGCATACATGTGGATAAACCTGCGGTAATATCCACAATGGCCCATAAAGGCTTGTACCTCTTTAACATTCCTCGGCCTTGGGAGCTCTACTATGGCTCTAACTGTATCTTCATCAGTAGATATTCCGTTTTTAGAAACCTAAGATTTTACCTTGTCGTACCATGAACACACACTTTTCTGGGTTCAGACACACTCGATATTCTCTGCACTTATTGAAGATCTGTCCGAGCTCAGGGATGTGGTATCTTCTTTCTTGGGAATGGGCACATAAATCATCTACATTTACTTCTAAGCTCTTCCGCAAGAACTCTTTGAAGACATGACACATGAGCCTTTGGAATGTTGCAGGTGCATTTGTGAGCCCAAATGGCATCACACGAAATGCAAAGATTCCCCACTCTATGGCAAAAGTTGTTTTGTGTTGATCTTCTGGGGCAATGGCTACTTGATTGTAACCTGAAAATCCATCAAGGAAGCTATAAACTTCCTTGCCTGCAACACGCTCCAATAGGTGTTCCGTGATTGGAAGTGGATAACTATCTCTGATCGTAGCGGCAATAACTTTTTTAAGGTTAATACACACTCGCAACTTTCCATTCTTCTTGGGCACCACTACAATGGAGGACACTCATTTAGTATGCTCAATCTCATAGATGAATCCAGCTTCAATGAGCCTATCAATTTCTTCTTTTATCTTGGCTGCATAAGTGTCATTATATGTGTAGGGCTTCTGTTTGGTGGGCTTGGCATCAACCGTCATGGGGATCGTATGAGAGCAGATTCTTGGATCTACCCCCTTCAAGTCTGTATAGTGCCATGCAAACACATCCCTATATTCCCTTAATAGAGCTACGAGCTCTATTTCTTCTCTTGCACTTAGGTCATCTCCTATGTATGTGCATCTCTCTTCATTCTCTTCAACGGTCACTACAATTTTCTTGGTCTTTTCTTTATTATCATATGATTCTCCTATGATCGCCTCTCTCTTAGGCATTCGTACCAAAATTTTGCGGTCGTCAACTTCATATTTCTTGAAGTTTTCTAGTACTTCAAACAATGATTCCTCCTCTTCTTGTTTCACTGCTTTTCTTTTCTTTTTCTTTTGACTGCTTTCACTTCCATCCTTTGAATTTACTGTTTTAATACTTGTGAGATGTTCTTCTTCTTTTTGGGTGAACACTCCGATATCTTCTAAATAGTGTTGCTCTGAGTTAAAGCAACTATCCATCACAATGGACTCCATATCATCGTCATTCTCTTCTTCTTCTATGACATCACTAGGGTCACATTCTTCTAGCAAGGGCTGACACATGAACACTGAAATATCATAACCCTCCTCATCACAATGAGGTGTCCATTGTTCTTCATTGATAGCAATGTCCATGGTGGCTAAGATTTCTGGCCAGCCATGAGGCTCAAATTCCTCATCTGGAAGGATCATCGGTGTGTAGGCTGGGTCTCTAATTGGTCTATCTCCTGGCAAAGTTCCTTCTTCTCTTGCCTTTTAACGTTTTTCCTCTTCTTCTGCGACCTTGCACATCCACAAATGAGTATCTTCATGCAACCAGGATGGATCAGGTGAACTTCCAGAATGCACAGAGATAGAATCTTCTTTCGCTTTGTGGATAGGATTCCACTATAGGGGTGGCACATCTCTGAAGGTGTAATCCTTCAAATTGACCTTGGTGGTGACCCCTAAGTGATGTAAGTACAACAAGTTGGTTCCCCAATCCTATACTATTTGCAATTGTCGTAGGAAGGGTCTTCCTAGGATCATCTCATAGACATTATTTTTCTCAAAGTCACATATAGCAAATGTGTGTTCAAACTCTACCCCACAGGTGGTTAGAGTTATCCCTTCTAGCAATCCTAGAGGTCTTTCAAAATGACCGTCGGCCATTTGAAGCTTCATTCTAGTTGGTCTTAATGTGGTTTTGTCCCATTGCTTCCACAATGAGGTGGTCGCAATAGCAACACCGGCACCTGAATCTATGATTGCTTTGGTTGTGTAACCTTGGTAGGTGATTGGAAGATAAGTATTACCTTCTTCACCCTCACGCATGTCTTCTATTTTATTGAGAGGTATCTTTGGAACTTTTTGCTTAGAGCCTGTTTTTGGCATATTGGAATCAAGTTCTGGGACCTGATCCTTCACATGATTCCATAGCTCAGGTTTTGCTTTGAGCAGCTCTTCTACAGTGAGATGACATTGAACCTTAGTGTTCTTCACGACATTGGTGTTCCTTGGAACCTCTGAGTCTTCATTTCTTACCAATATTGTGGGAGCTCTGATCTGAAGAGATTCCGATTCCCAAGGGCCTAGAAATTGAGGCAGTTCTTCTAAGGTATTAGATTCAAAATCTAATCTTTCGTCTTCTTGTTGTTTGGCTTCATCTCCGTAAATAGATGGAATGTCTTGGGGAAATTGATCATGAAGATCATCAATCTCAGGAATAGGAGGGGAATTACCCTTCTCCTTGGCCCATTTCTCTTCTTGTATTTCCTGCAAGAACTCTTGAGAGTGCTCCTGAATTGAAGGAGGTATTCTAGCATTCATGGAATTAGGAACATAAGCTCCCATTGGTGGTGAGCTTCCTCTTTCAATAACTGGTTGAGCCTGTGGAGGTAAAGAAACTTGTGGTTTGTTTACCAACTGCTCTAATCTTTCTAGTAAGCCCTGCAAATGCAAATCCAGTTTGAGAGAGTTTGTCTGATTGAACTTTTGACTAGTCTCGAGTATAGCTTGAGCTTGTTCTACCATTTTCATTCACATTTTCATCCGTTCAATCTCTAAATCTGCTCTAGGGTAACTCCTGTCTAGGTTTGCAACTCTTGGCCCTTCTTGAAGTCGAGCTTGGTAGGCCTTGAACATCATGTCCAAGCCTTCTGGGGTTGGATCTGCTAGAACAGACCCTGGGTGCGGCCTATTTACAATGGGTGGTGGGGTGGGATGAGGTGGAGTGGATGGAGTTTCGGCATGCGAGGGGTTTTGAGATGCAATGTCTTCTATTTTTGTTTTTGCATCTTTCAAGCTTTCTTCTAGTTTTGATAACTTTTTATTCCACTTGCGATTGGCCTTCTCTCTGGTATCCTTCCATGTTCTTGTTTTCCTCTTACTAGGCTCTCCTGATTCACTCGACTCCGATTGTTCTGATGGTTTATCCTGTTTTAAGGCTTGTGCTCTAGTGACAGCTTGTATAGGAGCCACATTACTGCTACTTGAACTTGAATCTGCCACTAAGCCTACCACATTAATGGGTGTAATCTTGGGTGCACTGGAGGGGTTTCTTGGACAATCTCTGGGGAGATGGTCTTTGCCACATTCAGGACAAAAGGCTTGTATCGTGATGTTCTGTCCTTGGCCCAGAGTTGGTGAGTGGGGACATTCACGAATGAAATGGTCGCCCTGACATCTAAAACATGGTCCTCTAGGGGCTTGTGGTCTTACCTTTCTCAATTGGGTCCTGGGGTCGGGATTTATGTACATGACATTGGAGTATTTTGGCTCCCAAGTTTGCTCCATAGGTGGTGCCTCATATTGATACGAGTAAATCTCACTATGCTCAGGCGACTCAGTGTAATAAGCATGTGGACTACCTTCATGGGAGTAGTCTGAACTATGAGCATGAGAGTCATTATCTGGTATCAATGGGGTTAGTGGCACCAATGCTCTATTTGGATTTTCCTCTCCCACAGCATACTTGACTGGAATCACATTGGCAGGAGCTTGTGGTTGGTTTTACAAGACTAGTTGTGGCCTATATTGTGCCTGATATTGTTGTTGTGGTCGATAATATGGCTATTGATATTGGTTCTGATACCTACCTTGTTGGTAAGGTTGCTGATAAGTTTGTCTAACAGCCTGCCTATTGTAGGGAAAATCTTGAGCCGTGTGGTTCGTGTATTTTCTCTCAATAGTGCAATATGGAGCATTCCTTTCTCTAATGTTTGGTTTTGCCTCGGGCATACGTTAGCCATGTGATCACCTCCGCAATTATAACATCGATTCGATGAGGTGACTCTTGGTATTTGTCTATTTTGAACTCCTAGCTTCTTGGCAACTTGCTCTGCTATTTCATCCAGCTCAGTGGAGGCTTTGGAGGTATGACTAGTAGAACTGTCAGAGTCCCTATAGAGTTTAGATAGTCCTAACTCCTCACCCAAGTTATCTTCTATGTCAATGCATGTCCACACACACTCTTCTATGGATCTAGGCTCTTTCAAGTATACATATGATCTTAACTTTGTGCTCAGTAAGCCATCTAAGAACAAAGCCACTTGTTTGGCTGGTGTGGGTAACTCTGGAGCAGGGCATCTTTCTAGGTACTATCTGAACCTTCTACCTGCTATTCGCACTGTTTCTTGGGGTGTCTGCTTGAAACTGTGGATCAAAGATGATGTGTTATGTCTGATACCACTCTTGGAAAATTCCACAATGAATTCGTCTAGCAGCTGACCTATATCGCGATAGTTACAACTACTCAGTGGTTGAAACCAAGCCAAGGCAGTGCCCTTAAGAGTCAAACCAAATGCCTCATACTGGGTGAACAAGTCCTCAACCTGTTCAGCTCTTAATACTTGTTTGAACTCGGCCACATGATCATAAGGATCTCCTGTCCCGTCGAAATAATTCTTCATTGCCTTGATCACTTGAGTGGGTCTAAGGGTTCTTGGGTGCTCTCGGGGTCTAGGCAATAGAAAATCATGTTCATCTCTTTGTTGCCTATGTGCTTGATGTCTCTCTCTTTCAGGTCTTTCATTTTCAAATCTTGATCTATTTCTGCCTACAGTGTGTGCAAAACTTACCTCATGTCTTTCTCTAGTTCTTTCTCTCTAGGCTTCATGAGCTTGGAATGATCCTACTCCTTGGAAGCCATGAGAAACATTGGATCTTGATGGAGCAAAAATCAATTCACTCTTCCAAGTATATGCATGTCTATCATGTTCTGTTACCAGGAACATTTTCTATGATGTGTTATCCACGTAGACAACTTTGCCTGGTATCTCAGGATGTTTGAATTCATAGATGATGACTATGCCCAATTGGCTAGGTTGATCTGTCTTGAATCTCCAAAAGGCTTCCTCTGTTTCTCTATTCAAGAATAGTTCTATGCTTTTGTTATCTTGAGGAATCCAGTCTAGAGTGATCACTCTCGTCAAAACTGACTTACCTCTAGGATTCTGGGGTCCTTGTCCTACATTTCCTTGTTCTAGGTCTCCTATCTCATTCTCAGGAATGACATTTCCAAACTCATCAGTCCTATCTGGTAGGTTGGTGACCACATACATGGTTCCTTCCTTATCAATGTATGAACCTTCTTCGAACTTGACCACTCGGTGCTCAAGTCCAAAGGGTTGATCTGAATTTTTGAGTTGGACCACTGATCGCCTCAGGCCATCCTCATAGATGCGAGCACCTAATCGGTGGGTCCGAATATATTCCAATTGTGTCTTATAGGGGCCTTCTGGTGTTTGTAGATGGGCAGTTCCTGAGCCACCTGCAGGTTTCCCCATGCTAAAAGACATGTCAAAGTTTAGTACGTAAGGACAACCACTTAGTTGTTGTGCCCAAGACTTAGTTGTATGGTTGACACTAGACTGAGAAGATCTAATGCTGTGTCTATCCTTGCCTAGGTGTCTACCAGATCTCAGGTTCATAAGCTTTGGTTAAGACTCCAAAATTTTCCTTGGTATGGTTCAAAATCCTTTGGAGTCCCCTTGGTTCCCTACCCTCAAAAAATGGACTTTGGATGTTATGTCAAATCAGGCTCCTTGGGGTCAAAACAGGCAAACAGGCACTTATGGAAAAATCCCGATTTTGTATAAAATCAGAGAATCACGATGCTATGAAATTAGAGAATCGCGATCCTGAGAAACCAAGAGAATCGCGATCCTGTGAAACCAAGAGAATCGCGATTGTGTGAAATCAGAGAATCGCGATTGTGTGAAATCAGAGAATCGAGATTGTGTGAAATCAGAGAATCACGATTGTGTGAAATCAGAGAATCGCGATTGTGTGAAATCAGAGAATCACGATTGTGTGAAACCAGAGAATCACGATTGTGTGAAATCAGAGAATCGTGATTGTGTGAAATCAGAGAATCGCGATGCTATGAAATCAGAGAACCGCGATTTTGTACCTTGAGAATCGTGTTTTCACAAAATCGTGTTTTTGGCTGAAAATCGTGATTTGTGAGAATTGCGATTTTGAGCAGAGAATCGTGTTTTTGAAAATCGCGATTGCCAACAGAGAATTGTGTTTTCATAGAATCGTGTTTTCACAGAATCATGTTTTCACAAAATCGTGTTTTTGCTGAAAATCGTGATTTGTGAGAATCGCGATTTTGAATAGAGAATCATATTGTTGAGAATCGCGATTTTGAGCAAAGAATCGTGTTTTCACAGAATCCTATTTTTGGTTGAAAATCGTGATTTGTGAGAATCGCGAGTTTGAGCACAACCACAGAATTGCGATTCTGAGAATGATCTCAGAATCGTGTTTTTGAAAACTCAAAGAATTGTGATTCTGAGCACAAGTAGAGAATCGCGATTTTGAGAATGACCTCAGAATCGTGTTTCCTTCAGAGGGCTTTTAGGCGGGAAACAGAGAATCGTGATTTTCAAAAAATTTTGAATTTTTCACAAAATCGCGATTTTCATCACAGAATCATGTTTTTTAGCGGGAAATTCAAATTTCTGAGCACCGAGCAATGGCGAGCTCCGTATGTGCTGAAAATCATGAAAAAACACAAGCGCTTGCTCTCTCTTGCACTTCCTAACTCCTTCCCACACAATGATGCATGAAAGATGGTATGAAAATGGTGAAAATGCACTAAAAAACAAAAAATTTCTATGAAGAAGAAGATGGAAGAAGATGGAAATGGTGATGATGATGAAGATGAAGAAGAAAAAACAGAAAATGAACAAAAATGACAGTTTTTTTTTACCTTCCAACGTCGCAAATCTACGATCTTACCATCACAACGCTCCTCCTCGAAGCTCTCTCCCCGGCAATGGCGCCAAAATTTGGTGTAACTCAAGCATAAGCACCACATCCTTTACTTGTCAATCCGCGGAGACGTGAGGACCGGTATGAAGACCACGAGCAAGTGAAAGCACAAGTGCGTGAGTGAAAGCACACAAACATGCACACACATACACACACACGCGCACAAGGTGAGATCAAAGAGAGGAACAATGGAAAGCTTCGATTGCAAAAGAGTTCTCTTACAAAAGCTCTATTCTCTAAACAAGCTAACCTCCAAAATGAGCTCTCTAGCTCTTTTTATAGTTTTTTGAGTAGTTTTGGCCCTGTCCAGACCTAGTGTCCGGCCTAGTTAAAAATTAGGTTCCAGGGCTTATTTGAGGGCTCAAACGAAGTCTAAAAATTATGAAAATTGGTAGGATGATACTTCTAATACTCATCAAGCTCGAGGACTCCTCGGCTTGAACAAAATGGAGTTACAAAAATAGAAAATGGTATTTACAATGGTTTTTAGTGATGAAAATCACTATTTTTGTAGGGGATTCTTCTGAAAATTTGACATACACTTCTTGGAGCTCCCTACTTGCTCTCTCTTCTTCTATGTCCACTTCTTTGATGTGCTTCCATGTTTTATGCTTGACCTTGAGTTCCAACAACTACTTCTAGTACATTCTCACTAACATGCTTGTCATGTGGAAATGATGCTCTTGACTGTTTACCAAATTGACATGCTGCACATACCTTTTGCATTTCAAAAACTTTGAAATTTGGTAGTCCATGGACAATCTCCTTTGATTGCATCAATTTCAACCTTTGCAAGTTTGCATGTCCAATCCGTTTGTGCCACATCTCTATATCTGCAATAACTCCTGCACCTTTTGCAAACATGGCTGCATTCATTTCAGGAATCTTCACATTTAAGGTGAACATCCTACCCACTTTGTTTCCTTTGGCAACCAATCATCCATCCTACTTGTACTCTTCTACATATAATCCATCAGCATTGAACCTAACTTGTAATCCCTTGTCAACCATTTGTCCAACAGGAACCAGATTCTTTGTTATATTTGGAACATGCAACACATCAGCAAGATGTTTTACCTTCCCGTCCTCCATAGACAATGCTATGTTTCCTGTATGCTCAATAGGATGCGATGTATCATCACCTGTTTCAACATATCCAGGAACTGGCATTTTTTGCAAACTACTAAACCATTCTGCATGACTGCTCATGTGATTTGAAGCACCTGAATCAACATACCAGACATTATCATTCGTTTTTGAAATACCAGCAGACATCGTATTCGTCATGTGATGTTGAACCATGAACAACTTCTCATAATCATCTGCACTTGTGGATGCATAATTATTTTGCTGCCTTTTGTTATTTTGATTCTTCAACCTGCAATCACGTTCAAAGTGTCCAGGTTTACCACAATTCCAACATTCTTTACTATCATTACCTAAATCATTTCTTTGGAAATTTCTGCCTCGAAATCGTCCTCTTCCTCCTGCATGATTCTGTTGTTGACCTTGGTCTTGGTTATTGTTTTCTCTTCCACTTCCCAAGCCTCTACCTCTGCCTCTTCCTCTGCCAGAGTAGAATACCTGCTCAGAATTGGGCTTTCCTTGAGAGTTTGAATCATCACCAAGATTCTTTTCTTCAATAATCAGCATAGATACCAGATCAACAAAATTTGGAATATTTTCCCTGGTCTGTATTGAAGTTCTGAACTGCTTATATGTAGCTCCTAAACCACGAAGACACACTTCCACCTTATCATCATCATCATTACATTCATGCCAATAGATGCAAGTGACTCATATATGATTTTGATCTTCAAGGTGTAGTCACTTACCAAGATGCTCTTCTTCTCCAATGTATGCAGCTCGTTCTTGAGTTGCAATTTTTGTGCCTTTGTATTGGTCTCATACAATGTGACCAAACTATTCCAAGCCTTTTTTGGAGTCTTGGCATCCTGTATGTGTCCAATCATGCTATCCTGTATGCTAACAGATAGCCAGTACATTACCTTTTGTGCTCCTTGATTCCATTCCTCATATGCTCTTACCTGATCTGCAGTCCGATTCCTTTCTGGTAACTGCGGAGCATTTTCATTCTCTCCTTTGATGTACTTCCAGTAGCCTTTTCCCATCAGGAAATTCGTCATTATGAATCTCCAAGCATGGAAGTTGTTCTTATCCAACTTATCGCTCATAAGCTGACTTATTCCATCTGCGTTTTCCATTTCTGCAGCAATTCACAACACTGCAAAACACTACAAGCAGCACTTCTGCTTGAACACTGTTGCACTATGACATGACCGTTCAATCTTAAAAAAACACAGTTTTTGTGTATCAACAGTACACGGAATCGCTTGAAATTCTAGATTTGGAATATATGAGTGTTTCCGAACACAATGCAAGTTACAGTTTCTTAAATTGACCTAGTTTTTCTACGGGCCCCACCTTGTGGGCTAGAAATGCGATTCACAAATGACCCCCCGTAAAAAATGCAGATTTTCGTAGCGAACGGAGGTCGTTTGTGAATCGTGTTTTCTCCATGCCTTGTTGCATACTCTTCACTATCACCTTCTCCACGAGCTCTCTACAGCCATGCTGGCTCTAATACCATGTCACGAGGAAGGAGATAAGGAAGAGAGCTCACACACATACTCTCATTCTCAAGGAGAATCACACACACAAATTGAGGCAAGGAAGAATGATCTTCTTCTCCTTCTTCTATTACATAAAAAGGAATGTACAAGAATGACCTAAAAACAAGAATACAACAAGTGCAATATATAAAAATCAGTACATAGGGAAAAAACTAATGTTCGCGAATGAGTGAGCTGGTAAGGAACAAATGTGGCATCACTCTCGATAGATAAATCTAATAAAGCTCAATGAAGTATCCCTGACATATACCGGCATGACCACTATACATGTTGAGCTTGATATCTCAACACAACAAACATATGCTATTGAGGAGTTAAAAAACATAGAGCATGACAATACACACATGCATATATGCTAGAGCATCGAAGTCTAGAGCCATTTTGATTTTTGATATAGCTGAAAGGCAAGGAGTAAGAAGAGAAACTTCGAATGAGGATGAAGAACAAACAAGAGAGATGTAGGTTGGATGCACGTGTTATACATGAAGAGACCTTGAACAAAGAGCATCCTTTCCTTGAACTTTTCGGTACTGTGGTTCCAAAGTGAAAGAGGATGGAGCTTCATGCTAATCACAGGTATTACTATTTCAATTTTGAAAGGGTTTGACTTTTAGAGAAGGAATGAAGGATTTGGGGTTCAAGCCCTTTGGGGAAAACCACATGTATGGAGAGTATGAGATATATACTCTCATTATGAGTCAAGGATTCCCATACAATACAAGAACGCATAAGCTTTAGGTACCTATGACATCAGGCTATTCAAGGAGTTATGGATTATACTTTTAGGCATTTTGATTTATGTTTTGGCATGTTTTGTGTATACATGCAAGGATATATGATTGGAATGCATACATCAAAGTTGGTCATTGTTTTAGGTCTAAGGGGTAGATCAACTTGCTATGAATAGACTTTTTGATGGTTTGAAAGAAAGATGATTGCGGGGAGTACAAGGTTATGCAACAAAGATGTTGTTTCTAGTATTTTATGTTCTTGCAAGCTATGGAGTTCATATAGGAGTATATGGCTTGTATGCCATGGGCTTGCCAAGACTTATGCTATAGTGAATGGTCTGTGTGCCATTGGCTTGCAATGCCTTATGCTTGATTCTATGGTTAAATTCTTTTTTGAACTCCATTTCTTTGGGGAAATGTCACTTAGGACCATCAAAGCATCATAGATAATGAAAATTCATTAGTAATTAGATCCCTAGAAATAATCCTTATGGATTTAGACCATAGGATTGCTAAGGGGAAGGAGATATGTGTTAACCATTAGGAATGTGCACAAGCAATCCTATACATTTTAGAAAATTACATTGAGGGTTACGAAAGGTATGTTTATGATTATCTCCAATGTACTGAACGTATAATTTCCTTGCAAAGAGTCTCATGGTATGATTAGGAGGCTATGGGGTATCATGAGGAATACCCAAAGAGTGACTAGTTTTACTGATGCACACCACCTAAGTATGTAGTGAAGCATTTTTTATAAACTACTAAGGAAACAAATTGGATACAAAAAAAATAAAAGGAAAATATGATTCCTTCAGAGGAGAAGAATAGAGTATGTTTTCCTTTAGAGAGAAGAGGTGTTTAGAAAACATCCCTTAGTCTATATTTTAAAAAGAATTCATTTACTCTACTTTCGATGTAAATTTTCTTTATATGGGAGTTGATTCTCCACTATTTTGGAAGGAAACAATATGCATACCTTATGTACTTGTTCTCATCTATGGATGAGTAGGGTAATTAGATTGGATAGAACCTCTTTCAAAGGAAAAGGAAAAGTGGAATAGATTCTACTACTAGATCTTTTTTCCTTAGAGGAGATTAGAGAGAGATAGTTTCACTTTTTCATTTTTAGATTGTCCAAATAGGAGTGCACTCTTCTATCAAATGCAATTAGGAGATTAGAAACTCAATGGTTAGATTGAGTCGCACATGCAAACTCTAGAGAGAAGCAGCTATATTTTGAGTGATGATCTTTGACTAGGTGAGATGATCTGGTTGTTGACATTAATGAGATTGGGAGTAAAATTATGAATCCTCTCTTTAGGGGTTCTAGGAGATAGGGATAGATATAACCTATTGGGCTACCAAACTCTTAGTTGATGTTTAATCATGAGGATGATGTGTGAGCATCAATAAGGAGGATGAGTACTTATGGATTATTTGAAGCTCAAGTACGAACGCTTTTGCATTCATATGAAAACTAAATAGAAAAGAAAATATTAAAGTTTGCACTAGCACTAATAGATGCTCTTCCAATAGAACTTTGTCCATTTTAGTACCAAACTTTGCTTACAAACTAAATATTTCTTCGTTAATGGAATGTAGAGATTTCATTTTAGTACCAAAGAATTATTATATGTGAGATAGGATGATGTATTTACATAGTTCACAAGGTAGTTTAGATTAAACTATTACTTGGGAGACACTCAAGGCTAGGAGAACCTAGAGTGATGTGAGGAAAAATCTATAATTTATTCTTAGATGGGTTTGGAATCACTTTTTATGGGACTTTGTTCTATATTATAGAGGAGTTAATCCTGAATTGAGCTTATAAACTTGAAGAAAATAGTTCATCTAGTCTTATATGACATCAATAACACAAACTCTAGAGGGTTTAGAAAAACTCTAAAAGAGTTCATGTGTACTTTATTGGCAAGTATAATTGCCATATAAGGTATGGGATTAGTTAAGGCATGCTTCTTTATGCATTATTCCAAAAGACATAAGCATACAATATATACTTACATACAAAATAGTATAAAAGGCATTCCAAAATTTACTTTAAGTATCTAAAATACTTAAAGAAGATTTTTTGAGAATCGTGAAAATAGATTTCATGTGTAGGGCTATCAGAGATCATGAACCTTCTAGCTATGAAGAGGCCAAAGACACAAAGGAGTGGCAAGAAGATATGGAAGAAGATAACAAAGTCCTTGAAGGCAAAAACACATGGATTGAAGGTAATTGGCAACAAGTGGGTTGTGAAGAGAGATTCTGATGGTTCAATTGCTAGGTAGAAAGCAAGGCTTGTGACAAAGGGATTTGCTCTATCCTATGGGATTGTCTATGTTAGCCGAGTTGCAAAGATGACCACAATTTAGGGAAATCATTAGGGTTGCTACATCTAGGAGGTGGCCAATATATCAATTGGATGTAAAAAATGCTTTTCTTAATGGTGATTTACAGGAGACAGTCTACATGACTCAACCATTAGGGTTTGAAAACCTTAAATATTCATATTTTGTTAGTAAACTTAGAAAATCATTATGTGGTTTAAAGCAAGCTCCTAGGACATGGAATCAAAAGCTTATGGTGCATTTGTGCAGGTGTGAATACAAGGAAAGTGATGCACATCCCTCCCTATACCTCAAGAGGGAAGGAGGACTAGTTGTCTACATATGCATATATGTGGATGATTTGATTATAACAAGAAGTGATGATATAGGTATCAAATGATACAAGCTAAGCTTGGGAATGGATTCAAGATTTCAGATCTTTGAGTCCTCAAATATTTTCTTGGAATTGAATTTATTTATGTAGAAAATGGTGTTTACCTTGCTCAAAGGAAATACTTGCTAGATGTACTTTATAAGCATGGTATGAGTGGATGTAAGCCACTCACAAAAGCTATGGATTCAAACATTAAGTTATGTGCAGGTGAAGTGCAGCCTCTTGAAGATATTTCAGCATATAGAAGCATAATTAGAAGCCTTAATTATGCTACCATCACAAGACCTCACTTGTGTTATGTTGTAGGAGTCCTTTCTCAAATTTTGAATTCACCAACTGATGTTCATATGAATGCAGCCAAGAGAGTGCTTAGGTACATCAAGCACACTTTCAAACAAGGGTTGTACTACCCTTATGGAGATGGAATACAACATCAAGGATTTAGTGATGGTGATTGGGCTGGTTCAAAGGAGGATAGAAGGAGCACATCTGGCTATGTCTTCAAGATGAGAAGAAATCAAAAAAGAAAAAATTGTTTTGCAAATACTATAAAGCAAATGATCATGTTATTAAGAGCTCTCCAAAACTGGCTCCTAAAGAAGGAAAGAAGAAGGAGGTTGGAATGGTTGTTGTAGAGGCCTCCACACAAAAAACAGAGCCTGTTAATCTAGTACAGAATGAAAAATGGGCATTTACTACTGTTTGCAGTTTTGACCCATCTTCTGATGAGCAATGTATGTCTACAGTAGAGTCAGGTGTTTGGTACTTTGATAGTGGGGCAACCAAAATATTACTTCGTAGTGCAATTTCTTCACTTCACTCGAGCCTGCCCCTAAAGGGAATATTGTCACATGTGCCAACAACTCCTTTTATCCTGTCATGGGAGTTGGTAAGATCATTCTGACTACTGTTGATGGTAGTTCTTTCACTTTGTCAGATGCTTTATTTGTGTCAAGGATCAAGAAGAATCTGCTATCAGTTTCAGCTTTAGCCAAGATTGGCTTAGTTGTGAAATTTGTTGATGACAAGTGTGATCTATCAAATGGCGACGTGATTATTGCTTCTGGCATTTTATGTCATGGGTTGTATAAGCTCATAGACTATGAAAGATCTCTAAATGATTCAGCATGTGCAATACATGATTCTCAAGCTATGTCAGATCCAAAGCTTTGGCATGCACGCTTTGGTCATCTGAATTTTGCTAGTTTGCTATGCCTACAAAAATCTGAAATCGTGTCCTCTTTCCCCAAACTTGAGGCACTCAGTAAACATGTATATGAAGCCTATATGTTGGGTAAAATGCAGCGTTCCTCCTTTCCAAAAGATGGTTCAATTCGAGCTACTCAAAAATTGCAGCTTGTTCATAGTGACGCATGTGATCCTATGCAAACACCCTCTTTTGGAAGTTATGTTTACTTCATGACTTTCATTGATGATTTTTCTAGGCATGCATGGGTATATTCATTGAAAGCAAAGTCCAAAGTGTTTATGTGCTTCAAACAGTTTCTGGTTTTGGTTGAAAATCTGTGAGCATGTAAAATTGGCACCCTCTGTTCTGATCGAGGAAGGAATATGTGTCTTTTGACTTTAATGCATTTATGGTTGAGCGTGGGATAAAACATCAGTGTACAGTGCCATGTACACCTCAACAAAATGGAGTTGCTGAATGGAAGAACAAATCACTCATGGAGATGGTGAGGTGTATGGTCAAGAGTCAGGCTTTACCACATAGTTTCTGGCTTGAGGCTATTATGTGTAGCATATGTACTCAACAAGTGTCCCACTAAAGTGTTGCAGTCTATCACTCCATATGAGGCTTGGCATGGTCGCAAGCCATTTGTTTCTCATCTGTGTGTTTTTGGTTGTTTGGCATATGCATTAACATCGCAGAAAATTGCATGATAAAGTAGTAAAATGTATTTTTGTTGGGTACATTTATGAAAGTAGAGGCTATTGTCTGTATCATCCAAAGACTAAACACATTCTGGTTAGCCGTGATGTTATTTTTGTGGAAGATTCTATTCAGCCCTTACTTTCATGTACAAAGGAGACATCTATTAGCTCAAAAGACATGTATGATACTTTGCTGCCTCTTTTTACAGGTGGATAGTCTAGTGCTGGTCCTAATGAGGAAACTTCTCAGCCTTTAGAGGTTTCATGTGATGATGAAGATCATTCCATTTATGATGCAAATTTACATGATGCACTTGTTGATGAGAGAGCTGATATTGAGCAAGCAAAAACTATGCCACAATGGCTGGTGTAGACTTTGTGTGAAAGTAAATTAGATGCACCTCTTTCATATCGCACTCGTTCAGGCTCTCATAGTGCCTCTTTTGCATCAGATTGCTATGCTATGGCTGCGTCTAGTCTTTGTGATGAGACTGGGCCTGTTTTGTTTGATGAAGCACAAAATTCTGAACATTGGATGGCTGTAATGCAATCTGAATATGATGCTATCATGAAGAATTGTACCTGGTCTTTATGTGACTTGCCTCCTAGCAAGAAGGCCATTGGCACTAAGTGGGTATATAAGCTAAAGTGTAAACCTGATGGAGCAGTTGACAGGTATAAGGCTAGGCTTGTTGCAAAGGGTTATGTGCAGGAAAGAGGCATTGATTTTGATGAGACCTTTGCACCTACATGCCGAATGACTACTATTCGTAGCATCTGTGCACTTACAGCTCATCATCGTTGCAATGTACATCAGTTGCACATTAAAACAACATTTCTGAATGGTGACTTGCATGAAGAAGTGTATGTTTTTCAACCCCGTGGATTTGTGCAGAAAGGGCATGAAAACTAGATGTGCAGATTAAAGAATGCATTATATGGTTTAAAGCAAGCACCACGTGCTTGGTATGAAAAGATACATGTCTCATTGCACATGGTTTTGAGAATAGTCCAACTAAAAGCACCTTATATGTTAAGCGTGCTAATAATGTGCTTCTGATCATTGTTGTGTATGTTGATGACATGCTGCTCAATAGTCATCATGACATGCATATCGCTGTTTTTAAGGCTGACTTGCATGCCTCATTTGAGATGTCTGATTTGGGGCATTTGCATCACTATTTGGGCATTCAATTTATGCAAGTTGATGGTGGAATGGATATGTGTCAAACAAAACATATTGACACATTATTGCAATGTTTTGTCCTTGAAGATTGTAAGCCTATTATCACTCCTATGGAGACATGTTTACGATTGAGTCTTCATGATGTTGGAGATGTATTTGATGTTGTTCTCTATCAACAGGTTGTTGGATGCTTTATTTATTTATGCATTACTCGGCTAGATATTCAGTTTGTTGTCTCACAAATGAGCAAGTTTATGCATTGCCCAGTTGTCAAGCATTGGCAGGTAGTTAAGCGCATCTTTTGCTCCTTGAGTTGTACCTGGATACTTGGATTGTTTTATCCCAAGGGGGGATCACTACCGCCAAATTTGCATTCTTTTTCTGACAGTGATTGGGCTGGTTGCTATGACACTCGTGTGTCCGCTAGTGGCTTTTGCTTCATGCTTAGTAGCTCATGTATATCTTGGTTGAGCAAGAAGCAGCCTATTGTGGTCACTTCCAGTTGTGAGGCTTACTATAGAGCAGCTTTCACAACGATTGTTGAGTGTGTGTGGCTTAGATGCCTTATGGCTGATTTGGGTGTTGGTCATTCTTTTGCCACCACCATCTTCATTGACAGTCAGAGTGCATTGGCAGTTGCGAGGAACCTTGTGTTCCATGCTCGCACTAAGCACATTGAGGTGCATTATCATTATGTCAAGGAGAGGTTCTCTGCTTGGGAGATCAGCTTGGCATATGTGCCCATGCAAGAGAACATTGGAGAGCTTTTTATGAAGGCTCATACTAGGGAGAAGTTTGAAGCTTTCCGCAAAGCTTTGGGTTTACTTCCTTTTGTGGATTGATTCCACGTAGCTTGGCACTTCCTTATACATAAGTGCCAGCTCCTTGTTCACCACATCACTCCCAGGGGGATTTGTTGATATATTTAGGTAGTGATGTGTGTGAGTGTCGGCTTGTATATATGCCTATTGCCCTAATGGACTACTTATCTTTGTACATTCTAGTGGTAATACATTCAGTATTGTGTGTTGTGCCCCAAGATTCTTCTTCTTCCTTGTGTTGTTTGCATGCTTCCATAGACGTCTAACTCCAACACTATACACTGATGTTTTATCCCACATTCACCTTGAAATGCATTAAAACAAGAAGACATATATTCCCCCCCTCGATTAGAATAGAGGGTGCCATTTTACATGCGGATAGATTTTGGGAAAGGGGTGTCAACTAGCCCTTAGACCTTATTAAATAGGCTCACACATGAGTGCCATGTGTAAAGCCATTTGGGAACTCCTTTGGCTATAATGAGAGAGATAGAGAGAGAACAATATGGGATGTACATGGCTTGGGACCATCGAATGCACAATTCTCTATGTATCTCTTTCGTGAAATGAGTTGATGAGCTATCATCATGTTCATGACCTCAATGTGTGTGCAAAGATTTTTCCAAAACTAGGAGGGCTCATTGGAGGTGTTTCAATAATAGGTATGCAAACTAGGACAATTGTGGGATTGGAGCAAGGCAGAGGACCACGAGGCACAAAGCCACCCATAGAGGCATCGATAGGGCCATGTGCATGCAAGTAGGAGGCTTGCTCCCCTTTTCCTTACCCTTCTCTCTTGGATTTAGTAGGAAGGAAAAGGACCCTTCCTATATACCCCCTAAAAATGCATTGTGTGCTCCTATATGGGATAAAATTGACTTTTTTTTAGATGCCTAAGTTGAAGATTTCCTCATCGACCTCTTTACAATGAGGTATTTGGAGTATTATTTCGAGTTTTTTTTTTACTTTGGAGGCATAAAGCAAAGGGACACAAACCAATGGGAGGGAGACAAGCATATACATGTGTACTCTGGCATGTGGAGGGGAAGAATCACCAATAAAAATAGGTGAAAAACCTCTAGAGCACCCTCTTTGAAGTTCCCAAAGTTTCCCCTTCATTAAGATTTGCATTTGACCTTTCCACGTTGACATGCCCGTCTTCGCAGAGCCATAGCTTGGTGCTCCAAGACATCAAAGCAATTTTTTTCATGTTTCAAAGCTACATTCCTAAGCTTTTGTTGCATTAAAAAACACTCTATTTGGAGAAGTTTTGATGGATCAAAATCCCTCTATAGCAATAGATACTAGGCGATCACTTTCGAGCCTTGTTTTTAATCATTTGGTATCCAAATCAACTTCTGCCTCTTGGGTTGGCATCAAGCTTTCATTTGCAGGTGTTGGACCACTTATATGTGAACTTAGAAGATTGATGAGGAGAAAAAGTGCATCAGTTTTGGTCAATTTTGATATTTGGAGCTATTGTCACTTGCTTTTGGCATCATTTTTATCAGTTTTTGGTGCTAAGACCCTCTCAAACCACGTGGACATTTTGAATTTTCATTTGGTCCTGATGAGGAATGCAAATCAAAGCCTTGACAAGATCACTTCAAATTAGCTTTGGAAGGCTTTGATTTTATCAAGAAATTGTTCTAGTGTTATTTTTCTCTCTTTCTTGCTTTACAAAATTTACTTCCACTTGCTCTAAACACTCTAGTTAGTAAAAAAAGGGGAGTAAACATGGATGCTAAGGGAAAACAATTTTTAGAACATACTTCTCTACCTAGGGAGCAACATCTAGAGGATTTAGACCATGGAATGCAAGAGAGAGCAAGACCAAGAAGTAGAGCAAAAGGTTGAACGAGAAGGGGAATATTCCTATGTAGAGCTTCATGATGAGTTTGTATCACACAGGTAGTTCACAGAGATCAAGGACCAAACCCTTAGGTTAGAGAGACATTTGTAGCATGACCTCTCTAATAGAACAACTTAAGACTCAGATGATCTCACGAGAGACTTAGGTTACATCTTTCCTAGCTAGGAAGGAAAGAGATATTTCCACTCTTCCTACATTGGATACAGGTAGCAAGGATGTTCACCTTCCTGGCAAACATGAAGGAGAAAGTTCTAGGGAGAATCCCCTCTTGAAACGCCTCAATCCACCAACCTTTATTAGGGATAAACATGAGAGGAACAAGGATGCAATCTACACTTTCTTGTAAAAGTGGAATGATCTGCATCAACTAAAGGACACCGCACCTGAGTATCATGTGCTAGAATCAAGTCTCTTGCTTGTCCCATGGGCTTATAAGTGGTGGATGAGTCCCAAGGAGGTGAATTCTCTCCCTACGGACTAGAATCAATTTGAAACTCTTTTCTTCAAAGAGATTTTTCTTGAGAATGAGGAAGAGAGGATTCGGATGAGTGGGATAGGATTACATAAAGAGGTAGGCCTTTGTCAGTCTACATATCCGAATATAGGGAGATCATACTAAAGCTTAAGGGGTAGATGATTTTCAAAAGACCAAAGTTAAGGGCTTAGTATAGAGGGATCAACCCCTCAAACCGATTAGTACAACCAAGATCAAGAAGAAAGTAACTATGGGGAAAAACAAAGCCTTTATTAAGAAACAAAGATAAGGGCCTAAATTACATGCAGAGGAATATGAGAGGGCCAAGAGGGAAAACTTGTGTTTTAGGTGCCTATCTCATAGCCATGCACAATGGAATTTTCCACTTAGGAAGGGGGAAGAAAAGAAAGGATGACCAAGGACTAGTATGTCCCTTGATAAGGGCAAGAAAGTGGTCCACCTAGTGTAGATACTTCCTATACATGGCTGCTCTAGCTACAAGGAGGTGGAAGCAATGCACGAGGACATAGAGCACACATGTTTTATGACACATTCATTGTGCTCACCTTAGTTTCGACCACTGACCTAGTTAAACTTCATGGTAGTGTGTAGGGGACTAGGGTGTACATCATGATAGATGACTTTGCCACTCATAACTTCATATACTATGATCTAGTCAAGAAGTTAAAGATTCCCCAATAGCCCAATGCACATAAATACATAGTATCTATGATGCAAGGGGAGGACAAGAGGATATGGGATACTATGGTATCCAATTCAGAAGTCTAGGTATAGGGATACATTGATAGTGTAGTCTTTCAAATCATAAATATGTAGAGGAAAAACTTTGTTTTAGGAAGAGAGTGGCTACAGGGGTTGGGGGACTTACTTAAACATAGTTACCAAAACAACACTCTTGAATTTATAAAGAATGGAAGTAAATTTTGTATTCAGGGAGAGAGATGTACCTAGTGCACCTCTCATATCATCTTTAGAGTTATATAGTCTATCATTTTGAGCATGTACATGAGATCTCTTTATTGTATAGTCAGGATCTCGAGCATTGTATAGAAACTTCATTTGATGTATATGTTCATGCTAGCAATTGTTACCGTTGTGTCCATGTGAAAGGCCAAATGGCCACCGGGCACTTCTTTGTATATGTTCTTTAATAAAACATATATTGCCCTAGTCAGTCATAGACAGTAAGTTCGACTGCATTTGTAAGGCCTAATAAGTTTATCTTCGTTCTCCTTGTGTATTGTGTTTTTCTGCGTATTTTGTAGACTCTATGCGAAATACTGTGTGCCGCCTTAGGAGCTCAGTTTTCTACTCCGAGGATATTGTTGTGGAGCTCTCAAGAAGAAGAGCACACCGTGGTGCATCGCCATCGAATTACTTCACTGGTATCAAAGCATTTCGAGGCAAAAGCTTTGTTCCTTTTGTCTGAGCCAAGCGAGCACCCCCCAGATTTCTCCAAGGCTTACGACTAAGGTGGCAACCAATGCATAAACCTCAACATACCTTGTCATCCGAGTCACCAAAGTCACTGCTGGTGTCGTTGGCTGTGCACGAGGGAGGACCTCAATGATCAAAGAAGATAGAGGTTATCGGTACTTCCTGGGAGGTCACCCATCAGAGTATTGTTCCCCTCGGAGCTCGCTTAACCGTGGCAATCTCTTGCCACTAAGCCACACTCTTGTGGTGTCTGAAGAAGGGGAAAGGCTAAGGTTGACATTACCTTGAACATGTTTTGGTCCCTCAAAGCTTCATTCTTTGCTTTCAAAGCCTATTTTTGAAGCATTTTTGGGGTGTCTTTTGGAGCAATTTTGGAGTACTTTTGCACATAGTTCTCTTCACACAGGTTCAAGAACATCAAGAAGAGTGTTCTTTTTACTTCTCGGACAATAAACATCAAGCTTTGGGGCTGTTTTTTTCAGCCACACTCGTAAAACTACAAGTTTCTTGAAAGGTTTTTAGTTTTGGTGGGAGCAGCCACTGCAAATTTATGCAGGTTTTTGGGCCAAAAACATCAGCATTGACAGACACTTGCAGGTGTTGTTGGCTAGTTTTTGGGCTATGCATTCAGCCTTTTTAGTGTCATTTTACTGCATATATTGAGCACATACACACCATGTATGCTTATGTGGATACCGCTTATGTACATCCATGTGGTCATTGATATAACGGTTATGGTTTTTGCATAAAGCCTTTTACGTTTGATAAAAAGGTTCGGGGTGAGGTTTTCTTAATTGGGAGACACCTAGATGTCAGGGTCTCTTTGTTGATGCAAGTGGAAGACTTATCTAGCCTCGTCATAGGAGATGTATGATAGTTGTTCATAGGTGCTCGATAAGCCTAGTTGACTTCAATTGGGTAACTAATTATATGCAGTGGAGTCAGTGATTCACTATAACATGTCAATACTTGCAATTTTATGATATTTTGACACTAGTCATATACTCACTTTGCAGAGGATACTCTGGCAAAATTTTTCTAGATTTCTAGTTTAGTCAACTATACAGTGGTCGATTTACTCCTGAGTGTGAAAGTGCAGAGGAGCTTTGAAAGAAGTTGTGCAATACATATGAAAAAGAGACGGCATCAAATAAAGTGTATCTGATGAGAAAATTATATGACCTTCGTATGAAGGACATAGATGGCGTTGCTGCTCATCTAAATGAGTTTAATGCTATATTCTCCCAATTATAGGCTCATAAAATGGATATCAATAATGAAATGAAAGTAATATTGATGTTATGCACCTTGCCATCATCATGGGATACGTTTTGCACAGCTATTAGCAATAGTGCACCTGGTGGTAAACTCGTCCATGATGACATATGTGGAGCACTCTTGAGTGAGGAGATTTGTAGAAAATCTATGGTTGGCACTCAGAGTGGAGATGCATGTAATGCTCGTGATTCTTACCAAGGAAAGAATCAACAACATGGCAAGAGTAAGAACAAGGAAAAGAATGGTCAATAGAATAAGAGTAGAAGTAAATCAAGGAAGAGGGATATCGAATGCCATTATTGTCATAAGAAAGGACATATGAAGAAAGACTATTATGCATTAAAGAATGCTAAAGGTAAAGGACAGAATGTTGATGGGCATGTTAAACAGTTACCTACACCATCTACTTTGACTATGAAGATTGAAGAAATTAATGCTATTTTTGATGATGTTGATGTGTTGACACTTGATAGTACTATGCCAACTGAGGCGCTTATGGTTGATTCTCTTTCCCATGCATGGCTGCTAGATTCTGGTGCTTCTTTCCATGTGGCACCACACAGAGAATGGTTCTCTAATTATGCAACAAAGTCTCTTGGTACCGTGAGACTTGATGACTCTTACCAGTGTGACGTTGTGGGAATTAGAGATGTGGTTGTGCCTTTCATTGATGGTTCAAAATTTACTATGCATAATGTACACCATGTACCTCAGTTATCATGCAGTTTGATGTCAGTTGGTCAACTTGACAACCTTAGTTACAAGGTGGTCTTCTATGCTCAATCCTTTCATATATCAAAAGGCAATATGGTTATTGCAAAAGGAAGAAAAGTTGGCTTACTTTATCCTTTATTTGTATCACAGAAAGAACACTTATTAGTTGTTACTAAACAGCCTATGGCTTGTATTTGGCATGGTCTTTTGGGCCATATATCTCGTAGTGGAATGGAAAATCTTTCTCATTTTGCCTACTTACCTGTGTTATCTTTCTCTGATTTTTCATTTTTTGAGCATTGTAAATATGGAAAGCAAATCAGAAATGTGCATAGAATGCACATTGACTCTTCAATTCAGGCTTTCGATCTCGTCCATACAGATGTGTGTGGTCCTATGTCCACTAGGTCCTTAGGTGGTTCTCTTTACTTTGTCACTTTCATAGATGATGCTACTAGAAAAGTCTGGGTATATCCTATCAAATCGAAGGATGAGGTATTCCCTACTTTTAGAAAATGGCTTGTTTCAGTTGAAATTGAAAAAGGAACTAAGCTTAAGGCTTTACATTCAGATAATGGGGGTGAGTATCACTCACATGAATTCACCCTTTTCTGTCAGTCTAAAGGGATTCGTAGAGAGTTTACAGCTCCTTATACCCTAGTACAAAATGATGTAGCTAAAAGGATGAACAAAACTATTCAAGATAGAGTAGTTTCTATGTTGCATCATGCAAACCTCTCACAAGGCTTTGGGTAGAAGCAATATTGACTTCGGTTCATGTGATTACCTTTCACCTAGTACTACCAAAGGTCTGAAAGTGGCAAAGAGTTATGGACAGGGAAGCCACCATATTATGATCATCTTCGAGTTTTTGGGTGTTAAGCATATGTTCATATACCCAAGAGTCTCAGACAAAAGTTGGACCATAAGTCAAAGAAATGCATTTTTCTTGGATATGGTCGAGAAGGACAATTTGGATTCGCTTATGGGATCTTAAAAGGCGGTTAGTGATCAGAAGTAGTAATGTCATTTTCAATGAGTCTAAGATGCATAAACAACCCATTAAGGAAGTTGAAGTGAGAAGAGTGGTGTTTGATACTAGTCCTCCAGTTAGCATGCATAAAAATGCTACACATAGGGACGTTCAAGAGAATGTCCGATGAGATCAATCTGCACATGTTCTTGTTCAACAACCATTGAGACACTCTACACATGTCTCATATCCACTTGATATATATGTTCCAAGTTTAGATTTTGTTATGCTAACAGATGTTAGTGAGACTTCTTGCTACAAAGAGGCTATGCAGACAGAGGATCATGGCAAGTGGGAGCATGCCATGAAGAGTGAGATGGATTCTATTCACAAGAATGGTACTTGGGATTTAGTACTTTGCCAATTGGTAGGAAAGCTTTACGATGTAAATGGGTATATAAGCTGAAATTCACATCAGATAGTGCTTCTCCAAAGTATAAAGCACGACTTGTTTCAAAGGGATTTAAGCAACAACATGGTGTTGATTTCGAGCAAATCTTCTCTCCAATGGTCAAGATGACTACCCTGCGCATGTTGCTTGGATTTGTTGCAATTGAGGACTTAGAGCTAGTCCAAATGGATGTGAAAACTATTTTCTTGCATGAAGATCTTACAGATGAGATCTATATGGAAATTTTATAAGCTCAAGAAGAGCTTGTATGGACTTAAACAATCCCCTAGACAATGGTAGCAAAAGTTTGATGCTTTTATGAAGTCTCAAGGCTATTCTCGAAGCAATGAGGATCATTGTATCTACACAAAGAGATGCTCAGATGGCAGCTTGATATGCTTATACTTTATGTCGATCATATGTTGATTGCTAGGAAGTCCTCTTATGACTTGTCAATTCCCAAAAAGAAGTTGAGTCAGACATTTGATATGAAGGATTTGGGGGATGCCAAACATATTCTTGGCATGCACATTACTTGTGATAGGAGTATAAAAGATGCATATACTTGCCTCAAAGTGAGTACATATCCAAAGCAGTTCACAGGTTCAATATGTAGGGTGGAAAGGCATTGAGTACACCTTTACCCACATATGTGAAATTGAGCAAGGATGATTGCCCCAAATCAGATGAGGAAAAGGAATTCATGACCAAAATTCCTGACCAGTCTGCTGTTGGTAGTCTCATGTATGCTATGGTAGCTACGAGACCAGACATTGCATTTGCAGTGGGAGTTGTAAGTAGATATATGTCTAATCCTGGCAAGAAACATTGGGAAGCAGTCAAGATGATTTTAAGATATCTGAGTGGCACTAAGGACAAGTCTCTATGCTTAGGTAGAGGGAAAGCATCCATCATTGTTTACACGGATTTTGACTATGCTAGTTGTGTAGACAATCGTAAGTCTACATCAGGGTACATTTTCCATTTTGTTGGAGGTGCTATCTCTTGGAGATCTCTCGTCTTGCTTGTGATATGGGTTTACCTTGGCATGTACCTCGTTTGCTCAGTGACAATCAGAGTGCCATTGCTTTGGCTAAGAATTCGGTCTATCATGCAAAGACCAAGCACATTGAGGTGAGGTATCACTTCATTAGAGATTGCTTAGCCACTGAGCACATTATTTTGAGAAGGTTCATACTCGAGATAATGTAGCAGATGCTTTGAATAAAGTTCTACCAAATGATAAATTTCAACATTGTTGTCACTTGATGGGGGCTACTTGACTCATGATCTTACATAGTCACTTGTATATTGTGTAACTTGCCCATCAGGTGGGAGGTATAGTTTGTATACTTACACTCAGGTATTCTTTATAATTCTTTATTTTTCTCCCATGATTACTTTGCCCATATTGGCTTTTAGAAGGAGATTGTTATCGTTGTGTCCATGTGAAAGGCCAAATGGCCACTGGACACTTCTTTGTATATGTTCTTTAATAAAACATATAGGGGCCTCGTCAGTCACAGACAGTAAGTTTGATCGCATTTGTAAGACCTAAGAAGTCTATCTTCGTGCTCCTTGTGTACTGTGTTTTTCTGCGTAGTCTGTAGACTCCATGCCAAATACTGTGTGCAGCCTTAGGAGCTCGGTTTTCTACTCAGAGGATATCGTCGTGGAGCTCTCGAGAAGGAGAGCACAACATGGTGCATTGCCATCGAATTACTTCAGTAATGTAATTATGGACATGACTTTCTATTATTCTTTTTTGCAAGAGTGTGTTTTTAAAGGTTTTAAGGATCTTATGTTTGAATTTAAAGATGTTTTTCCCGTTGACTTACCTAGAGGATTACCACTTGAGAGAGGGGACATTGGCCATGCTATTGAGGTAGTTACTAACACTAGAGCTATTTCTAGGGTACCTTATAGGTTTAGTGTTTCTCAGCATGAGGAAGAGGATGACCCTAAAATGCCTTCAACACTAGATATGGGCACTATGAGTTCTTGGTGATGACTTTTGGTCTCACCAATGTTCTTGCCACTTTCATGAAGCTCATGCATAGTGTATTATGAACATATCTAGGGCATTTTGTAGTAGACTTTCTAATGATATTCTAATCTATAGTAGATTAGAATAGGAACACTTAAAACCCTTAAGGAAAGTATTCCAAATGTTGAGGGAAAATTCACTCTTTGCCAAAGAGTCAAAGTGTGAATTTTTCAAAACAGAGGTTAGATATCTTGGGTGTTGTTAGCAGTAGTCAAGGAACTGAAGGACTAACAAGACAAGGAAGCCAATGAAGGGAGTCGGAGCGAAGAGAAGGTACAAGCAGACAGAGTAGTCAAAGAAGATCGGGCAAGTAGGCCATTATTTTTTCAAGAAGCTAAAGCATATCAAAGAGGTGGACACATAAGGAGAAGGAGCAAGTAGGAAGCTCGAAGATGTGTATGTCAAATCGTTAGAGGAAATTCCTACAAAAATAATGATTTTCATCACTAAAAGCCATTGTAAATACCATTTCATATTTTTGTAGCTCCATTTTGTGCAAGCCAAGGAGTCCTTGAGCTTGAGGAGCATTAGAAGTAGCTACCTACTAGTTTTCATAATTTTTAGACTCCATTTGAGCCTTCAAATGGGGCCTAGAACCTAATTTTTAACTAGGTCGGACACTAGGTCTGGACACGACCAAAACCTAGTCAAAAACTATAAATAGAGCTAGAGAGCTCATTTTTGAGGTTAGCTTGTAATAGTTTTGAACTTGTATGAGCATTTTTGAAGTAATCTATAAGAACTCCATTGTCTCTCTCTTTGTCTTACCTTGTGTGTGCGTGTGTGTGTATGCGTGTGCATATTTGTGTGCTCCTCACTCACGCACTTGTGCCTTCACTTGCTCGAGTTCATCATACCATCCTCATGTCTTCCCCGATTGACATTAAAGGAGGTGCTACTCATCACTGAGCTACACCAAATTTTGGCGCCGTTGCCGGGGATCGAGCTTTGAGGACGAGTGTGTGATGGTAAGACATAGATTTGAGACGTTGGCGTAGTAGGTAATTTCTTTACTCTTCTTTATTTTTCTCTTTCTTACACCATCATCATCCTCACCACCTCCCACCTCCATCTCCACCATCGCGAAAAATTTCAGTTTTTGATCATATCACCTTCTTCCTTCCATGTCCCTCATTTCACTTGTGAGAGAGAGCGAGAGAGCGAATTGTGTGCATTGCTTTTTGCCTGTTTTCTGAGTGATCTTGCAGGTGCAACTGTATCATCCACTCCAGCACACTGCGCAGGTACGGACAAACTCGGAACTGTCTCTGTGTCCAGACCTCTGTCGATCGCGATCGACAGAAAATTTCGCCTTTTGGTAAAACAAAGTGCACCACCATGACATGCACAAGGACACATTCCAAATCACTAGAAAAAACTAAAAAATTCTGTGTTTTTTAATCAATCACGATTGACACCGTCAATCGCGATCGACAGCCACGATCGACAGATTCTATCGATCGCGACTGATAGAGACGACTGACTGACCCTGTCAGTCGTGATTGACACCGTTGATCGCGACCTACAGCCACGACCGACACTTTTGTCGATCGCGATTGACACCGACGATCGCGACCGACTGAATTTTGACAATTGACTGAATTTCTCGCGTTGCCATGTGTCCATCGCGACGGACACATCCCCAATCGATTGAAATTACAGCGAAAATCCCGGAAAACGTGTCGATCGCGATTCACACCATCGATCGCGATTGACAGGACCCACGACCGACTCTGTCGATCGTGATTGACACTGTCAATCGTGACTGACGTGTCGATCGCGATCGACAGGCCCCGACGGGCACCTCTGTCAATCGCGATTGACAGACATGTCAATCGTGATTGACAGGCTTTTTCGGCCAAATTTCTAGGGTTTTTTCTTGCATGTTTTTGGGGTAATTTTGGGCATACTTATCAAGCTATTAGTGATTTGTGAAGTCCCTACACTTGTGTTTCGAAAAAAATCTTGTGAACTGTCAGCCTGTTTGAGCCCTGTTTTAAACCGAGGACCTGAACAGTCATAACTTTCTCATACGAAATCCATTTGGGGTGATCTTGGGCTTGTTGGAAAGCTCGTGGGGGCACAAAACCAAGGGATCTCTAGACTTGTTGGCCATAAAAACAGAGGGAAATTTGATATCTAATATGCATGAATGGAAGTGAGTTTTTATGTCATTTGAATCTAAGTCTTGAGCTAATCTTGGGACTTTTACAGGTCCATTGAGAGCACTTGAGGGCATCCAAAGCAACAGTTTTTTGGCAAGCTTGAGAACCGGGTTCTTGAGCACCAAAGGGCAAGGAATCGGCAAGCAAGGTTGGAATACTCTCAACACCCTTTGTCAATTCATAGCTCAGGCTAAGTACGAATAGTGCTAGAAGTAAGCCAGGGTAACGATAGGCACTAAACAAGTCAAAGACTATCTAAGAAATCAAGTACAAGAGATAACCTGTGTGTGACCGACAACTCTAAAAGAAAAGAACTTAACGGGGAGCAATCAATTTCAAGTGCGGAAATTAACTCAAGCATTCCTGACGATGCGACATCAAACAAGATCATAAACACGATAATCAACTAAAAAAGAACCAAGTGACTGATACAAATTGATCGGCAGCGAGGTTGTACTTTGGGCAAACATTGGGGCTACTTACATAGGCATATGAACCTTAGATCAGGACGACACCTAGGGAGAGATAGACAAAGTCTTAGGTCTTTAGAGGCTATTGTTAATCATACTGCTAGGTCTTGGGCCCAACAGTTGAGCCATTATTCGCACTACCCTAGCTCTGAAACTAGTGAGTCAGAGATGTCCCACGGTATGGAAAGACCTACAGGTATTTCAGGTGTGCCATATTTGCATAGGGTGGAAGGTCCCTACAAGACGCAGCTGGAATACCTTAGGACCAACCGATTAGGTGCTAGCATCAATGAGGACGGCCTAGGAAGATCTGTGGTGCAGATTCAAAACCCTGACCAATCCATTGGACTAGAACATCCAGCGGTCAAGTTCGAAAATGGAGCATACTTGGACAAAGAAGGAACAATATACGTAGTCACCAGTCACCCAGATAGGACAGACGAGTTCGGAAACGTGATCCCTGAGACGGACATAGGTGACCTAGAGCAAGGAAACATGGGTGTAGAACCTAGAACCCCCCGAGGCAAATCTGTTCTCACTAGGATTATCACACCGGAGTGGATTCCCTAGGACAATAAGAGCATAGATCTACTCCTGAACCGAGAGACTGATGAAGCCTTTTGGAGGTATAGATCTGATCAGCCGAATGAGGTAGGAACAATGATGATATATGAGTTCAAAGATCCTGATAGCCCAGGAAGAGTGACCTACTTAGATCATGCTTCAGAGGATCTTTGTGGTTACAAAAAATGATAGGCATGCTTACACTTGGAAAGGTGAATTTATTTTCCCCCAACCAAGATCGAATGTGTCCTTTGGTCACCCAGGAGCTAGAACATCCCAAGCTCACGGAGCTCAAAGAGACAGACATAGAGATAGACCGGAGGTAAGCTTTGCCAACCCAGTGGGAAGAGAAAGAACGCGAACGGAAACAAATAGAGCGGAACCTGAGGGACTTAGAGCCCCAAGGAACCAAAGGAATGCTGATGATTTCCCTCTGCCAAGGCCTAGGGAACACACCAGAACATTGAGACCTACACAGCTGGTTAAGTCCATGAAGAACTACTTCGATGGCACAGGAGACCCATATGATCATGTGGCTGAGTTTAGGCAAGTCTTGAGAGCTGAACAAGTTGAGGACCTATTCACGCAGTATAATGCCTTTGGTCTAACCCTTAGGAACACAGCCCTTACGTGTTTTCAACCATTGAATGAGACACGGTTCAAGAGCATAGACCAAGTCTTAGAGGCCTTCATCATTGAATTCTCTAAAAGTGGCATAAGGCATAATACTTCCTCATTGATACATAGCTTCAAGCAGACCCCTCAGGAGACCGTGAGACTTGCAGGAAGTAGATTTAGGCAATACCTAGAGAGATGCCATGTTCCAGAGTTACCCACACCAGCCAAACAGGTGGTATTATTTTTGGATGGATTGCTAAGTACCAAATTGAGGTCATATGTGTACTTAAAGGACCCTAGGACCATTGAAGAGTGCGTACACATGTGCATGGACATAGAGGATAACCTAGGGGAAGAGTTAGAGCTTTCCAAAATCTATAAAGATTCAGATAGTGCCTCTAGCTTTTCTTCCACACAATCTACATCCATTGAGGAACTCGCAGAAAAGGTAGCTCAAAAACTAGGTGTCTCTAGCAAACAAATTCCAAGATTTGCCCCAGTAAAGAGATGTTATACTTGCGGTGGTGACCACATGGCGAATGTATGTCCCATTATGGCTCAACCCCAAGTAAATCCTAGTAGCCAGTATTGCACCATAGAATGGAGGTACACCAATCACACCGCGCAAGATTGCCCCTACAATAAGCAAGCAGTTAGGCAGACGTACCCACAACCATACCCTCAACAAGGAAGATACCAGAACCAGTACCCACTGCAGCAGTATGCTAGGCCTCAACAAACCTACCAACCACAATACCAAAACCAACAAAGGCCTCAGCCTGTGTTAGCACAACAACCCCCTGCCCCAACCAATGTAATTCCGGTAAAGTACGCAGCTGCAGAAGAGAATTTGAATAGAGCTATAGTGCCAGTAACACCATTGCTTTCATAAAGTGATCCCAGTGACCATAGCTTTGATTCTACACATATTGATAGTCCCCAGGCTTACTACATGCAATCTCCTGAACATGGTGAGTCCTACTACAGTGAAGAACCAAGTGAACCTAGTTGGGAGCCAAAGTACACAAATGTAATGTACACAAACCCTAACTCTAGACCCCAACCTAGGCAGGTAAGATCCCCATTCCCTAGAGGACCATGCTACCGATGTCAGAGAGATCACCTCATTCGTGATTGCCCCTTACCTCCACCTACACAACCCCAGTCAGTGACAATTCAAGGCTTTTGCCAAGATTGTGGAAAGGAGCATCTCTTACGAGATTGCCCAAAGAATCCCAATAATATGCCAAAAATCACTCCTATCAATGTAATTGGGTTAGTAGTAGACTCTACAGGAAGTGTGACTTCCACTGCACCAGTACAGGTAGTCACTAGAGCTCAGGCATCATAGCAAAACCAAGGGGTAGGCCAGGAAAAGAGCTCAGAGGCTAGTGAAACTGAGAGCATAACCAAGAAGAGAACTAGAGCCTGGAAAGATAGTAGAGAAAGAATGAAGAGGCAATGGGCTAAGAAAATGAGTGAACTCGAGGAAAGCCTAAGAGAAACAAAAGCCAGGATAGTTGAACTTACATCTCAAACTCCCTCTCACACTACTCCATCATCACCATTCCCATCTCCATCCGACCCACCACCTTCCAACCCGCCTCATGCTACTCCACCACCCCCTAGAGTAGGATCAGTCCTAGCCGATCCCACTCCTGAGGACCTAAATATGATGCTTAAGGCATATCAGGCCAGAATCCAAGAAGGGCCAAATGTAACCGATCATGAAAAGTGTTACCCTAAAGCAGAACTAGAGCTTGAACGAACCAAAATTTGTGCTAAGATGGTGGAATCGGCTCAAACCATGTTTGAAGCCAGTCGCCTCTTCAACATCTCTAGTTCAACTAAGATGCAGTTGCACTTTGATGGACTGCTAGAAAGATTGGAGAGGTTAATTGCACAATCAGAAAAGGAACCCACCCCTCCAAGTAAAGGCAAGACAAGTAAGAGAGTAAGCCTTCCTACCCAGGAAGCTTATGTGCCTAACTCCACGGAGCCAGACACCTCTTCTTCTATGAATCGGTTCACACCAGAATTCCTACGAGAGATTCAAGAAGACAAATGGGCTAAAGAAAGTGAAGTCCCTCCTCCCATTGAACTTGTGGATGATGCACATGATCAATTCCCACAAGATATTCCCTCCATTTATGGAGAGCAGGAGAGCACCCAGTCTCAAGAGAGATTAGACTTTGAGTCTAATTCTTTACATGAATTACCCCACTTCACAGGCCCATGGGAAGCTAAGTCCACTTGTATGAGAGCACCCACAGTCATGGTCAGCAACAAAGACTCAATAATACCTAGGAATACGGAGGTAGTAAAGAATACTAAAGTGCAGTGCAACCTCACTTTAGAAGAGCTACTCAAAGTAAGGCCAGAGCTATGGAAACATGTATCCAAACAAGTACCAGAGATAGCAAAACCTCATTCCCAGGTAGGTTCTCATAGGACAGTGCGAGAAATTCCTCTAGATAAGATAGGAGACATGAGTGAAGGAGAAGAAGGAAACACATACCTCCCCATCACCCATCAAGGATACACAACCAAGGCAATTCTCGACTCAGGTGCAGGATTCGCAATTTCTACCACTTCCCTATGGAAGCGTTGGGGCAAGCCAGCACTCAGGCCAACGAGAATGAAATTGCAGATGGCTAATGGTCACATAGAGAGACCCCTAGGTTTACTAGAAGGAATAACTCTCACTACATGTGGTGTAGAGTTTGAGCACACGTTTGCTATCTTTGATTTTAGCAAGAACCATGCCTATGAGATGATTTTGGGAAGACCATTTATGCGACAGTTTTACTTCCACACATCAGGAGCTGCTAGACTTCACAAGAGACATGGAATGCACTTGAATCATTTTTTTCATCAAGCACAAAAGCTAGGAAGAATCAACTATGGATGGAGTTTACAATCCAAGAAAAGTGTAACTAACTTTGTCACCAAGATGAAGGATCTAGCTGACCAACTTGGGAGCATTGGAGAAGTCATAGATGAAGGGCAAATAGTGAGACAAATGATTAATGGAATAAAGGTAGATGACAAATGGGAAGCATTCACCACAACCATGAACCTATACATGGATATGCACGTCCCTGATTTCAACACACTCATGGGACAATTATTCACACATGAGGCAAAGCTTATGAAGAATGGAGAAAACTCTAAAGGTAATCAATCCTCTACTTTATACATAGATAAGAACAAAAATAAAGATGGTAAAAGAAAAGGCAAAATGTCTGATGATGAAGCAAGTACCTCTCAAGCAAACTTTGCAGGTAGAGGTAGAGGCTCAAGAGGAAGAGGCAGAGGAGGAAGACAAGGCAAGGGGAGATCACAAAGCTCTTCTTCATGTGCCATGTGGCTTGACTAACCACATTACTGAGAATTGTTTTAGGAATCCAAGGAATCAAAGAGGAAGAGGCTATGGCAGAGGTGGATATGGAAGCTCTAGAGGTAGATTCAACAACAATGGTTAGAACAATAAATCATACAATGAAAACAATTATCAAGGAGGATATAGAGGAATGAGAGACTACAACAACTATGCAGATGATCAAGCTCAAGAAGATTCACTACTTCTTATGAATATGACTATGAAGCAAGGTAAAATGGATGAACATGTTTTCTACATAGACTCAGGTTCCTCAAACCATGTAGCAGGCAATGTAGCATTACTCTCAGATTTGGAAGATCCAAGAAATAGGCATGGAGTCCAAACAGGAGATGACACAAGGCATCTAGTAGAGAAGATTGGAAATGTGAAGACTCCAGATGGTAATATGAACCTATTAAGCAAGGTATTGTATGTGCCCACTATAACAAAGAATCTCAGAAGTGTTGGCCAGATTGTGGAGAAAGGTTTGTAGGTCATATTCACAAAGCATGGAGCATTTGTTGAGAATCCACATCATGGATTGAAGAGAATAGCAAAGGGAGAAAAATCAGGTTTATTGTTTACTTTTGAACTTCAAGACACTAGGAACATTGCATTATTCAACTATGGGAATCAGACACTATTTGAATTGGAAATGTGGCACGAAAGGCTAGCTCATATAGGAGAAAGAGCCCTGAGGCAAATAAATAAGGATCAAAGTGTGCTTGGCCTACCAAATATCTCCAAGCAACATATGATTTACAAATGCAGTGCTTGTCAATTTGGAAAATCTCATAGACAACCATTCACCAAGAATGGATACATCCATGGAGACCTATTGGAGTTAGTCCATACAGATGTATGGAGCCATCTATCTCTGGATCAAGGTATTATGTGTCTTTCATTAATGATTGTGGGAGATGGACAATACTCTATTTTATGAAGCATAAGGATGAAGTATTTACTTATTTCAAAAAGTATCTTGCACTTGTTGAGAACCAAATAGGTAAAACCTTGAAGAAGCTAAGGTCACATGGAGGGGGAGAGTATTTCTCCCATGAATTTGATGCCTATCTCCAAGAGAGGGGTATCAAAAGAGAGATTATAACAAGATATACTCTAGAGCAAAATGGAGTAGCTGAAAGGAGGAATAGAACCATAGTAGAAGCTGCAAGGTCAATGTTGAATGAGAAACGATTACCAAACTACCTATGGGCAGAGGTTGTATCCACAACCACCTACACAATAAATAGATTTCCATCCAAAGCATTGGATGGAATGACTCCATATGAAGCATGGAATGGAAGAAGACCTAGCCTTGATCATTGCAGGATTTTTGGGTGCATTGCATATGCACACATACCTTCAAACATCAGAGGCAAGATGGATCCAAAGGCAGAGAAGTGTATATTCATTGGTTATGATCTTAACTAGAAAGGTTATAGATTATATAAACCTAGTAATAAAGGGTTTTTGGTTATTAGAGATGTTGTCTTTGATGAGAACAACTCTTGGTTTGAAGATGATTGCAAGAAAGTCAAGCTACCCTATGATCTTGAGGAGGACTTTCCAACATTTCAAAAGATGAATGATCACCTACATGAAGATTCAACTGATTTTGAAGATGATCAGAAGACACCAAAAAGTAACATCAAAGCTTGGAACAATAAAGGTAAAGAGAAGATGCAGGACTTGAGGGATGTTGTAGAATCATCCCAACAAACCATAAGAAGGTCAACCAGGGAGAAGAAGAAGCCACAAGGTATGGATATGACACATCCTTAGTCACTAAGCATTCAATTTACATTGCTTAGAATGCAAACTCAGAAGAACCATCAACATTTGAGGAAGCCAAAGAAGAGAAGCTATGACAAAGAAGAAATTGAAGCCCTTCAAGAAAATCACACTTAGCAATTAGTTCCCAAGAAACCATCCATGAAGGTCATTGGATCTAGATGGATCAATAAGGTAAAGACGAACTCACATGGATCAATAAACATGTACAATGTGAGGCTTGTGGCAAAAGGGTTTACTCAAACCCAAGGTATAGATTATGAAGTAACCTTTTCTCCTGTGGCAAAGATGCCTACCATCAGAGTACTTATGAGTGTAGCATCTTCAAGAAATCGGAATATTTACCAAATGGATGTAAAAAATGATTTTCTTAATGGTTGGATTTCAAAAGAAGTTTACATGGCACAACCCCTATATTTAAAGAAAAGTCGTATCCAGAATATGGATGCAAGTTGAAGAAAGCCTTGTATGGATTTAAGCAAGCCCCTAGGGCTTGGAATCACAGGTTAGTCACCTACTTGCAGGACAAAGGATTTATGGTAAACAAAGCAGATCCTTCCCTATTTATAAAGAGGCACCATTCAGAGGTCATACATCTCTGTGTGTATGTAGATTATATAGTCATTACAAGTAATGATGCAAATGGAATCAAGAAGATAAAAGCAGAGATGAAGAAAGAGTTCAAAATCAGTGATCTTGGTCTACTCACTTACTTCCTAGGATTGGAAGTAGTATATGCAGGTGGTATGTTCTCAACTCAAAGGAAGTATATCAGAGACATGCTTTCCAAATTCAAAACGGAAAACACAAAGGCTATAGGTACTCCAATGGAGGTAAATCACAAGTTAAGTGCACATCAAGGCAACCTAATTGAAGATGTAACCAGCTATCAAATTCTTGTAGGAAGTTTAAATTATGCTACCCTAACTAGGGTTGATATATGCTATGGAGTTAGTGTGCTAAGCCAATTTATGCATACTCCGAGGAAGCCCCACATGAAGGCAGCCAAAAGAATCTTGAAATACTTAAAGGGAACAATTAATGAAGGGTTTGCACTATCCCCATATCTCTGATTTAGATATCAAATTGTTCTCTGATGCAAATTGGGAAGGTTCCAAAGATGATAGGAGAAGCACCTCAGGCTACCTCACATTTGTAGGTTCCAAATTGATTTCTTGGTCATCAAAGAAGCAACCTACAATTGCTCTTTCATCCATTGAAGCTGAATACAAAGGTCTTGCCAATGCAACTCAAGAAGCTATGTGGATGAAGACTCTATACTCTGATTTAGGGTTGAATACCTCAACTCCTCATATATTTGGAGACAATATCAGTTCATTGCACCTTGCTGCTAATCCTATCTACTATGCTAGGACCAAACACATTGAAGTACACTACCATTATGTCAGAGAGAAGATCATTAGAAAGGAGATACAAATTTCATATGTGTCTACACATCAACAATGTGCAGACATGATGACAAAAGCATTAGATGCACCAAACTAAGTAGGTTCAAATCTATGATTGATTTTGCAAGAGATTATGAAGAACTAAAGACTCAAGCATCTTAGGCTTGAGGGGGAGCTATTGGTACATTTGGCAAGCCTAAGTGCTTAGCCAAACCCATGAGGACTATACTTCACTCTAGCCCAACTCACATGAGGAGTTATGTCGGAACACTAGCTTATATTTTTCACTTTGTTACCATAGATAAATGGTAAAGGCATAAAGTAGAAGAATCTCATGAATTTAGGAGAAGCCAAGCCCACGAATTGGTGGTTGAGAGAATCATTTTAATCACTCCTAAAGTGTAGGAACACTTTTAGGTGTGAGAAGATTCAAAATTCAAAACACATACACATGTATAAATACACCCCGTTCTAGTGTGGGATAATGAGCTACAATGGAGAGCTATTGAGCTACTACTTTGGGCATACCTTGAGCTCTGCTACTGTAAGAGTGGTCCTCAACATTTCACATGTATTATATGTGCATTATCATTTATGAATTGATAGATTTCTTCATAATCATTTCTGTGTACTGCTCACTGTTTGCTTCTCAACATTTTAGTGATGTTGCGGAAGCAAGTTCTCTGTGCATACTCCATCATTTCATGCACTTTAACTTGGTACAATTAGAGTATATTGTCTAGTTTATGCTTAAACAATTTAATTATTTTTGGTTTAGTAGATCTCAAGATATCTGTTTATGAAGCAACCCATGTCTGCAAATCTTCTTGCTCCTGAAATATCGAGATGACTCCCTGAGGTTGTTAAAATTATTGTTCACTGTATAGTCACTCTAATTGTGTTAGTTAGCTAAACACTTCAATTAGATGTGTGCAAAAGCTCTCTAGTCAATTCATACTAGGTTGTGAGCTCTGAGCAAAACTCTTAGTACCTACAGTCTCAAAATAGAATGGTCTCTCTCAACTCTAGCACTTGCAAGTTATCTGTTTTGGCACAAACATTTGAGGATGATGCTTCAAAGCACATAGTGGTTTTAAATACATATTTGAAGAGCCAAAGGGGTCTACTAAGGTTCTCTAAAGTTGCATTGGTAGGTGTAGAGCAGGTTTTGTGCAATCCAGTCCATCTCTGGAGTGTATCCAACCATCTCCTTACACATGTCGAATGCCTTCAATATTTTCTTTGCGTACTTTTGTTGACAGACAAAAATCTTCCTTGGTTCCTGCCCAACTTCAAGACCTAAGAAATAATGCATTAAGCCCAAATCCATCATTTCAAATTATGAACTCGGGGTATCTTTCATTTGTTGAAGAAGAGCATCATCATTTCCCATAATCACAAGGTCATCTACATAGAGTACAAGCACAATGGTCTTCCCTCCTTTCTTTACAACATACACGTTAGCATCAAAAGCACATATTTCAAATCCTAGATCCAAAAGATACTTATCTATTTGCTAATATCATACTCTCGGGGCTTGTTTCAGCCCATATAATGCATTTTTCAGCTTAGATACCTTGTATTGTGAATGGGGAGCCTCAAACCCTGGTGGTTGAGACACATATAACTCCTCCTTGAGGTCTCCATTCAAGAACAGCCCATATAATGCGTTTTTCAGCTTAGATACCTTGTATTGTGAATGGGGAGCCTCAAACACTGGTGGCTGAGACACATATAACTCCTCCTTGAGGTCTACATTCAAGAATAGTGATTTGACATCCATGTGATATACTGCCCACCGTGTATGTGCAGCCACAACTAGTATTAGTCACATAGTAGTGATCCTTGAAGTCAGGGCAAATGATTCATAGAAGTCAATGCCTTCATCTTGTGAATATCCTTGTGCAACAAGTCTTGCTTTTTACTTTTCCAAAGTACCATCAGCCTTGTTTTTTAGCTTCTAGATCCACTTGGTGCCTATGAATTTTTGCTTTAGAGGTCGATCTACTAGCTCCCAAGTTCCATTCTTCATGATATTGTTATATTCTATTTGCATAGCAGTTCTCCATTTTGAATCGTGGAGTGATTCTTCCACATTGGTCAACTCCCTTTCTTGTTTATCGATAAGCTCAACCATCAAGGCTGAGTTTACATATGCCCATCTCTGTTCCTCTATTCTTTGTGATCATCTTGGTCCATCTGCAACATGTTCTAGTCACTATGGGATGGGGTTCGCAGAATCATAGAGCTGCCTCACCCAGCGTGGCAATGACTGGTGACAACATGTTGCTGACTTTCAGACTCATCATCTAAAGTTGATGATTCCTTCTCTTGTGTAGAAGGGCTAGCTCTTGGGCCAAGTTCATAGTGGATTACCTCTTCACCTGGGGATAGAGTGGAAACTTTCTTTTCCTCCACTGCACGTGGTTACTCCTTCAACACCACAGTGTGACTTACTATGATCTTCTTTGCCTCATGGTCATAAAACTTGTAAGCTTTTTTTATCTTCACTGCACCCTAAGAAGATACATTTGATACTTTTTGGTTGAAGCTTGTTTCTCTCCCTATCTAGAACATGTACATAACACTCTCTACAAATACTTTGAAATGGGAAACACATGGTTGTTTACCAGTGTAGGCCTCTTGTGGAGTCTTTTCATCAAGTGCCTTAGTGTAGTTTCAATTCAAGATGTAAATAGTAGTGTTTATAGCCTCTGCCCAAAAATGATTAGACAATCTTTTTCCCTTCAACATGCACCTTGCCATTTCCATGATGGTTTGATTCAGGCATTCTGCAACACCGTTCTATTGAGGGCTATGTGCCACTGTGAGTTCATACTTGGTTCCTTTTCGTTTGCAAAAATACAACCTCCGTTGATGTGAACTCACCATCGTTATCTGTTCTAAATTTCTTCATCTTCTTCCCTGTTTGAGTTTCAATAAGCTGAAGCCATTCTTTAAACTTACCAAAAGCTTGCACCTTATCGTGAAGAAAGTACCCCGCATCTTCTTGCTATAGTCAATGATGAGTAACATGAAGTAGGAAGATCCTCCCAAGGCTTGTGTAGGCATTTTTCTGCACAAGTCAACATGCACCAACTCTAGAGGATAACTTGCTCTATTCTTGCCTTCTTGTGGAAATGCCTTCCTCCGTTGCTTGCCCATCATGCAAGCTTCACATGGTTCCTTCATTTTTGCAGTTGATGGCAGGTGAGCAACCATACCTTTGTGATGCATCTCTTTTAGTACAACATATCGGATGTGGCCGAATCTCTCATGCCATAGTTTACTTGTGCCCACTCTTGTCATGGCTGCAAGAGCTAACAACTCGTATAGGTTGTTCCTCCTTATTCCAGTCCTAACAACATTGTTGTTACTGCCCATAATCTTAGCTCCTATTTTACTAAAAGATACTTGATGACCTTGATCAATTTTAGAAGCTACAAAAAGTAGATTTTATTTGAATTGTGGAACATACAACACGTTTGAAAGCTTTATAATAACCTTGTTACAATTAATGAAAGAGATCGTACCTTTTCCCTTAGCATGACATTTTTCATTGCTTCCTACCTTTATCATGATGGGTTCCTTTAGAGGCTGCAAGGAATTGTAAAGGTGTTTTCTGCTCGTCATGTGATGAGAGGCACCACTTTCCAACACCCATGAGTCATTTTTTGCTGAATCTTCAGCTGAGGAACATATCTCCTCTACCATAACAAATAACTCAAGCTCTATTTCTGTAGTGTTGGAAGACTCCTTGACCTTTCCACTTTTCGAAGAGCCACTCTTTTATTCTACCTTCTTGATGTGATAGTCTTGGATTCTGTGGCCTTTCTTCTTGTAGTCAACACACTCTCCCTTGAACTTCTTTTTGTCATTCTTCTTTTTGTCCCCATCTTTTGAAGAGTCCATTTTGCCTCCTTTGGCATTTACTGTGAATGCAACTTCTCCTTTGCCGCCATCACTCCTTGCCTTGAGTTGTAGCTCCTCTTCCATGAGTAAGGCACTAAATTCTTCAAACATTACTGTTGAGGTCTTATTTGAGTATTGAGGGAAGTTGCGAGACCATCAAATTTCGGTGGACAAATTCAAAGACAATGTTGAGCTAGCTCCTCACTTGACTTTGGTACACCTGCTCTTGCCATTTGATCTTGTAGATTCTTTATGCGAGTGATAAATACCTTTGCAATCTCCCCATCATCAAACCTTTCTACTGCTAGCTAATTCTCCAAATTTTGAATCCGTGTTTGATTACAAGTTTCATATTGATTTCTCAATATGCTTCATATGCCTTTGTGGCATGCTCAATAAGAGTCAGAACACTGTATTTGTAACTAGAGTACAGAGTGCATTTGCATTTTTGTGCTTCCAAGCACGTAAAAGATCGACATAAATAGGAACCATTCGACCAAGATTATTTGAGTCAGGTGTTTCTTGGGGCTCACAATCAGTTCCAAGGAAAATCTTAAGCAGATCATCTGAATCAAGGATATAACTTATTTCAAACTTCCACATGGTGTAGTTTGTACCATCGATTTTACCTTCCGTGAAGGCTGGTGGTCGTATCTGCAACATTTGGATGACTTGCATCATTACTACTCGAGTTTGTGTTCCACCTACTTGTGTTGAAAAACCACATTGATTCCTAGTTTTAGATGATGACACACCACTTGACATCTTCTCTCTTATGTCGTTTGAAGATTCTATGACTTTTGCATTTTTGCTTTTGCACCGCTCAGAGCCTCCTAAGCTTTGATACCATGTAAGAAAATAAACAAGAATGATGATAATGATGCAGTGGAATAGATTGGTAGACAGAGCAAGGAGAACCAAAATGCTAATAGAGATAGACACAGACAAAGGGATAGAGAACTCAAGTTCTTGAATTGTCTACAATAATGTATTAGAATGATGGTACTTTCCACCCGTGCACTCCCATAGTGGAGCTTCAATGGAAACATAGCTAGATTCTAGATGAAAGGCTCTATAGTGTGGAAAGCCATGCTTAAGCCAAAATATTCGAAACATCTAATGCTATGATTTAGGTAGAATCTCTAGACCACCTTGATTTAGGCAGAATCTCCAGACCACCTTGATTTAGGTAGAATCTTTGGATCACTTATAATCCGGAACATACCAAATTACCTAACCACCAAACTGGCTACCTTTTAGTCTAGTTAACTTCCAGACTAGTCTATTATTGGAATTACCTATCCATCGGATTGGCTAACCATCGGACTCGACTATTCGATTGAACAACCAGAAGGAACCACTAGAATAGACCATCGAACTAGAATACCAAAATTCTGGTGACCAAAATTCTGGACTAGCTAAAGTTTATGCCCTATCTACCCTAATTCCTAGACTCAAAAGATCACCTAGGACTTTCAATTGTCACACATAGACCTCATCACAAATGTCCATACTCTCATTTTGGCTTCTCCTCATAATGGGGGCCTTACAACTTAGAGTACCATGGATCATTTGTAGTCACATGTAGGTGGAGTATTGATTATATCTAACATTGCCTATGTGTCAAGCATTGGCATGCGATTAAGTGCATCTTTCATTAGTTGAGTGGTACCCGGCTACTTGGATTGTTTTATCCCAAGGGAGGATCATTATCACTAGATTTACATGTTTTTTCTGACTTTGAATGGGCTGGTCATCATGACACTCGTGTGTCCACTAGTGGTTTTTGCTTCATGCTTGGTAGCTCATGCATATCTTGGTTGAGCAAGAAGCAGCCTACTATGGCCACTTCTAGTTGTGAGTCTGAGTATAGGGTAGCTTTCATAGCCACTCTTGAGTGTGTGTGGCTCAGACTCCTTTTGGCTAATTGGGGTGTTTCTTTGTCTTCTACCACCATCTTCACTAACAATCAAAGTGCATTGGTAGTTGTGACGAACCATATGCTTGATGCTTGTACTAAGCACATTGAGGTGCACTATCACTATGTTAGGGAGAGGTTGTCTACTACAGATATCAATTTGGCATATGTGCCCACACAGAAGAGGATTGTAGACCTTTTCACAAAGGCTATGCTTAGGGAGAAGTTTGAAGCTTTTCGCAAAGCTTTGGGCTTACTTCCTTTTGTGGATTGATCTCTTTCCAGATAGCTTGGCACTTCCTTATATATGAGTACCGACTCCTTGTTCACCGCATCACTTCCAGGGGGATTTTTTGTTTTATTTTAGTAGTGATGTGTGTGAACACGCTTAGGACTGTTGAGGCAATTTTTTCTCTCTTTAAGAGGTTTTTTCTCCCAGCTTGTATATATGCATATAAACCTAAAAAAAAAACTTATCTTTGTATATTCACTTGGTAATACATTCAGTATTGTGTGTTGTGCTCAAAGCTTCTTCTTCTTCCTTGTGCTTTTTGTGTGCTTCCACAAACCTAAAAATACACCACATAGTGCTTGCTTCAATCCATACAATGCCTTCTTCAACTTGCACACTTTGTTTTTATGCCCTTTTTGCACAAAAAAGTAGATGGTTAAAATACATACACTTTTTCATGTAAATCACTTTTTATCAATGCAATTTTAATGTCAAACTGATGTATGCACCAGCCATGATGAGCCATGAGTGCATACATGCTATGAAGGTTCATCATTAGGCACATGGAAGCAAAGGTCTCATCAAATATGATGCCCTTCTCTTGAGCATAACCTTTGGAAACAAGCCTAGCCTTATACCTATCAGCTGTTTCATTAGGTTTTCATTTCATCTTGTATACCTATTTAGTGCCAATGACCTTTTTGCCAAGGGGAAAATCACATAAATATAAAGTACCATTATTCATGATGGCATCATATCTTAATTGCATAACAACCATTCAATTACTTGAATTTTATGCTTCATCAAAAGAAACAATCTCATTCGCATCACAAACATGAGAGGTAGCCATTGCATAAAAATATGACACAAAACAAGCATTATGAGGGCTTGAACAAGTACAATTTGAGAAAGATGAATCTATCTTGCTATCTTTTAAAGTTTGTATCATTCATTTAGGCCTAATTTTTACCTCTTCAATGTTAGTTCTCTCATCAATAAGTGCATCATGTAAAACTACATCAGAAAGTGGATGAACTACATCTTTATTCGAAACTTGTAAGGCTGATAAATCACCACATTAGGAGCAGTATTTGACTATCCACTTGTAAAAAGAGGTATCCAAGTTTCATACACATCGTTTGAGCTGATCGATGTATCCTTGATACATGAAAGTAAGGGCTGAATTACCTCTTCCACAAGAAAAGCATCATGAATAATGAGAATGCATTTAGTCTATGGATGATACAAAAGATAGACTTTGCTTTTAACACTAAACCCAATGTGCTTTGAAGACTATACCCAATGTAAATACATTCCACAACCTTATCATCCAATTTTCTATGCCATTGTTTAAATAGTAATGCTATTGGAGTTTTAGATCTACGGAAGCACGTGAACAACACAAGGAAGAAGAAGAAGCTTGGAACACAACACACAATACTAATCTATTACCAAGAGAATGTACAAAGATAAGTGGCCCATTAGGGTTATAGGCATATATACAATCTAGGGAAAAAAACCTCCCAAAGATGGAAAGAAGTGCCCCTGGCAGTCCTAGTATATTCACACCTATCACTACCCAAATATATCAACAAATCCCCTCTAGGAGTGATGTGGTGAACAAGGAGCTTGCGCTCATGTATAAGGAAGTGCCAAGCTATGAGGAATCAATCCACAAAAGGAACTAAGCCTAAAGCTTTGCGGAAAGCTTCAAACTCCTCCCTAGTAAGAGCCTTTGTAAAAAGGTGTGCAATGTTCTTATGTGTGGGCACATATGCCAAACTGATATCTCCAATAGAGAAGCTCTCCCAAAGAGAATGATAGTGCACCTCAATCTGCTTAGTGTAAGCCTGGAACATAAGGTTCCTTGCAACTTCCAATGCACTCTCATTGTCAATGAAGATGGTGGTGGAAGAAGACTGACCAACACCCAAATCATCCATAAGGTGTCTGAGCCATGTACACTCAACAATCAATGTGAGGGCTGCCCTATAGTCGACCTCACAACTAGAAGTGGCCACACTAGGCTACTTCTTGCTCAACCAAGATATGCATGAGCTACCAATCATGAAGAAAAAACCACTAGTGAACACACCAATGTCATAGCAACTAGCCCAACCAAAGTCAGAAAAAGCATGTAAATCTAGTGATAGTGATCCCCCCTTGAAGTAAAACAATATGAATTCTTTCCTGACAGTTCCCTTGTACAGACTATTCTAAATGTTCTTCAAGATTCATATACAATTTTTCTTCTACTATTTGATTGATGGTGAATGGCAATCCAAACGCCTTAACATTTGCAAGAAAATCACTCTAGGCATAACATGTCCATTATGTGTGTTGCAAATCAAGCTTTCTTGGTTAATCAGAAGGGCAAAGGTAAATGGAGCTCATCTACTACTAAGAAGAAATCTATTAATTATGCACAATCAAAGAAGGATAATAGAGATGAGAAGAAAATAGAAAGTTGTTGGTGCAACGGAGATATTGCTCTAGGACTTGATTCACTCATTCTTTTTGCCCATCAGTCTGTGGATGATTTGCTATAGATAGTTTAACTAGAACACCAAGGAGCTTGCAAAGATTGTTTGAGAAGTTGGATATGAACTGTGGACCTCGATCACTAACAATATCATCAAGCAATCCATGAAGCCTAAAGATGTATCTGAGAAAAAGTCTAGCAATGGCTGCACCTATGATTGCCTTGGTAGTTGGAATGAAGTGTACCATCTTTATAAATCTATCCACAATAACAAGAATGGCATCATACTTATCTGACTTTGGTAGATCTATGATGAAATCCATAGACAATGAAGCCCATGGCCTTTCTGGAATAGGTAAAGATTGCAAGAGGCCATGAGGTTTATGTTGGGGTACCTTAGATCTATTGCAAGTATCACAGGTTCGGATGTATTCTTTGACTTCCTTCCACATTTGAGGCCACCAAAAATCCCTTGATATGAGTTCTATTGTTTTATTCACTCCAAAATGTCTCGCTACAAGGTTGTCATGACGTTGTTGAAGTACTTGGATCCTGGGCTTTCCGGAAGGACATACAATAGGTTCTTATAGAGTAGTAATCCATCCTTTTCCTGAAATTTGTTTACCTCTTGGATTTTTCCTTACTGAGCTTTCTGCTCAACGTTACAAAACAATTCATCTTGTGGTAGATTCTCACATATCAAATGATTCAAGGCTGAATCTTCATGATAGCTTAAGAGATAGCTGCTAGCTGGAGATGCTTAGTCTTGAGTAATACACTCTCTTGTTGATCAAAGGCCTCTTCCCCTTCTTTGGTGCAAGGTAAGATCTTTTGGACAGGGCATCTCAGTGACATTGTTGACGTCCTAGAAAATATGTGATGACAAAGTTGAATCTGGATAGAAAGTTACTCCATGGAGATTGCCTTCTATTGAGAATGCGGGTGGTCATAAAATACTCTAGGTTCTTGTGATTTGTATACACAGTAACTTTATGAGCTGCTCCTTCTAGATGGTGATGGTAGGTATCAAACTTGTCCACTATGGAAAGAAGTTCTTTATCATGAATTTCATAATTGATTTATGGAGGGGAAATTTTCCTTGAATGATACGCAACTAGATGTAGGTGTCCATCATCTCCATATTGGAAAAGAATGGCCCCTAGGGCAAAGTTTGATGCATCTATCTCTAGGAAGAAGGGCTTACTGGAATCAAGATGAACTAGAATTGGACCAGTAGTGAATGCTGATTTCAAGGTTTGGAAGTGCTTCGGTCCAAAAGAATTCGGAGTTCCCTATAAGCTTGGTAAGAGGTGTCACTAACTTGGAGTAATCTCCGATGAATATCCTGTAGAATTGGCAAACCCCAGAAAACATTGTATATCCTGAACCCATGAAGGTGGTTGCCAATCAAGGATTGTCTCAATCTTCTTAGGGTCCATAAAAATTCCTTTATTTGATATAAAATACCCTAAAAATTCCACTTATGTCTTATGGAAAGAGCACTTCTCCAATTTAACATGTAATCCTTTTTCTCTTAGTTTCTCTAGGACTATCTTTACATGACATTCATGATCCTCTAGATTGTTGGAGAATATCAAGGTATAGTCAATGTATATTACAAAAAAATTATCTAAATATTCTCAAAAGATATCATTCATCATATATTGGAAGACAGCTGGAGCATTTGTGAGACCAAATGGCATAATTACATATTCAGAATGGCCATACCTTGTTCAAAATGTTGTCTTCCATTCGTCTTCTTCTCTGATCCTAACAAGGTTGTAAGCTCCTCGAAGGTCAATCTTCGTGAATAATTTTGTTTTTCCAAGGTGTTCCAAGAGCTCAGATATGAGTGGTAGAGGGTATTTGTTCTTTATAGTGACTTTATTCAATCAACGATAGTCTAGACACATCCAGAGAGTCCCATCCTTCTTCTTTACAAATAAAATAGGAGCTCCTACTGGAGACTTTGAGTGTTTGATAAACCCCTTTGCCAGATTCTCATCAATGTTCTTGCGTAGTTTTGTAAGTTCCTCTGGGGGTAGTCTGAAGATTGATCCAAAGGGTGGTTATGCTCCCTCTTGAAGTTCTATGGCACAATCATAGGGTCTATGCTCTGGAAGGATATCTGCATTCTTCTTTTCAAAAACATCTTCAAAGCCTTTGTACTGATTGGGTAGATGCACTAGATCATCTTTCTTGGATTCTTGAGCTGGTATGGCATATATCATATATGTCGTTTCCTTCCTTACTGCATGTATGAAGGCTTTGGCTCCGACATATGTTGGGTTCTTTTGGATATATGGATGAATGATTTTATTCTTTTCCCAATTAATTTCTAGATTATGCTTTTTTAACATGGGCATTCCAATGATAACTAGATGTACTGGGGTCGATATTACATTGAAACATATGTGGATTCATGGTCACCAAGTTGTACTCTTAATGGTGTTTTTTCCATGGTTATATTCCTAGATCCTAGAGGTCGCCCATCTATTGCTTTAGCTACAACTACTGGTTTGTTCTTCCAAATTATAGGAATTCCATGTTTCTTAACGAATCCTTCATTGATGAAACATGAGGAGGCTCCTGAATCTACTAGGGCTGTAAGGGAAAGGGTCTTCTTGGGCATGATTAACTTGACAGGTGCAAGACATGTTTCTATGGATGTAGCTAGAATTATGAGACCCTTTCTTATATCATGGTCTGGTTGCACGATCTCTTTTACAACTGGACTTCGTTGTTCCCCTACTCTACAAGGGTGGCTATGACTCTAGAGTTTGTTCTCTTGTTCGAAAAATTAAATGCAATATGTCCATGGTTTCCACAATATGTTGGAAATTTAGTAGGCCCATAGCTCATATCACAGGTCCAAGGTTCCATAGGTCCAGCATATACAACATAGAATCTAGCAATCTTCCAATATTGACAAAACATGAACATATCACACTTAATCATACAAATGATGAGACAAAGATAGAGAGAGACTAGACAACATGTGTAAAGTGTTACGTAAGCCACTGCTTACTCACACTATCATATATACCAATGTTCAATGTACAATGTGGAAGCAAAACTCTCAACCACTCTATGTGAACAAAAATAGATGGATGAGCGAATGTACAAATGTAACAAACATACTCAGATGTATGGATAGAAATCTGAATATACATGAGATGTGTGACCTAATAGGTTGTAGAAGAGTACTAATGAGTGACAGAAAGAGGAAGGATCAGTCTAAAATTGATAATCAACAAACCCTCATCTAACCTTAGGCTATGGAAGACCCTAAGTCAGACACGTGTGTGAAAAGATCACATACTTACAAAAGTAGCAAAGAATGCTAACGCTACCAGAAATCCTCAAACTCATATGACCATACCTTCTCGAACACCTCATCCAAATATGCATAAAGCATACACGTACTGATTCTCTTGTACCTATGCCAAATAGGACTCCTCCTGATATGGATGTTACTGCTTCCATAAACTCCAAGTAGTACCTGTGTGCATAAAGAGAATATGTAGCTGAATTCTTAACATAAGATGCAAATCTTATGTTAACCACCATCCAATGTCTTTGAAGTAACCCGAAATCTTCATGTAGAAGACAATCTTCAAATACATCTTGTGAATGGCCAATCCTCACCACCAAGCTGCTAATGACCAAGTCCTCTCCATGAGCAAGAATGTGAGCACACTCTTCTCCTCCAAGAAGAACTCCATAGGTGCTCCTCAACATGCTCCAAGTTAGCACCATGGCTGCCCCATGTGCTAAAAGAAACACCACCTCTATTGAGGTCCAAGCACCAAGGCTTGTGTTGAACACTAGGTGAAGGATGAAATAACAATCCTTGTTCTTTTGATTCTTTGAAAAGCACCTAATAAAGCACACTTGAAAAGCTCCTTCATAGCGATCGCTTTGATCAATAAAACAAGATTAAAAATCAAAACTACGTCGCTAATCCGATTGGTATCGTTGTCCGGATGCTAAAGCATGATCAAAAAATTATCTTCGCGTGTGCTTTTTCTCTATTGTTTGCCGGCGCTGGGGATCGAATCCAGACGGGTTCTTTGGGAGGCGAATAGACTAACCAACGTGTTGGTCGCCATTTGCTATATAAGGGACTCTTAGAAGATCCTATATACGCTGTGAAATCTGGACAAAATGAGCCAATGGGACATTGTTTCCCAACAATCCCCCTTGCAATGTCATATTGATACAAACTGAACTGGATCTGCAAACTTCATAAGCTTCAAACTATCACAAGCTTCAAGCTTGTACTCCCGCACTGACCTTCAAAAAAATTATTCTTCAAAACTGAATTTGACTTTCCTTCAAAAAACCTGAACTTGCTGAATATGCACCATAATACTTGAGAAAATATGCAAACTAGATATCGAATAGTGTTCTCATCAAGCAATCACTGCTTGACAACAAAATGTAGCAAGTACTATCTCTGAACCTGTTATCTCCTGTCTTCACAAACCTGAAAACATACACTAGGATCCACATATTTGCATTTACCTTACCAAAGCTTTCTCAACGTCCTTCTGCTGTGTCATGTAAATACACTAAACAAAATCAAGAACTGAATCCTAGAACCTATGATTGTCAACTCACAACTTAGTGTATTATGAACACTACTGGTTCATCTCTGACTGTACTCAAGTCAAGTCAAATCAACTTAACTCAACTGAAATCAACTGAAATCAACTCATGAGTCTCATAAAAAAATCTATGATGTCATCATGTCTTCATCCGTAAATCCTTCATACCTCTTTCCTTCAAAATCTGGTATAAACATAAATGTGCGCAGTTCTCAAACATACCTCTCTGAAATATCAAGCTTCTCTTCAATAAAACTCTGGAACCTTCTACTGAACAGGAACATCCTAACAGGAACTTTCTCCAGACATTCTCCCTTTTCCTTCTTCTTTCAAAGCTGGAACACAAAGAGAACCTGACAAAGGAAATAAAGGAATACCTGAAATAGGAATACATGTAGGTATGACTTTGTATTCTTTTACATATGGCTCAAAAAATAAGTCTTTATGTTTCATCACCCCCCTGGATGACTTAACACTAGTATCCAGTATTCTTCAAATATATCAGACTTTATGAAATCTGGAACGTCTTCCTTCTATATGATCTTCAGTGATCAATACCTGTATCTGAAACAAAAATCTCTGAACCCTTTTTATTAGCATTGCGCAGTTCCTAATAGCTTCCACTGTTTCTTCCTCAGCTTTCCATATTAAAGAATAAGGTTAGCTGATCTATCTTAAAAACCTTGCTGAAAGCATTTTAGAATTCATAACCTTCTTGTAACATAACAAGTATCTTCTTCTATTCCTCTCTGCAACACAAATATGATAGAATCTGAATCTTTGACTTACTTCGTCCAATGCTAAGAACCTTCTCAAACAAAGGATAGACCATTGACTCATAAATACTCAAGATCTATCTAGATCTATCAAGATAAAATACCTGTGTAGAATCTGCTCTCATCAAACCTTCATGACTCAATGTTTGATTTGCTACCCAAATGTCTCAAAGTGTCCATGCTTCTTACAAAGTTGTAAAACTTTTCTTCAAAAAAATCCTTCCCAAGAATCTGCAACTCCTACTTGAAACATACGTGGACAAACTTCTCACCTTGAGAACTCCAAAAGTTGCAAGTTGATACTTCATCTTTTCATATTTTTCCCGGGTGAAATGTGATAGTATCTGCTTGACTTTCTTTTGCTAACCCACTTCTCAATCAAGTACTAGGATCTTATGGAACACCTTTTCGAATACAAGTATTATTGTAATTAATACACACGTAGCATATGATCTCATTACATAAATTTGTAATTAACGTTTTCCAACAAACTCTAAAATTACTCTTACAAGTCTCATCGCCAGCAGAGTGCTTCTGTCATGGGAGCTGGATGTAAGACCGAAACATACAAAGGCCTTCATTCTCCTTCCTCTTGGGCTAGCCATTCTCCTTCATCACCGCTCCTGTTCTTGAACCTTCCGGCCGAGGAGCTTGCTGCTGTGATTTTTGGCTGTGACCATGCGACTTACAATGAATGCGTCACACAACTTCTGTTTGGTATACTTTATCTATCCTCTTACTTTCTATCACAGATATACGTCTCTCCCTTTAAACCATATGCATGAACAATAGCTTGATCATTAGCTTTTGTGCATGTCCAGGCATTCGAGCTTCTCATATCATCTATGTAAAGAATGTCCGACCAGGGATGCCACTATTTTTGTTTAATTACATTGATAAAAAGTTGCATGGTATTTCTGAGGCGGATAGCTATGGAGAGATGAACATCAATCCATATGCCTGGACTGATGGGAAGTAGAAGACACGTTTTTCAACTCAGGTTCTTTGCTTAGATTTAATAATCTATGATATTACATTAGATCACTGTCTGAGGTGTAATGAGGTTTTGTTTACATGTAGGCACGCATACGGGTGAGATGTCAGTGTGCACCATTGACAGAAAGCATATACAAGGGAGCATTAGCAGCGAATTATGTGAATTATTCACAGGAGAAAATCCTATTTGAGTTAATTCATGTGTGGACAGATAAGCTTATATCTCTTTTCATGAGAAACTCGTTGAGTGTCAGTAGACAGGTTGTGGGTTTACAACGTGGGTCCATCAACAAAGGAGAAGAATATACAAGGGAGCATTAGTAGCGAATTATGTGAATTATTCACAGGAGAAAAACCTATTAAATCAATTAATTCATGTGTGGACAAATAAGCTTATATCTCTTTTCATGAGAAACTCGTTGAGTGTCAGTAGACAGGTTGTGGGTTTACAACGTGGGCCCATCAACAAAGGAGAACCATATACAAGGGAGCATTAGCAGCGAATTATGTGAATTATTCACAAGAGAAAAACCTATTTGAGTTAATTCATGTGCGGACAGATAAGATTATATCTCTTTTCATTAGAAACTCATTGAGTGTTAGTAGACAGGTTCTGGGTTTACAACGTGGGCCCATCAACAAAGGAGAAGCATATACAAGGGAGCATTAGCAGCGAATTATGTGAATTATTCAGAGGAGAAAAACCTATTTGAGTTAAATCATGTGCAGACAGATAAGCTTATATCTCTTTTCATGAGAAACTCGTTGAGTGTCAGTAAACAGTTTGTGGGTTTACAACGTGGGTCCATCAACAAAGGAGAAGCATATACAAGGGAGCATTAGCAATGAATTATGTGAATTATTCACAGGAGAAAATTCTATTTGAGTTAAATCATGTGCAAACACATAAGCTTATATCTCTTTTCATGAGAAACTCGTTGAGTGTCAGTAGATAGGTTGTGGGTGTACACATAGACACACACATACACACACATACACACACATACACATAGATAAGCTTATATCTCTTTTCATGAGAAACTCGTTGAGTGTCAGTCGATAGGTTGTGGGTTTACACATAGACACACATAGACTCATTGTTAGGAACTGAAGAGCAATTTCAGTCCCTTTTTTATAGCAAAGACTGAGACAATTCCCGTATGGCAATCTGTTAACCATTTATTGCCAACAGGACACTGCATTATCTCGTTGTCATGCAAAACTACACTGCCTAAATATGTGTACTCTATACCAGGGGGAAAGGTCATATTTAAGACCGTATCCCTGTGTGAATGCATGTGTATGTGTGTGAATGCATCATTATGTGTGTCTGTGTGTATGCATTTATTTGTATGTGTGTATGCATCTGTATGTGTGTGAATGCATCATTATGTGTGTATGTGTGTATGTGTGTATGTGTGTGTGTATGTGTGTGTATATATGTGTGTGTATGTGTGTGCACGTCTATATGTGTGTGTCTATGAGTGTGTATCTGTTTATGTGTGTGTATGTGTCTATGGATGTGTATGTGTCTATGTGTGTCTGTGTATGCATGTATGTATGCATATGTGTGTGTATGCTTTATGTATGCATATGTGTGTGTATGCATTATGTATGTGTATGTATGCATGTGCATTATGTATGCATATGCATTATGTATGTGTATGTATGCATGTGCATTATGTATGCATATGCATTATGTATGTGTATGTATGCATGTGCATTATGTATGCATATGTGTGTGTATGCATGTAAGTATGTATGTATGTATACATATGCATATGTATGCATGTATGTGTATGTGTGTGCATGTCTCTCTATGTGTGTGTGTATGCATATATGTGTGTGTATGTGTGTGTATGTGTGTGTGTATGTGTGTATGTGTGTGTGTATGTGTGTGTATGTGTGTGTATGTGTGTGTATGTGTGTATGTGTGTGTATGTGTATGTGTATATGTGTGTGCATGTGTATGCATTATGTATGTGTATGTTTGCATGTGCATTATGTATGCATATGTGTGTGTATGTATATATGTGTGTCTGCATGTATATGTGTGTGTGTATGTATGTATATGTGTGTGTATGCAACATTATGTGTGTATGTGTGTATACGAGTGTGTATTTGTGTGTGTATGTGTGTGTGTATATGTGTATGTGTATGTGTGTGTGTGTGTCTATGTGTGTGTATGCATATGTATGTGTGTGTGTGTATGTGTATGCATGTATGTATGCATATGTGTGTGTATGTGTGTGTATGCTTTATGTATGCATATGTGTGTGTATGCATTATGTATGTGTATGTATGCATGTGCATTATGTATGCATATGCATTATGTATGTGTATGTATGCATGTGCATTATGTATGCATATGTGTGTATGCATGTAAGTATGTATGTATGTATGTATGTATGCATATGCATATTCATATGTATGCATATGCATATTCATATGTATGCATGTATGTGTATGTGTGTGCATGTCTCTCTATGTGTGTGTGTATGCATATATGTGTGTATGTGTGTGTATGTGTGTGTGTATGTGTGTATGTGTGTGTGTATGTGTGTGTATGTGTGTATGTGTGTATGTGTGTATGTGTGTGTGTATGTGTGTGTGTGTATGTGTGTGTGTGTGTATGTGTGTATATGTGTGTATGTGTATGTGTATATGTATGTGCATGTGTATGCATTATGTATGTGTATGTCTGCATGTGCATTATGTATGCATATGTGTGTGTCTGCATATATGCGTGTCTGCATGTATATGTGTGTGTGTATGTATGTATATGTGTGTGTATGCAACATTATGTGTGTATGTGTGTATACGAGTGTGTATTTGTGTGTGTATGGGTGTGTGTGTATATGTGTATGTGTGTGTGTGTGTCTATGTGTGTATATGTGTGTGTATGCATATGTATGTGTGTGTGTATGTGTCTATGTGTGTATGTGTATGCATGTATGTATGCATATGTGTGTGTATGCATTATGTATGTGTATGTATGCATGTGCATTATGTATGCATATGCATTATGTATGTGTATGTATGCATGTGCATTGTGTATGCATATGTGTGTGTATGCATGTAAGTATGTATGTATGTATGCATATGCATATGCATATGTATGCATGTATGTGTATGTGTGTGCATGTCTCTCTATGTGTGTCTGTATGCATATATGTGTGTGTATGTGTGTGTATGTGTGTGTATGTGTGTGTATGTGTGTGTGTGTATGTGTGTGTATATGTGTGTATGTGTGTATGTGTGTGTATGTGTATGTGTATGTGTATATGTGTGTGCATGTGTATGCATTATGTATGTGTATGTTTGCATGTGTGTATGCATATGTGTGTGTATGTATATATGTGTGTGTGCATGTATATGTGTGTGTGTGTATGTATGTATATGTGTGTGTATGCAACATTATGTGTGTATGTGTGTATATGTGTGTGTATTTGTGTGTGTATGTGTGTGTGTGTGTATATGTGTATGTGTGTGTGTGTGTGTCTATGTGTGTATATGTGTGTGTGTATGCATATGTATGTGTGTGTAAGTGTGTGTGTGTGCGCATACCTGGTCTCTCTCTCTCTCTCTCTCTCTCTCTCTCTCTCTCTCTCTCTCTCTCTCTCTCTCTCTCTCTCTCTCTCTCTCTCTCTCTCTCTCTCTCTCTCTCTCTCTCTCTCTCTCTCTCTCTCTCTCTCTCTCTCTCTCTCGTTCTCTTGCTCTCGTCCAGATCTCGGCACAAATGTGCCGGGAGAAATCGATTTTTTTTTAACATTCTAGAGTGTCGCTTACGCGACGCTCTCGAAAGGACGACGCATATGCGACGCTCTCTAGTTTGCCCATGTCGCACATATCGTCTCTAGCAAGCCACTCTATTTGCGATGCAAAGATTAGCGTCGCATAAGCGACTCAAGCTTGGAGTCTGCGATGTACCCCGCCTAAAAATCAAAATTTCGATAACAGTACCGTGGCTTATGCGACGCTAGCATCGCATAAGCGACAGTCCCCGTTTTTTTCCAATTCGACGGTGTTGCTACGCCCCCCTATTTCTTGTAATGCAAGTAGTGTAGATCCTTCATTGTACATGAAGAATGAAGAATATAGAGAGGTATATATTTGCATATATGTCAATGACCCCATCATAACAGGAAATGATGTTATAGGGATCAAAGATATCAAAAGGAAGCTTGGTAAGGAGTTTGAAATTTCAGATCTTGGAGAGCTGAAATATTTTTTAGGAATTGAAGTTGTTTATGGAAAAAGTGGCATCTACTTGATGCAAAGGAAGTACTTGTTGGATGTTCTTTTCAGATTTGGAATGAGTGAATGCAAACCACTCACTCAACCCATGGACACAAATACAAATATTTGCTCAACTGATGGAGAACTATTGGAAGATGTAACAACATACATAAGAATTGTAGGGTCATTAATCTATGCAAACATTACAGGACTTGATTTAGCTTATGTTGTTGGTGTACTTTCTCAGTTTATGCAAGCCCCGACAAGTGAACATTTAAATTCAGCCAAGAGAGTGTTGAGATACATAAAGCATATAGTTAATTATGCTTTGTTTTACAAGTTTGATGAAGAATTTCTCTCTCAATAGTATAGGGAGTGTATAGAAACTATTGTGATTGTTTGATTCTTTAACTCTTACTATCACAATAGTCACTTAGATTCTGATGAGAATACTTAGTGTAGGTCACAAGGTGTATAGAAACTATTGTGATTGTCTGATTCTTTGACTCCTACTATCACAATAGTTATATATAGTTATGTGACAAAACTCATACATAGTATAGCGAATGTATATGAAATATTATAAATGTCTGATTCTTTGACTACTACATTCCTAATAGTTACATAGATTCACTTCAAGATTATAATTACACTTTCTATTTAATTATAAATCTACTTATTTAACTATGCATATGTCTATCATTTGTGCACACATACTATTGATTTATTTATCCATACACTTACTGACAGTCTATTTTTTATTTTTGCACAGATGGTAGGTAAAATAAACAAGCAGGAGCAAAAATTTTTAGAAGAATTTGTGTGCTCGTACATGAAGATGAAATCACTATAGCCATGGACACTTTTAGTTATAAAGATTTCATTGTGCAATTATCCAGAACAACATTTATTAATATTGACAACAAATTTGGCAGTGTGTCTAGTGGAGCATAGGTCTTAGATGAGCAAATGTCAAAAGATCTTACACGTATCTTTGGACAAATCATTAAAGTAGCAGAGTCATTGGCAGTGGATATCACCAATATGCTCGGATTCATCGATAAAATTAAATTTATTGATTTACATTATCAGACTATGAAGAGAGGAAAGCGATTAAAATTGGACACGAGTGAACACCTTGTGAGAGCACATGTAGATCCAAATACAAGAGATGCATATGTGAATATGGGAGATCAAACATCGAACAATCTTTGTTTGCTCCCATATTCCTCTATTCTTTTTGAAGATGCAGCTCTTGTGGGGGAAGGACAATATGGCATGATTCATAAAGTCAAGATATCCCACTCGAGATTCAGCAATGAAGTGTTTGTGGCCAAGATATTCAAATTATATGGTGTTGACATACAAACACGAGAAAATAAAGCCATCAATGAAGCCACGGTGTTATCTATTACACATAGTGGAATTATTAGTCCACTTGGTTTGGCTAGACACCATAGCAAAAGTCTATGCTTCATTTTCAAATTTTGGAATGGTGGTACATTGGACATGTGGTTAGAAAGAATGAAGAAAGAATACCTAAACGTACCATGAAGCATAGGTGTAAAGGACACAGAAGGAGATATAACAACCGTGAAAACAAATATTTGTAAGCTGATCAACGGCCTATTACAAACAATATCATTTTTACACACTTGTAATATATCCCATAACAATCTCCATCCAGGCAACATCTTGTTGCATTTTGAAGATCAACAGGCTTACATTGGATTATGTGATTTTGGTAGAGCGACCTATTTACCAACCAAAAAAAGTTTTTAGAAGCTACCTAATCGAGAAATATCTACTAGAAACGAGTGGATTCGAAAGTACTGTTGGATTGCACCCGAATGCATATCCACTAGTCCTCCACCTTTTAATAAGAGTCAGGAGATATTTACAATTTCGACACTCCTGTTACAACTCCTAAAATATATAGATTTCAATAGTTATCCCATTGATATGAATGTGATTTACAAGTTCAAGTATGTTTTAGAATTAGCTTCTGACAAAGATGTATAAAAAAGAGTAGACACACATGAACTGCTCAGAGTATTCTCGCATCTTACTCAATATGGTTTAAAGATATCCACGACAGATGGATTATGACCATATTGAAAATGATATGTATTCATTTGAACTATCTGGATTTAATGAAGTGTTTACATTTGAGTTAAGTGAATTATGTGGAGTAAATGAAGTGCTATCATTTGAGTTATGTGGATTAAATGTTGTGGATTCATTTAACAAATGTGAATTAAATCTTGTGGATTCATTTGAATTATGTGGAATAAACAAAGTGTTTACATTTGAGTTAAGTGGATGAAATGAAGTGTAGTCATTTGTATTAAGTGGAGTAAATGTTGTGGTACCATTTGAGTTAAGTGGATGAAATGAAGTGTAATCATTTGTATTAAGTGGAGTAAATGTTGTGGTATCATTTGAGTTAAGTGGATGAAATAAAGTGTAATCATTTATAAGATGTGGATTAAATAATGTGGATTTATTTGAATTATGTGGAGTAACTGAAGTGCTATCATTTGAGGGATGTGGATTAAATTTTGTGGATTCATTTAACATATGTGAATTAAATCTTGTGGATTCATTTGAATTATGTGGAATAAATGAAATGTTTACATTCGAGTTAAGTGGATGAAATGAAGTGTAATCATTTGTGTTAAGTGGAGTAAATGTTGTGGTATCATCTGAGTTATGTGGATTAAATGTTGTGCATTCATTTAACATTTGTGAATTAAATATTGTGGATTCATTTGAATTATGTGGATTCATTTGAATTCTCTTAAGATAAAATTCGTGTTTTTATTTTGTAGAAGTAAAACATGGCAAGAATGCTAGATGTGAATGATGATCTTGACCATATTGAATCTCAAAGGATTTTATCTGAGCAAAATGCTCAATTTGCACAATCGGGATTAGCATTTTTATTCCATCAAGATTTAGAGCCAGAGGGATTAGAAGGAGAAGCATTATCAATGAAAGAAGTAAAAAAGTTATGTCCAAATTATTTTGTTTGTGATGTTCTCTTTCGGGTTATAGGAAGGGCAAAAGAAACAACACCCTTAAAGCTTTCAGACTTACAACATAAAGGATAAGCAGAAATGCTACTTCGACGCTTTGTGCAAGTTGAGAGATCATTACCAAATAATAATCAAATAGCATTATATTTCATTCAAAAGGTTTTTGTACAAGATATTCTTCATCGACGTGTAGATTGGGATGATCGTCTGAAGAATGCAGGTATCGGTTTGGGTCGTCCTCAAAATCGAGCCGAATTTCGTAATCAAGGAAACGAAGGCCCTCTTCCTCGAAAGCGGCCCTACATTTTGCTACCTGAAGAACATAATCTTATACATGATTTGTTATCACAAGGGGCAGAATTATACAATGAAGGATTAACAATGCCTGCATTACAAAGAACAATAGATGATCAACAAAAGAGGATTGATGATCTACAAAATCAAGCAAAAATTTTACGAATTTCCGTGGATGCTTATGAGAGAAAATATGGAAGACTCTCAGAGGCATCATCATCTTTTGATCGATTTACTGCCGATGAGTTATTGAATCAAGAAAACACTGAGTAGGAAAGTTTTTTTTGTAATCAAAGACATGATTTGTATTCAATTTTGCAATTGAATATAATCATAGTATTCACAGTACATCATTTTCTTCATTTTGAATATCATCATCTATGACATGTACCATGTCATCTATTTCTTCCATGTCTGAACCATCATTATGATCTACATCTAAATCATGATCACTCCATGAATCATTTGTTAAACTTCCATGAGTTTGAAATTCTCCAAAAGTTTCTTGTGCTACTGTAGAAGCTATCTTGGTTGGAGCATGTAACAAATGCATATTACAAAACACATATATCAAATCATTGGCACGTGATACACTAAAGAGATTTCTTCATTTTGAATGAAGAAAATCATAGGCACTCCAATTACGTTCACAACTACCACTTGAAACTGCTACTGAAAGCACTCTCATAGCTATATGTTGCAACTCCACTCCTTCACCTCCATACTCTTTCCACCAAATAGGAGGTGGATGCTTTTGAATCGCTTCAATATGCCATAGATCTCTAAAAGATCCTTATCGATTTACATACGCTACTCTTTGGTGGAATGCATCTCGACCATCTATACCTAGAAGTAATAATTGACATGTGGTTTTGAATTTTGCCATGAATTCTTTGTTTGATGCTTGACCATTAAGTTGAAATGTTGGATCCAAAACAAATTCTATTCCATGCAAATGGGTATGCATTTGCGTCCATCTCTTCTCTGTTAATGATACAATCTATGTTTTCTCTCGTAATGAAAATTAATTAAAGTCTTTTACTTTTTGAATAGCTTTTGACATAATCCAATAAACTTTTCCAATCACAAATTTATCAGTATCAACCATTCGTAAAAGTTCCACAAAAGGTTTAGTGATACCAACAAATTTTTCAAGATTACGCCAAAAAATTTGTGATTGTATTAGACACGTACATTTGGATGATGCAACTCGATAAGAAGAATACTTCTCTAGCCATGCCTCCCATCTTCGATCAGCAATCATTTCTACAAGAGCTGGCTTAACTTCTAATAATCCACTGAGTACAATGTAAACAGTTGCAAATCGTGTGGCACAAAAAATCTGAAGTGTTTAATTGGGAGATTTTGATCGGAAGAGCGAATATGAAAATTGATGCTCTTTAATAAATTTGACCACTTGATTTGCATCTAATAAGCTTTGTTTAATGAAAGATAATCTACCTATATCTTTCAATAATAAATTTAATGTATGAACTGCACATGGAACCCAAATAATGCCTTCACACTTGTTTTGAATTGTAATTCCAGCACTTCGAAAATTAGAGGCATTATCTGTCACTATCTCAGTCACATTCTTCGGACCACCCACGCATGATATAGCATGTCCATATACCTTTACAAGAAAACCATTAAACATTCCTCGAGCTTCTTGAACCATGTAACAGTTGGCATACATCATAGCCAATGTAGTGCCAGCCTCCAAGGGGTAATACTAGAGGTGCTTCACATGCAGCATGGTACGGTAATGTGAATCGGAACTAGTTATCACCAAAAGCTCCTCTTGTGTCACCATAGGGGTTCCCAGGCCTATGATAAGATGGGTGATCAACAAAAACCCAGTCAACCCCTGCTCTGAACTCATGAAAATATGCCACCTCATGTTCTGCTTCAAAGCATCCAATTTTAATGCGACATTGCATGCCAAAAGCTCCTGCAAACCTGAAATCAAACATATTTTCCTGGCCACACAGAACCGCATTAGTGCATAAAAACCAACCATTTTATGAGCTAACACCTTCCCTCTCAGTTGTGGTATAGTTTCGTTCAGCTGCGGTGAACTGTCTACTAGCATATGCTATGGGCAGATCTAAGTTTCCTTCACATGTGGGTTGTGCTAGTACACATCCTATGGCATGATTGGATGCATCCACATGGACATGGAATGGCTTATTCCAATCAGGAGTGGTCAGTATTGGTGTTGTGCACAAACATTTCTTCAGTTCATTGAAAGAATTCTCGCATTCCTCGTTCCACTCAAAATTAGACAACAATGCATACAGAGGCCTAGCTATGATCGCATACATGTGGATAAACCTGCGGTAATATCCACAATGGCCCATAAAGGCTTGTACCTCTTTAACATTCCTCGGCCTTGGGAGCTCTACTATGGCTCTAACTGTATCTTCATCAGTAGATATTCCGTTTTTAGAAACCTAAGATTTTACCTTGTCGTACCATGAACACACACTTTTCTGGGTTCAGACACACTCGATATTCTCTGCACTTATTGAAGATCTGTCCGAGCTCAGGGATGTGGTATCTTCTTTCTTGGGAATGGGCACATAAATCATCTACATTTACTTCTAAGCTCTTCCGCAAGAACTCTTTGAAGACATGACACATGAGCCTTTGGAATGTTGCAGGTGCATTTGTGAGCCCAAATGGCATCACACGAAATGCAAAGATTCCCCACTCTATGGCAAAAGTTGTTTTGTGTTGATCTTCTGGGGCAATGGCTACTTGATTGTAACCTGAAAATCCATCAAGGAAGCTATAAACTTCCTTGCCTGCAACACGCTCCAATAGGTGTTCCGTGATTGGAAGTGGATAACTATCTCTGATCGTAGCGGCAATAACTTTTTTAAGGTTAATACACACTCGCAACTTTCCATTCTTCTTGGGCACCACTACAATGGAGGACACTCATTTAGTATGCTCAATCTCATAGATGAATCCAGCTTCAATGAGCCTATCAATTTCTTCTTTTATCTTGGCTGCATAAGTGTCATTATATGTGTAGGGCTTCTGTTTGGTGGGCTTGGCATCAACCGTCATGGGGATCGTATGAGAGCAGATTCTTGGATCTACCCCCTTCAAGTCTGTATAGTGCCATGCAAACACATCCCTATATTCCCTTAATAGAGCTACGAGCTCTATTTCTTCTCTTGCACTTAGGTCATCTCCTATGTATGTGCATCTCTCTTCATTCTCTTCAACGGTCACTACAATTTTCTTGGTCTTTTCTTTATTATCATATGATTCTCCTATGATCGCCTCTCTCTTAGGCATTCGTACCAAAATTTTGCGGTCGTCAACTTCATATTTCTTGAAGTTTTCTAGTACTTCAAACAATGATTCCTCCTCTTCTTGTTTCACTGCTTTTCTTTTCTTTTTCTTTTGACTGCTTTCACTTCCATCCTTTGAATTTACTGTTTTAATACTTGTGAGATGTTCTTCTTCTTTTTGGGTGAACACTCCTATATCTTCTAAATAGTGTTGCTCTGAGTTAAAGCAACTATCCATCACAATGGACTCCATATCATCGTCATTCTCTTCTTCTTCTATGACATCACTAGGGTCACATTCTTCTAGCAAGGGCTGACACATGAACACTGAAATATCATAACCCTCCTCATCACAATGAGGTGTCCATTGTTCTTCATTGATAGCAATGTCCATGGTGGCTAAGATTTCTGGCCAGCCATGAGGCTCAAATTCCTCATCTGGAAAGATCATCGGTGTGTAGGCTGGGTCTCTAATTGGTCTATCTCCTGGCAAAGTTCCTTCTTCTCTTGCCTTTTAACGTTTTTCCTCTTCTTCTGCGACCTTGCACATCCACAAATGAGTATCTTCATGCAACCAGGATGGATCAGGTGAACTTCCAGAATGCACAGAGATAGAATCTTCTTTCGCTTTGTGGATAGGATTCCACTATAGGGGTGGCACATCTCTGAAGGTGTAATCCTTCAAATTGACCTTGGTGGTGACCCCTAAGTGATGTAAGTACAACAAGTTGGTTCCCCAATCCTATACTATTTGCAATTGTCGTAGGAAGGGTCTTCCTAGGATCATCTCATAGACATTATTTTTCTCAAAGTCACATATAGCAAATGTGTGTTCAAACTCTACCCCACAGGTGGTTAGAGTTATCCCTTCTAGCAATCCTAGAGGTCTTTCAAAATGACCGTCGGCCATTTGAAGCTTCATTCTAGTTGGTCTTAATGTGGTTTTGTCCCATTGCTTCCACAATGAGGTGGTCGCAATAGCAACACCGGCACCTGAATCTATGATTGCTTTGGTTGTGTAACCTTGGTAGGTGATTGGAAGATAAGTATTACCTTCTTCACCCTCACGCATGTCTTCTATTTTATTGAGAGGTATCTTTGGAACTTTTTGCTTAGAGCCTGTTTTTGGCATATTGGAATCAAGTTCTGGGACCTGATCCTTCACATGATTCCATAGCTCAGGTTTTGCTTTGAGCAGCTCTTCTACAGTGAGATGACATTGAACCTTAGTGTTCTTCACGACATTGGTGTTCCTTGGAACCTCTGAGTCTTCATTTCTTACCAATATTGTGGGAGCTCTGATCTGAAGAGATTCCGATTCCCAAGGGCCTAGAAATTGAGGCAGTTCTTCTAAGGTATTAGATTCAAAATCTAATCTTTCGTCTTCTTGTTGTTTGGCTTCATCTCCGTAAATAGATGGAATGTCTTGGGGAAATTGATCATGAAGATCATCAATCTCAGGAATAGGAGGGGAATTACCCTTCTCCTTGGCCCATTTCTCTTCTTGTATTTCCTGCAAGAACTCTTGAGAGTGCTCCTGAATTGAAGGAGGTATTCTAGCATTCATGGAATTAGGAACATAAGCTCCCATTGGTGGTGAGCTTCCTCTTTCAATAACTGGTTGAGCCTGTGGAGGTAAAGAAACTTGTGGTTTGTTTACCAACTGCTCTAATCTTTCTAGTAAGCCCTGCAAATGCAAATCCGGTTTGAGAGAGTTTGTCTGATTGAACTTTTGACTAGTCTCGAGTATAGCTTGAGCTTGTTCTACCATTTTCATTCACATTTTCATCCGTTCAATCTCTAAATCTGCTCTAGGGTAACTCCTGTCTAGGTTTGCAACTCTTGGCCCTTCTTGAAGTCGAGCTTGGTAGGCCTTGAACATCATGTCCAAGCCTTCTGGGGTTGGATCTGCTAGAACAGACCCTGGGTGCGGCCTATTTACAATGGGTGGTGGGGTGGGATGAGGTGGAGTGGATGGAGTTTCGGCATGCGAGGGGTTTTGAGATGCAATGTCTTCTATTTTTGTTTTTGCATCTTTCAAGCTTTCTTCTAGTTTTGATAACTTTTTATTCCACTTGCGATTGGCCTTCTCTCTGGTATCCTTCCATGTTCTTGTTTTCCTCTTACTAGGCTCTCCTGATTCACTCGACGCCGATTGTTCTGATGGTTTATCCTGTTTTAAGGCTTGTGCTCTAGTGACAGCTTGTATAGGAGCCACATTACTGCTACTTGAACTTGAATCTGCCACTAAGCCTACCACATTAATGGGTGTAATCTTGGGTGCACTGGAGGGGTTTCTTGGACAATCTCTGGGGAGATGGTCTTTGCCACATTCAGGACAAAAGGCTTGTATCGTGATGTTCTGTCCTTGGCCCAGAGTTGGTGAGTGGGGACATTCACGAATGAAATGGTCGCCCTGACATCTAAAACATGGTCCTCTAGGGGCTTGTGGTCTTACCTGTCTCAATTGGGTCCTGGGGTCGGGATTTGTGTACATGACATTGGAGTATTTTGGCTCCCAAGTTTGCTCCATAGGTGGTGCCTCATATTGATACGAGTAAATCTCACTATGCTCAGGTGACTCAGTGTAATAAGCATGTGGACTACCTTCATGGGAGTAGTCTGAACTATGAGCATGAGAGTCATTATCTGGTATCAATGGGGTTAGTGGCACCAATGCTCTATTTGGATTTTCCTCTCCCACAGCATACTTGACTGGAATCACATTGGCAGGAGCTTGTGGTTGGTTTTACAAGACTAGTTGTGGCCTATATTGTGCCTGATATTGTTGTTGTGGTCGATAATATGGCTATTGATATTGGTTCTGATACCTACCTTGTTGGTAAGGTTGCTGATAAGTTTGTCTAACAGCCTGCCTATTGTAGGGAAAATCTTGAGCCGTGTGGTTCGTGTATTTTCTCTCAATAGTGCAATATGGAGCATTCCTTTCTCTAATGTTTGGTTTTGCCTCGGGCATACGTTAGCCATGTGATCACCTCCGCAATTATAACATCGATTCGATGAGGTGACTCTTGGTATTTGTCTATTTTGAACTCCTAGCTTCTTGGCAACTTGCTCTGCTATTTCATCCAGCTCAGTGGAGGCTTTGGAGGTATGACTAGTAGAACTGTCAGAGTCCCTATAGAGTTTAGATAGTCCTAACTCCTCACCCATGTTATCTTCTATGTCAATGCACGTCCACACACACTCTTCTATGGATCTAGGCTCTTTCAAGTATACATATGATCTTAACTTTGTGCTCAGTAAGCCATCTAAGAACAAAGCCACTTGTTTGGCTGGTGTGGGTAACTCTGGAGCAGGGCATCTTTCTAGGTACTATCTGAACCTTCTACCTGCTATTCGCACTGTTTCTTGGGGTGTCTGCTTGAAACTGTGGATCAAAGATGATGTGTTATGTCTGATACCACTCTTGGAAAATTCCACAATGAATTCGTCTAGCAGCTGACCTATATCGCGATAGTTACAACTACTCAGTGGTTGAAACCAAGCTAAGGCAGTGCCCTTAAGAGTCAAACCAAATGCCTCATACTGGGTGAACAAGTCCTCAACCTGTTCAGCTCTTAATACTTGTTTGAACTCGGCCACATGATCATAAGGATCTCCTGTCCCGTCAAAATAATTCTTCATTGCCTTGATCACTTGAGTGGGTCTAAGGGTTCTTGGGTGCTCTCGGGGTCTAGGCAATAGAAAATCATGTTCATCTCTTTGTTGCCTATGTGCTTGATGTCTCTCTCTTTCAGGTCTTTCATTTTCAAATCTTGATCTATTTCTGCCTACAGTGTGTGCAAAACTTACCTCATGTCTTTCTCTAGTTCTTTCTCTCTAGGCTTCATGAGCTTGGAATGATCCTACTCCTTGGAAGCCATGAGAAACATTGGATCTTGATGGAGCAAAAATCAATTCACTCTTCCAAGTATATGCATGTCTATCATGTTCTGTTACCAGGAACATTTTCTATGATGTGTTATCCACGTAGACAACTTTGCCTGGTATCTCAGGATGTTTGAATTCATAGATGATGACTATGCCCAATTGGCTAGGTTGATCTGTCTTGAATCTCCAAAAGGCTTCCTCTGTTTCTCTATTCAAGAATAGTTCTATGCTTTTGTTATCTTGAGGAATCCAGTCTAGAGTGATCACTCTCGTCAAAACTGACTTACCTCTAGGATTCTGGGGTCCTTGTCCTACATTTCCTTGTTCTAGGTCTCCTATCTCATTCTCAGGAATGACATTTCCAAACTCATCAGTCCTATCTGGTAGGTTGGTGACCACATACATGGTTCCTTCCTTATCAATGTATGAACCTTCTTCGAACTTGACCACTGGGTGCTCAAGTCCAAAGGGTTGATCTGAATTTTTGAGTTGGACCACTGATCGCCTCAGGCCATCCTCATAGATGCGAGCACCTAATCGGTGGGTCCGAATATATTCCAATTGTGTCTTATAGGGGCCTTCTGGTGTTTGTAGATGGGCAGTTCCTGAGCCACCTGCAGGTTTCCCCATGCTAAAAGACATGTCAAAGTTTAGTACGTAAGGACAACCACTTAGTTGTTGTGCCCAAGACTTAGCTGTATGGTTGACACTAGACTGAGAAGATCTAATGCTGTGTCTATCCTTGCCTAGGTGTCTACCAGATCTCAGGTTCATAAGCTTTGGTTAAGACTCCAAAATTTTCCTTGGTATGGTTCAAAATCCTTTGGAGTCCCCTTGGTTCCCTACCCTCAAAAAATGGACTTTGGATGTTATGTCAAATCAGGCTCCTTGGGGTCAAAACAGGCAAACAGGCACTTATGGAAAAATCCCGATTTTGTATAAAATCAGAGAATCACAATGCTATGAAATTAGAGAATCGCGATCCTGAGAAACCAAGAGAATCGCGATCCTGTGAAACCAAGAGAATCGCGATTGTGTGAAATCAGAGAATCGCGATTGTATGAAATCAGAGAATCGAGATTGTGTGAAATCAGAGAATCACGATTGTGTGAAATCAGAGAATCACGATTGTGTGAAATCAGAGAATCACGATTGTGTGAAACCAGAGAATCACGATTGTGTGAAATCAGAGAATCGTGATTGTGTGAAATCAGAGAATCGCGATGCTATGAAATCAGAGAACCGCGATTTTGTACCTTGAGAATCGTGTTTTCACAAAATCGTGTTTTTGGCTGAAAATCGTGATTTGTGAGAATTGCGATTTTGAGCAGAGAATCGTGTTTTTGAAAATCGCGATTGCCAACAGAGAATTGTGTTTTCATAGAATCGTGTTTTCACAGAATCATGTTTTCGCAAAATCGTGTTTTTGCTGAAAATCGTGTTTTTGCTGATAATCGTGATTTGTGAGAATCGCGATTTTGAATAGAGAATCATATTGTTGAGAATCGCGATTTTGAGCAAAGAATCGTGTTTTCACAGAATCCTATTTTTGGTTGAAAATCGTGATTTGTGAGAATCGCGAGTTTGAGCACAACCACAGAATTGCGATTCTGAGAATGATCTCAGAATCGTGTTTTTGAAAACTCAAAGAATTGTGATTCTGAGCACAAGTAGAGAATCGCGATTTTGAGAATGACCTCAGAATCGTGTTTCCTTCAGAGGGCTTTTAGGCGGGAAACAGAGAATCGTGATTTTCAAAAAAATTTGAATTTTTCACAAAATCGCGATTTTCATCACAAAATCATGTTTTTTAGCGGGAAATTCAAATTTCTGAGCACCGAGCAATGGCGAGCTCCGTATGTGCAGAAAATCATGAAAAAACACAAGCGCTTGCTCTCTCTTGCACTTCCTAACTCCTTCCCACACAATGATGCATGAAAGATGGTATGAAAATGGTGAAAATGCACTAAAAAACAAAAAATTTCTATGAAGAAGAAGATGGAAGAAGATGGAAATGGTGATGATGATGAAGATGAAGAAGAAAAAACAGAAAATGAACAAAAATGACAGTTTTTTTTTACCTTCCAACGTCGCAAATCTACGATCTTACCATCACAACGCTCCTCCTCGAAGCTCTCTCCCCGGCAATGGCGCCAAAATTTGGTGTAACTCAAGCATAAGCACCACATCCTTTACTTGTAAATCCGCGAAGACGTGAGGACCGGTATGAAGACCACGAGCAAGTGAAAGCACAAGTGCGTGAGTGAAAGCACACAAACATGCACACACATACACACACACGCGCACAAGGTGAGATCAAAGAGAGGAACAATGGAAAGCTTCGATTGCAAAAGAGTTCTCTTACAAAAGCTCTATTCTCTAAACAAGCTAACCTCCAAAATGAGCTCTCTAGCTCTTTTTATAGTTTTTTGAGTAGTTTTGGCCCTGTCCAGACCTAGTGTCCGGCCTAGTTAAAAATTAGGTTCCAGGGCTTATTTGAGGGCTCAAACGAAGTCTAAAAATTATGAAAATTGGTAGGATGATACTTCTAATACTCATCAAGCTTGAGGACTCCTCGGCTTGAACAAAATGGAGTTACAAAAATAGAAAATGGTATTTACAATGGTTTTTAGTGATGAAAATCACTATTTTTGTAGGGGATTCTTCTGAAAATTTGACATACACTTCTTGGAGCTCCCTACTTGCTCTCTCTTCTTCTATGTCCACTTCTTTGATGTGCTTCCATGTTTTATGCTTGACCTTGAGTTCCAACAACTACTTCTAGTACATTCTCACTAACATGCTTGTCATGTGGAAATGATGCTCTTGACTGTTTACCAAATTGACATGCTGCACATACCTTTTGCATTTCAAAAACTTTGAAATTTGGTAGTCCATGGACAATCTCCTTTGATTGCATCAATTTCAACCTTTGCAAGTTTGCATGTCCAATCCGTTTGTGCCACATCTCTATATCTGCAATAACTCCTGCACCTTTTGCAAACATGGCTGCATTCATTTCAGGAATCTTCACATTTAAGGTGAACATCCTACCCACTTTGTTTCCTTTGGCAACCAATCATCCATCCTACTTGTACTCTTCTACATATAATCCATCAGCATTGAACCTAACTTGTAATCCCTTGTCAACCATTTGTCCAACAGGAACCAGATTCTTTGTTATATTTGGAACATGCAACACATCAGCAAGATGTTTTACCTTCCCGTCCTCCATAGACAATGCTATGTTTCCTGTATGCTCAATAGGATGCGATGTATCATCACCTGTTTCAACATATCCAGGAACTGGCATTTTTTGCAAACTACTAAACCATTCTGCATGACTGCTCATGTGATTTGAAGCACCTGAATCAACATACCAGACATTATCATTCGTTTTTGAAATACCAGCAGACATCGTATTCGTCATGTGATGTTGAACCATGAACAACTTCTCATAATCATCTGCACTTGTGGATGCATAATTATTTTGCTGCCTTTTGTTATTTTGATTCTTCAACCTGCAATCACGTTCAAAGTGTCCAGGTTTACCACAATTCCAACATTCTTTACTATCATTACCTAAATCATTTCTTTGGAAATTTCTGCCTCGAAATCGTCCTCTTCCTCCTGCATGATTCTGTTGTTGACCTTGGTCTTGGTTATTGTTTTCTCTTCCACTTCCCAAGCCTCTACCTCTGCCTCTTCCTCTGCCAGAGTAGAATACCTGCTCAGAATTGGGCTTTCCTTGAGAGTTTGAATCATCACCAAGATTCTTTTCTTCTTTTTGTCATTCTTCTTTTTGTCCCCATCTTTTGAAGAGTCCATTTTGCCTCCTTTGGCATTTACTGTGAATGCAACTTCTCCTTTGCCGCCATCACTCCTTGCCTTGAGTTGTAGCTCCTCTTCCATGAGTAAGGCACTAAATTCTTCAAACATTACTGTTGAGGTCTTATTTGAGTATTGAGGGAAGTTGCGAGACCATCAAATTTCGGTGGACAAATTCAAAGACAATGTTGAGCTAGCTCCTCACTTGACTTTGGTACACCTGCTCTTGCCATTTGATCTTGTAGATTCTTTATGCGAGTGATAAATACCTTTGCAATCTCCCCATCATCAAACCTTTCTACTGCTAGCTAATTCTCCAAATTTTGAATCCGTGTTTGATTACAAGTTTCATATTGATTTCTCAATATGCTTCATATGCCTTTGTGGCATGCTCAATAAGAGTCAGAACACTGTATTTGTAACTAGAGTACAGAGTGCATTTGCATTTTTGTGCTTCCAAGCACGTAAAAGATCGACATAAATAGGAACCATTCGACCAAGATTATTTGAGTCAGGTGTTTCTTGGGACTCACAATCAGTTCCAAGGAAAATCTTAAGCAGATCATCTGAATCAAGGATATAACTTATTTCAAACTTCCACATGGTGTAGTTTGTACCATCGATTTTACCTTCCGTGAAGGCTGGTGGTCGTATCTGCAACATTTGGATGACTTGCATCATTACTACTCGAGTTTGTGTTCCACCTACTTGTGTTGAAAAACCACATTGATTCCTAGTTTTAGATGATGACACACCACTTGACATCTTCTCTCTTATGTCGTTTGAAGATTCTATGACTTTTGCATTTTTGCTTTTGCACCGCTCAGAGCCTCCTAAGCTTTGATACCATGTAAGAAAATAAACAAGAATGATGATAATGATGTAGTGGAATAGATTGGTAGACAGAGCAAGGAGAACCAAAATGCTAATAGAGATAGACACAGACAAAGGGATAGAGAACTCAAGTTCTTGAATTGTCTACAATAATGTATTAGAATGATGGTACTTTCCACCCGTGCACTCCCATAGTGGAGCTTCAATGGAAACATAGCTAGATTCTAGATGAAAGGCTCTATAGTGTGGAAAGCCATGCTTAAGCCAAAATATTCGAAACATCTAATGCTATGATTTAGGTAGAATCTCTAGACCACCTTGATTTAGGCAGAATCTCCAGACCACCTTGATTTAGGTAGAATCTTTGGATCACTTATAATCCGGAACATACCAAATTACCTAACCACCAAACTGGCTACCTTTTAGTCTAGTTAACTTCCAGAATAGTCTATTATTGGAATTACCTATCCATCGGATTGGCTAACCATCGGACTCGACTATTCGATTGAACAACCAGAAGGAACCACTAGAATAGACCATCGAACTAGAATACCAAAATTCCGGTGACCAAAATTCTGGACTAGCTAAAGTTTATGCCCTATCTACCCTAATTCCTAGACTCAAAAGATCACCTAGGACTTTCAATTGTCACACATAGACCTCATCACAAATGTCCATACTCTCATTTTGGCTTCTCCTCATAATGGGGGCCTTACAACTTAGAGTACCATGGATCATTTGTAGTCACATGTAGGTGGAGTATTGATTATATCTAACATTGCCTATGTGTCAAGCATTGGCATGCGATTAAGTGCATCTTTCATTAGTTGAGTGGTACCCGGCTACTTGGATTGTTTTATCCCAAGGGAGGATCATTATCACTAGATTTACATGTTTTTTCTGACTTTGAATGGGCTGGTCATCATGACACTCGTGTGTCCACTAGTGGTTTTTGCTTCATGCTTGGTAGCTCATGCATATCTTGGTTGAGCAAGAAGCAGCCTACTATGGCCACTTCTAGTTGTGAGTCTGAGTATAGGGTAGCTTTCATAGCCACTCTTGAGTGTGTGTGGCTCAGACTCCTTTTGGCTAATTGGGGTGTTTCTTTGTCTTCTACCACCATCTTCACTAACAATCAAAGTGCATTGGTAGTTGTGACGAACCATATGCTTGATGCTTGTACTAAGCACATTGAGGTGCACTATCACTATGTTAGGGAGAGGTTGTCTACTACAGATATCAATTTGGCATATGTGCCCACACAGAAGAGGATTGTAGACCTTTTCACAAAGGCTATGCTTAGGGAGAAGTTTGAAGCTTTTCGCAAAGCTTTGGGCTTACTTCCTTTTGTGGATTGATCTCTTTCCAGATAGCTTGGCACTTCCTTATATATGAGTACCGACTCCTTGTTCACCGCATCACTTCCAGGGGGATTTTTTGTTTTATTTTAGTAGTGATGTGTGTGAACACGCTTAGGACTGTTGAGGCAATTTTTTCTCTCTTTAAGAGGTTTTTTCTCCCAGCTTGTATATATGCATATAAACCTAAAAAAAAAACTTATCTTTGTATATTCACTTGGTAATACATTCAGTATTGTGTGTTGTGCTCAAAGCTTCTTCTTCTTCCTTGTGCTTTTTGTGTGCTTCCACAAACCTAAAAATACACCACATAGTGCTTGCTTCAATCCATACAATGCCTTCTTCAACTTGCACACTTTGTTTTTATGCCCTTTTTGCACAAAAAAGTAGATGGTTAAAATACATACACTTTTTCATGTAAATCACTTTTTATCAATGCAATTTTAATGTCAAACTGATGTATGCACCAGCCATGATGAGCCATGAGTGCATACATGCTATGAAGGTTCATCATTAGGCACATGGAAGCAAAGGTCTCATCAAATATGATGCCCTTCTCTTGAGCATAACCTTTGGAAACAAGCCTAGCCTTATACCTATCAGCTGTTTCATTAGGTTTTCATTTCATCTTGTATACCTATTTAGTGCCAATGACCTTTTTGCCAAGGGGAAAATCACATAAATATAAAGTACCATTATTCATGATGGCATCATATCTTAATTGCATAACAACCATTCAATTACTTGAATTTTATGCTTCATCAAAAGAAACAATCTCATTCGCATCACAAACATGAGAGGTAGCCATTGCATAAAAATATGACACAAAACAAGCATTATGAGGGCTTGAACAAGTACAATTTGAGAAAGATGAATCTATCTTGCTATCTTTTAAAGTTTGTATCATTCATTTAGGCCTAATTTTTACCTCTTCAATGTTAGTTCTCTCATCAATAAGTGCATCATGTAAAACTACATCAGAAAGTGGATGAACTACATCTTTATTCGAAACTTGTAAGGCTGATAAATCACCACATTAGGAGCAGTATTTGACTATCCACTTGTAAAAAGAGGTATCCAAGTTTCATACACATCGTTTGAGCTGATCGATGTATCCTTGATACATGAAAGTAAGGGCTGAATTACCTCTTCCACAAGAAAAGCATCATGAATAATGAGAATGCATTTAGTCTATGGATGATACAAAAGATAGACTTTGCTTTTAACACTAAACCCAATGTGCTTTGAAGACTATACCCAATGTAAATACATTCCACAACCTTATCATCCAATTTTCTATGCCATTGTTTAAATAGTAATGCTATTGGAGTTTTAGGTCTACGGAAGCACGTGAACAACACAAGGAAGAAGAAGAAGCTTGGAACACAACACACAATACTAATCTATTACCAAGAGAATGTACAAAGATAAGTGGCCCATTAGGGTTATAGGCATATATACAATCTAGGGAAAAAAACCTCCCAAAGATGGAAAGAAGTGCCCCTGGCAGTCCTAGTATATTCACACCTATCACTACCCAAATATATCAACAAATCCCCTCTAGGAGTGATGTGGTGAACAAGGAGCTTGCGCTCATGTATAAGGAAGTGCCAAGCTATGAGGAATCAATCCACAAAAGGAACTAAGCCTAAAGCTTTGCGGAAAGCTTCAAACTCCTCCCTAGTAAGAGCCTTTGTAAAAAGGTGTGCAATGTTCTTATGTGTGGGCACATATGCCAAACTGATATCTCCAATAGAGAAGCTCTCCCAAAGAGAATGATAGTGCACCTCAATCTACTTAGTGTAAGCCTGGAACATAAGGTTCCTTGCAACTTCCAATGCACTCTCATTGTCAATGAAGACGGTGGTGGAAGAAGACTGACCAACACCCAAATCATCCATAAGGTGTCTGAGCCATGTACACTCAACAATCAATGTGAGGGCTGCCCTATAGTCGACCTCACAACTAGAAGTGGCCACACTAGGCTACTTCTTGCTCAACCAAGATATGCATGAGCTACCAATCATGAAGAAAAAACCACTAGTGAACACACCAATGTCATAGCAACTAGCCCAACCAAAGTCAGAAAAAGCATGTAAATCTAGTGATAGTGATCCCCCCTTGAAGTAAAACAATATGAATTCTTTCCTGACAGTTCCCTTGTACAGACTATTCTAAATGTTCTTCAAGATTCATATACAATTTTTCTTCTACTATTTGATTGATGGTGAATGGCAATCCAAACGCCTTAACATTTGCAAGAAAATCACTCTAGGCATAACATGTCCATTATGTGTGTTGCAAATCAAGCTTTCTTGGTTAATCAGAAGGGCAAAGGTAAATGGAGCTCATCTACTACTAAGAAGAAATCTATTAATTATGCACAATCAAAGAAGGATAATAGAGATGAGAAGAAAATAGAAAGTTGTTGGTGCAACGGAGATATTGCTCTAGGACTTGATTCACTCATTCTTTTTGCCCATCAGTCTGTGGATGATTTGCTATAGATAGTTTAACTAGAACACCAAGGAGCTTGCAAAGATTGTTCGAGAAGTTGGATATGAACTGTGGACCTCGATCACTAACAATATCATCAAGCAATCCATGAAGCCTAAAGATGTATCTGAGAAAAAGTCTAGCAATGGCTGCACCTATGATTGCCTTGGTAGTTGGAATGAAGTGTACCATCTTTATAAATCTATCCACAATAACAAGAATGGCATCATACTTATCTGACTTTGGTAGATCTATGATGAAATCCATAGACAATGAAGCCCATGGCCTTTCTGGAATAGGTAAAGATTGCAAGAGGCCATGAGGTTTATGTTGGGGTACCTTAGATCTATTGCAAGTATCACAGGTTCGGATGTATTCTTTGACTTCCTTCCACATTTGAGGCCACCAAAAATCCCTTGATATGAGTTCTATTGTTTTATTCACTCCAAAATGTCTCGCTGCAAGGTTGTCATGACGTTGTTGAAGTACTTGGATCCTGGGCTTTCCTGGAGGGACATACAATAGGTTCTTATAGAGTAGTAATCCATCCTTTTCCTGAAATTTGTTTACCTCTTGGATTTTTCCTTACTGAGCTTTCTGCTTAACGTTACAAAACAATTCATCTTGTGGTAGATTCTCACATATCAAATGATTCAAGGCTGAATCTTCATGATAGCTTAAGAGATAGCTGCTAGCTGGAGATGCTTAGTCTTGAGTAATACACTCTCTTGTTGATCAAAGGCCTCTTCCCCTTCTTTGGTGCAAGGTAAGATCTTTTGGACAGGGCATCTCAGTGACATTGTTGACGTCCTAGAAAATATGTGATGACAAAGTTGAATCTGGATAGAAAGTTACTCCATGGAGATTGCCTTCTATTGAGAATGCGGGTGGTCATAAAATACTCTAGGTTCTTGTGATTTGTATACACAGTAACTTTATGAGCTGCTCCTTCTAGATGGTGATGGTAGGTATCAAACTTGTCCACTATGGAAAGAAGTTCTTTATCATGAATTTCATAATTGATTTATGGAGGGGAAAATTTCCTTGAATGATACGCAACTGGATGTAGGTGTCCATCATCTCCATATTGGAAAAGAATGGCCCCTAGGGCAAAGTTTGATGCATCTATCTCTAGGAAGAAGGGCTTACTGGAATCAAGATGAACTAGAATTGGACCAGTAGTGAATGCTGATTTCAAGGTTTGGAAGTGCTTCGGTCCAAAAGAATTCGGAGTTCCCTATAAGCTTGGTAAGAGGTGTCACTAACTTGGAGTAATCTCCGATGAATATCCTGTAGAATTGGCAAACCCCAGAAAACATTGTATATCCTGAACCCATGAAGGTGGTTGCCAATCAAGGATTGTCTCAATCTTCTTAGGGTCCATAAAAATTCCTTTATTTGATATAAAATACCCTAAAAATTCCACTTATGTCTTATGGAAAGAGCACTTCTCCAATTTAACATGTAATCCTTTTTCTCTTAGTTTCTCTAGGACTATCTTTACATGACATTCATGATCCTCTAGATTGTTGGAGAATATCAAGATATAGTCAATGTATATTACAAAAAAATTATCTAAATATTCTCAAAAGATATCATTCATCATATATTGGAAGACAGCTGGAGCATTTGTGAGACCAAATGGCATAATTACATATTCAGAATGGCCATACCTTGTTCAAAATGTTGTCTTCCATTCGTCTTCTTCTCTGATCCTAACAAGGTTGTAAGCTCCTCGAAGGTCAATCTTCGTGAATAATTTTGTTTTTCCAAGGTGTTCCAAGAGCTCAGATATGAGTGGTAGAGGGTATTTGTTCTTTATAGTGACTTTATTCAATCAACGATAGTCTAGACACATCCAGAGAGTCCCATCCTTCTTCTTTACAAATAAAATAGGAGCTCCTACTGGAGACTTTGAGTGTTTGATAAACCCCTTTGCCAGATTCTCATCAATGTTCTTGCGTAGTTTTGTAAGTTCCTCTGGGGGTAGTCTGAAGATTGATCCAAAGGGTGGTTATGCTCCCTCTTGAAGTTCTATGGCACAATCATAGGGTCTATGCTCTGGAAGGATATCTGCATTCTTCTTTTCAAAAACATCTTCAAAGCCTTTGTACTGATTGGGTAGATGCACTAGATCATCTTTCTTGGATTCTTGAGCTGGTATGGCATATATCATATATGTCGTTTCCTTCCTTACTGCATGTATGAAGGCTTTGGCTCCGACATATGTTGGGTTCTTTTGGATATATGGATGAATGATTTTATTCTTTTCCCAATTAATTTCTAGATTATGCTTTTTTAACATGGGCATTCCAATGATAACTAGATGTACTGGGGTCGATATTACATTGAAACATATGTGGATTCATGGTCCAAGTTGTACTCTTAATGGTGTTTTTTCCATGGTTATATTCCTAGATCCTAGAGGTCGCCCATCTATTGCTTTAGCTACAACTACTGGTTTGTTCTTCCAAATTATAGGAATTCCATGTTTCTTAACGAATCCTTCATTGATGAAACATGAGGAGGCTCCTGAATCTACTAGGGCTGTAAGGGAAAGGGTCTTCTTGGGCATGATTAACTTGACAGGTGCAAGACATGTTTCTATGGATGTAGCTAGAATTATGAGACCCTTTCTTATATCATGGTCTGGTTGCACGATCTCTTTTACAACTGGACTTCGTTGTTCCCCTACTCTACAAGGGTGGCTATGACTCTAGAGTTTGTTCTCTTGTTCGAAAAATTAAATGCAATATGTCCATGGTTTCCACAATATGTTGGAAATTTAGTAGGCCCATAGCTCATATCACAGGTCCAAGGTTCCATAGGTCCAGCATATACAACATAGAATCTAGCAATCTTCCAATATTGACAAAACATGAACATATCACACTTAATCATACAAATGATGAGACAAAGATAGAGAGAGACTAGACAACATGTGTAAAGTGTTACGTAAGCCACTGCTTACTCACACTATCATATATACCAATGTTCAATGTACAATGTGGAAGCAAAACTCTCAACCACTCTATGTGAACAAAAATAGATGGATGAGCGAATGTACAAATGTAACAAACATACTCAGATGTATGGATAGAAATCTGAATATACATGAGATGTGTGACCTAATAGGTTGTAGAAGAGTACTAATGAGTGACAGAAAGAGGAAGGATCAGTCTAAAATTGATAATCAACAAACCCTCATCTAACCTTAGGCTATGGAAGACCCTAAGTCAGACACGTGTGTGAAAAGATCACATACTTACAAAAGTAGCAAAGAATGCTAACGCTACCAGAAATCCTCAAACTCATATGACCATACCTTCTCGAACACCTCATCCAAATATGCATAAAGCATACACGTACTGATTCTCTTGTACCTATGCCAAATAGGACTCCTCCTGATATGGATGTTACTGCTTCCATAAACTCCAAGTAGTACCTGTGTGCATAAAGAGAATATGTAGCTGAATTCTTAACATAAGATGCAAATCTTATGTTAACCACCATCCAATGTCTTTGAAGTAACCCGAAATCTTCATGTAGAAGACAATCTTCAAATACATCTTGTGAATGGCCAATCCTCACCACCAAGCTGCTAATGACCAAGTCCTCTCCATGAGCAAGAATGTGAGCACACTCTTCTCCTCCAAGAAGAACTCCATAGGTGCTCCTCAACATGCTCCAAGTTAGCACCATGGCTGCCCCATGTGCTAAAAGAAACACCACCTCTATTGAGGTCCAAGCACCAAGGCTTGTGTTGAACACTAGGTGAAGGATGAAATAACAATCCTTGTTCTTTTGATTCTTTGAAAAGCACCTAATAAAGCACACTTGAAAAGCTCCTTCATAGCGATCGCTTTGATCAATAAAACAAGATTAAAAATCAAAACTACGTCGCTAATCCGATTGGTATCGTTGTCCGGATGCTAAAGCATGATCAAAAAATTATCTTCGCGTGTGCTTTTTCTCTATTGTTTGCCGGCGCTGGGGATCGAATCCAGACGGGTTCTTTGGGAGGCGAATAGACTAACCAACGTGTTGGTCGCCATTTGCTATATAAGGGACTCTTAGAAGATCCTATATACGCTGTGAAATCTGGACAAAATGAGCCAATGGGACATTGTTTCCCAACAATCCCCCTTGCAATGTCATATTGATACAAACTGAACTGGATCTGCAAACTTCATAAGCTTCAAACTATCACAAGCTTCAAGCTTGTACTCCCGCACTGACCTTCAAAAAAATTATTCTTCAAAACTGAATTTGACTTTCCTTCAAAAAACCTGAACTTGCTGAATATGCACCATAATACTTGAGAAAATATGCAAACTAGATATCGAATAGTGTTCTCATCAAGCAATCACTGCTTGACAACAAAATGTAGCAAGTACTATCTCTGAACCTGTTATCTCCTGTCTTCACAAACCTGAAAACATACACTAGGATCCACATATTTGCATTTACCTTACCAAAGCTTTCTCAACGTCCTTCTGCTGTGTCATGTAAATACACTAAACAAAATCAAGAACTGAATCCTAGAACCTATGATTGTCAACTCACAACTTAGTGTATTATGAACACTACTGGTTCATCTCTGACTGTACTCAAGTCAAGTCAAATCAACTTAACTCAACTGAAATCAACTGAAATCAACTCATGAGTCTCATAAAAAAATCTATGATGTCATCATGTCTTCATCCGTAAATCCTTCATACCTCTTTCCTTCAAAATCTGGTATAAACATAAATGTGCGCAGTTCTCAAACATACCTCTCTGAAATATCAAGCTTCTCTTCAATAAAACTCTGGAACCTTCTACTGAACAGGAACATCCTAACAGGAACTTTCTCCAGACATTCTCCCTTTTCCTTCTTCTTTCAAAGCTGGAACACAAAGAGAACCTGACAAAGGAAATAAAGGAATACCTGAAATAGGAATACATGTAGGTATGACTTTGTATTCTTTTACATATGGCTCAAAAAATAAGTCTTTATGTTTCATCACCCCCCTGGATGACTTAACACTAGTATCCAGTATTCTTCAAATATATCAGACTTTATGAAATCTGGAACGTCTTCCTTCTATATGATCTTCAGTGATCAATACCTGTATCTGAAACAAAAATCTCTGAACCCTTTTTATTAGCATTGCGCAGTTCCTAATAGCTTCCACTGTTTCTTCCTCAGCTTTCCATATTAAAGAATAAGGTTAGCTGATCTATCTTAAAAACCTTGCTGAAAGCATTTTAGAATTCATAACCTTCTTGTAACATAACAAGTATCTTCTTCTATTCCTCTCTGCAACACAAATATGATAGAATCTGAATCTTTGACTTACTTCGTCCAATGCTAAGAACCTTCTCAAACAAAGGATAGACCATTGACTCATAAATACTCAAGATCTATCTAGATCTATCAAGATAAAATACCTGTGTAGAATCTGCTCTCATCAAACCTTCATGACTCAATGTTTGATTTGCTACCCAAATGTCTCAAAGTGTCCATGCTTCTTACAAAGTTGTAAAACTTTTCTTCAAAAAAATCCTTCCCAAGAATCTGCAACTCCTACTTGAAACATACGTGGACAAACTTCTCACCTTGAGAACTCCAAAAGTTGCAAGTTGATACTTCATCTTTTCATATTTTTCCCGGGTGAAATGTGATAGTATCTGCTTGACTTTCTTTTGCTAACCCACTTCTCAATCAAGTACTAGGATCTTATGGAACACCTTTTCGAATACAAGTATTATTGTAATTAATACACACGTAGCATATGATCTCATTACATAAATTTGTAATTAACGTTTTCCAACAAACTCTAAAATTACTCTTACAAGTCTCATCGCCAGCAGAGTGCTTCTGTCATGGGAGCTGGATGTAAGACCGAAACATACAAAGGCCTTCATTCTCCTTCCTCTTGGGCTAGCCATTCTCCTTCATCACCGCTCCTGTTCTTGAACCTTCCGGCCGAGGAGCTTGCTGCTGTGATTTTTGGCTGTGACCATGCGACTTACAATGAATGCGTCACACAACTTCTGTTTGGTATACTTTATCTATCCTCTTACTTTCTATCACAGATATACGTCTCTCCCTTTAAACCATATGCATGAACAATAGCTTGATCATTAGCTTTTGTGCATGTCCAGGCATTCGAGCTTCTCATATCATCTATGTAAAGAATGTCCGACCAGGGATGCCACTATTTTTGTTTAATTACATTGATAAAAAGTTGCATGGTATTTCTGAGGCGGATAGCTATGGAGAGATGAACATCAATCCATATGCCTGGACTGATGGGAAGTAGAAGACACGTTTTTCAACTCAGGTTCTTTGCTTAGATTTAATAATCTATGATATTACATTAGATCACTGTCTGAGGTGTAATGAGGTTTTGTTTACATGTAGGCACGCATACGGGTGAGATGTCAGTGTGCACCATTGACAGAAAGCATATACAAGGGAGCATTAGCAGCGAATTATGTGAATTATTCACAGGAGAAAATCCTATTTGAGTTAATTCATGTGTGGACAGATAAGCTTATATCTCTTTTCATGAGAAACTCGTTGAGTGTCAGTAGACAGGTTGTGGGTTTACAACGTGGGTCCATCAACAAAGGAGAAGAATATACAAGGGAGCATTAGTAGCGAATTATGTGAATTATTCACAGGAGAAAAACCTATTAAATCAATTAATTCATGTGTGGACAAATAAGCTTATATCTCTTTTCATGAGAAACTCGTTGAGTGTCAGTAGACAGGTTGTGGGTTTACAACGTGGGCCCATCAACAAAGGAGAACCATATACAAGGGAGCATTAGCAGCGAATTATGTGAATTATTCACAAGAGAAAAACCTATTTGAGTTAATTCATGTGCGGACAGATAAGATTATATCTCTTTTCATTAGAAACTCATTGAGTGTTAGTAGACAGGTTCTGGGTTTACAACGTGGGCCCATCAACAAAGGAGAAGCATATACAAGGGAGCATTAGCAGCGAATTATGTGAATTATTCAGAGGAGAAAAACCTATTTGAGTTAAATCATGTGCAGACAGATAAGCTTATATCTCTTTTCATGAGAAACTCGTTGAGTGTCAGTAAACAGTTTGTGGGTTTACAACGTGGGTCCATCAACAAAGGAGAAGCATATACAAGGGAGCATTAGCAATGAATTATGTGAATTATTCACAGGAGAAAATTCTATTTGAGTTAAATCATGTGCAAACACATAAGCTTATATCTCTTTTCATGAGAAACTCGTTGAGTGTCAGTAGATAGGTTGTGGGTGTACACATAGACACACACATACACACACATACACACACATACACATAGATAAGCTTATATCTCTTTTCATGAGAAACTCGTTGAGTGTCAGTCGATAGGTTGTGGGTTTACACATAGACACACATAGACTCATTGTTAGGAACTGAAGAGCAATTTCAGTCCCTTTTTTATAGCAAAGACTGAGACAATTCCCGTATGGCAATCTGTTAACCATTTATTGCCAACAGGACACTGCATTATCTCGTTGTCATGCAAAACTACACTGCCTAAATATGTGTACTCTATACCAGGGGGAAAGGTCATATTTAAGACCGTATCCCTGTGTGAATGCATGTGTATGTGTGTGAATGCATCATTATGTGTGTCTGTGTGTATGCATTTATTTGTATGTGTGTATGCATCTGTATGTGTGTGAATGCATCATTATGTGTGTATGTGTGTATGTGTGTATGTGTGTGTGTATGTGTGTGTATATATGTGTGTGTATGTGTGTGCACGTCTATATGTGTGTGTCTATGAGTGTGTATCTGTTTATGTGTGTGTATGTGTCTATGGATGTGTATGTGTCTATGTGTGTCTGTGTATGCATGTATGTATGCATATGTGTGTGTATGCTTTATGTATGCATATGTGTGTGTATGCATTATGTATGTGTATGTATGCATGTGCATTATGTATGCATATGCATTATGTATGTGTATGTATGCATGTGCATTATGTATGCATATGCATTATGTATGTGTATGTATGCATGTGCATTATGTATGCATATGTGTGTGTATGCATGTAAGTATGTATGTATGTATACATATGCATATGTATGCATGTATGTGTATGTGTGTGCATGTCTCTCTATGTGTGTGTGTATGCATATATGTGTGTGTATGTGTGTGTATGTGTGTGTGTATGTGTGTATGTGTGTGTGTATGTGTGTGTATGTGTGTGTATGTGTGTGTATGTGTGTATGTGTGTGTATGTGTATGTGTATATGTGTGTGCATGTGTATGCATTATGTATGTGTATGTTTGCATGTGCATTATGTATGCATATGTGTGTGTATGTATATATGTGTGTCTGCATGTATATGTGTGTGTGTATGTATGTATATGTGTGTGTATGCAACATTATGTGTGTATGTGTGTATACGAGTGTGTATTTGTGTGTGTATGTGTGTGTGTATATGTGTATGTGTATGTGTGTGTGTGTGTCTATGTGTGTGTATGCATATGTATGTGTGTGTGTGTATGTGTATGCATGTATGTATGCATATGTGTGTGTATGTGTGTGTATGCTTTATGTATGCATATGTGTGTGTATGCATTATGTATGTGTATGTATGCATGTGCATTATGTATGCATATGCATTATGTATGTGTATGTATGCATGTGCATTATGTATGCATATGTGTGTATGCATGTAAGTATGTATGTATGTATGTATGTATGCATATGCATATTCATATGTATGCATATGCATATTCATATGTATGCATGTATGTGTATGTGTGTGCATGTCTCTCTATGTGTGTGTGTATGCATATATGTGTGTATGTGTGTGTATGTGTGTGTGTATGTGTGTATGTGTGTGTGTATGTGTGTGTATGTGTGTATGTGTGTATGTGTGTATGTGTGTGTGTATGTGTGTGTGTGTATGTGTGTGTGTGTGTATGTGTGTATATGTGTGTATGTGTATGTGTATATGTATGTGCATGTGTATGCATTATGTATGTGTATGTCTGCATGTGCATTATGTATGCATATGTGTGTGTCTGCATATATGCGTGTCTGCATGTATATGTGTGTGTGTATGTATGTATATGTGTGTGTATGCAACATTATGTGTGTATGTGTGTATACGAGTGTGTATTTGTGTGTGTATGGGTGTGTGTGTATATGTGTATGTGTGTGTGTGTGTCTATGTGTGTATATGTGTGTGTATGCATATGTATGTGTGTGTGTATGTGTCTATGTGTGTATGTGTATGCATGTATGTATGCATATGTGTGTGTATGCATTATGTATGTGTATGTATGCATGTGCATTATGTATGCATATGCATTATGTATGTGTATGTATGCATGTGCATTGTGTATGCATATGTGTGTGTATGCATGTAAGTATGTATGTATGTATGCATATGCATATGCATATGTATGCATGTATGTGTATGTGTGTGCATGTCTCTCTATGTGTGTCTGTATGCATATATGTGTGTGTATGTGTGTGTATGTGTGTGTATGTGTGTGTATGTGTGTGTGTGTATGTGTGTGTATATGTGTGTATGTGTGTATGTGTGTGTATGTGTATGTGTATGTGTATATGTGTGTGCATGTGTATGCATTATGTATGTGTATGTTTGCATGTGTGTATGCATATGTGTGTGTATGTATATATGTGTGTGTGCATGTATATGTGTGTGTGTGTATGTATGTATATGTGTGTGTATGCAACATTATGTGTGTATGTGTGTATATGTGTGTGTATTTGTGTGTGTATGTGTGTGTGTGTGTATATGTGTATGTGTGTGTGTGTGTGTCTATGTGTGTATATGTGTGTGTGTATGCATATGTATGTGTGTGTAAGTGTGTGTGTGTGCGCATACCTGGTCTCTCTCTCTCTCTCTCTCTCTCTCTCTCTCTCTCTCTCTCTCTCTCTCTCTCTCTCTCTCTCTCTCTCTCTCTCTCTCTCTCTCTCTCTCTCTCTCTCTCTCTCTCTCTCTCTCTCTCTCTCTCGTTCTCTTGCTCTCGTCCAGATCTCGGCACAAATGTGCCGGGAGAAATCGATTTTTTTTTAACATTCTAGAGTGTCGCTTACGCGACGCTCTCGAAAGGACGACGCATATGCGACGCTCTCTAGTTTGCCCATGTCGCACATATCGTCTCTAGCAAGCCACTCTATTTGCGATGCAAAGATTAGCGTCGCATAAGCGACTCAAGCTTGGAGTCTGCGATGTACCCCGCCTAAAAATCAAAATTTCGATAACAGTACCGTGGCTTATGCGACGCTAGCATCGCATAAGCGACAGTCCCCGTTTTTTTCCAATTCGACGGTGTTGCTACGCCCCCCTATTTCTTGTAATGCAAGTAGTGTAGATCCTTCATTGTACATGAAGAATGAAGAATATAGAGAGGTATATATTTGCATATATGTCAATGACCCCATCATAACAGGAAATGATGTTATAGGGATCAAAGATATCAAAAGGAAGCTTGGTAAGGAGTTTGAAATTTCAGATCTTGGAGAGCTGAAATATTTTTTAGGAATTGAAGTTGTTTATGGAAAAAGTGGCATCTACTTGATGCAAAGGAAGTACTTGTTGGATGTTCTTTTCAGATTTGGAATGAGTGAATGCAAACCACTCACTCAACCCATGGACACAAATACAAATATTTGCTCAACTGATGGAGAACTATTGGAAGATGTAACAACATACATAAGAATTGTAGGGTCATTAATCTATGCAAACATTACAGGACTTGATTTAGCTTATGTTGTTGGTGTACTTTCTCAGTTTATGCAAGCCCCGACAAGTGAACATTTAAATTCAGCCAAGAGAGTGTTGAGATACATAAAGCATATAGTTAATTATGCTTTGTTTTACAAGTTTGATGAAGAATTTCTCTCTCAATAGTATAGGGAGTGTATAGAAACTATTGTGATTGTTTGATTCTTTAACTCTTACTATCACAATAGTCACTTAGATTCTGATGAGAATACTTAGTGTAGGTCACAAGGTGTATAGAAACTATTGTGATTGTCTGATTCTTTGACTCCTACTATCACAATAGTTATATATAGTTATGTGACAAAACTCATACATAGTATAGCGAATGTATATGAAATATTATAAATGTCTGATTCTTTGACTACTACATTCCTAATAGTTACATAGATTCACTTCAAGATTATAATTACACTTTCTATTTAATTATAAATCTACTTATTTAACTATGCATATGTCTATCATTTGTGCACACATACTATTGATTTATTTATCCATACACTTACTGACAGTCTATTTTTTATTTTTGCACAGATGGTAGGTAAAATAAACAAGCAGGAGCAAAAATTTTTAGAAGAATTTGTGTGCTCGTACATGAAGATGAAATCACTATAGCCATGGACACTTTTAGTTATAAAGATTTCATTGTGCAATTATCCAGAACAACATTTATTAATATTGACAACAAATTTGGCAGTGTGTCTAGTGGAGCATAGGTCTTAGATGAGCAAATGTCAAAAGATCTTACACGTATCTTTGGACAAATCATTAAAGTAGCAGAGTCATTGGCAGTGGATATCACCAATATGCTCGGATTCATCGATAAAATTAAATTTATTGATTTACATTATCAAACTATGAAGAGAGGAAAGCGATTAAAATTGGACACGAGTGAACACCTTGTGAGAGCACATGTAGATCCAAATACAAGAGATGCATATGTGAATATGGGAGATCAAACATCGAACAATCTTTGTTTGCTCCCATATTCCTCTATTCTTTTTGAAGATGCAGCTCTTGTGGGGGAAGGACAATATGGCATGATTCATAAAGTCAAGATATCCCACTCGAGATTCAGCAATGAAGTGTTTGTGGCCAAGATATTCAAATTATATGGTGTTGACATACAAACACGAGAAAATAAAGCCATCAATGAAGCCACGGTGTTATCTATTACACATAGTGGAATTATTAGTCCACTTGGTTTGGCTAGACACCATAGCAAAAGTCTATGCTTCATTTTCAAATTTTGGAATGGTGGTACATTGGACATGTGGTTAGAAAGAATGAAGAAAGAATACCTAAACGTACCATGAAGCATAGGTGTAAAGGACACAGAAGGAGATATAACAACCGTGAAAACAAATATTTGTAAGCTGATCAACGGCCTATTACAAACAATATCATTTTTACACACTTGTAATATATCCCATAACAATCTCCATCCAGGCAACATCTTGTTGCATTTTGAAGATCAACAGGCTTACATTGGATTATGTGATTTTGGTAGAGCGACCTATTTACCAACCAAAAAAAGTTTTTAGAAGCTACCTAATCGAGAAATATCTACTAGAAACGAGTGGATTCGAAAGTACTGTTGGATTGCACCCGAATGCATATCCACTAGTCCTCCACCTTTTAATAAGAGTCAGTAGATATTTACAATTTCGACACTCCTGTTACAACTCCTAAAATATATAGATTTCAATAGTTATCCCATTGATATGAATGTGATTTACAAGTTCAAGTATGTTTTAGAATTAGCTTCTGACAAAGATGTATAAAAAAGAGTAGACACACATGAACTGCTCAGAGTATTCTCGCATCTTACTCAATATGGTTTAAAGATATCCACGACAGATGGATTATGACCATATTGAAAATGATATGTATTCATTTGAACTATCTGGATTTAATGAAGTGTTTACATTTGAGTTAAGTGAATTATGTGGAGTAAATGAAGTGCTATCATTTGAGTTATGTGGATTAAATGTTGTGGATTCATTTAACAAATGTGAATTAAATCTTGTGGATTCATTTGAATTATGTGGAATAAACAAAGTGTTTACAATTTGAGTTAAGTGGATGAAATGAAGTGTAGTCATTTGTATTAAGTGGAGTAAATGTTGTGGTACCATTTGAGTTAAGTGGATGAAATGAAGTGTAATCATTTGTATTAAGTGGAGTAAATGTTGTGGTATCATTTGAGTTAAGTGGATGAAATAAAGTGTAATCATTTATAATATGTGGATTAAATAATGTGGATTTATTTGAATTATGTGGAGTAACTGAAGTGCTATCATTTGAGGGATGTGGATTAAATTTTGTGGATTCATTTAACATATGTGAATTAAATCTTGTGGATTCATTTGAATTATGTGGAATAAATGAAATGTTTACATTCGAGTTAAGTGGATGAAATGAAGTGTAATCATTTGTGTTAAGTGGAGTAAATGTTGTGGTATCATCTGAGTTATGTGGATTAAATGTTGTGCATTCATTTAACATTTGTGAATTAAATATTGTGGATTCATTTGAATTATGTGGATTCATTTGAATTCTCTTAAGATAAAATTCGTGTTTTTATTTTGTAGAAGTAAAACATGGCAAGAATGCTAGATGTGAATGATGATCTTGACCATATTGAATCTCAAAGGATTTTATCTGAGCAAAATGCTCAATTTGCACAATCAGGATTAGCATTTTTATTCCATCAAGATTTAGAGCCAGAGGGATTAGAAGGAGAAGCATTATCAATGAAAGAAGTAAAAAAGTTATGTCCAAATTATTTTGTTTGTGATGTTCTCTTTCGGGTTATAGTAAGGGCAAAAGAAACAACACCCTTAAAGCTTTCAGACTTACAACATAAAGGATAAGCAGAAATGCTACTTCGACGCTTTGTGCAAGTTGAGAGATCATTACCAAATAATAATCAAATAGCATTATATTTCATTCAAAAGGTTTTTGTACAAGATATTCTTCATCGACGTGTAGATTGGGATGATCGTCTGAAGAATGCAGGTATCGGTTTGGGTCGTCCTCAAAATCGAGCCGAATTTCGTAATCAAGGAAACGAAGGCCCTCTTCCTCGAAAGCGGCCCTACATTTTGCTACCTGAAGAACATAATCTTATACATGATTTGTTATCACAAGGGGCAGAATTATACAATGAAGGATTAACAATGCCTGCATTACAAAGAACAATAGATGATCAACAAAAGAGGATTGATGATCTACAAAATCAAGCAAAAATTTTACGAATTTACGTGGATGCTTATGAGAGAAAATATGGAAGACTCTCAAAGGCATCATCATCTTTTGATCGATTTACTGCCGATGAGTTATTGAATCAAGAAAACACTGAGTAGGAAAGTTTTTTTTGTAATCAAAGACATGATTTGTATTCAATTTTGCAATTGAATATAATCATAGTATTCACAGTACATCATTTTCTTCATTTTGAATATCATCATCTATGACATGTACCATGTCATCTATTTCTTCCATGTCTGAACCATCATTATGATCTACATCTAAATCATGATCACTCCATGAATCATTTGTTAAACTTCCATGAGTTTGAAATTCTCCAAAAGTTTCTTGTGCTACTGTAGAAGCTATCTTGGTTGGAGCATGTAACAAATGCATATTACAAAACACATATATCAAATCATTGGCACGTGATACACTAAAGAGATTTCTTCATTTTGAATGAAGAAAATCATAGGCACTCCAATTACGTTCACAACTACCACTTGAAACTGCTACTGAAAGCACTCTCATAGCTATATGTTGCAACTCCACTCCTTCACCTCCATACTCTTTCCACCAAATAGGAGGTGGATGCTTTTGAATCGCTTCAATATGCCATAGATCTCTAAAAGATCCTTATCGATTTACATACGCTACTCTTTGGTGGAATGCATCTCGACCATCTATACCTAGAAGTAATAATTGACATGTGGTTTTGAATTTTGCCATGAATTCTTTGTTTGATGCTTGACCATTAAGTTGAAATGTTGGATCCAAAACAAATTCTATTCCATGCAAATGGGTATGCATTTGCGTCCATCTCTTCTCTGTTAATGATACAATCTATGTTTTCTCTCGTAATGAAAATTAATTAAAGTCTTTTACTTTTTGAATAGCTTTTGACATAATCCAATAAACTTTTCCAATCACAAATTTATCAGTATCAACCATTCGTAAAAGTTCCACAAAAGGTTTAGTGATACCAACAAATTTTTCAAGATTACGCCAAAAAATTTGTGATTGTATTAGACACGTACATTTGGATGCTGCAACTCGATAAGAAGAATACTTCTCTAGCCATGCCTCCCATCTTCGATCAGCAATCATTTCTACAAGAGCTGGCTTAACTTCTAATAATCCACTGAGTACAATGTAAACAGTTGCAAATCGTGTGGCACAAAAAATCTGAAGTGTTTAATTGGGAGATTTTGATCGGAAGAGCGAATATGAAAATTGATGCTCTTTAATAAATTTGACCACTTGATTTGCATCTAATAAGCTTTGTTTAATGAAAGATAATCTACCTATATCTTTCAATAATAAATTTAATGTATGAACTGCACATGGAACCCAAATAATGCCTTCACACTTGTTTTGAATTGTAATTCCAGCACTTCGAAAATTAGAGGCATTATCTGTCACTATCTCAGTCACATTCTTCGGACCACCCACGCATGATATAGCATGTCCATATACCTTTACAAGAAAAGCCAAACTTTTCTCTTTACGAGAAGTATCAACAACTTCTAAAAACATGTTTCCTTTTGGACATATAACCATGACATTAATCAATGGTTTCTTTTGACAACTTGTCCATCCATCCAATGCTATTGTGCAACCATACATGGGTACATAATCAAGTACTGTTCGCTTTAAAATAGCTTTAGTACTTTTTGTCACTTTATCTACATACTTTGTTTGCATTTTGTTATAATCTGGCATGGTGAAACCTTTTCATGCAGTTGACATCAAAGCATCTTTGAAAATGGGATTATGAATAACATTGAAAGGGATCCCACATGCTAAGAATGCTTGAGTCCATTTAAAATGAAACTCGAGACAATCTTGCTTTTCAAAAGCTACATGTATAGTATTTTGTGATTTATTGCGGACAAAGCATGGCGACAAAGTATTAGATCCACCATTTTTACTACATTCACCAACTCCACTCTTTTTTGATGCAGTCTTGGTTATTGTCAAAAACAGTTTGGGAGACTTGAGTAGAAATATCCTTATGATCCTCTACTGTCATCGACGCATCTACTTGTTCTTGCTCTACACTTGGGCTACTTCGAAAGTGCTATGAGCTACTCATGCTTTTGAATCTTTTTGATGTGATACCTTGAGATTTACATTTGTTTGCATAACTTGCAAAATGTACCCATATATCACTATCTCGATTAGAACATCCTGCCACATTATTACCTGTACTAAAGAGATGCTCTTTTATTCGAGTTGCATTTCCTACATAATGATGCCCACAACATTTGCATTGTATTGTGGATATTGTTTTACCCTCTTGATGGACAATCACATATGAGCATTCTTTTCCCTTTCCCATAGTGCTTGCAAATTGCTTTATGAATACTATACCTACAAAAAAACAATATAAATCAATATCAAACAAGATATTTCGATCAACATTGAGTCAAACAATTACAATAGACTTTAATTCTCAATCATACACCCATATACAAATTATAATTACACATACTATTATAAACAATCACAATAGATTTTAATTTTCATTCATACACACATATACATTTACACATACATATACTTACACATACTATTGTGAAATGCGAATCGATATTAAGTCAAACAATCACATTATATTTTAAATTCCTGCTCATATGCACATACACTTACACATACTATTGTGAAGTAAGAATCAACATTGAGTCAGACAATCACAATAGATTTTTCATTCACAATTATACACTCATATGCATACATATACTCATACACACACATACATATACTATTATGAAGTAAAAATCATTATTGAGTCAAACATAATCTACCTATATCTTTCAATAATAAATTTACTATATCACAATAGATTTTAAATTCTTAATCATATGCACATACACTTACACATATCCTAATGAAGTAAGAATCAATGATGTATCAAACAATCACAATAGATTTTAATTCCTAATCATATGCACATACATTTACACATACTATTGTGAAGTAAGAATCAATATTGAGTCAAACAATCACAATAGTTTAAATTATTTAATATTTATAGGAACAAATTACACCTTGTTCTCTCTACGACACTTTAAGTTCGTAAAGAACAAAGTAGCTTTTATGAAAAATGAGTAAGAATCAATCATAATAGATTTTAAATTCACATATATATACTATTGTGAAGTAAGAATCAATGAGAAACAATCACAATAGTTTCAATTATTTAATATGGCAAAAATTTATACCTTGTTCTCTCTACGACACTTTAAGTTCGTAAAGAACAAAGTAGCTTTTATGAAAAAATGATTCTAGTTCAACTATTTTATAAAATATTAAATCAAAAATGTTTTCAATCGAAAAGGGTTGAATTTTCATGTAAAAACTATTCAGGTGTGCCCAAATAAGCTGACGTGTCATCGAATAATTCGGTCGAATAATAAGAGATTGCCATAAAATTATGTAATTATTCACGAATAAACGAATTGTTGAATAACGAATAATGCAATCTAGATTTTTTCATCGGGATATCAATTTTGGCGTAGTTCTTAATGAATCTTCGATAGAATCCTGATAAACCTAGGAAGATCTATAGCTCTTCTAGGTTCTTGGGATGTGGCTATTCCATAATATCCCATAATTTCTCAGGATCCATGTGGATTCCATCTTGGGAGACTATACACCTGTAGCTCAGTGATGAGTAGCACCTCCTTTAATGTCAATCCGGGAAGACGTGAGGATGGTATGATGACCTCAAGCAAGTGAAAGCACAAGTGCGTGAGTGAGGAGCACACAAATATGCACACACATACACACACACGTGCACACAAGGTAAGACAAAGAGAGAGACAATGGAGTTCTTTTAGATTACTTCAGATATGCTCATACAAGTTCAAAACTATTACAAGCTAACCTAAAAAATGAGCTCTCTAGCTCTATAGTTTTTAACTAGGTTTTGGCCGTGTCCAAACCTAGTGTCCGGCCTAGTTAAAAATTAGGTTCTAGGCCCCATTTGAAGGCTCAAATGGAGTCTAAAAACTATGAAAACGGGTAGGTAGCTACTTCTAATGCTCCTCAAGCTCAAGGACTCCTTGGCTTGCACAAAATGGAGCTACAAAAATATGAAATGGTATTTACAATGGCTTTTAGTGATGAAAATCACTATTTTTGTAGGAATTTCCTCTAACGATTTGACATACACATCTTCGAGCTTCCTACTTGCTCCTTCTCCTTATGTGTCCATCTCTTTGATATGCTTTAGCTTCCTGAAAAAATAATGGCCTACTTGCCCGATCTTCTTTGACTACTCTGTCTGCTTGTACCTTCTCTTCGCTCCGACTCCCTTCGTTGGCTTCCTTGTCTTGTTAGTCCTTCAGTTCCTTGACTACTGCTAACACCCCCCCTCTCTCGCGTCTGTCGTCCCTGACATACCCTTGTTGGGTGGGTCATTGGATGTAGTACTCCACAATGTCTTTTGCTAAATGATGTTCCGCAATTCTCAACCCTTTGGCCAAGTCGGTGAGTAGAGCATCTCAATCTACAGGCCCAGGAACCTCTGGATGTGGTATACGTAGCTTTTCTGAATGGAGAGCTTGTTCCACGGCAAATAAATGTAAATAGATGAGATGGTCTGGGAATGAATATCTCTGAATGATATTCCCAGAACCCCATGATAAACATTTCTTCAAACGTCTGTTTGAAGCAAGCAGGTAGATACTTTATACGGGCATGCCAGACATAGACAACGTTAATGGAGGGCGTGGTGCTCATGTCATAGACAAGGTCCTGATTCCCTTCATATAGACGAAAGATGAGGTTCTTTGATGTTCTTAAATGTCCTGAATGTAATCAGCATGAGCTCAAAAATTTTTAGGCACATCTGTGCCATGACATCTGGGACATTCTTGAACCGGACTGCCCAATGTCGGATGGTTGAAATCATGTAGTTGACTGTGGGTTGGCCATTAGGAGGTGCTAGGTACACATAATTTAACCACTTTTCACATCCTTTAACCGTCAAAACTATTTTCGTGTACTCCGGCCAAGACCTTCTTCGAAAGACAGGGTAGTAGTAGGGATTATATTTGATATATAGAGGCATGTTATTCCACGTGCGTACCATCTCAGGGTAGGTTTCAAGCAGGTGGATTCTCCAAGTAGGTTGATGTATATTCCCTTGCTTGGCACTTGCAGGTATATCATCCGGTGCAGACTGTGTCGCCGAGGTTGGTTCTTTTGTTGTGCGTTGCTTGATTTCAGCATTGTAATCTGCCATTAATACACAGAATGGAACATAGAAATCATCAGACGTGCCAATCCACCTATGATGGGAGAGGTTTCTAAAGTAATCCGATTTTATGACGACTTCTTCCAATCGTGACATAGACGCTATCTAAACTGCAACTCTCTCATCATGGGTTGTAGCAACCTTTTCCAACCTTTGCATCCATTCAGGCGCTTCGATCTCAATCGTGTCCATTCCTTCTTCTATTTGTTTACCTCCGGGTGTTGGCATGGGAACGTATGGGTCTTCAAAGATCTCCTCCACTTGAATTGGCACTGATTCTTCAAGCTCTGGTTCTGCCAGGGGGGAGGGTTGACGTTCGTATTGAAGGACTTTACTTCGTAGTTCTTCTAGTTCTGCTCTGAGTTCTGTGACTTCTTCCGAAGTGTCGGTTGTTGTTGTGACTTTGCTTGGTGACTCCTGCTGAGCTGCGAGTTGCTTGAGTAGATCATCTCTTTCTCTTTCTAAGGTTGTGTGGGCTTCCAGGAGGTCGGCATGGGTTTCCAAGACGATTTGCATATTTCTAGATGGGATAGCCTTGAATTTCTCTGGGTCGATTTCCTGTGGTGAACCCTCCATTGCTGCTTCCAAGTTTTCTTTGTTCTGTCTCTGTAGTCGCTTATTTTCCTCGAGTGCTGTAGACATGTGTTTCCATAATAGGGCCAGGTTGCATCGAAGCTTGAGGTTCTCTGTTATCTGGGAGTGTAGCAGATCATCAAGTTGTTGTTTTTATTCCGCATCTGACTGGGGTGGATTGGCCACTAACTGTTCATGTTGTTCCTATAAAGTGACATATTGTTGTTGTAGTAGCCACTTTTCCTTCTCTAAGTCAATGAATCATCCTTGTAATGTTTCATGGCTTCTGAACAAACTTGTATGCTGAGCATCTAGGTGCTGATAATGCTGTTGAAGCTGAGACATACACTGGTACATGTTATTAAATACATTATTAATGGGAGTGGATGCGGGAAAGGTGTTGAATGCAGAAGGGAAGGGAAAGGGGAATGGGAGCGTGTATGCTGTGCTCGAAAAGGGTGAAGTTGGTGGTGGGGGAATGGGAGATTGTGGGCGTATGGGGGGAGGGAGAGGTGCGGAGGTGGGTGATATGTCCATGAGGTCAAAAGTGGATGCAGTCGTGGGAGTGATTGTGAACATGGGAATTGTGGGTGCGGTGATGGTGGTGAAAGTGTAAAGTGGTGTGTGTAGTTGTGAATATGAACCGCCAGGAAGTGTGATCGGGGGAACGGGGTTTTCCGTGGCTGCAGTTAGAATTACAGTGTCAGTGGTAGTGTATACAAGTGAGGTGGTGATAGGGTGTGTGGGTTGTGTAGGTTGACTGACAGTCTGTGCTTCGGTATGGGCAGTGGACTCTGAGGCGGTGACAGTAGTGGTTACAGTGGTAGTGGGAGGTGAAGTTGGTGGAGTTGGAGGTAGGGGTGGTAAAGGGGGTGATGGGGGTGCACTGGATGTATGGGCTTCCTCAGTTTCTTGAATGATGTGAGATGTGCCCCTGGTTGTGGATGTGGTGCCCTGTGGTTCTGATACTAATATATTCATTTGTTTTGCTGATCGAGGGGGACATCTGCCGTATCGTCGCTCCGATCTTCTCGAGTGTGCAAGAGCTGTATGCACCATCTCAGGTACCCCCAACGCATCAGAAATCATATCAAGGGTTGCACGGTATTGCTCGTCCACACCTTCCTCTTCAAGGATTTGGTTCATGAGGGCTTTTCCTGCTGCCAGGGACAGTTTGTGCTGTTCTTGAACTCTGTTGATGGTATCATACAGCTTTTTCAATTCCTTTGTATAAGCCGAGGCACCCTCAAGTTCCTGTAGAACTTCTTGTTCATATTCCTGCTCTTCTTCCTCTATTTGTCCACCTCGTTCCTCCTCCTGCTCTTCTTCTTCTTCATCCTCCACTTCAACTATTCCTGGTTGTCTAGGATGGGGTTGGTCTGTAGTAGTCTGTTGCCCACTAGCTTGCTCTGCCTCGACTTCCACATTAACAGCCTCGATACCTCCTCATCAGTTAGGTCTTCTAATGTGAAGCCGTGAGGAACTCTAGGTCGGTTGGTACAGGTGGAAACACCAAATCGGTCCATCAGTGCTGTGTCTTGGTAATCTGATAGTGAAGCGTTGTACACGCCTCGGAAGTCGTGGAGTTGTCTCTGGTGTCAGTGTCGCACCGCGGGCTTGTGCACAGGGCATCTGAACTGCGCCTCTCATTTTCTTTGATGGAGGCCCTACGGTTGATAGTCTATGTTGAAATTCCTGTACCCTGGTCCAAATTAATGCCCTTTGAACTGGCACATCATAAGCCAAACATCTATACACAATCCTGGTGAGGGCACAACATCCATATAGTACCGACTTTTGCTTTTTACACCACTTTTGATGTGCCAAGTGGATTTGGTCGATAATCCAATGCGGCATGTTGATTGTCAAATTGAAGGCATCTGCTAAATATAGACTGAACCATATTTTCTTGGGTGGCATTTTGAACCGCTCTTGAGCTGGGAACGCGAAATGTTGCATGACCATTCGTAAGTGAATGGCAATTGTGGGTGTCATTGCCACCATGTCTTTGAGCTTAGTCAAGTTCCCGTTCTTCATGTTATCCGGGACCATCGTCTCTTTTTCGGTGGGGATATGCATGCCTTTCATGTCAAGCGCTTCCCTCACCAAATTGTTTGTCAGTTTGAAACGCTTTAATTCATTACCTCTGGTAAGTGATGGTAGAACGAAGGTACTATATCCCTTTTTCTCTTTACTAGGGGTCAGAGTGCTAATTAAGTAGGAACACCGTAGAAAGTCTGGTTTGGGTAACTGAGCCTTGAAGTTGTCGTATAGTCCAACCTTCTTCCAGATGGGTTTCAGACCTTCATCATTTTTGAAGCCTCTCAAATTCCCTGGTGAAAAAATGATATCTGCCCCATCGCCCGTTGAACTCTATCTCGGCCTCCCACATGTAAGTGCCTTCACCCAGAGATCCGGCCACATCACTGAACCAATGTGAGTTTTTGCTGACCGGCATTGTGTGCCCCTGTGGAGGATTCTGAATCGGTATGGCGTGTAATGCCCTCAAAGCCACTGTGTGTTCCTTCAATTCCTCTTCAATGGGAAGACTTTCAATGTCCACGATTTGGGGGCTGGTGCCTGCCTGGGAGCTAGTTCCTGCCTCAGCCATGGTGAAGAGATTGGTCACCGGTTCTGTGAGAATAGACAAATGAATGTTAACATTGCAAATGGACACCAAGCGTTCATGTGTCCCCATTACAACATTAACATGATTTTAGTGAGAGGTTAGTAGGTCAATAAGTGCTTGGGGATCGTGAGTGTAGTTAGTGAATGGATATTCCTAAGAGCTAAATGGAAAGATGCGGTGTATGAGTGATGTAGTGAGTAAGTGGATATGAATTTACAAATGAGGGTCGGGGGGTTTAGTACATGTTTTGGGCTTCCAAACAAACTGATTTGCTGTTGTTCTTGATTTTGTGGAGACTCTGGAGGGCTGTTCAAGAGTGTCTACTTGGAAATGGCTTTTAAGGACCCATTTACAAGTGATTCTGCTTGTGCTCATGGACCAATGTGTGTCCGTGCGTGTTGTATAAGAAAGGGTATCAGATGTTCGAGTGAGTGAACCATGTTGTACAGGGTGTGGCCTCGGTGTAACTATTTGAGCCCGCAAGCAAGCCTTAGGCACCCATATTTGTCGTGATTGTGGGATGGCCTTCATCGACTTCTTAGGTACCCAAATAGACTTTACTTTTGTAGAAGAATTTTTGAAAGACTTCTTATTAGTGTCATGTTGATTATTAATAAGAAGTTTTGCCCGTGTGGTTGGCTTGATCGCAACAGGGTGTTCGCCTTTCCGCACCCACACTTGTTTCAATGGCTGAGACATTCTGCTTCGCACGTTCTTTTGTCCTCCAGCATAGGTATTACTCTGCTCCATCTGTATTTGATCTGCCTTTGGTTACTGCATCCCTCTGGTCTTTGGAAAAGAAGGGAGTTCTGTTGCGCCCCTGACTTCTTGATTGAAATCATCATTCCTCTACATCACACAGTTTTGGACAAGAATAACATGGTCATCTTCATGTGTACCCCTGGAAGGACCAGGAGTGTGTGCCTTGTATAATTCCTTGAGTGCTTCATTTTCTAACTCAATTGTAATGCGATTCTGATTTACCCAGACCTGAAGGAGTCCACTTCTTAGGTTTAGGTTGACTGCATGATCATAGATCCAATCTTGACCCAAGATAAGAGGCTCCGTGAGGTCCTCATCTTGACACACTAGCACTTTAATTGTCATTACTTCGTCTTGAATGTAGAGGGGAAGTTCCACCTCGCCCATGCAAGGGGTTTCCACACCTCCCAATCCTATGAGATATGCTTCTACAGGATTGACAATTAATTTCAACTTAGTAAGAAAATTTAACAGCATTAGTGGCTGCACCTGAGTCAATCAAGGCTCTTACAGTCCTTGCACCCTTTCCTTGTCCTATCTCTAAGGTTACAAAAGGTCGTCTATCAATTATTCTATGAGAGCTTATTCCTGAAACTTCACACATTGCCATATGATAACCTGGGTCAACATAGTCATCTACCCTGGCCTGATCTCTACCCAGTCTTCTCAACCTCATCCTTCGGATGCGTTCCGCCTGTGCCTCTTCTCGAACTTGTTTTTCTTCTTCCTTGCGTTTTTTGGCAGTGTTGAGTCGATTTAGCATCTCCTCTGTCAGGGGTTCTTGATATAACTTGACTCTGCACCCGCTTATGTAGCTAGGTAGAATATCGCCTTCTAATGTGGCTAGTTGTACTGCTCCACTCGTTGAGATCCTATTTATGATCATAGGTCCATAGCCACGCTTTTCTAATTTTCTCGCATGTTGCTTCAAGGTGTAGACTAAAACTAAATCTCCGGCCTTCAATCCTTTATCCTTAACATGTGCATCAAAGTAAGCCTTCTGTCGTTTTTTAGCTGCATATATTCCTGCGGCAGCCCTCAGTCTTGTTTCTCCTAATCGCTCAAGGTCAAAGAGTCTAGAGGAGAGTTCATGGCCCATCCACTCATGCTCCTATGCTACCTTTAGTGTAGGTATCAAGAAGTCCAATGGTAGCACTGCATTTTGGCCAAATACCATATGAAAGGGTGTGGCTTGGAGTACCATTTTATAGGCAGCTCTGTATGCCCAAACAGCATGGTGTAGCTGTTTGTCCCAATCAGAGCGTTTATTATTTACTAACTTGGTAAGCACGTTGCATAGAATCTTATTTGTGCTTTCGGCTTGCCCATTAGCTTGTGGATGGTAGGGGCCAGACTTTTTGTGTATAACCAAGAACTCTTGGAGAAGATTTTTGATAACTTCATTCAAGAAGTGAGTCCCTCTATCGCTGACTAGCTCTATAGGTAGCCCGTATCTTGTGAACACATTCTCAAATAGGAACTTAGCAGTTGTCTGAGCATCATTCTTTGTCGTAGCTTTTACCTCTACCCACTTTGTTAGATAGTCTGTGGCAACAATGATGTATTCAGCATGTGAACCCTTAGCTGGGGGATTAATAGGACCTACGAAGTCGATTCCCCACTTAGAGAATGCACGTCCACCCATCATAGGTTTCAGTGACATCTCATCCTTGCGTATAGGGTACTGAGTTCTCTGACAGACATCACACCGTTTCACATAGGTATGTGCATCCATGTGAAGGGTCGGCCACCAGAAGCCCGCAAATAGTATTGCCTTGATCACCCGATCTGGTCCAAAATGTCCTCCTACTACACCTTGGTGAGCTGCTTCCAAGATCTTGAGATATTCGCTCTCATGGACACATAGTCTCAGGTAACCATCTTTACCACGCTTGTATAGATTATCACCAATGAGTGAGTAATCTAGGGCTTCTTGTTCTAGACTTCTTTGTCTGGCCAGTGTCATATCTTGAGGGAATGTTCTTGTCCTCAGGAAATCTACTAATGGTTCACTCCAATCTGGCACTATGGACACTTGATAGAGAGTGGCATGCTCCACAGGTGGTTTAGTGCAGCAGATTGGGCATTCCTTACATAACTTTTGGACATCAGCTTCCATAGTCGGCCAATGCACTCCGAGTCTCCTTAGTGTCTGTAGGGTTCGTTGCTTTGAGTAGTGTTGCTCTAATGCACCTACATGTGCTAATTGAAACCATTTTGCGTACTCATCCTCTTCCACACAACAAGCTAGGATCCCTTGATCTGTGTGCTTGTACATACTTCCTGCCATGATCTGGTATTTTTGGGCTTTTATTATCTCCCTATCTTGAGTGTTAACGACTGGGTGATTGGGCCCGTATGTCAATACTGGCACTAATGGCTTAGCCCATTGAGGTACAACTTGCAAATTAAACAAGTAAGCATCAGGAAGGTCATCTGACACTCCTTGTGGGGCTTCTCCAGATGTGAGCCTAGAGAGATGGTCTGCTCTCAAGTGAGTCTTCCCTTTCCTCACCACTACTTCAAAGTCATATTCCATTAGTAAGAGAAACCATCTTACTAACCTACCTGTATTGCATGGTTTGTTTACCAAGTACAACAGTGCTTGATGATCAATAAAAAATTTAAACTTACTTGCAAGCAAATAGTGTCTAAACTTTTTAACTGTATATACCATGCCTAATCCTTCTCGTTCGGTGGTGGTATAGTTCCGTTCAGCTGCATTCAATTGTCTACTAGCATAGGCAATTGGAAGATCCATATTACCTTCACCAATAGGTTGTGCAAGCACACATCCAATAGCATAATTGGATGCATCTACGTGAACATGAAAGGGTTTATTCCAGTCTGGTGTAGTCAAGATTGGGGCTGAACATAACCTTCTTTTGAGCTCGTTGAAAGAGTTTTCACATTCATCAGTCCACTCAAAGTTAGTCAACAGTCCATACAGAGGCTTTGCTATGATGGCATACATGTGTATAAACCGTCGGTAATAACCACAATGCCCCATGAACGCTTGTACTTCCTTGACATTCTTTGGCCTAGGTAGTTCTGCGATGGCTCTTACTTTCTCTTCATCAGTGGATATGCCATTCTTTGACACTATGTGTCCTAGAATCTTGCCTTGCCTGACCATGAAAACACACTTTTCTGGGTTCAGGTAGACTTGATATTCTCTACATTTGTCAAAGATTTGCTTGAGTTCTGGTATATGTGTCTATCTAATGTTGGAATGAGCACAGAGATCATCAACATAGACCTCTAAATTCTTCCTCAAGAATTCCTTAAATACATGACACATCAATCTTTGGAAAGTTGCAGGAGCATTGGTAAGCCCAAATGGCATTACCCCAAAGGCAAATATGCCCCATTCTGTGGCAAAAGTAGTCTTATGCTGGTCCTCTGGAGCAATGGCTACTTGATTGTAGCCAGAAAATCCGTCAAGGAAACTGTATACTTCCTTGCCTGCTACTCTTTCTAAGAGATGTTTTGTGATAGGAAGCGGATAGTTATCTCGAATAGTGGCTGCATTAACCTTCTTCAAGTTAATGCACACACGTAGCTTTCCATTCTTCTTGGGCACCACTACAATGGGGGATACCCACTCAGTGTGCTCAATTTCATAGATGAATCCAGCTTCAACCAATCTATCTATCTCCTCTTTGATCTTAGCAGCATAATTATTGTTATATGTATATGGCTTCTGTTTAGTGGGTTTCGCGTCTGAGGTCATGGGAATTGTGTGTGAGCATATGTCCGGGTCAACACCTTTCAAGTTTTTGTAGCTCCAAGCAAAGACATCTCGGTACTCTCTTAGCAAAGCTATCAACTCATACTCCTCTTCTTCCGTCGGGTCGTGTCCTATGTAAGTGCACCTCTCTTCTCCTTCTTCCATGGCTAGCACTATTTTCTTGGTGGTTTCTTTGTTATCATAGGCCTCTCCTGATTGTGCCTCGCGTTTAGGCATTCTTACCATGACTCTTCTATCATCTATCTCATACTTTTTAAAGTTTTCAGGGACCTCAAACAAAGATTCTTCCTCTTCTGGTGTGACTTCTCTCTTCTTTCTTTTCTTTCCTTCATCCTTAGAGGTCACTTGTGTGGTTAACCTCACATCATTAGTAAGCTCTTCGTGTCTCTGGGGTTGAAATTCTACTTCATAGAAGTATTCTTCATCTGATGCAAAAGGTGGGTCCATAATGATGGACTCTAGCTCGGAGTCACTTGCATCCTCAAATGCATCAGGGCTAGGTCCGCACTCTTCTAAAACTGCATCTCCCATGATTGGCTCTATGGAGAAAACTGATATGTCATAGCCATCCTCATCACAGTGTGGTGTCCATTGTTCTTCATTGATGGCTACATCCATGGTTGCTAGGATCTCTGCCCAGCCGTGGGGTTCAAATTCTTCATCAGGAAATACTACAGGTGCATAGGCTGGGTCTTGAATGGATCTATGGGTTTCGTTTGCACCTATCTCTCTGGCCTTTTCTCTCTTTTCTTCTTCCACTGCCACTTTACACATCCATAAGTGAGTTTCTTCATGCATCCATGAGGATCCTGATCCTATGGAGTGCACAGAATCTGTATCATCTTTGGCTCTATGAATAGGATTCCATTGGATAGGAGGGAATATCTATGAGAGTAATCTTTGAGATTAACCTTGGTCGTGACACCTAGGTGTTGCAAATACAAGGAATTGGCTCCCCAATCTTGTACCACTGAGTTAAGAATGTAATACCTGGCTAGAGCATCCTTTGAGCACCATGTGGTTAACCTCTCTTGCTCTTCAAGTGTTGGTTGTCCTTTGCTTCTGAGAATTGGCATCATATCATCTCCAAAAATGCAACCATAGAGGTTTCTCCCTTGAAGGTATGCTTCCATTCTCAATGACCATATTGGGTAATTGCTTCGATCCAATTTGTTAATGGCTGATGGAAATCCGTCTCCCATGTTGAGTTGTTGTTGCTCTGATACCATTGTGAGGAGATGGTTGGACACACTCCAGAGATGGACTGGTCTTGCACAAAACCTGCTCTACACCTGCCAATGTGACTTCAGAGAACCTTAATAGACCCCTTTGGCTCTTCAAATATGTATTTAGAACCACTATGTGCTTTGAAGCATCATCCTCAAATGTTTGTGCCAAAATAGATAACTTGCAAGTGCTAGAGTTGAGAGAGAACTTTCTATTTTGAGATTGTATGTACTCAGAGTTTTGCTCAAAGCTCACAACCTGGTATGAATTTCAAAGAACTTTTGCACACATCTAACTGAAGTGTTTAACTAACTAACACAAGTTATTTCATGAATTTAGAGTGGCTATATAGTGAGCAAAAAGTTTAACAACCTCAGGGGGTCATCCTGATATTTTAGGAGCAAGAAGACATGCATACATGGGTTGCTTCATAAATAGATATCTCGAGATCTACAAACCAAAAATAATGAAATTTTGTAGGCATGAACTAGACACTCAACCCTAACTATACCAAGTTGAAATGCATGAAATGATGGAGTATATGCAGAGAACTTGCTTCTGCAAAATCACTGAAATGTTGAGAAGTAGACAGTGAGTAGTACACAGAAATAATCATGAAGAAATCTATCAATTAGTAAATGATAATATGATACATGGGAAATGTAGAGGAACAATAGTAGAGCTCAAGGTATTCCCAAAGTAGAAGCTCAATAGCTCTCCATTATAGCTCATTATCCCATGACTAGAACGGGGTGTATTTATACATGTGCATGTGTTTTGAATTTTGAATCTTCTCACACCTAAAAGTGTTCCTAAAATTTAGCAGTTATTAAAATGATTCTCTCAACCACCAAGTCGTGGGCTTGGATTCTCCTACATTCACGAGATTCTTCTACTTTCTGCATTTACCATTTATCTATGGTAACAAAGTGAAAAATATAAGCTAGTGTTCCCACATAACTCCTCATGTGAGTTGGGCTAGAGTGAAGTATAGTCCTCATGGGTTTGGCTAAGAACTTCGGCTTACCAAATTTACCAACAACATGGAGGATTGCAAGGAAATTTCTACACCTATGGAGGTCAACACAAAATTATCCATTGAGGATACTTCACCTCCAGTGGATATTGGAAGATACAGAAAATTAATTGAAAGTCGCATCTACTTGTGCAATAGCAGACCGGATATCTCATATGTTTTTGGAGTAGTAAGCAGGTTCTCTAATAAGCATTGCCTAAATCATTAGAAGGCATGCATGCTGATACTCAAGTATGTTAAAGGAACCATTGATTATGATATTCTATATGAAGAAGGATCATCTCTAATTGGATAATGTGACTCAGATTGGGCAAGAGATAATGATACAAGAAAATCAGTTTTTGGATATTTCTTTTCCTTAAGATTGGGGATTCTTTCTTGGATTAATAAGAAGCAACCGACCATAGTGTTATCTTCTACAAAGCAGCATGTGTTGCTGCATGTGAAGCAATATGGTTGAGAAGGATCCTATGGCACATAGAAATACAAGGTTAGGGGGCTAGAGGGTTGAAGTGTGACACAAAGTTGCATAGCTATTGCCAAGAATCTTGTTTGCCATGCACGTACCAACCACATAGAAATCCAATATCACTATGTGTGTGATTTGATTGAGGATAGAGTCATGGAGATAAGCTATTATCAAACTGAAGAAAATGGAGCAAACATTTTCACCAAGGCTCTTGGGAGAAAGCAACTATATCGACATTTTCCAAGGCTTAGCATTAGATAAAGAACGTATTTCACCACAGGGTGGACATTGGGGGGTGTTAGATATAGTCAATACTCCACCTGCATGTGACTATAAATGATCCATGGTACTCTAAGTTGTAAGGCTCCCATTATGAGGAGAAGCCAAAATGAGAGTCTGGACACTTGTGATGAGGTCTATGTGTGACTATTGAAAGTACTAGATGATCTTTGTGAGTCTATCCATTAGGGTAGGCACAACATAAACTTCAGCCAATCCAGAATTTTGGTCACCAAAATTTCGGTAGTCCAATCTGATGGTCCAGTCTGATGGTTCAATCCGGTAGTCCAGTTTGATGGTTAGACGGCATAATGGATAGGTAATTTTGGTATTAGACCAATCCCAAAGTTATACAGTTTGGTGGTTAGGTGATTCAGTATGTTCCAAATTATAGTTCATCTAGAGATTTTGCCTAAATCATAGCATTTGGTGATCCAAAGATTTTGCCTAAATCATAGCATTAGGTGTTTCAAGTATTTTGGCTTAATCATGGCTTTCCACACTATAAAGTGTTTCATCTAGAATCTATCTATATGGCCATTGAAGCTCCATAGTGGGAGCACATGGATGGATAGTACCATCATTGTAAATACATTACTTTAGATAATTTGAGAACTTGAGTTCTCTATCCCTCTATTTATGTCTATATCTATTAGTGTTTTGCTTCTCCCTACTCTATCTACCGATCTATTCTGCTGCATCATTATCATCATTCTTGTTTATTTTCTTATAGGCAATTCATAAACTGGCTTATCTCAAAGATAGCGAACTAAATATCAACCTGAGTTATGCATAAGTAAATCAATTCCAATAGCTTGATAATAGAGAACATCAAATGCATCTCCAACATCATGAAGACTCAATCATAAACCTATCTCCATAGGAGTGGCAATAGGTTTGCAATCTTTAAGGCCAAAATGTTGAAATAATATCTCAAATATATTTTATTTGATGTAGAGCTATTCCTCCATCAACTTGCATAAAGTGAATGCCAAACTAATGATGCAAATGCCCCAAATCTGACATCTCAAAAGAGGCATGCAAATCAGCCTTAAAATCAGCAATATGCTTCTCATTAGGACTAGTAAGAAGCATGTCATCACCATATATGATGATGATTAGAAGTACATCATCAGCATGCTTAACATATAAGGTGTTCTCAATTGGATTGTTCTCAAAATCATGCGCAATCAAGTAGGCATGTGTTTTTCATAACAAGCACATGGTGCTTGCTTCAAACCATATAATGCATTCTTGAACTTACACACTTCGTTTTCGTGCCCTTTTTGTCATGAGCTACAAGTGCACACATGCTACAAACAGTATTCATTCAGCATGTGGGAGCAAAGATCTCATCAAAATCAATGCCTCTTTCTTGAGCATAACCTTTGGCCAACAAGCCTCACCTTATACATGTCAACTATTCCATCATGCTTGTGTTTCAACTTCTATACCCATTTAGTGCTAATGGCCTTTTTGCCTAAAGGCTAATCACATAAAGAACAGGTACCATTCTTCCTAATAGCATCATATTCTGATTGCATAGCAGCCATCCATTTTTTTGAATTTATTGCTTCATCAAAAGAAACAAGCTCATTCTCATCACAAAGACTAGCGGGAGCCATAGCATAGAAATTTGATGCAAAGAATCACTATAAGATCCTAAAGAATCACTATAAGAATCTAATTTTCTATCTCATAAGGTCTGCAATAGACACTTAGGCATAGTTTTTGCCTCCTCTATATCAACCCTCTCATCTACATGTGCATTATGTAAATCTACATTAGAAATGGAATGATCTGCATCATCATGCGGAAGCTTGAAAGGTTGAGAAATTGCCTCATTTGGACTAGCACTAGGCATTCCACCTGTAAAAAAGGTAGCAAAGTGTCATACATATCTCTAGAGCTAACTGATGTCTCCTTGGTACATGAAAGTAATGGTTGAATTGCATCTTCCACAAAAACAACATCACCCCTAAACAAAATGCATTTAATCTATGAATGATACAGACGATAACCTTTGCTTTCAGAACCATACCCAACAAAAATACATTTCACTCCTTTATCATCCAATTTCTTGCATTTTCATTCAAGCACCAATGCATATGCCAAACAACCAAATACATGCAAATGAGTAATAGATGGCTTGCGACCATGGCAAACCGCATATGGAGTGATTGATTGCAGTGCTTTAGTTACACTTGTTAAGTACATATGTTGCACACATAATAGCCTCAAGCTAGAAGTTATGTGGTAAAGCCTAACTTTTAATAATACACCTCGCCATCTCCATGAGAGACCTAATCTTTCTTTCAGCAAACCCATTCTATTGAGGTAAATACGACATTGTACATTGATGTTTTATCCCATGTTCAACCAGAAATGCATTAAAATTAGAGGACATATATTCCCCCTCCTTGATCATAATGGAAAAGTGCCCATTTTACATGATGACAAATTTTCAACAAAAACTAGAAACTGTTTGAAGCACATATATACTTTGGACTTTGATTTCAATGTATACACCCATGCATGCTTGGAAAAATCATCAATGAAAGTCACAAAGTAAAGGTAGTTCTTGAAAGACCATGTCTGCATACGATCACAAACATCACTCTGAACAAGCTACAATTTTTTAGTAGCTCATATTGAACCATCTTTTGGGAAGGAGGAACGCTACATTTCACCCAAAATACAACCTTCACAAACATGTTTACAAGGTGCCTCAAGTTTGGGTAGAGAGGACACCATTTCAAATTTCTGCAGGCATAGCAAACTAGCATGATTCAGGTGAGCAAAATGTGCATGCCAAAGCTTTGCATCTGACATAGCCTGAGAATCTTGAATTGCACATGCTGAATCATTCATAAATTTTGCATAATCTATGAGATTATACAGCCCACAATATAAAATGCTAGATGCAATAATCACATCATCATTTGCAAGATCATGAATTGTACATATATCATCAACAAATTTGATAACCAAGCCAATCTTGTCTAATACTAAAACAAACAATAGATTTTTCTTGATCCCTAGCACATACAAAGCATCTGACAATGTGAAAGAACTACCATCAGTGGTAGTCAAAATGATCTTACCAACTCCCATTATAGAATAAGAGGAGTTGTTAGCACATGTAACAATATTCTCTATAGGGCTAGGCTCAAGTGAACTGAACAAACTATGCTGCAAAATAATATGTTTGGTTGCCCCACTATCAAAGCACCAAACATCTGAGTCTACTACAGACATGCACTCCTCATGAGAAGATAGGTCATAATTGCATATAGTAGTAAACACCCATTCTTCATTCTACACAAGAATAATAGACTTTGTTTTTTGTGTAGAGGCCTTTATAGAAGTCATCTTTATGAAATGATCATTTCCTTTACAGTATTTGCAAAATTATTTTTGCTTTTTTTATTTCTTCTCGTCTTTTTTTTTCTTTTTCGAACGTGTAGAATCAGCAGATTTTTTCTTACTAGTAGATAAGCTCCATTTACCTTTTCCCTTCTCACTAGCTAAGAAAGCTTGATCTGTTATATGCATAATGGATCTGTTCTACTAGGAGTAATCTTTTTCCAACAAAATAAAGACTCATTCCTCAAATGTTAAGGCATTTGGATTGCCTTTAATCATCAATCAAAGAGTAGAAGCAAAACTCTGATATGAATGTGGAAAACTGTTCAGAATAGTTTGCACAAGTGAACTATTTGGCAAGACTTCATCAGTAGAAATCAACTATTCCTTCAAGTCTTTGATCTTTGTCAAAAAATTGTCCATAGAATCTACTTCATTCATATGCTCACTCTCCAATTGTTATCAGAGGTAAGAAACACGAGGCTCATTTCTTGCCATGTATAAAGTGGTAAGTGTATCCCAAGCATCCTTTGCCATTTTGCGAGAGCAAATGTGAGGCATAATGGCCCGCTTGACAAACAAAGCTATCAATGCATGTGCTTGAGCATCTCTAGCATCCCAACAAAGTTTCTCTATAGTAGGTGCAATAGGAACTGATGCACAAATAGGAATTTGAAGATCGTCATCTTCAACGCCATCTACATCATCTTCAATAACTACATTTGTAGGTGTAGTAGAACGTTTTTCACCACCCTGCACAATATTCCACAATCCTTTGGCTACAAATCCATGATGCCTCATATATGCCCACAATGGATAACTAGTACTATCCAGTCTATTCTCAATACTCAACATATAGAATACATCATTGTTCTCAGTCATGGCCATTGATTAAAATACTTGATGCAAAAAAAAACATTGTATCTTGAAAAGTTGAATAGAATCATCAAGCTCTGCTAAACTTGTGGCAGACTTCGAGGCGCTTGTACTTGGAACCAAAACCTGTATATATGTTTGGCACAAAAGGATGAAATTGTCTGCACATGCATTGCCATAGTGCATTCAAACACTGAAATGAGCTCAAATCCAAATTTTGACGTCACACAACAAAGCTATTTTGAACTCCTGACACTATGACCAAAGGGGTGTTGATGATGCCCTAGATGAAGCGACGACCTGCTCTAATACCAATTGCTAGGGTTTGAGGTATGTTAAAGTACATCAACAACACAATAAGAAGAATCTTGGAGCATAACACATAGTATTGAATGTACTACCAAGTGAATGTACAAAGATAAGTAACCGGTTAGGGTTATAGGCATATATATGATCCAGGTGAAAAAAAACCTCCTAAAGAGGGAAAAAGTGTTTCGACGGTCCTAAGTGTGTTCACACACATCACTGTCAAAATATATCAACACTATGTGCTTGGTATGAAAACATAAATGCCTACTTGCTAGCACATGGATTTGAGAACAATCCAATTGAGAGCACCTTATATGTTAAGCACATAGATGATGCGCTTCTCATCTTTTTTGTATTTGTTGATGATATGTTGCTACCTAGACTAGAAGCATATTGTTGAATTTAAGGATTATTTGCATGCCTCTTTTGATATGTAAGATTTGGGGCATTTCCATTATTATTTGGGCATTCAATTTATGTGAGTTGATGGGGAATAGCACTGTGTCAAATAGAATAAATTAACACATTGTTGTAGTGTTTTGGCCTTGAATATTGCAAATCTATTTTTGTATGGAAATAGGTTTATGGTTGAGTCTTCATGATGTTGGAGATGCATTTGATATTTTTCTATAATGTTTGATTTACTTATGCATAACCCAACCTGATATTCAATTTGCTATCTCTCATATGAGCAAGTTTATGAATAGTCCAAGTGTCAAACATTGCTAGGCAATTAAGCGCATCTTCTGCTACTTGAGTGGTACCTAGCTACTTGGATTGTTTGATACCAAGCGGGATCATTACCTCCAAATTTACATTTTTTTTTACTTAGATTGGATTGATTTCTATGACACTCATGTGTCCACTAGTGGTTTTGCTTCATGCTTGGTAGCTCATGCAGATCTTGCTTGAGCAAGAAGCAACCCATTGTGGTCACTTCTAGTTGTGAGATTTAGGGCAACTTTCATATCTATTGTTGAGTGTGTATGGCTCAAACTCCTTTTGGCTGATTTGGGTGTTGGTTAGTCTTCTACCACTATCTTTACCGATACCCAAAGTGCATTTGTGGTTGTAAGGAACCTTTTGCTCCTTGTTGTAAAGCACATTGAGGTGCATTTTCATTATGTCAAGGAGAGACTCTCTAATTGAGAGATTAGTTTGGCTTATGTGCCCACATACGATAATGTTGAAAACCTTTTCACAAAGAGTCTACCTAGGGAGAAGCTCAAAGCTTTTCACAAAGTTTTGGGCTTACTTCCTTTTGTGGATTTTTTTCCTTCTACATAGTTTGACACTTCCTTATACATGGGTGCTATCACCTTGTTCATCTCATCACTCTGAATGGCAATTGATTGGTATATTTTGGTAGTGATGTGTATTAATGCACTTAGGATTGTCAAGACACTTTTTCAATATGGTCTTTTCCTCTGTCTTGTAAATATGTCTGTAAAACCTAGTGCATCACTTATCTTTGTACATTCACTTGATAATACATTTGGGTGTTGTGTTGCTCTCCAAGATTTTCGTTCTTCGTTGTGGTCTTTGCATGCTTTGGAGACCCTTAACCTCCAACGAAAAGGGATAAGAGGAGAGGAAATTGGGGTAGACACCCAAGAAAAGGGGAGAATGGATAGGGGGAGATCAGGGAGCTAGGGTGGGAGTGTGGGGGTGGGCGGTCAAAGGGAAGTAGTAGGCAAGAGGAGAAGAAGTGGTAGGTTTGGGAACACGACAAAGAAAGCCAATTGAGTGGGGGTACAGAGGGTGCGCATGTGAAACATTTGTTAGATATGGGCAGTGGGAGATGATATATGGTATATGGAACATGTACTTAAAGAGCTCATTTTGAGTTATCAAAATAGCATAGGAACCTATTTTTTAACTAGGCTTGACTTTAGGTTTGAAACATGCCAAAACTAGTCAAAGAGCTCATTTTTGAGGCAGGTTTGTTAGAGATTTGAGCATTGTAAGAACTTCTTTGTAACTTGAGTTGGATAATAGAAGATTCAATTGTACTACTATTTGTTCTTACCCTGTGTGTGTATGTATATGCATGTCATCATGCTTCTCACTCACACACGTGCATTCCTATCGTTCATAGGCATCATACCATCCTCATGTCTCCAAAGATTGACATTTATGAGGTGGATCCTCACCACAAAGATACTCACACTGTGCTAGAGAGACACCAAATTTTGGCACCATTGTTGAGGAATTTGATTTGAGGATGAGTGTGTGATGGTAAGACATAGAGTTTTGACGTTGGAATCAATGGTAAGTATGTATTTTTCCTATTTTCTAGACTTTTTCATTGTTGAAGATAAATGTACAAGCTCATTTTCATATGAGCTATGCTTGGATAAATTTACCAAATATAAAGATAAAGGAAAAGAAGAGAAAAAAGAAAAGAAAAAATTTAATTCAAAATTCATGATGAATAAGAGATACAATATCTTGCCTTGTAGTCAATGGCATGTAGTGGGGAAAGTGGTGAGTTAAGAAGGAGGCACAAAATTCTTCACATGCTCATTGGTTATAAAAGTGAAGTGGGAGCACATTCAAAACAAGGAGAGAAAGAGGCAAGAGCTCCGAGTAGTCGGATCTAGTCATTTTGTCATTTTGTCTTCCCATAGACTCCTTCTAGTCGCACATCAGTTTGTACATAGCTCTGTTGTGAAGCTCATATCTCAGTATATGTGTAACCATTTCTTGCATTTAAACATTCATTTGAAAACTTATCTTGTTTATTTTTTGCATATCAAATATCTCCTTCAAAGCTTATATATTCTATGAGATATCAGTGAAAGAGTGAAGTCAAGTTTTTAAGTATACCTATGTAGACAGGTATTCTATTTTGGTCAGTTAAGTTTCCCAACCAAAACATATCCAAATTGCTTGCTTTTGTCGTGTTGATTAGCTCTTGGCATGTACTTTCTATATACCAAGTATCTCATTCAGAAGGTTTATATTTTGTTAGATATCTGTCAGCGAGTGATCTCTATACCAAATATCTTTATTAAAGGATATATACATGAGATTGGGCCCATGTCCTTATGAGAAAGATTTTCCCCATAAACTCTATAAAATTTCCAATGACTTGGAAAATTTTGAGTACTTTCTATTTTAAAGTATTTCTTTCTTCGTTATCATTAGTATGGTAAGGGAGTTTATTCAATCTTATTTCTTACCTTCCTATTGGGGTAAGACATGAACAATACTTAATGTTAACTTTAGATGAAGTGTAAATGTCATTTTGGGGAAGGAATCTCTTGGGATTTAACAAGACATGAACAATACTGAATGTAAACTTTAGATTAAGTGTAAATGTCATTTGGGAGAGAAATCTCTTGGGATTTAAACTTGCAAAATCTAGCTTTCAAGATTTTTCAAAAACCTTGGATTTCATTTTTCCCCAATATCCTGCTACCATTCAGAAGTAACCTTAACTATTCCCATCTTTTTAGAAGGTAAGAATTAAATTATTAAAACATGTAATTTCATAAAACTGTATGTATCCACATGGCATCAATCATCTAAAAAATCTATTACTTCTATTATGATTAACATTCATGCATTCCATGCCCCGTTTTATTCACACCCATGTGCTTTTCTTCTATGACATATTCATGAAAATGCTTTTTGTGCATTTGGAGCCTCTCTAATGAAGAAGAAACTTAAGATGTGTAGAATGAAAAGCTTAAGAGTTTAATTTGTGCATTCAAACTATTTCTTGTCAAAAGAAAAATTCACATGCAATCATTCTTTTCAATACATGATAATGCTTGATTTCCTTTCAAGATCTCAATGTTTGCCTATTCAAAACTAGAATGAATTTTTTTCAAATCAACCTTTGAAGTAATATGTTAAGCTTTCATTAAGCCAAAACAATGAAAGTTAAGGCAAAAAAACAACTTAAAGATACTTAGCTTGATGACATGGACATCCTTCCTTTGATCCAACACTCCAAAAACATGAAACTATAAATAATGTCATGATGTAAGACAACATAAACAACATACAATACAATCCAGCTTACCACATACAATCCAACTAATCAAAGAACCCAACTAGGATTATTGTCACCTATAAGTCCACTAACATACATCTCCCACATCAAGGATAGGTTATGTCTTCTACATGCATCGATGAGGAGACTTCATCATCTGGGTGTCTCCCAACTAAGAAAACCTCAACATGGACCTCTTCTATATAGATAAAAGGCTTATGCAAAATGTAGCCACCATGTCATACCACATGAACGTACATAGCTGGTGTCACAAACATGTACATAGTGCGTGCTCAACCAATGTATGTAAGCGATGAACTATAGATGAGAAGAGCTCAAAACCAATCCGAGATGAGCCTCATGCAAGGCTCGACACACTTTAATTTTGGTCATTACCTTTACAATGTTTTGCATAATTAAAATCCATCTGTGATCTTAAATTTTTAAACAATGCAACCCAAAAGTGATCACAAAAATAAATACGACAATTTGACATAAGTTAAAACATGATCACTTTCCTTCCATGAAAAAGTAGTCCAATCTCTTCTAGCATGTACTTGAAATTTAGGGGGTAAAAAAAATGCTATTTTATCTTTTTTTGAAATGTTTCCCATGTCATAATTTGATACATGCTATGGGAAAATCAAAAGATGATGATCATGAAACAAAAAAATTGACCATCCCTATGCCAATCAAATTTTGGAGATTGGGAGTTTTTGGTGCCAATCTTGAATTTCTTGGCATTATTTTGTGGTCGAATTAGTCCTTTCATCATGCGAATAATTCTTTCATCTTGCGTTTTGCATTTGTTGAACTTGGAAATCATGCTCTTTAGTTTCTTGTTGGATGCATTGAAGTCAATGCCACAATAGCTCAAGCTCTTGTTTGGTGAGTACATCGCTTAAAAGTGAATCTCCAAAATCATCCATGGAATCATGTGGATCCATCCTCTACAAGTGCTTAGTTCGACACCTATTGGGTACAATTTCCCCAATAGGTGATTCTCAAAGTCATGTATTTATAGGTGATTCTCTTTAGTTCAAAAATATATATTTTTATAAATATAGAAAAAAAGGGACAAATGCTTAGCTATTGTTACAAGGCTGCCATAAATGGCAATTTATATGTATACCTATAGAAAAAAAGGTGTGCACCTATATTTTGAAAATAATCATAAACTCATCAAGAATTGAACCTTCAAATGTAAGGGTTCTTTTACAAAAAATAAAAAAAAATATATAAACTTGAGTGACTATGAAAATATCCTTGCCTTCAAAATCCTTGATCTTCTAATCAAAACACAAACCACGATAAGTTCCCATAATGCGACCAATGCAACGAGTTTACACATGTAACATGTCACTACCATGTGACAAATAAAGTAAATAAAATCCAATAATTTCAATATTTAGATAACTGATAACAATTGATCCCATATACTCTTTTAATTTAGGAAGCAATTTGATCCCAATAGAAGAGATCATAACTTATGATAAAGCAAACAAATGTAAAAACGGATCCAAATATCCATGCACGATGGGTCAGTTGGTTGAGTCCCTCACCTCCGGAGGCCCGGGCGAGGGTTGGATCCTCCCCACTGGTAGGTCAGCTAACCATGTTTTCAAACATGTGTGATGAGTCTGAAAACCAACAGTATGGTCGCCTTCCGGCAGTTGTAAGGCCATGTCAAACTAATCTAACCCTTGCTCTTGTGGGATAAGGGGGGTCCCAAGAGTACTATGCCCATTCACCTTCTACAATTGTAATTTCAAAGTTAAAGCTCGAGAGAGTAGGCTTGGTTGAACCTCCAGTAAAAAAAAAAAGGATCCAAATTATGGGTGAATATTTGCAATATAGGGAAAATGATCCAATCTAGGGAAAAGGCATCAACTTGGAGGTTGATGCTCAACTATGAAGCTTTGATCTTATTAGAATGACATGGCTACCTAGGGAATCAAGTAATCGAGATGATTTTCTACTCCACTTAAATTATGTAGAAAAGGCTACCCATAAAAGAGAGGGAACAACATAGAGGGAATAAAAGATCTTCGTAAGCAGGAAGACTTCCATGCAAGGGCATACTATACCTCCATAAGTGTCACATTATGGCTTTGTGCCACAAGGCTCCATGAGGAGCATTGTTTTATTTCATGGGTAGAAGAGGGGAGATTATTATTCTAAATTCTTGTGTGAGGAGGCTCACAAAAAAGGACCTACACGCTTGGCGACTGGGAGGAGAACAAAAGATATGTCTGTGTGAATGAGGCTTGCATGAGCAATATCAAAAGAAAAGAGTCGTAGCATTGGTATGGGATATCCATTGTCACATATTGACTAGAACCAAACTAACTAGTTTGAGGACATGGGACTGATCTGAGCCCACTGACATGATTTGAGGATATGGGATTCATTAGAGTCCACTTATATATTCCATTACATATATGTGGATTATATATATTCGGTTTAGTGTAGCTATGACACTATGAATTGGAAGAAGGTTCCACTGGTATGGGACGGTGGAAACGACTTCCCCTTGAGCACTCTTCTTCTATGGCTAGGGAGAAAAGGACTCATTATTCATGGCATCATGTCTCACTAGATCAGAGGAGAGCTCTTAGTAGACATCTCCTTAGGATTGGGAGTTATCCTTCATAGTTTAGGGAGGATTTATTCTTCCAGTAGAGAATGTGATAGGTGATTTCATCCCCATTGGTATCAAATACTCATTTTGAGCTTTTCAGGAAGGATAATTCCATTAGTTGATGGGATTGTATAGATCCATGCACAGAGGATGGTTGGCATAGATAGCTCTTTAGTATGGATACACATGTGTTTATGGTATAATGTCATATCATTGCTAACCATTTTAGCAGAGGGCTTTGATCCTTATAAGGAATTTACTTTCTCCACTCTTCATTATATACACATTCATTAGTCACGGGAGATTTGTTCTCCATCTTCATAGGGATGTCTGTAATGAGGGATTATGTATTAGTCATGGAAGCGAGGAGCATATAAATTCATAAGTTTCTCTTTTAAGGAAAGGAGAAAGAGGGAATTACCTTAGAGATCTGGGAGTGATCTCACTCTAGCTTAGAGATTCCACTTTAGCTCATCTTCCTTAAAGGGGAAAAGGAAAGGAAAATATGATTTCTTCTTTGGAGAAGAATAGAGTATGTTTTCCTTTAGAGAGAAGAGATGTTTAGCAAAACATCTCTCAGTCTATATTTTAGAAGGAATTTATTTCCTCTACTTTTCAACGTAATTTTCCTTCACATGGGAGTTTGACTCTCCACTATTTTGGAAGGAAAAGTATGGAGAACTTATGTGCATGTTCTAAGCTATGGATGAGTAGAGAAAATGGATCCAGTGCAATCTCTTTCAAAGGGAAAGGGAAAGGGGAATAGATTCCACTACTAGAGCTCTTTTCCTTAGAAGAGATTACAGATGAGACTAGAGAGACAAAGAGAGTTTCACTTGAAGTGGCACTCTTCTATTAAAGACAAGAGGGAGGTCAGTTAATCATGATGGTTATATTGAGTCTCACCTATAGACTTTAGAGAGAAGCAGTTATGCTATTTCGAGTGATGGTCTTTAACTAAATGAGATAATCTAGTTATTGACATTAGTTAGATTGGGAGTAGATTGATGATACCTCTCTTTAGAGTTTTTGGGAGATAGGGATATATCTAACATATTCGGCTACCAAACTCTTCGTTGATGTTTCATCATGAGGATGATGTGTGAGCATCAGTTAGGAGGATGGGTACTTAGGGATTATCTGAATCTCAAAGGGAAGGCTTTTTGCATTCATAGGGCAAACTAAAGGGAAGAGAATATTTTTGCGTTTGCACTAGTGCCAAAAGATGCTCTTCCAATAGAACTTAGTCCAATGGTAAAGGATGACAAACCACATACTTCTTGGTTGGTGAAATGTATAGATTGCATTTTACTATCAAGAAATTCTTATATATAAGCTAGATGATGGATTTGCATAGTTCACAAAGGTAGTTTAGATTAAACTATTACTTGTGATTACACTCAAGGTTAGGAAGACCTAGAGTGGTATGAGGGCAATCTATCATTTAGTCTTAGATGGGTTTGCAGTCACCTTTTATGGGACTTTGTTCTATATTTCATACGACTTTATGGTTTACTATCTCCATTATGATATGGTCAAGCCTATAAGCTTGGCACCTTACACTTGCTTTTTTTACTATTACTCCTTAGAGTAAACATCATATGGACTTATGCCATTTTTCCAAATAAGAAGTAAAAAGGGATAAAAAGAATGCAAGAAAATCACACCCATAAATTTCAGTGGAAAAATCTCACTTCAATACTCACCAAAATAATGATCACAAAATGAAGGAAATTGATCTTTATAATGGTCTCTTTTTGTACATTAAAAATATCTTTAGAATGTCACTAGAAGAGAAACATTTTGAAAGACATGACTAGACATGAATATTATTAACTTAGGAAAAACTTATAAGACCCTCACTATAAAGCTCCTTTTAAATCACATATAGGGGAATTAGTGTTAGTAAAAGTGCATAAGTACTATGCTCCAAACTAATGGTTTAGATTTGTGATGGCTATCCACTTTGAAGATGAATGCTCTATGGAATTTTTTTTTGTCTCCCCCCTCTATATTGCTTGTGTCTTTATATCTTGTAATAAAATATGAAAGGCTACTTCAAAATTTTTCAAAACTAAGTTTATATTTTTTAAGGATAACAACTTTAAATTATGGACAAAATGAGTATAAGAGAGTTAAAGAGAATTACAAAAGAGGTTGAGGGTTCATTCCCTTCATGAGAAAGCCATCCTTTTTTTAAGCTTGTTCTCTTGAAGAACAAACACCTCCCTTAGCTTAAAGAGTGATTTCTCTTATATTCTTTTACATAAGTTCTCCAAAACTTCTCCATAGGTCATTCATTCATTGAGAGGATTGTTGTAGTTAATAGCACAACTTACAATATAAAGACTTACTTAAAAGAAATCTCAAAAATAAATATTTCCCCCTGTTTTTTATTTAGAAAAAAGTAAAAGAAAGTTTGATTGTTGAGATCTGGCCTTTTGGTTAAACTTGATTTAATTGGAAAGTATAGATGAAAATGAGCATAGCACTCATGCAACCCATCGTATCCTATAAAGCAGGGATTATACGCGTTTAAATTGTTCGAAGGCTACATGAGGTTTGGATTGCTCAAAGGTTACACAAAGGTTTTTTGAATAACCCAAAAGCTCATTCATCTCTCCAATCATGCTTAGGGGCATCCACAATGGTTGAGAGAGGTCGAACCCTCATCTGTAGCCCAAGAAGTGAAAAGCTTGACCAACTAATCCAACATGCATAGACTTTCCTAAATTTCTTGTAAATCTTTTTTATAATCATAATTCAAAAAAGTAGATTTAAATTACGATTGAAAATCACGTTTTAAAAGTTTTAAACATTTTAATAGTTAAGATTAAAATTAAAAATCAAGATTTTTATTTTTTTGGAATTTTTATGAATTTTTTGTATATACGCATGTGAAACATTTTAGTATTTACATATACATTATATGATTTATATATAATGCATGTAACATGGATAAAATGCTTGATAATATCTCATGATAAAAAAAACAAAAAAAAAACCACGAATAAATAATTTATAAATCGTTTTTAAATTTAAAAAATTTTTATTTTATGAGAAAATATCGATTTTTTCTAACTATGGTTATAATTTAAAGCTACATGTCCAAAAAAAAAGCTAAACAAATGCGATGCATGTGAGATACTTTCACTATGCTTGATGCTCTCCTTCAATTAATATGCGGATTTTCAACGTGTACTTCACAAGACGAGGGTTCCATGATTCCTAGAGTGGGCCCATCTGCCAAAAGTGGTGCAAAAACTTATGCTTTCGTATTTCTAACGAGATCATCTAATGGGCTGGATGCCAAAGGGGATGCAACATTTTATGCTTTTTCGCATTCTCAATCGCAAATCCGTCATTAAAGTTTCGTTGCTACTAACACGACGACTACTCCTACTGTTACAAAAACCATTGTCGCCTCGAGCTAATCAGAAAATACCGTGAGAAAGGGTTTCTCAACCTAAAACGGTGTGTGCGGGAGGAGGGGAGCGAGGTCGCCATGGCGAACACAAGCAACATCAGCAGCGTCAGGGTTGTGGTCGCTGGTGACAGTGGGACTGGCAAATCGAGCCTTATCATCTCTGTGGCCACTGACTCCTTTCCCACAGGCGTCCCTCCGGTCTTGCCACCTACCCGCCTCCCAGCTGACTTTTATCCCGACAGAGTACCGGTCAACATCATAGATACTTCATCCAGGTTCCTTCGTCTGTAAATCACACCCACACACATCGTGCACACACACACACGCAGAGAGAGAGAGAGAGAGAGAGAGAGAGAGAGAGAGAGAGAGAGAGAGAGAGAGAGAGAGAGAGAGAGAGAGAGAGAGAGAGAGAGAGAGAGAGAGAGAGAGAGAGAGAGAGAGAGAGAGAGAGAGAGAGAGAGAGAGAGAGAGAGAGAGAGAGAGAGAGAGAGAGAGAGAGAGAGAGAGAGAGAGAGAATACTGAGTGTGTGGTTGTTGCATTGCGTTTTCTAATTAATTCGTACCTTTTAGTTCGTTCTGTTTTACAGACGTTTGGCGTTGATTTGTGTTTTATATTTGGGAATAATGGAGCGTATTTTCTTTTTCGTTTTTGTTATCATGAAAGACGTTCCATTTTAATTTCTGATTTTGGTGAAGGTCAGCGTGCAACCCTTCCTATCTATATGTCTGTGTGTCTTCTGTCTATGATTTGTGCACGTTCATGCTTATGTGCATATACATATTGTTGTGCATGTATGTGTGTGTACACTGTAGGCGATTAATGTGTATATGAATGTATGCACTTGTGTGCGTATTCAATATGCCGATTTGTATGCATATAACATTTCTGTCCATATGTGTATGTTTGTATGTATGCACATGATTGTGCATTTGTTTGTGTGTAGCAAGTTATATGCATATTATTACACATATGTGTCCTATGACTGATGATACAAGATCAAGCTTCTCTCCTCCTGGTGTGTGAAATGTGATGGTTTCCCTAGTGTGTTTTGCATATCTACTTGTATATCTATGTGTGTGTGTACACATATATATATATATGTGTGTGTGTGTGTGGATATGGATGTATGTATTTGTACATGTACACATAAATGTACATGTGTGTATGTACAGGCAAATCATATTGCACATACTACCATGAAAATAGGGAAAAATTATAGTGTTTGAGGCGACCAAATAATGCTACATCTGTTTTTATCTATGGCGATGTTAACACACACACACACAAACCCCCCCCCCCCCCCCCCCCCCCAAAAAAAAAAAACACACACACACACACACACATACACATATATATATATATATATATATATATATATATATTTATGTATGTATGTATGTATGTATGTGTGTGTGTATATATGTATATATATGTATGTACTCTCAAATTCTTATTTATGTGGCTACTGTATATGCACACACACCATTTATTATGGCATCGGGATATATTTAGAATGTGTATCAACCTAGATAAGGACTCATTTACAGCGCACTTAAATATTTTTCATATGTACACAAGACATTGTATGTTAATTTTTTTTTTTTTTCTACTGTTGTTCTTTATGCAACAGAGTAGAGGATAGAGGTAAGCTAGAAGCTGAATGCAAGAAGGCAGATGCAGTTGTTCTTACTTATGCTTGTGATAGACCAGAAACACTTGATAGACTGTCATCTTACTGGTTACCTGCATTACGTGACATGGATGTAAGTCTTAATTTGCATTACATGCCCTGCCCTTTATCTTCCTTATGACGTTTTTGAAATGCTTCTGCTGCTGTTCCAGGTCAGAGTGCCAGTAATTATTGTTGGCTGTAAGTTGGACTTGCGAAGTGATCATCAACAAAGTCTAGAGCAGATGATGACACCTATTATGCAAGAATTTAGGGAAATCGAGACTTGTATAGAGTGCTCTGCTTTAAGACAAATTCAGGTGCCGTTCTTGATGCTTGAGTATTAATACTTCTCATGTCTTAATCTTCAAGAAAATTCACTCTCTAATAGCAGACATTGGAGTATGCCTTGCCTTTTAGTGTGACATTGTAATTGTCTATTTTGTTGTTGACTTGCTTGATGATGTTTTCTTTTTGAAGTTCAGTCATCAGCCTACTCTTCCAAATATGCTTGAAAGGTTGAAATGAACAACAAACACTCTGCGGATCTCCCTTATCCTCACTTCCCGGGCATTATACATTACAGCTCACTCCAGTTTGAACATTAGACCTCACAATCCACAGATCCCTGCCAGTTGATGATGTATTTTACCATTGTGTACATGTTGATATTAATTATGTTGCCATCCATGGCCAAAGGCCCAAACATAGGACCTTGATCAATTTTCTCAACTTATGTTTGAGTGTGTTGCTCTCTTCCACGGACTGTGCAACATCTCTGTAGCATGCGAAGTTTAAAGAGAGAGAGAGAGAGAGAGAGAGAGAGAGAGAGAGAGAGAGAGAGAGAGAGAGAGAGAGAGAGAGAGAGAGAGAGAGAGAGAGAGAGAGAGAGAGAGAGAGAGAGAGAGAGAGGAAATGATAAACTCACACCTTCTGATGGCCACAATGATCGATGTGACTGAAAAGTTATAAACTGCTGAATCTAATGCAATGTCTGGGTGCTGAAAGACACTAAAAATCTTAGAAACTAAAACTGAATACTATAATAGCCATGGAGAAGAACTTAGAAGTGATGTATAGATTAGGAATTTTTTAGTCATTACAATGGTGCAGAGAGGAGGCTAATAATCCTGGGCAGTATAATGAAGCTACGATCTCATGGAGTACAAGATAATGAGGGGTACAGCATAAAGCTAAGAAAGGGATAGCCCATGTCAACTGAACCCGAGGATTGGCCGATTCCAAATGACTTTAATGTCCTCCATGGTCAAGGCCCTAGCTGAGTTGTGCAAATGCACCAAAATGATCTGAATCCTCTGTAGTTGCTGTATATGCAGGGATGCCCTCTTGTTTGGTCTTGGGAACCTGGATCTCCCAAGTTCCATGCACGGTAATCAATGTACCTTTAGTGGGAGTGGGATGTGAGATCTACTGACTGGTGGTAGTGACCGGTGGTAAGTAGCATATAATTTGTTTTTGAGTCTGCCTATATGATTGCCTCAGGAGGCTCTTTGTGTTTTGTTAGCTTAAGCAAGAAGAAACCCAAGCCTCTCTGATCCTAGTATGATGATATCCCATAACTATGGAAGGTGGCCCATAAAACTTCTTGAATCAGCAAGAGAAATTTATTGTATCACATAGTATGTGGGGTAATGATGTATGAAGCTGTCCTTGTATGCATAGTACAAAAAAATTGACGGTAAAATCGTTTTTAAAATCGTTGGAACGATTTAAACGATTTTTACGATTTTTATGAAGGTTTTTTTCAAAAAAATCATTTTCATCAAAAGACCTAGGGTCATATATTTTCAAATTTGCTTTCAGCTTCACTAATAGTTTCTTATCTTCTCTTACACACTCATCTTGAGAGCTTGAATTAGAAAGAAGTTAGAACATAAGGTGAGCTTTAGAGCACTCAACAATAGAGCACGATTAGTCCCTTGCAAGTTGCTTTGGAATTCAGCCTTCTCTATTTTCCCTTTGCTTCAACCTTCCCTCCCTATTTGCCCCTTTCTTCAAGCTTCATTTTGACACTATATGCCCCTTGCCACTTGCCTTATAGAGTCTAGATGGGTAGAAAATAGTGTGTCACTATGGATTATAGACTATTAGGTAATTTTATTAGGTGATTTTATATGTTATTCATGTCAAGTATATCAAAAAGGTGTTAAACATGCATTGGTACATAGCTTTACGTTTCAAAAAATAAAAATCTCTCACGGTGAATAAAAACCCCGATTTTTATTTTGGATTTTATAAGCCTCTACGATTTAAATGATTTAAATCTCGATTTAAACCTCTTCTTGTACTATGCTTGTATGAGGCCAGCTTCTGAGAGGATTTAAGAGCAAGTCCAACATATTAGCTTTTGAGAGGATCACACAAGCTATGTATGAAAATGACCAAATTGGTAGTGCCCAATCTTTGGTAGTTGCCTCAATCTCTAACGGGGCAAATGCTAAAGCTATGCTCTAATGATCTCATGAGGTACTGAAGTTTTGGCCTAAACACAGACATCCTAGACACCAAAGGACTCTATCATTTCCCGTCTGAGGGGCAACTGATTGATGAATCCCAGTTCTGCACTGTGTACAACATAGCTCATGTCACAAAAGTAGCAAAAAGTAGGGTTTGGGGCTGAAAGAGGCCGCGGAGAGCTACGTTATGATGTGCTCGGTTGCTCCAAACGCCAAGGGAGTGGGCTCCTGCGTGAGGAGAGAGAAAGTAGAGAGAAACCTGCACAGAAATTTGAAGAAGATGGAGAAGCTGAAGTTGAAGAAGTCCCAATCAAGTTATGAGAGATTTGGGACCAAGTCTTATTGATAAGTGACTTTTAGGTCATTTGGGCACGTTCACACATGGCCAATGACCAAAAGTCATAAAAATAATGTAAATGCCTATAACTTCCCAATTTGGGGTCCAAAAAATAGAACAAAAATATGTCTGGAAAGCTCTCGAAGAGAGCTTTCACATGGAAGGGTCAAAAGGAGAGTCCTTGGGGGCTTTATCCCTAACAACCTCCCACTTAAAGGACCAAGGAGGCTCCTTTAAGCTAAGTAACTCCCACCATCTGTATACATAGCTGATGTTGTGCCTTGGGTAGACACTTCGAGAGAGCATCTGCAGGATTATGTGAAGTATTGACCTTGATCAAAGTAATCAGGCCATCCTCTAACAGCTCTCTGATGAAGTGGTATCTCACATCAATATGCTTTGTGCGAGCATGAAACATGGCATTCTTTGCCAAACATATGGCACTCTGGCTATCGCATCCAAGAACAGGTGCCTTTTCAAGCATCCCAAACTCACTGCATAGGCGGGCTAACCAAATGGCTTCTTTGGAAGCCTCTGTGGCTGAAATATATACACAGCCTCTGTAGTAGATAGTGCAACTATCCTCTGAAGTCTAGAGCACCATGAAATAGCTCCACCTGCAAGGATGTATACATAACCACTTGTGGACTTGTGTGTGTCCACATCACCTGCCATGTCTGAATCACAAAATCCTTTTAACTCCAATGGATCTTTCCATAACATAAGCATTTACTTTTGGTCCCTTTCAAATATCTCAAGATAGATTTGACTGCCTCCCAATGAGCTCTACCAGGATTAGCCATGAACCTGCTAACAACTCCCACTGCATGAGTAATGTCTGGCGGAGTGGCAACCATAGCATACATAAGTGAACCACAAGCTGATGCATATGGAACACTCTTCATGTAATTGGCTGCATCATCATTTTTGGGACAGTCATCCTTGGAAAGCTTAACATGTGGCTGCAATGGCACTCCAAGAGGCTTAGCATCAACCACATTAAATCTGTCCAGCACTTTTCCAATGTACTTTTCTTGGGATACCTGCAAAGTATGCTGCTGCCTATCCCTTTTTATACGCATATACCAAGAATATGCTCAGCTTCCCCAAGGTCTTTCATTGAGAATGCAGAGTTCAGCTGCTGTTTTAGAGCATTCATAGTGCTCTTTTTCTTCCCAGCCAGCAGCATATCATCTACATACAGTACAAGAATAATTGGGCTGCCATCTTCATCCTTTTTGGTGCACAAACAGTGATCTGCATGGCTTCTTTTAAACCCATGTTTGAGCATAAATGCATCAAACTTCTTATACCATTGTCTGGGGGCCTGTTTCAGCCCATATAAGCTCCTTTTCAGTTTGCATACCAGATGCTCTTTTCCAGGAATGGCATATCCTTCTGGCTGTTTCATGTACAGCTCTTCATCTAAATCACCATGCAAAAAGGCTGTTTAAACATCCATTTGGAACAATTCCAAATCCAAGGCAGCTGTGAGAGCAAACAACACACGTAAAGTGGTCATGTTCACCACTGGAGAGAACACTTCTTGGAAATCAATGCCCTCTTTTTGGGCATATCCCTTAGCAACCAGCCTTGCCTTATACTTGGGTTTGCCATCAACAATTTTGATTTTGTACACCCACTTGTTCGGAATGGCTTTCCTTCCTTTGGGTAACTCAACCAAATCCCAAGTATCATTTGCATGCAAGGCCTTTATCTCTTCCTGCATGGCTAACTCCCATTGTGTCCTGTGCTCACGTAGCTTTGCCTCTTTATAAGTAAGAGGCTCACCCTCATCTGATAACATAATATAATGTATAGAGGGATCATATCTAGTCATTGGCCTCCTAGGACGTATAGATCTTCTTACCCAATGATCCACATTACCAGGCAATTTATCTACATCAGGATGTACATTAACTTCTTCATTGTTAACAGGCTGCTGTACATCATTTCTAGCCCTGTTTTCAGCATGAATAGGTGGCTGCATATGCCCTTCAGGAGCATCATTTTGCTGTCCAACATCATCTGACTCAATGACCACGGGCTCATTGTCATTTCCAACCATATGTGGTGCATCCCAAGGGTTCATATCAGATTTAACATGTGGCTGTACATGCTGAAATTTGACTCTTTTATGGTCATCTTTAGAGGCACAATTGTTTTTGAGCAGCCTTGCCTCATTAAATACACCATCTCGGCTGCGTATTACCTCCTTGAGTCGAGGTAGCCAAATCCTGTAGCCCATTTCATCTTCATCTCCATAACCCATGAAGATTCCTTTAATGGACTTTGCATCTAACTTGCTTCTCAACTCAAGCCTTATATGCACAAAAGCATCACAACCAAAGATGCGTAGGTGGTCATATGAAGCTTGTTTGTCAGACCAAACCTCTTCTGGAATGCGACCTTTTAAGGACATATGAGGGGATCGATTGCAAACATGAACTGCAGTTTTCAAAGCCTCTCCCCAAAATCCATGAGGGAGATTAGCTTTGGACCGCATGCATCTCATTTCAGCCACACCGATGGAAGAGGGGCTGTATGGGACTGTTAGCTCCCTCTTAATACCAAGATTTTCACAAAATCTATTGAATTCAACACTTGTAAACTCACCTCCATTATCTGTACGTAAGCATTTCAGCTTTCTACCTGTTTGAGTGGTCACAAATGCATGAAATTTCTTAAATGCAGCAAAGGCTTCATCTTTAGATTTTAACAAATATACCCAAAGCTTCCTAGAGTGATCATCAACAAAAGAAACAAAGTAAAGAGCACCCCCCCCATAGATTTTGTGGGCATGCTACAAACATCAGAATGAACAAGATCAAGCACATTAGACTTACGAGAGACACCAGAGTAGTAGGAATTCTTTACTTGCTTACCATATTGGCATTCATTACAAAAATCAAGTTTTGAGCCTTTAGCATCAAACTTGTTCAAATTAAATAGTTTACCAATGCCTTTTTGGCTCATGTGGCCAAGCCTTTTATGCCATAGTTCCATATGTGAATGGATTTCAGCCAAAGCAATAAACTTGCCCAACAAGGCTTTACCATGCAAGCAATAAAGAGTCCCTTTCTTTGTACCTTCAACAATCAGCCTAGAGCGTTTGATAAGCTTCCATGACCCCTTCTCAAAGAGGGTACTATATCCATGCATATCCATTTGCCCAACAGACAATAAGCTTTTCTTGATGCTTGGTACATACCTTACATCATGCAAAACCAGCTCATTAGTACCATCCACTATGAGATGCACTGTGCCAATACCTTCAATAGAACAAGCATGGTTATTTTCAAGATATACATGTCCATGGCTGCTTGCATGAAAGGTAGTAAAACACTCCTTAATAGGAGTTACATGAAACGATGCACCTGAATCTACAATCCATGTTTGTGACAAAGCATCATTCACAGTAAGCAAGGCATCAATCAAATCCCTCTTTGTGATCTGCATATCTTGTGCATGAATATTAATAGAAGCATCAATAACTTCAGCATGCTCAGCTGCCATAGTAGCACAAAGTATATCTTTTGCATCTGATAGCTCCTCAATGATGACACTAGAGGCCACATTGGCCTTCTATTTGTCTTTGTCCTTTGAGGTATCATGTGCTTCATTCTTGGTGTCCTTTTTCTTCTTGTCACCTTTGTTCTTCTTTCTTTCTAGTTAAGCTTTATAAAATCTGCAATCAGGCTTCTTGTGACCTTTCCTACCACATTGATAACGAGTCACTTCAGCCTTGCCTTTGCTTTTGCTCATGTTCCTCTGTACATTTCCACTTTTCTTTTCTGTTCTTCCTCTAGCCACATTGGCTGAACCACTGCCCTCTCCACTAGCTTTCCTCTTGATTTCCTCATTCAAAATAGAACCCCTTACACCATCAAAGGTAAAATTGGGCCTATTCGAAAGTGAAACAACCAATGTTTCCCATGAATCAGGTAAGGTCATCAACAAGAAGATGGCCTTAAGCTTATCATCAAATGGAGGTGATCCAGAGTCATGCAATTGTGAATGAGTACCTGTAAACGAAGATAAGTGCTCAGCCGCACTTTTTGACTCATTAAGCTGCATACACACTAGCTTACACATAAGATGCACTTGATTTACAGGCGTGGTATTTTCACAAGTGGCTTTTAGCTTCTCTCATACCTCAACAGCAGTTGTAAGGCCTTTCAAATCCACTAAGATTTCATCTGAGACAGCCCTCTTGATGTAAGTGATGGCCTTCTTGTTTAGGTTCATCCATGCTGCATCTGTCATATCATCAGGCTTGACTTCCTCAAGAGCCCCTTCACAATCTTTAAGAAAGAGGATGCCCAACATTCTCTCTTTCCACAAATCGAAACCATTACCTTCAAATCTCTTGATCTCAAACAAACTTTTGACATCAGAGGAGGTAGAGGCAATGTTTGCACACTAAGAGCTTCAAAATTTCACCACAAAAGGTAAAATTCACATGTTGTCCTGTGTGCAATTAACTTACGAGACTATAGCTGAGAAATTAAGCCCAAAAACTGTTCAAAACTTGCAAAAATCAATTTCTGAAATTTTCTGCAGAAAATTTCAGAAAATTCCAGCAAGCTGTAATTGCATCAAAAACAACAAATTTGTTGTTTTTCAACCACAAAACGCATACAAAGATGCAAAGCAAAGTCAATGGGTGCTTGTTTTCACAAAAGCCCCAATTTTTTGCAGCAATATGACTTGTAAAATTAGAGAAATGACCTGCTGTAATAAGTTTCCAGCAAGTATGCACTTCCTCAATCTTTGTACATGTCCTCCCACTTGAAATGAGAGAGAATTTCTGCCACAAATGACCAGTAGATGAAAAAATCAGCAATGTGGATGCTGAAAATGACCTGTGGGGATACAAAAAGAAGAACAGAAGAGATTCTTCGCGATGAAACTCTCTAAAAAGCACAAAATTTGCTTTAGCTTTGCTCCGGGCCAAAGTAATCCTCCAAAAACAGTACTTTTATCGCGAAAAAGGAAGGTTTTTCGCGATGAATTTCTCCCAAATGCAAGGAAACACGTTCAGCTTAACATAGGCTGAAGTAAAAAAACAGTTCGAGCAACTTTGTCGCGATGGAACAACTCAAATCTCTGATACCCGTTGAAAGAGGCCGCGGAGAGCTACGTTGTGATGTGCTCGGTTGCTCCAAATGCCAAGGGAGTGGGCCTCTACTTGAGGAGAGAGAAAGTAGAGAGAGAAACTTGTGCAGAAATTTGGAGAAGAAGATGGAGGAGTTGAAGCTGAAGAAGTCCCAATCAAGTTATGAGAGATTTGGGACCAAGTCTTATTGATAAGTGACTTTTAGGTCATGTGGGCATGTTCACACATGGCCAATGACCAAAAGTCATAAAAATAATGTAAATGCCTATAACTTCCTAATTTGGGGTCCAAAAAATATAACAAAAATACGTTTGGAAAGCTTTCGAAGAGAGCTTTCACATGGAAGAGTCTAAATATACAAAAAGAGAGTCCTTGGGGGCTTTATCCCCAATAGAGGCTTGGTCACCTTTGTCCAAGGCTGTGTAAGCTCTGTTATTAGTGTTTGTTGCTCTCATTATTGTAAAGACTGACCCACTGAAGATCATTCTCAAATAGGTGTACACATCTGTATGCTGTACAGTGTGTTTCCAATAAGTAAACGTATGCACCTATCACT